>OX393559.1:46327438-47068949 GCA_947650365.1 Chamaelirium japonicum
ACTTTAGGGAGTGATTTTGAACAGAATAAACTATATGAGGGTTAAGTGTTTTTGAGCTAAACTTCAAGGGCCCTAAGTATAACTTTTTTTTGTTTTTTTCCCCAAAGTGAGGGGGGGCTTGAGCCCCCCCTGGGCCCTATGTAGGTCCACCCCTGTTTGGCTCCCATGCACGTGCGCATCACAGCCGACTGTGGTTGGCAATTTGATATCGAAATTTGATTTATACACCCATATTTCTAAAATTTTGACTTTACCACCAATTCGTTACTTCACAGTTATAGGTTAAAAGTGGGGGGTGTAACTCAAATTTTGATATAAAAGTGGGGGTGTAAGTCTAAAAAAACTACCCCACTTTTAAGGGTCGCTCGCAGAGGTGAAACAAAATTTTAAGAAGAGTGGGACTGTAAATCTAATTTCAACATAATTATGGGGGTGTAAGTCAAAATTAAAAACCCAGCAGTTAATCCCTTCAAGTGAACCACATTCAAGTATTCAATCTAAATCTCAGTGACCACAACAAGAATTCTAAGGAGTAATTAAAGAGCAAATTAAGGTGAATAAATAGATTTTCCAATAAATACATGATTATAGCTCCTATAACTTCCTTTCAGTTTTAATTGATTGAAAAAAAAAGACTCTACGAGAAAGGAATTTGCGTTGACCCCAAATTGTCTATTAAGCTTCAGGAAAAAAAAAAGATAAATTATACTTACACCCCTATATTTTTAAGCATTTGCACTTACACCCTCTCTAGTTTTAAAACTTACAACGACACCCCCTCTAGTTTGAAACGTTAGCACCTAGCACCAGAAGAGCAGGACAGTATTAACTAAAATGAATATGACAAAAGTACCTTTATTTGTTTGTTATTTGATGCTAACGTGGAATCTTTTTATGATATGTTTTATGTATCTTTTTTATATTAATAAAGTTTTATCGTCCTATCGATGTTCGTTTAAAAAATTATACTCAGTTTTTTTTTCTGTATACAAAAAAAATTCATTGTAAAAAAATTAGTTTAGATTCAGCCCAGTCCAAAATAAATTCCTGACTACGCCCTGGAGGCAACTAATATTGTAATGGTAATGTCGGTATGTATGCACCAACACTTTTGGATTAGGTTTAAATGGGCGACATGATAAGAGGTGGTGGTAACGTCGAAAACAAATCAAGGGTGGGGAATATTTAATTTGCTAGAGGTTAGAGACATGATAGTTTTAAAATTTAATTTTTGTAAAACTTATCGAAAGCCAACGTACACTAAATCCTGTGTGTAAATTGAGCATCCCGTCGTTCTCTTCTTATATTATTCACTATGAATTGAAAAATCACCACCGACTCTTTCTCACTGTAAATTCATCAACTGCTTTTTTTGTTTTGAAAGGAAAAACTTGTCACCTGCTGAACCTAGTTCTTTGGTGATATGAATATTGGAGAATTTTAGTCACACGCCAAAAATGATAAGTATACCTCACTTTTCATGAAAAATCATTTTCTTTTTTATTGCCAAGAATGCCCCCACTCTCCCATATCCCGTTTCTGTCTTTTCAGCACATCCCATGATCCTCCCTTCCATACCCCATCCCCTCCGAAAACCCCCACACCCCATTACCTCATTAATTGTCGGCATGGTCGGCACGACATTTTCCTTGCCTCCGTCACCCAGCTCCGACGTAGACGTACGCCTCCAACAACCATCTCCCTTTTTTACTCTCTCTCTCTCTCTCTCTCTCTCTGTTTAACTGTCGAATATTGCTGTGTATGTTCATTAGTTTCAGTGATGAACATGTTCGACACTAAACTACCGAATATACTGGCAACAAAAAGGGGAATTGGAGACAACGACGACTTCGACGATAAAAAAGAGACGGAGAAAGGGGAAGGGGGATAAGAGGTGGTGGTGGATGTGTGGACAAATAGGTGATGGGTTGAAGGTTTGGAGGGGATGGGACGTGTAAGGCGGAGAATGGAGTGTGTTAAAAAATAAGGAATATGTTGGTCATTCCTCCTACACAAGAAGGAGAAATAGGTGTAAAGTAGGTCTTAATTTTGGGGGTGTGAATAATTTTTTCTTAAATATTCAGCACTCAGCCACTCACTCTGTTATTCAGCATTGGAAACGGACCGCAGCAGGTCAAGAGAGTGGGTTGTAAAAAGCGTGGGTGCAAGTATCAGGTCCTCTCCACTCGTCACTCCTTGCCCTTTTCACAGCGCGTGCCTCTCATGCCTCACGTCTTTCTTTCCTTCTCTCGACTCAAGCGCTGCTCAGTGAGAGAGAGAGAGAGGTGGTGATGGCCGGAGGTGGCGGAGGAGGCGAAGAGGGGGAACTAAAGCTGGAGTACACGCCGACGTGGATCGTCGCCGTCGTCTGCTCCGTCATCGTCTTCATCTCCCTCGTCGTCGAGCGGCTCCTTCATTTCTTCGGCAAGGTTGCTACAAAAGATAGATACATGTGTACTTCATCTTCTCTGTTTCTCTCACTAAATCGGGCAGAGCTCTTTCGATGTAGCTTCTGAAGAGGAAAAACCAGAAGCCCCTCTTCGAGGCCCTTCAGAAAGTGAAAGAAGGTCATCTTCTCTCTCTCTCTCTCTCTCTCTCTCTCTCTCTCTCTCTCTCTCTCTCTCTCTCTCTCTCTCTCTCTCTCTGTTTGTTTTGATGGGTGTGATGTTGGTTTAGTGCAGAGCTGATGGTGCTGGGGTTCATCTCGCTGCTGCTGGTGGTCTTCCAAGGGGCGATCCAGAGGATCTGCATCCCCGAGAACTATACCCACCACATGCTCCCCTGCAAGAAACCGGAGGGGAGTTCCGAGACCGCCCACTTCGTCTCCGCCGCCCTCGGCGGCGGCCGGAGGTTACTCTCTAGCGGCGGGTCAGAGCCGACCCACTGCACCAGGAAGGTCAGACGCCAGGGGCCCTTACTCACCTGGATTGAAAAATTATGTCAATTGCCCCTTTTTTCCTATTCACACCGCAACTCCCGTCCTCACCCTAAAAAAAGGGCATCTTTCGAACTTGAAGTTAACAAAACACCTCAATGTATCAAAATACTAGTAAATGCCCCTCGGACGGCCGTCTTCGGTTCTGGATTGATTTATAGATGGACGGTCAGATTTATCTTGGATATAGTGGCACATTTGTAATTAACTATATAAATGGTGTTTTTTTAGGTAATATATGTTTTTTCTAGCAATTTTTTTTTTCCAAAGTTTTTGAAGAAAACTATTATAGTTTAGTAGTAATCTTCCATTGCAAAACATGTTAAAAGGATATGTAGATCATCCATAAATATATGATTTCAAATGATGTCAACAGGTATTTGATGGGGTTTTTTTCTTCTTAAATTCATATTGCTTTTAGATTATTATTATTATTATTTAGTTTTTCAGAAGAGGCATATTCAATCTAAGCCACTCAAACATTGGCTTGAACTCTAATGTTGATTCACAATTTGGCTGAAGCATCATCTATCCTTTTTTTTCTTCTGAAATTTTAGTTGATGCTTTAGTTGAATGCCAGTTTCAGCCCTCTGTATCACTGACTTCCCTCTTTCTTTTTCTAGGGTAAAGTTCCGCTGCTATCTCCTGAAGCACTCCATCAACTGCATATCTTTATCTTCGTTCTAGCTGCCACTCATGTGGTTCTTAGTGCTCTAACTATGCTTTTAGCTGGGGCGCAGGTAAATCGGTCGACATATCTTCGTCTCTTGATTACTTTGGTTGTATTGTGGTTTTATGCGTCGCCCTCTTGACTATATCTAATTGTAGCTCTCTCTTCATCGTTTAGATACGGCGATGGAAATATTGGGAAGATTCAATCCAGAAAGATAATGCGGAAAAGGGTATGTTTTGATCTGCTGAAATGTTCACCTAAGAACTCAAATGATATTTCAAAGTTGGGAGAAACCGATTGGCACTAAACACGTTTGTACAAGAAGTTCTGAGTTCTGACATGAGTACAAAATAAGTGCAGTTCCAAGAAAGGTCACACGCCTGCTTCAATCTGAGTTCATCAGGGAGCATTTTTTGGGATTTGGCAAAGACTGGATGATCATAAGTTGGTTGGTGAGTAATTTTTTCTTTTAATAAGAGATGATAAGTTTATGGTTAAACAGTAAAAATAGATTTCCTAAAAGTAGTTCTCCACATTTCTGTCCTCATAATTGATGAGAACTTTTGTTTTAGTTATACACTATGAAGAACGGGTACGGGTACGTGTACGGGTACAATACGGGTGCGCTGATACGGCAAAATCTTAAAAAACTAGGGTACAGGTACGGCGATATATATATATACTAGTGAAAGCCCGTGCCGATCGGCACGCAACGGGCGCCTTCGGCGCGGCACGCAACGAAAGCCTTCGGCGCGGCATTGTAGCAGTCCGCCTTCGACAGCAACACACCTATCGGCATTGCTGTGGCCGCAATCAGCGGCAAGACATCCCCCGGACATCACCACCCTCCACCCACACCGTCGTATTCGACGATAACACACTTGATCGTTTTCAGCAACAAAACACTTTTGGCGGCAATGCTGGCCTACAAAGGCCCCGCCCCGATGGACCGACGACCCCGACACCACTAATAGTGGCCACTATTGGCACGAAGCGATTGTGTTCGATGCGACCAATGCCCCCTCCATCAAATCCCCCTTGCCCCACCCCCGGTGAGAGAGAGAGAGAGAGAGAGAGAGAGAGAGAGAGAGAGAGAGAGAGAGATGGTGGGGAAGAGAGAAAGATATCATGTGGAAGAGAGATATAGATACGGAGAAAGAGAGAGTTATGCGCGGGGAGTGAAAAATGAAGATCGATAAACTATGAATATACATGAATTATTCCATCTAAAGAAATGACAGTTAACCTGAGGGGTTGATTTGCACATATTATATAGCTTTTACGATGTCAATTTATAAATATAATTTTTTTAAGTATTAATATGTAATTGGTCTAGTTTCTAAGGGGCTATATAAAAGAATCCCTAGAACTGATTTTTTAAACTAATCTAACAACTTGACAACAGGTTGACAGCACCCAAGTAATATATTATTCAATATTTTTTGTGGTGTTTTAATTTTTTTGAATTTTTTTTGGCAAATTAGAAATCTATATCAAATTTCGTATTTATTGCTTGCTGATTTATATAATGCCTTGCTTGTTCATTAAGTCAACCTCAATAATATAAAAATGAGCTGAATATATTTCATAATAGGGGTGGCAATCCTTGACCCGACCCGAAGTTAGCGGGTTTGGGTTTAGCCTAAACGGGTTCGGGTCATAAACGGGTCGACCCGATTGACCCGTTTATTTAATGGGTCGGGTTCAGGTTTGTACTTATAACCCGATTGACCCGTTTACCAAATGGGTCATGTCAACCCGACCCGACCCGACCAAACCCAACCCAGCCCAATCCGACCCGTCTTGACCCAACCCGACAGATTTACATGGGTTCTGTTGACCCAACCCAACCCAAGCCAACCCGACCCGACACGACCAGACCTATTTAGTAAACGGGTTAAACGGGTCAGGTCGGGTCAACCCGTTTATTAGGCGGGTCGGGTTTGGGTTTAAGTTTTTGACCCATTACTAAACGGGTCGGGTTCGGGTTAGGTGTTTTGCTCTTATACCTATGTCTCAACCCGATCCGAACCCGACCAGACCCGACCCATTGCCACCCCTATTTCATAACGTACAGTAATGATTTCTTTATTATGGATAATTAGCATCAATTATTTTATTTAAACCCATGCACATGCACGTATCTAATTCATTTGAACCTCAGGTGAACCGCATCACATCCGTTCGGTGGTAGGCACGGAGGAAGAGAGAGACGGAGAGAGAGAGATCAGGGGGGGATAGAGAGAGAGAAGGAGAGAGAGAGAGAGCGATTGGGGGAAAAGAGAGAGAGAGAGAGACGAAGAGAGAGATTAGGGGAAGAGAGAGAGTGACAAAGAGAGAGACGATGATAAAGAGAGATCGGGTCTGGGATGGTTAACTGATCACAGTCGTCTGTTCGACCCCAGCCCATGCATCCCCTTTCCCCAGCTCCCTCTCTCTCTAGGGCAATCTTCCACGTTCCTGATCTCTCTCTTTTCTTTTTCTCTCTCATGATCTCTTCTTCTCTCTCTAAATCTCGCTATCTGTTCTCTCTCCCCATCACAACCGTCCCTTTCTTCCCACCAAACTTCTCTTTCTACCCCTAGGGAGGCTCTCAATTCTCATGTGATTGTATCTCTCTCACTTAATCGCAGCCATCCCTCGAAGCTAACCAACCCGAGAATCCAGGTCATACCCCCATGCATGCCGATCCTCTCTTCTCTCTCTAAAACCCGAGAGAGATATAGAAAGAGACGGAGGAAGAGAGAGACGAAGAAAGAGAGAGAGAGAGAGAGATCGGGAAAAGAGAGAGAGAGACGGAGAGATAGAAGGGGAGAGAGATATATCAGGGGAAGAGAGAGAGTGACGGGGGGGGGGAGAGAGAGAAAGAGAGAGATTGGGGAAAGAGAGAGATGCAACCCGATCCATCATCCTATCTTCTCTCCAACTAACTGATCCCATCTCCTGATCCATGCAACCCGAAACCCAGGCCTAACTAAACTCCATCACAACCGTTCGAGATGCAACCCCCTCTCTAGCAAGCTGTACCCAGCCCGAACTCCATAATGGCCCACTCTCTCAAACCCGAAGAGAGAAGAGAGAGAAAGAGAGACGGAGGAAGAGAGAGAGACGGAGAAAGAGAGAGAGAGAGAGAGAGAGAGATAGGGGAAAGAGAGAGAAAGAGAAGGAGAGAGAGAAGGGGGGAGAGAGAGATCGGGGGAAGAGAGAGCGATGGGGGAGAGAGAGAGATTGGGGGAAAAGAGAGACGGGCCGAATGCAACGGACGGATGTGATCAAGAGAGAAAGAGAGAGATCGGGGGAAGAGAGAGAGACGGGGAGAGAGAGAGATATGGTGAAAGGCTATGCAATTATAAGGGAGGGGGGACCACGCATAGGTGGCAGCCTTAGGTAATTAACCATCGGTAGGAAAGACGCGTGAACAATAGAATTAATACCTACTGCGTCCTCAATATTTTACATAAAAACCCTCAATTATATTATAAAGAATAATTTGTTTACAATATGGTCCTTCGTTCATTTAATTATTATTCTCCTCAATCTCACCCCTCCATCTTAACTCCATCCAATCTCATCCATTCCCTTTACCCAAATGAATCGCAATCATCCTTACATCAGCGTGCTCTTTTTTATCTGAGCCTTTCTTTATATAATCGGACAGTCTGAAATAACTATGGCATAATGGCACGCTTGTAAATAAATTGAACGCGCTGTGATATGTATTATATATATATATATATAGGGGATGGGGAGCCTGGACCTCAGGTGCAGCGTTGAGGCCAGGGTTTTAAATCTCGGCCGATACCGGTACGTACCGGCCGGTACGTACCGGTTTTGGCCGGTTCGAGACCGGTACTACATCCGATCCCGATACCTGGCCCGTATCGGCCGGCACCGGTACGTACCGGTCCGTATCGGCCGGTTCAGGCCGGTACCGACCGGTACGGCCGGTACGGACCGGTACCGACAGGTTAAATTTTTTTTTTTGTTTGTTTTTTGGATTTTTTTAAGGTTTTTTTTCTCAACTGGTACCGGTCCGTACCGGCCGGTACCGGTACGTACCGGCCGGTACATACCGGTTCGGGGTCGACCAATATCGCGACCGATACCGTGATTTTAAACCTTGGTTGAGGCTGCACCGGGCTCTGCATGGATGCCATCTGTGCCGGAAATCGGGCGTGAATAGAGGCATGGGACGGGATAAATGCCGGAATTGTTTTCAGCCGCTCGATTGATCGGATCCAACGGATCGGATCAATCTCGACCGGATTCGCTGCTGTTACTGTGGCCGCCACAGTAACAACGCGTTTTTTGGTCCGGATGGATCGGAACCGTTGGATCGGATCGATCGGGCGGTTGAAATCATTATCGCGGTTACTGTAGCCGCTACAGTAACCGCGAATATGATTTCAACCGCCCGATCGATCCGATCCAACGGTTCCGATCCATCCGGACCAAAAAACGCGCTTTTACTGTGGCGGCCACGATAACAGCTGCGAATAAAGGTCCGGGGAAATCCGATCCGTTGGATCGAGGCATCGGACGGCTGAGCTTTGGGCGATCTTTTTTCTGGGAAATCATACCCGAATGCTGATTCGGGGGGACACGTGGCGCGCGCGAAAAGGGCCGGGTGCAGCGTTAACGCTGCACCTGAGGTCCAGGCTCCCCGTCCCCATATATATATATATATATATATATATATATATATATATATATATATATATATATATATATATATATATATATATATATATATATATATATATCCGATTTTTTGCGGGGGTCCTATCTAAGATAGAGTGATCATCCTCATAAAAATTCAGAATATTCTAAATATTCTAGGGTTACTAACTCACCATATGTCATAGGGTACTCTCTATGACATGTCATAGGAACTCATTTCCCTATATATATATATATATATATATATATATATATATATATATATATATATATATATATATATATACTTTTAGTATAATATCGTTATAGATATGAATCAGATCCAAATGCAACCATAATTTCTTCATCATTAAAGCTCTAGCTTCAAAGTTCCAAAACCATAAAAACAAGATTATTCGATGCGAGCCATACGACGATATGGTAATGCATTCATGCGAGAAATACATTGTAATCTCATGTATAGTAATTTTTAAGCATGAGCTATATGACGATACGGTCCATTACATTAGAACCAAACCAAGCAAAGTAGCAATACAAAACAAAATGCATAGTAAAGTTCATTCTCATCATCATCTCCGAATAGCACGACCTCCAAGTCGGGCTAATCAAGTGATAGATTTGCAATTTCAAGTAAATCAGCACCCTCCAAAGACTGTCTGCCGTACCGGAGCCGTACCGAAGCCGTACCGGAACCGTACCGGAACCGTACCGAAGACTGTTTGCCATACCGGGTATGGATTATGCCGTATCCGTACCCGTACCCGTACTCGGTAAGTACCCGGTACTGGTACGGTATCTATTCGGAGTACCCGTGCTTTATAGGTTATACATCAAATTTATGTCTTCATGTGACATCCCTATTAAGAAAAGAATATTTATGTTGCAATTCTTTACGCACTTTGGTTTTAAGCAAGGTACTTATGAAAATTAAATAGTCATATATATATATATATATATATATATATATATATATATATATATATATATAGGGGCATGCTATGCTGCGGCATGCGGTGCGTGCGGCACTGCACCGCAGCCGTCTGATGCACGCGCTGCGTGCATCACATGCACGCAGCAGTGCATCAGACGGCTGCGGTACAGTGCCGCACTTACCGCATGCCGCATTATAGCATTATTCTCTCTCTCTCTCTAAATATATATATATATATATATATATATAGGGGAATACTTAGTGCGGTCCGCGGTCCGCAGCAGTCCGATGCACCACTCCGTGCATCCTGGGAAGCTGAACTCAAGTTCACCATTCAAATGGTGAACTCGAATGGAGAAGCTGCCATGTGTCCTGAGAAAGTATTCAACCCTCTTTAACATTTTGCTTTTTGTCTTTTCAGTGTTAACCCTCTTCAATGTCTATTCCCTCTTACTTGCTTTATGTCTTTTCAGTGGACACATGGTGCAATATAAACCATGTTTCACCATTCATTTGTGAACTCAAGTTCATCAAACCCTTTCCCTATATATATATATATATATATATATATATATATATATATATATATATATATATATATATATATATATATAGAGAGAGAGAGAGAGAGAGAGAAAGAGAAAACAGGGTATGGGCTGGCAGCTCATTGCAATTTGAGCTGCCAGCCACGTGTCTTGTTTTAAGCCATTCAATATCTTAAGAAAAAAAAACAAAAACAAAAAAGGGATAGCTGTATTAACCCCCCCTCTCTCTTTCTCTCACGACCTATGCAGTCAAAGTCGGTAGTCGGCCCTAGTCGGCCAAGGGCCGACTAGGACTAGTCGGGACTAGTCGGGACTAATTCGGGACTAGTCGGCCAAAACTTATTCTAACCCCTATCCCCCTCCCTAAACATATATGATATATGAACTAGCATAAATGTTAATAAGTATATGATATTAGTCGGTTAATAACAATACATACCTTCACACTTCACAGCATGGGTATAAATACATAAATAACAGCCTAACAGAACACAGTTGTATTAGCTTCATGCCCATGTCAAAAGACTCGGAACTAAGAATTCATCACAATATTTGTTTGATGATGTTTAATCAGTGAACAACTCCAATTTTGATTATAGGGTTTTTTGGATATCAACAAATAAACTAATTATTTGTCTATGTTTTTATCTGAGATTCTCAGGTGCTCAACAGATGATTACAGGGAAGAGCCATAGTTGTGAGTCTTGCGACTCAAGACTTTGAGCCAATGTAAAAAAATATAAACAAAATTGCTTGCAAAGACTCCTTTCAAAAAAAAAATTTGCTTGCAGAATGCTGCCTGGGGACTAGTCGGCAGTCGTTAGTCGGGGACTAGTCGGGTCTAGTCGGGGACTAGTCGGGATTCCGCCCAGCAATGACGGAATCGAAATTAATCGGTCGGCAAAATGCCGCCCAGGGACTAGTCGGGGACTAGTCGCCGACTAGTCCCGACTTTGATAGCATAGCTCACGACGGATCGCATCTCCTTCCCCTCCGGCGGATCGCATCCCCTTCCCCTTCGGCGGATCACAGTCCCCCCTTTCCTCCGGCGCAGATCGCAGCCTCCTTCTCCGGCGCCGATCGCAACCCCCCCCGACCTGTGATTACACTCTTCCCCGACCTCCAGCCCCTCCGTCAGGCTACGCCCACCTCCGGCAACCTCAACCCCCTCCGGCAACCACGCCCCCCTCCGGCAACCTCTTCCCCTCCGGCGCAAATTGCAGTGCTAATGCGGAGGGGGCTGATCGCAGCCTCCTTTCCCTCCTACGTGGATCGTAGCTGCCGTCCCCTCCGGCACCGATCGTACTCCCCTCCAGCTGCCCCCGACTAGTGGATCGCACTCCCCCTCCGGGGCAGTCTCGTCCTCGCCCTTCGCGGCAGCCCCCGACCGATGATTGTACCCAGGCCCTCCGGCAGGCAACTACCCCGACCACCCTCATCACCTTCCCCTCTAGTGTGGTGGCTTGATGGAGGGGAAGGGGTGCAAGTAGGAGTCACCGGCGGGGCTAGAGGTTGGGGAGGGGGGCGCGATCTCATTGTGGGAATGGGGAGGGTGTGTGATTCATTGGAGGTTTTCGATCGGATGGATGATAATTTTAAATCGGACAGCTAATAACCGGCAGCCCAATTTCGAAATAGACTGACAGCCTATATCCCGTATATATATATATATATATATATATATATATATATATATATATATATATATATATATATATATATATATATATATATATATATATATATATATATATATATATATATATATATATATATATATATATATATATGGGGAGGGATACTCTTACTCATGGCCTCTTACTCATATAGTTACCTATGATCCGGGTCGTCCATTAGATCCCAACGTACGGTTCGGATTAGATGGGGAGTTAAAGCAATGGTGTCCTCATTAAATGCAGGCTTTTAATACGGGCTTTTAATACAGGACATTTAATGCGGACATCATTACTTTAACTTCCCATCTAATCCGAACCGTACATTGAGATCTAATGGACGGCCCGGATCATAGGTAACTATATGAGTAAGAGGTTATGAGTAAGAGTATCCCTCCCCTATATATATATATATATATATATATATATATATATATAGGGGACGGGGAGCCTGGACCTCAGGTGCAGCGTTAACACTGCACCGGAGCCCCAGCGCGCGCCAAGTGTCCCAATCCCGCTCAAATCCCGCGCGGCTCGGCCCAAAATCCCCAGCAAATCCTGCTCAAAACCTCAGCCGTCTGATCCCGTCTGATCGACTAGACCTCAGCCGCCTGATCCCGTGCACGCAGCGCGCTCAGTTCGGTTCGATTCCCATCCGTTCGATCGATGTCCGTTCGATTCCCATCGATCGGACGGATGGGAATCGAATTAACACACAATTGTGTTAATTCGATTCCCATCTGTCCGATCGATGGGAATCGGACGACCCGAAATCTTTTTTGCTGTTACTGTAGCCGCTACAGTAACAGCGAAAAAGCTTCCTGTCCTTTCGATTCCCATCGATCGGACGGATGGGAATCGAACCGAACCGAGCGGGCTGCGTGCACCGGTGCACGGGATCAGGCGATTGAGGTCTAGTCGATCAAACGGGATCAGACGGCTGAGGTTTTGAGCGGGATTTGCTGGGGATTTTGGGCCGGGCCGCGCGGGATTTGAGCAGGATTGGGACACTTGGCACGCGCTGGGGCTCCGGTGCAGCGTTAACGCTGCATTTGAGGTCCAGGCTCCCCGTCCCCATATATATATATATATATATATATATATATATATATATACATATATATATATATATATGAATGTTACAGTGAGCTGCCGGTTTAGAAAGTGAGCTGCGGGTATTTTGACCCCCCTAGGAGTTTTGGAATTTGATGAAATTTGGTGAGGGTGTTTTCTAGGGTAAGATGATCATCCTTACCAATTTATATCAAATTCCAAAACTTCTAGGGGGGTCATATGGTCGAAGCAAGATCTGCCGTCGGCAGTCACTGTTAAAATCTGCAGATTTTGCTTCGACCATTTGACTTCCCTAGAAGATTTGGAATTTGATGAAAATTGGTGAGGATGATCATCTTACACTAGACAACACCCTCACCAAATTTCATCAAATTCCAAAACTTGTAGGGCGATTAAAATACCCGCAGCTCATTTTCTCCTACCGCAGCTCACAGCTCAACGTAACAGCCATATATATATATATATATATATATATATATATATGGGTCGGGATCGGATGACCCATCAAATTTTGACCCAGCAATAACCCAGCACCCTTTGATGCACCTAGAGGTTTTTGAATGGGCTGATTTTTTGTAGACATGTTGTCTATAGTATGTTGATCATCCTCACAAAAAATCAGCCCATTCTAAAACCTCTAGGTGCATCAAATGCACATTTCAAATCAACGGTTTTCGACTGTCAATTGTAACTGTTGATTTAAAGAGCGCATTTGATGCACCTAGAGGTTTTAGAATGGGCTGATTTTTTGTGAGGATGATCAACATACCATAGACAACATGTCTACAAAAAATCAGCTCATTCTAAAACCTCTAGGTACATCAAAGGGCGCTGGGTTATTTGCTGGGTCAAAATTTGATGGGTCATCCGATCCTGACCCTATATATATATATATATATATATATATATATATATATATATATATATATATATATATATATATAGAATTTAATGAAAATTGGTAGGTGTGCTATGTATGGCAAGTTGATCATACTCACGAAAATTCATCAAATTTAAGAACTTCTAGAGGCATCAAATGTTAGAAGATTTATCGATCGTCCTTAAAAATCATAAATTTGAATAGCAAATTTGTTAGAACTAGAAGTTTTAGAATTTGATGAATTTTGGTAAGGATGATCAACTTGCCATACATAACACACCCTCCAATTTTCATCATATTCTAAAACCTCTAGATAGGTTTCTCACAAGGTATCTCATATAAGAGAGATCTCACTGGATCGCAGTCATATATATATATATATATATATATATATATATATATATATATATATATATATATATATATATATATATATATATATGAGAGACAAGATGCTACCTTTGAAAATAGCGTTCTTTGCTGCTTTGATAGGTCGTCGATGACTATCAAAGCCTTGAACGAAAACAAAAGTCATTCGAACTCATAATCGGGATGTGCTAGAAGTCACCGGAGGTGGTTGCCGGGTGCGGATGTCCTCGGAGGTCACCGGATGAGATGGGGTGATGAATGGACGGCTCACAATAGAAGTAGTCACCGAAGTCCTCTATCAGTGGAAGCCGACAGGTGGTGTCAGCGGAGATCACCGGTGGAGGTGATCAGAGGTTGTTTATGTTGATTCTGGCCGGAGATCACATGTGGCGCGGCCGTGGTGGGTTGTCAAAGCAGCAAAAACGCTGCTTTGAGAGGTAGCCCGGCCCTCTATATATATATATATATATATATATATATATATATATATATATATATATATATATATATATATATATATATATAGGGTCAGGTTCAATGGACACTATTTTTGCACTCAATTTTTTACACCGATTTTCAAACCATTAGATAGAGGTTTTAAAATTTCTTGATTTTTTGTGAGCATAATCATCTTGTCTTAGATAACATATCCACAAAAAATCAGCACATTATAAATCCTCTAGACTTATTAAATGTGCTCTTCAAATTAACGATTAAAATGGACGGTCGTTAAAGCCTTTTAGTTTTGATGTACTTAGAGGCTGTAGAATGTTCTAATTTTTTGTGGACGTGCTATCTAGGATAAGGTGATTATGCTCACAAAACATCAAGAAATTCTGAAACCTATATTTAATGGTTTTGAAAATTGGTGTAAAAAATTGAGTGCAAAAACAGTGTCCATTGAACCTGACCCATATATATATATATATATATATATATATATATATATATATATATATATATATATATATATATGGGGATCCAAAAACACGCTACTTTACCACAAAGTTAGACACGCATCTCCCAAACCCTAGATAGAGGTTTCATAATTTGTTGATTTTTTGTGAGCGTAATAACCTTGCCTTAGATAGCACATCAGCAAAAAGTCAACGCATTCTAAAACCTATAGACTAATCAAAAATCAAATATTCCCTTCAACGGTTAAAATGAATGGTGGATAAAGCTTTTTTGATTTGATGCACCTAAAGGGTTTAGAATGTGCTGATTTTTTATGGATGTGCTATCTAAGGGAGGTTGATCCTCCTTACAAAAAATCAACAAATTCCAAAACCTCTATCTATGGTTTTGGATGATGGTGTATATCTTTGTGGCAAAGTAGCGTGTTTTTGGATCCCGACCCTATATATATATATATATATATATATATATATATATATGTGTGTGTGTGTGTGTGTGTGTGTGTGTGTGTGTGTGGGATCCATTGACAACTCGTTTCCTTGACAACTCGTTAACAACCCATCATTTGATGGGGCTAGAGGTTTTAGAATTTGTTGATTTTTTGTGAGGATGCTATCTATCGCAGTGAGATCATACTTACAAAAAAATCAGAATAATCCAAAACCTCTAGCCCCATCAAATGTCCTCAAATATAGTCTGTCCATTTTGATATTTAATTTGAACAATACATTTGATGGGGCTAGAGGTTTTAGAATTAGTTGATTTTTTGTGGGTGTGCTATCTATATAGTAAGAAGATCTTCACAAAAAATCAGCAAATTCTAAAACCTATAGCCCCTTCAAATGATGGGTTGTCAACGGTCCCAGTCCCTATATATATATATATATATATATATATATATAGGGTCGGGATCGGCTGACCCAGCAATAACCCAACACCCTTTGATGCACCTAGAGGTTTTAGAATGGGCTGATTTTTTGTGGACATGTTGTCTATGGTATGTTGATCATCCTTACAAAAAATCAGTCCATTCTAAAACATCTAGGTGCATCAAATGCGCTTTTCAAATCAACGGTTTTCGACTGTTAATTTTGACCGTTGATTTGAAGAGCGCATTTGATGCACCTAGAGGTTTTAGAATGGGTTGATTTTTTGTGAGGATGATCAACATACCTACAAAAAATCAGCCCATTATAAAACCTCTAGGTGCATTAAAGGGTGTTGAGTTATTTGATGGGTCAAAATTTGCTGAGTCATCCGATCCTGACCCATATATATATATATATATATATATATATATATATATATATATATATATATATATATATATATATATATATATATATATATATCGAGAGAGAGAGAAAGAGAGAGGAATGTTAGAGTGAGTTGTGCTCTATGGAAGGAGAAAATGAGCTACAACTATTTTGACCATCCTAGAAGTTTTGGAATTTCATGAAAATTAGTGGGTGTGTTGTATAGGGTAACATGATCATCCTCACCAATTTTCAAGGAATTCCAAAACTTCTAGGGTTATCAAACGGTAGACGCTTTATCTTCCGTTGTAGTAACCGTTAATTTTGCTTCTACCATTTGATGACCCAAGAAGTTTTGGAATTCCTTGAAAATTGGTGAGGATGATCATGCTACCCTAGACAACACACGCACCAATTTTCACGAAATTCCAAAACTTTTAGGGTGGTCAAAATGACCATAGCTCATTTTCTCCTTCCATAGCTCACAGCTCACTGTAACATCTCTCTCTCTCTCTCTCTCTCTCTCTATATATATATATATATATATATATATATATATATATATATATATATATATATATATATATATATATATACTAGTAATGCCCGTGCCTATCGGCACTCGGACAGCTGCCTTTGGCAGTCAAAAACTTTCTATGGGGGTGCCCACATTCGACGGGGGTGTCAAAATTTGTTTGGCTGCCCTCACATTCGGCGTGGGGCCCATTTTCGACGGGAGTGCCGGATCATTCCCGATCACAACAGTATCTTAAGGCTGAATCGGTTGCAGTAAGGATTAATTACCGGTATCGTCCACAGAGATTGTGACAACTATGGTTGATTTTAGGGATTAAAGCAATTAGGTGAATAAAGTTGATTGATGATTGTATGATTTATCTAAAAACGAAAACTAAGCAGTTAAATTAATGAAGAAAATCAAGAGATTTTAGGGCACAGAATCCACCACTAGCCAAGAACTAGTTCAATTATACCGATTAGGGTTTGTAAGTTCCAATGGAGCGTTTCGACCCGTTACAGCTGAAATTGTAATGGATCTTACATAAATTATTATCTTCAATGGCATGGGTTATTTTCGGTTGGCATGATCCGTCCTTTAGGGGCACGGATCATCTCCCCTTAGCATAACCCATCTCATCTATGAATAATAGTTAAAGTGAATACTACTTTACCATCGTGCACATGGCATGCGCCATCTTAGTTTAGCACGGTCTGTCTCTTTACGGTACGGATCGTCTTCTTAGGCATGACACATCTCTTGCAAGATGATAAGAAGTATTAAACGAGCAGAGCAAGATAAAGATTGATTCCATTCTATTCCATCGAAATAAATTTCAATTGACATATGCAAAACGAAGGAGATGAACAACGGATTTTAAATTAAAAGATTTTTATCTAGCGGTTCTCCAATTGGAATTACAAAAACCTAAAAGTCAAAAGAACTAGAACCTAGCTAGGGCTTCATCAAAGCCCTAGAAGAGGATTAGCCGCTCATGAAGAAGGTGACGATGGAGGCGTTGATGGAGGAGGATGCTTGATGAACTATGGTGGCTTCTCCGCTTTTTCTTCTCTCGATCTTCTCCCAAGGATGACGAATTTTGAGCCAAAATTTGGATGCCCTTTCTTCAAGAGATAGGCCTATTTATAGATTCTACAGTGTATCTAAGTTGTAGAAATCTCGCAGTATAACTGGAGTGTTCGATCTAGGGCGTTGGATGCGTGGCCGACTATTTCCGATCAATCGGGCTTCGCGACCGATTGATCGGAAGTTGAGAAGTCTCTGTCTGCAGGATCAGGCACGTTCCGATCTATTGGGCTTTTCTCTGATCAATCGGTCGTGGTGTTTCCTTACGACTGGTTATTGTGGGGGTTGTCTTTGGAGGTGCTTCTTCGTACAATTGCCCTTATGAATTTTACGCTGGGTTTGCAATTGATGCGTTCTTTGCTCTTGTGGTCCTTTTCCTATCAGCCATGGAAACATAAGTAAACAGTGCATTTTATGACAGAAATATTATGATTCGACTTATGCTTAGAGGTGGACACATCGTGTTTATACATCAATCAACGCCCACATTCGACATGGGCGTCAAAATTCATTTGTCGGCCCCCACATTCGGGGGGGGGGGGGTGCCATATTCGATCGAGACACAAATTTTCAGCACTAGCACTTACACCGTCGAATGCCCATGCCTATCAACATTGGAAGGCTGCCTTCGGCGGCTAAACACTTTTGGTGGTGGCACCCACATTTGTCAACACTCAGACGACGGGCACCACGGCTGCCTCGGCAGCAAAAACATTTCTATTCCCACATTCGTCGGGGGTGGCAAAATCTACTCAGTAGTGCCCACATGTGGTCGCGGAGTCCATACTGTCAACCGCCGAACATTTGAGGCCCGACTCCAAAGACTCGAATAAAGTATATCAGTACTTGGACGATCCCTGTAGGCAGCCACCGTGGCCGCCTTTGGCGACTTCATACCTATCGAAACTCAGACGACTGTCTTCGGCGACTGTGATGCCATTAGTGCCACATGGCACGCATCGGCCGGTTTAACTGGGGTGTATTCAAGGGGATGGGGTGGATGATGTATGGGTATTTTAGGAATGGAAGTGTGGTGCAATCCAAGAAAATAAAGTGCATTCATGTTTGATGGAACACAGAGGGCTGTTTACAGATAATGGGGATAATAAGATTTTCAAGTTTTTCTTTCTCGGATTGGATCAATGAAAAAAAAAGAAAAAAGAAAAAAGAAAAAGAGAATTGCATGGACTCTCTAGCCACGACATATACCTCATCACCACTACAATTTAATTACTTCTTTTAAAGAGGAAAAAATGTCAATAATCCCATTATGGGACGTCGATTGGTGGCTATGGATGGATGGATGAAAATGTCTCTAGTACACTTGCAGTTAGAGATTTTTTTCAAAATAATATAAAAATAAATAAATATTTTTCAAAAGGACAGTAGAACAAAACTTTTTGTCAGAGTAACACTTTGACATCCATGTGGTCTACCAGTGTCGCAAAGTAGAGGGCACGTTGGATTGTTTTTTTTCATGCCTGTCAAACTCGGCATCTGGATTGCCCAACTCAGTATTCGGATTGTTAGGTTTAACGAAAAATTTACGACGTAGTCTCCGCTTTGCAACACCAGAAGACCATGCGGATGTTAGAGTATTACTTTAGTGAATTGTTTTGGTCGGTTGTCCTTTTGATAAATATTTAAAATGTTATAATAAAAATCAATAATGAAAATAAAAGGAATTTTCATGTGGTACATAACCTTGGGCATGTTATTATCTAATTGTCAAATGGATATGTTATAATAAATAACGAAAATAAAAGGAATTTTCATGTGGTTCATAACCTCGGGCATTTCCTAACTACAACTATGGGGAATGCATTCAATTTTGTTTTGATAAGATAAAATTACCAAATGAGGAAATTAAAAAGGGGCATCATGCTAACATTTCAAACTTTAGGGAGCACTTTGTAACAAAATAAACTACAGGGGGTTAAGTGTTTTTTAGCTAACTACAGCTTGAAAGTAAGGGGGTAGAGAATGATCTCCCACCGTTGGCCCTTTACTAACCTTGCAAAAAAATAAAATCGAAAGGAGAGACTGTTGGGTCGGGCTCTTCACTAGTGACAGCAGACGGCGGCGGCGGCCTAACGTCGTCGAACGAAGTGATCGGAAACAACACCAACAACGCAAGGAGAGAGAGAGAGCTCTCCGGCAACGACGGGCAGCGATCTACCGAAGATGCCACTTTAGGGTGCGATTTGGAACAAAATAAACTACCGTGTGGTTAAGTGTTTTTTAGCTAAACTTTAGGTGACAAAGTGATGACAAATCCAGAGAGAGAGAGAGAGGGCATGAGACGCATGAGGGGGATGCTGCCGGTGGGGTGGGGTGGGGCAGCGCCGAGATTCTTCCCCCCAAATAGGTCTCTTTCTTTCGATCTATGGGTTTCAGCCCCTCAATTCTCTCGATCTCAGTCGATCGGGGTCGAGCCAGGCCCTAGTGGTACAAATTGGTTCGGCCGGCTGCGATGCCCCACGAAGAGGAGGGTGCGATGCCCCATAGCAGGTCCAAATCGGTTTGACCAGCTACGATACCCCACGGCAAAGGCGACTCTGGCCGACTGCGATGCCCCACAGACGGCTCCTCTGTAGATGAGAAAGAGGAGACGGAGCCTACCTGCAACTACCGGGGGTCGAAGGAAATGGACGGGATCTTGCTGGACGCCGAACCGAGAAGTGAGAAGAGTTGCAATGCTGGTTGTCGGAAGAGGGTGAGGGTCGATTGGCCTAACGGCGTCGGGAGGCGGTGGGTTTGCACTGGCAATATAGAGAGAGAGAACTCCACTGGTGTTCACCGGCGATGACCTCGATCTCACCGGCGATGAAAGAGAGATGCCAAAAAAAACTATTGTTAAGAGAGAGAGACCTCCCCTTGGAGTTCACCAGCGACGACCCCGACCCCGCCGGCGATGGAAGAGCCTTGGAAAAAAAAACCGCAGTTAAAAGAGAGACCTGTTCACTGGCGACGAACCCGGCCCCGCCGGTAAAAATGTGCTCCAACTCCTCTCTCCCTGGCGATGTGCTCCAGCACCTCTCTCTCTCTCTCTCTCTCTCTCTCTCTCTCTCTCTCTCTCTCTTTGTGGAAGTTGAAGTAAAGGGGAGGGAGTTTAAGGAAGCGGCCAGGGGGGGAGGGGGAGGGCGAGGGGGGGGAGGACGACTGAGGGGATGGGCTCATAAAATCAGACAGCTGTAACCCCCCCCCCCCCCTCTCATTCTGTGCATATCAGACAACTGTAACCCTCTCACACTCTCTCAGCTGAGATAAGGATTGAAGGGCTGAATTCAAATTTCAGGGAAAATTTTGGAAAGGGGAAGTTTTTTTTTATTTTGAATTCAAATTTGAGGGAAAGAGAGAGAGAGAGTGGGGAGGAATGAATCCTAGCCCTTAGTATGTTTATCCCTCCCTCAAAATCAATCTGGACCGTAAACTATCTCCCAAACTATCCACCAACCCTCCCATGTTATTGTGTGTGTGTGTGTGTCTATATATATATATATATATATATATATATATATATATATATATATATATATATATATATATATATATATATATATATATATATATATATATATATATATATATATATATATAAAAGGGAGGGATACTCTTACTCATATAGTTACCTATGATCCGGGCCCTCCATTAGATCCCGACGTACGGTTCGGATTAGATGGGGAGTTAAAGCAATGGTACCCGCATTAAATGCCCGTATTAAACCATTGCTTTAACTCCCCATCTAATCCGAACCGTACGTTGAGATCTAATGGAGGGCCTGGATCATAGGTAACTATATGAGTAAAAGGCCATGAGTAAGAATATCCCTCCTCATATATATATATATATATATATATATATATATATATATATATATATATATATATATATATATATATATATATATATATATATATATATATATATAGGGGCATGCTATAATGCGGCATGTGGTAAGTGCGGCACCACACCGCAGCCGTCTGATGCACCCACTGTGTGCATCGCATGCACGCAGCGGTGCATCAGACGGTTGTAGTGCGGTGCCACACTTATGACATTATAGCATGGCCCTATATATATATATATATATATATATATATATATAACCAATTGCTGCCGTTGTTCTAGGAGCCATGGTTTTCCTAGGGTGGGGGCCACCAATGTTTGATTGATAACCATTCTTATTATTCAAATTAACCGAATAACTATATTGTAAGTTGTTACAGTATAGATACAGAAATGGCTGGTTTTTTGTGGATGCCTTATCTATGGCATAGATAAGACATCCACAAAATATCAGCACATTTTGAAACCTCTTGGTAGGCCTACTAAGTTGGTGTGGATGAGGTGTGCGCCATAAGAGTGAGCACTTGATCATTACTATATATATATATATATATATATATATATATATATATATATATATATATATAGAGAGAGAGAGAGAGAGAGGAATTTACAGTGAGCTGTGAGCTACTGTTTTAGAAAGTAAGTTGCGGGTATTTTCACCCCCCTAGAAGTTTTGGAATTTGGTGAGGGTGTTGTCTAGGGTAGGATGATCATCCTCACCAATTTTCATCAAATTCTAAAACTTCTAAGGTCATCAAATGGTAGAAGCAAAATCTACCGTAGATTTTGCTTCTACCATTTGATGACCCTAGAAGTTTTGGAATTTGATGAAAATTGGTAAGGATGATCATCTTACCCTAGACAACATCCTCACCAAATTTCATCAAATTTCAAGACTTCTAGGGGGGTCAAATCAATCGCAGCTCATTTTCTCCCCCGGCAGCTCACAGCTCAACCATCAGCTCTCTCTCTCTCTCTCTCTCTCTCTCTCTCTCTCTCTCTCTCTCTATATATATATATATATATATATATATATATATATATATAAAGAAGTTAGAGTCTTGCAGTATGTAACGATGCTTTCATCAGGATAAAATCTTGTGTTGACTTTTGATTGCAGTGTAAGAATTATCATATAAAAATTGGAGTTACATTTGATTCCATTAATTTAGTTGCGTATACATATACACCTCCAATACTTGGAAGACATTAAGATATAAATCTTGGAAAAGTTGCATTTATGATGTTTAGGTCCCTTGTGGATGCTGTTACTGTTGTGGCATGGATATAGGTTTTGCATGTGTAAAAATAATTGTAGCTTTCATTTCAACTCCCAGAGCATTACAGTGGAACTTACCTACCTGAAGTTGTTAGTAACTTATATGTGATTATGTTCTATGTTTCTTTCTTCATTGGTGTTAAAGTATGTTACTTGTAATGGTGAAAGACATCTGAATCTTACATCCTACAGCTCATCGTGCTTGTTTCAGCATTCTTTTGTTAAACAGTTTTATGGATCTGTGACCAAATCAGACTACACTACAATGAGGCATGGTTTCATCATGGTATGCAACTATATTGATGATTAAAACTGTAAGTAACTTATTTTGTATTGTGTCATTATTATCTTATTTCGGCTTCTAAATCATTTCCCTTGCAGGAACATTGTAGGGCGAACCCAAAATTCAATTTTCACAAGTATATGATACGAGCCCTGGAAGCTGATTTTAAGAAAGTCGTAGGTATAAGGTAATCCTTACTGATAATAATTTTTTATGTTTGAACTTTTAACCATGTGAGCTAGCTTATTAAATTTGCGATTGTAGTGAACTATGGATTGAAAGTCTATAGTACAAGATGATGGAAGATTTTGTTGACACCTCAAGATTTTATGTGATCTCATGCTTGTAATCCCTCTTTCATTGCAGCTGGTACCTTTGGGTTTTTGTGGTTATTTTCTTGTTACTGAATGTTCATGGTAAGTTCAACCTAAAGCTAGACCTATTTTGAACTTTATAGATAGTTAACTGTTTTCTTTCAATTCATATAACATGAAGTGTGATTTGCAATACTTGTACTTCTCTTCATACTATTTCCCTTGCTTTTCACCGTTTTAAGAAAATGATTTGAATAGCTTTGATTACTATTGTCTGATTGAGATAAAAATCATTCAAGTGCTCTGTTTATGGCAAGTAGATGTTTTATGTATCTACAACTGTTGATAATAGTACCACATTGGTAAAGGGCGGAGTTCCACATCTTTATATACTGTTGCCTTCATCCTCTTATCACCGGTTTTGAGGGGGCATGGGAATTGTAACATGGTATCAGAGCTAGGTCCCACCCCGTCTCTCGTCTATATGGTCCCGTCGTACCATTTTTCTCCCTCCGATCGAGAGGCGCTTTGCGGGTGTTGCGAATAGTACCACATCGGTAAAGGGTGAGAGTTCCACATCTTTATATATTGTTGCCCACTCCCTCTCATCACCGGTTTTGAGGGGGCACAGGAATCGTAACAACTATCATTCAGACGGATTTTCTTTTTTGAGCAATCATTCAGACGGATTTTCAATAAACACAATAGTGTAGACAATTCCAGTAAATGTTAGATCTTCAACAAAAAAAACAATCACACCTATTCCAGTAATTGTTAGATCTTCAGACAATAGTAACCAAAGTTATTGAATGATTCGTGCTCCGGAGTTGCACCGATTCTAGTAATTGTTAGATCTTCAATAAATGAGTGGATGTTTTATGTATCTAAAACCATGGAATCAAATGTCAACAGATGTCGGTCGAAATCATCGACATATGTTAGTTTTTGGAGGATCCGACATAAAAAATGTCTGAAATGTGGACATAACATTTTGTCGGTCGACATCGACAGATGTTAGTGGTTTGCCGGTGTTAGATACCCTCACGCCCCAAAACCCGGGTTGTAAGGGACTAAGGGGAGATCCACAGAGAGTATATAAAGCAGACGATAGGTGCCCCCTTTACCGATGTGGGACTAACCGGTGAACTTCCTCAACACCCCCCCTCAAACGGAGCACACGAAGCGAGGCACAATCTGAAGGGGCCACATCCGGAGGGAGACAGTGAACCCAGCTCTGATACCATGTTAGATACCCTCACACCCCAAAACCCGGGTCGTAAGGGGAGGTCCAAAGAGAGTATATAAAGCCGGTGATGGATGCCTTCCTCACCGATGTGGGATTATCCGTTAACACTCCCCCTCACACGGAGCACGCGTGGTAAGGATCCTCCTGCGCAGAGCACGCGTGGCAAGGCACGATCGGTGGGGAGCACCCGGAGCAAGAGCAGGAGTAGGAGCAGGAGACAGGCTAGCTCTGATACCATGTTTGATACCCTCACACCTCAAAACCCGGGTCGTAAGGGGAGGTCAACAGAGGGTATATAAAGTGAGCGATAGGTGCCCCCTTTACCGATGTGGGACTAACCGGTGAACTTCCTCAATAGCCGATGCTGTCGGCGAAAAGAGCCTTTAAGTGTATAATTATTCCATTTGTCGTGATCTTGTCGGTCTGTCGGTGACAAATGTCGGTTTGTCGGTTGATTTCAGTGAAAAATATGGGATTCCCAGCTGTTGTATACATTGTTGGGTCACTTGGATGGTTTTGTAATTTTGTACAACTATTCTACAATCTTTGTCTATTAACTCTATTCTATGGTTATGGATTCTACTTTCAATTTCAGATTTTGAGTGGTTTTGAAATTTTATATGACATTCTACTTTGTCATTCATTAAGTGGATTAATATTTTAAATATAAATATAAAGTCCTAGAGAAGTAGATATGCATATTTATGTCACAAAAAGGTTATCCTGAAGTTTTGTTGAAATATTCCATCTTTTTGTTAGGAGATGACGGCTAGGGTTTGGAGAGGAATAGAATGCATTCCATTGAGGAACTCAAGCCCAATATATGTACATGTATATCTATACAATCCGACCCGACTGTACAGTAAACCCGACCCATCTATATGTACATTAACACTCCCCCTCAAACTCACGGTGGATCATGAACCGAGAGTTTGCCTAGAAAATGTCGGAAGCGAGCAATCGTCAGGGGCTTCGTCAGAAAATCAGCAGTCTGCTCCGATAAGGAAATGAAAGGCAGGGAGATGGTGTGGTCGATAAACGCCTGGCGAACATAATGACAATCAACTTCAATATGCTTTGTTCGCTCATGGAAGACCGGGTTGCTAGCAATCTGAATAGCACTCCGGTTGTCACAGAAGAGAGGGGTGGGCCCGGATATCACCACTCCCAAGTCGAGCAGAAGGCGGCGAAGCCAGACAATCTCGGCGGTGGTGGAAGCCATAGCCCTGTATTCGGCTTCGGTGCTGGAGCGAGCAACAGACTCCTGCTTCTTGCTGCGCCACGAAATCAGTGAATCACCCAGAAACACACAGTATCCTGTAGTCGATCGACGAGTGGCTGCATCTCCTGCCCAATCTGCATCGGAGTAGGCACGCAGCACCAACGGAGAGGTGGAGGGAAACAGTAGTGAACGGGTGATGGTGCCCCGGAGGTAGCGGATAATCCGAAGAACAGCTGCATAGTGTACTGACCGTGGAGCCTGAACAAACTGACTGACAATGCCAACAGTATGGGTAATGTCTGGCCGGGTCATGGTGAGATAGACGAGCATCCCAACCAGCCTCTGGTAGCGGGAGACATCCTGGAGCGGCTCACCGTCTGTAGCAAGAAGCTTCAAATTGAGCTCCATGGGTGTATCAGCAGTGCGCGTGTCAGTAAGGGCAGCATCAGCAAGGATGCCGGAGATGTACTTCTGCTGGGAGACCAACAGACCACGAGCTGACCGGGCAATCTCAAGGCCCAAAAAGTAGCGAAGAGATCCCAGATCTTTCATCTCAAACTGACTCTGGAGGTGCCGCTGGAGAGAGGCGATGGTGGCACTGTCATCCCCAGTGATGATCATATCATCGACATAGAGGAGAAGAACTGCAATGCCCTGACTGGAGGAGCGAGTGAACAAGGCATAGTCGGAGTGACGCTCAACAAACCCGGCGGCCAGAACTGCACTGCGAAATCGCTCAAACCAGGCACGAGGGGCCTGCTTGAGCCCATAGATGGCTCGGCGCAAACGACACACGTGCCCTGGAGGAACTGAAATGCCCGGAGGAGGAGCCATGTAGACTTCCTCGGAGATCACCGTGGAGAAACGCATTGGTGACATCCATCTGATGGAGAGGCCACTCTCGAGCAGCTGCCACAGCTAAGAGGGTGCGCACAGTAGTCATCCGAGCAACTGGAGCAAACGTCTCCTCGTAGTCAATCCCATACTTCTGGGAGAAGCCACGAGCAACGAGGCGAGCCTTGTGCCGCTCAATGGATCCGTCAGGTCGAGTCTTGACCTTGAATATCCACTTGCAGCTAACAGGCACCACCCCAGAGGGACAAGGCACCAACTCCCAGGTCTGGGTCCGCTGAAAAGCCTCAAGCTCAACTGACATGGTCTGCCGCCACTCTGGATGTAACGCTGCCTCACGGTACGATTGGGGCTCCCGATGGGTGTGGATAGCAGTAAGAAAAGCCTGAAAGAAGGGTGAATAGGAGACACTGGCAGAGTAGCCAGAAGAGTCAGGAGAGTCAGAGGGAAAAGCAGAGTAGCCAAACCTGTCAGGAGAGTAGTCATATCTGTCAGGAGGGTGATGTTCGCGCGCTGGGTAGCGCCGAACAGGAGCAGGATCCACGACCGGGGAGGAGGGGGGCAGCAGCATCAGGCGAGGGAGTACCAGTGTGAACCGACTCTGGAGGGGGAGCTGCAGACCGACGTACATAGACACGAGTAATGGGAGGTGGTGGAGGTAGCGAGGGAGACTGAGGAGGTGGTGGTGGAGGTGGCGGTGAAGACTGAGGAGGTGGTGATGGTGGAGGTGGCGGGGATGATGGAGGTGGAGTAGGCGTGGGTGGGTCAACAGAAAACGGGGGTAGAACGGGGATGTGGAGAGGTGATGAAGGCGAGGAGGGTGACGTAGGAGGCAAGGAAATATCCCGAGACTCAGGGAAAAAGTACGGGACATCCTCAACAAAGGAAACGTGACGGGAGACACGGATCCGGCGAGCCAAGGGATCGTAACAACGATAACCCTTATGCTCCCGACTGAGCCCCAAGTGAACACATCGAACAGATCTCGCAGAGAGTTTGGTGCGCTCATGGGGAGGAAGAAGAACGAAGCACGTGTAGCCAAACGTGCGAAGAAGAGAATAGTCAGGTGGGCTGGAGTGGAGGCGCTCATATGGGGTGGCACCGGACAGAGCAGATGACGGAGTGATATTGATGAGGTGGACAGCCGTCATGACAGCTTCAGCCCAGTAAGAGTGAGGAACAGATGCAGAGAGAAGCAAGGCTCGTGCGGTCTCAAGGACATGACGATGCTTGCGTTCGGCCACGCCGTTCTGCTCATGGGTGTGGGGACAGGACTGCTGGTGAAGAGTGCCGTGAGATTGAAGAATCTCACGCATCTCAGAGGAGAGATACTCCTTGGCACAATCAGACCGAAAGGTCTTGATGCGCCGACCAAACTGAGTGTGTATCATAGTGGTGAATCTCCTAAAGATGTGAGGGACTTCGGACCGATGACGCATAAGATAAACCTAGGTGCACCTAGAGTAGTCATCGATAAAACACACATAGTACATGTAACCCGAAATGGATGCAACAGGTGCAGGACCCCAAATGTCCGAATGTACTAAGTCAAATAAAGCATCAGATTGGGAAGCACTAGCAGAAAATGGAAGAGCTAGATGCTTTGCTAGTCTACAACCCGTACAAACAGAGAGAGGGGAGAAGGACGCTCGACCCAAAGCGCCTGAACGGAATACGCTTTTGAGTCGATCACTCGATATATGACCTAACCTTCTGTGCCACAGGTCGGCATCGGAGGTAACAGACATGACAGACGCAACAGGAACGGAAGACACATGGAGATGGTCCAGCTGGTAAAGTCCTCCTGCTCTACGGCCCAGCCCAATCCTCTGACCCGTCCGCGAATTCTGCACAACACAAACAGAAGGAGTGAATGTGACAGTCAGGCCAGAGTCGCAAAGAGAACTGATAGAGATCAGATTAATGTTAAGACGGGGGGCATGATGGACATGGGGTAAGGTCAGGCGACCAGAAGGGTCAGAGGTAGTAGTGACGGATCCACATTGCGGAATAGGGACGAGTCCCATCCGCAGTGCAAACTTCCTGGTGGGTGGTAGTGGGAGAACAGTCAGTGAGGACAGTGGAGTCAAAAGTGAGGTGACAGGAGGCACCCGAGTCGAAGATCCATGGAGCAGTATTACCCGGAGTGGCAGAGAGACTGTGAGTTGTCGAAGAGCTGGTGGAGGTGAGGTACCGAAGCAGTAATTCCTCAAAGCGCTGTAGGCGGTCGGATAAGACCGAGACTGAGCAGAAGTACCCGGAGTGGCAGAGAGACCATGATCTGTCGAAGAGCTGGCGGAGGCGAGGTATCGCAACAGTAACTCCTCAAAGCGCTGGAGGCGGTCGGAGTAAGACCGAGACGGAGTAGGAGTGGTGGCAGGCAGTGCTGGAGTAGGGAGATCAGCAGCAGCAGCAGTCTCGCCATCATGGCAGAGGAGACCCTGACGACGTCCACAGTCGACTGATGTGGTGGAGGGACGTGGCCCGAGAATACCATCAAAACGAGGAGACGGGGGGATTCGACGATCAGCGACGGTGTGCAGGCAGTATGGGAGCCGAGAGAAGCTGTAAGAAGCCATATCCCTGAAGTACGGGGGCAAACCGGCACAAGGAAGGTCTGAGGCAGTCCGTACAGACTCACAGAGGAGACGGGCAGTTCGATACAGAGGAGAAGGGGGGGCGGTGGGGCTTCAGGGGGTGCAGGAGGGGGCGGGTGGTCTAAGGTAAGGGGTGGGGGGGGCCTGTCGGGTGAGGAGGGGGGTCGGGGGGGTGGAGGAGGGGTTGGGAGGGTGGTCGGGTGAAGGAGGGGGGTCGGGGGGGGCGGAGGGGCCGGGCGGGTGAGGAGGAGGGGCGGGAGGGTGGTCGGGTGGAGGAGGGGGGGGTCGGGGGGGGGGGGGGTGGAGGGAGGGGGCGGGCGGGGCCGGGCGATTGAGGAGGAGGGGGGGGAGGGCGGTGGGGCTGCCGGCAGGTGAGGAGGAAGGGCGGGGGATTGCCGGCGGGTGAGGAGGAGGGGCGGGGGGCTGCCGACGGGTGAGGAGGAGGGGCGGGGGGCTGTCGGCGGGTGAGGAGGAGGGGCGGTGGGGCTGCCGAGCGGGTGAGGGGAGACCGGAGGGGAGGAGCTCGCCGGAAGGGGAGACCGTCGTCGGCGCCGTTGCACAGGAGAACCCTAGAGCTCTGATACCATGTTAGGAGATGACGGCTAGGGTTTGGAGAGGAATAGAATGCATTCCATTGAGGGACTCAAGCCCAATATATGTACATGTATATCTATACAATCCGACCCGACTGTACAGTAAACCCGACCCATCTATATGTACATTAACATTTATATCAAACAAACAAAATCGAAATCTGACCGAAAAATGATAAATTTTCATCGAAAAACACGGATATTTGACCTAAAAACGAAATATTTCTACCGAAATTTGTCTTTCCATTTTACAATATTCCCATCGACAAATTACTGAAAAAAGAAATATTTTATTTTTTTTACCGACCGACATGGACACCGAAAACAACATTTAAAACCTTCTCCACAACTACCATTCAGACACTTCATATGTTTTGCTTATTGACGTTTCAAACAGTTGGATGACTCGACCCTTGGTGAGATTTCTTGGCACTTGATGTCATCAAACCATGATGATCTCATTAGTTAATGTCAAATTCTGATTCTTGTACATAAAGGTGTCAAAGTATAGCATGATGTAAAGGTTTTATTATTATCAACATATGGGGCAAGTGATAGGGCACGTTGATGAACAACCTCGCCGAGAGGAGGGGGCAAGAAATATCGTCTCGTGTCGTCTTCTTCGCGAGGGTTTTGAGAGAGATAGTGGAAGAGGAGAGAAGAGGAGGGGGAAGATTCGGAGTCAACCGGATTCAAAAATTCCACCCCTGATGGAATCCAGTTCAGGAAACCCTAATCGAAGCTCGAAAGCAACATTTTTTTTTCATAATTCATCATAGGGATGTTGGCTGGGTCACCAAGTAACCATAAAAAAACTACCAAGAATAAAAGATAACAATGACCAAATTTAAAAAGATCTAAATCTATCCAAATCTTTCTTAAAAGATATTTTTAAAACTACCATATTTAATAAATCTAAAAATAATATATTTTCGGATTGAAATAATAATTTCAGAATAAAGTATTTTTTTCTGGATTTAAAAATAAAAAAGAACTTATGAGGTATGAGCATCATGGTCAACTAGGGGAGAGAGAGAGAGAGAGAGAGAGGATGGGTAAAAAAAAAAAAAGAACTTATTATTCTTTCATGTACCTATAGCAGCCCGTTGCAAACCTTTGGATTATGAGGTATAAATTTATCCTATTGTAACTCAAGTACCTAGCTTACTTTGACTCAATCACCAAACACCCTAAATTCCCATTAAGTCTGTATTTTATAGTGATATATAATCCATCAGCATACACATTAATTTTTAGTGCCTGTTTTTTTAAATATATTCAGTCAGGTTCTTCTTGACAGTTGGATTCCTTGCACATGTTTCATGTTTTTAGTTACTTTGTAACGTCCTCTTGAGTCTTGACAGTTGGTTTCTGTTTCGCTAACTGAATTTTAAGTAATGTCATATATTTAGATGGGGCTATGACCCTCTAGTTACAGTTCTGACTGCTGCTGTTTGATTTCACATACCATCTTCCTCCTTGCAGGTTGGCATACATATTTTTGGATTGCAGTCATTCCTTTAATAGTAAGTATGCCTATTATCAACATATGTTTGTGGTGTTACTCAACTACGTATGCATGTAGTACAATCTTCTATGCGCCTTCCACAAGTTAAGTGCACATAGGCAGTGAAAAAAGATGTGGATCAATACGGGTCTCCTGACAGTGGTGAACCTTGTGCAGCTAGACATTTTATTTTTTTCTTGAAGATCTTTGATGAACCACTTCTTATTAATCATTTGAATCAGAACAAGATGTTTGTAGTAATCGTAGAAGAAAAAAACAAGAGATGTTTTGTAGTAAACGTAGAAGAAAGTGATTATGCTAGAGTATAGTGGATTGCCTAAATAAGTATAATTGAAAAAATAATTGAGTACTGAACATCAAATGGATTCATTAATATGTGAAGAGACTATACATTTACTATCATTGGTCTATTGCAAACCAAGTTTATAACAGTTTAAAGCATAAATTATTACTTACCTAGAAGACCTAGGCGGAGCTAATCCTTGCTCAAACTAGTAGGGTCCGATTTTGACATAATTGATTGTTATAGTGTGTATATCTTGTGTATGTACATGTAACTTTTCTCTCTCATTTTTTTGTGTGGCATACTCACCATGTTAGTCGACGCACTCATCACTTGTACGTACATGTCCCCTGGTTTGATGTCCTAATGAGAGGATTAATTCTCCCCTAGTTACATGGTGTTAGAGTAGCTATCCTTGAGTTCTTGCTCCTTGCTTGCACTGTCGTCGCGGCCTCATGCCTAATTGTTGATCTCATGCGCAATATTCATAGCGCTCCTATGCGCTGAGTGCTTCTCCACAGGGCTCTGAGGGCTGCACCATAGGGCTCTCCTTTACGTGCTGCTCCCCTACTTTTTTTTATTGTTTTATTATATTGTATGGAGCACAAATACTTCAAGGATCCATGTGTATTTGTATTGTAAATGTATCGAATATCGGTACGTGAGCATATGCATCAGATATGGCCCAAAAGTATCGGTAACAACAATTATGTATCTGAATACTGCATGATACATCCTAGCTATGAAGCACAGACACGGGTACGGCGACACGACACGGACACGGTGACACGACATTTCCTCAAATATGAATGACACGACACGGCTAGGACACGACAATTAATATTTATAATTTTATATAAATAATATATAATACATGAATATTACATAAAGATGCTTAACTTCAAAGAATAATTCATAAAGCATGCTTCAACTAGATGGGAAATTACTTTATGGTTATGTTTAAGAAATTTCAATGGTGGCACAATACCCCAATTTGACAACATAGTTACCAAATCGGACGTTTTTTTGAAAAAAAAATGCGTATAGAACACGTATCGATCCGAAGACGTAGTAAACATGAAAAAAACTCGTTTTTTTTTTAAAAACTTCCGTACGTTTTTTATACGCGTATAAAACACGTATAAAATATATCGGGTTCGGTCCGGGTTTAAATTGGGTTCGGGTTTTATTTTATTCGTGCTTAATAAAGTTATAAACGCATATGCTATAGGTTTTGAACTTTTGATTACTTAATGTTGGAAAATGACATATATACATACTTGGTATAATTTTTAAGATTTTTTTTGTTTTTTTCGATGTTTTCACGTTTTTTTTCCGTTTTTCCCGTTTTCATCGTATCTTTTCGATTTTTTCCTTTGCCATTTTTTTTTCCCGTTTTCCGACTTGGTAACTATGTTTGACAGCTACTAAATTTCCTCTTTTGGAAAATTCAATAATTCAATCTAATCAAAAATGAATTGAAGGAGGCAAAATGAAGTTTATTTACTATGGGGTCGGGTTTGACACTATGGGATCCTCACTAGAGGTCATAAGGGTAATGACAACCGTCCAATAAAGTCCACAAAATCCACAAAGTTCTAGAATTATTGCTAAAATATTATGTTAATATTTGTAAGAAAAACCCTATTAAGTATATCCTATAATGTTATAATATTAGAGGATATAAGTTAAAGCCAAATCTTAATCACAACCGTCCATTACACCAAGCCCCAAACAAATCATCCAACTCATCCCCGATCGCATGCAAACAACGGTTGTGCCGTGTCCTGGACAAAAAAAAAACCAGGACACTTCGGAGTCGTGTCCGACACGTGTCCGGGCCGTGTCCGTGTCCGACAAGTGACCGACATTGAAACGGGGCCCTCTAAAAAGTGTCCGTGCTTCATAGCATCCTAGATACATCCCTATATGAAGGGATACTACGAGATACGACAATCAGGTTGGACGGTTTGCTTGTGGAGCCTGGTCGTGTTTGGGGGTTACTGATACCATTAAAGTTTATGTGAAAGGTTCTACAACCTGTCTCTTCTCTTTCCCTCGTAAGATCTCCCTCGATCCTCTCTGGTCTAACGGGCCTCGCACGGCGCTCGGAGCTCACCGATCTATCCTTGCCAAACCTGAAGATTATGGTAATCACCTTCGGTTCCAAGCTTATAGTTCTACCTCGCACAGAGCATACCAGTCTATCTTGGCTAAGCCCATGCTGAACTAGGCCTCCGAGAACCACAGTCTAGCTTGCCCCAGGGGACGAGGACCTCGTGCTCGATAACCATGGAGGGGTATCCCTTGATCGGAGCGGGTTGGGGTTCGTCGCGTAGTACGGATCGAGAATCTGGTACCACCCTAGGTGGTAGGTGGCGTGTCAGGATTCAGGTGGCAGCACCCTAACGCTCCATGTGGCCGCCCTACATCAGCCCAACTGTGACATGTGGAAAGTATTATAAGGATATGTCACCTCTGCGACACGACACCCACAGCGCCCAAACAGTCTCTAGTTTGTCTGGGAAAGGTAGTGGATGTTCAGTCCAACCGATCGCAGTCACTTGGCAACCATGTGGCCGGACACGTGTTGACGTCCCCTTCCTCCAAGCTCCTATAAGTGCACCCCCGGGATCCCCGTTGAGAGATAGTTGGAGCGTGAGTCCAGTTCTCTCTCTCTCTCTCTCTCTCTCTCTCTCTCTCTCTCTCTCTCTCTCTCTCTCTCTCTCTCCCTCTTTCTTTCTTACTTTTATGCTGCTTGCTTCTCTCATGGTTCATGGGCTGACTTAGGCATCAAAGGGTCCGTGCTTTAGAAGGGAGGCGACCGTCTCTGATTTATTTTGTTGACTTGCATGTCACCGCTGCATTCCCTCCCCGACAACGGAGAAGGTTAGTGAGCTCGATGACAGCTCCCCTTCGACCTTTTACCACACCCTTCGAAGGGTGTTTGTCGAGTGGTCCCCCAAACAGTGACTCTGTGGCTTCTCATTATATGCTTTAAATGATTATGTTCGGGTTAAGTGCTCACGAGTTTTTTTATTGTTTTAGATCCATACCTTCGATGGGTCTCTACTATCTGCCACTCGATGTGGATCTATTACTTCCTCCTCAGGCCCTAGTGATATACTTTTACTTATTAATGTGCTCATGTTTGGCATTTATTTATGAACTTAGTTTTTGTTGGTCGGCTAGATGTGGGTCTTTCCTTCCACCTTTTGTGTTACTGCTCTTTCGGTATTTGATCTTTAGCATTCTTTTTGGCCATATTTCTAGTTCTAAGCTTAGGAGTATGTTTCAGTCAGGAAGTGGCATGGGTTGTAAGCAAAGGTTTAAAATCACGGTATCGGTCAGTCCCAAACCGGTATGTACCTGTACCGGTTAATACTGATCGATACCGGTTGAGGAAAAAAAAATTTAAACTTGTCAGTACTAGTCCGTACTGGCCTTAACCGGTAAATACGGACCGGTACGGGTCAGGTATCAGTATTGGGTGCAATACCGGTCTTGAACCGGGCAAAACCGATACGTACTGGTATCGACCGAGATTTTAAACCTTGGTTGGAGGTTGGCCTGCTCCTCTACCTTCGGTATCATGTTAGTATCATTATTACTCTTAACATAATTGGGTTTACCTTATGCCCATATATCTGATGTTTGTCGCATTTATTGTGACTTTACTTCTACGATTGATATCTAGTTCGAAAAGCGCATCAAAACCTTTTAAGTCAAATGTGTTCATCTCTCTCCTAAGAGATTCACTACATTATGTTATCTCAAGGAATGCTTCATCAGCAGTCATGTCCCCATACTCTTGAAAAGATTGGTGTTTCTGGAAGAAAGTATCATCACACTCTCAAGTAGGGTTGTAAACAAGCCAGCGGAGTTTTGTTCTGTTTGAACTTGTCTCATTTATTAAATGAGACTAAACTTCAGGCTGGGGCTTGGCTTGTTTAATAATCGAGCTGAGCTTTGGTCTATTTGAGCTAAACTTCAGGCTGGGGCTTGGCTTGTTTAATAATCGAGCTGAGCTTTGGTCTATTTGAGCTTGGCTCGTTTATTAAACAAGCCTAAACTTTAGGCTAGGATTCGCTCAATTAGTGATCGAATAAACTCCAACAGTCCCTTATTGAGCTTGTTCTCGAGCTCTAGAATCAGTCAAAAGAGTTGATTATATATGTTAATTAGGCCTATTCAGGCCTTTTATGAGCCTACTCACGAACCATAAACATGCATGTTCGCGAGCCTAACTGAGCTGAGCTTTGGTCTTCTTGAGCATAGCTTGTTTATTAAACGAGCCTAAACTCTAAGCTTGGGCTTGGCTTGCTTATTAATCAAACGAACTCGAACGAGCTTTTATCAAGCTTGTTTATGAGCTGCTCATGAACAACTTGGTTTGTTTGTAGCCCTACTCTCAAGAGTGCTCGTTCGCTTCTCATCTCTGCTTCTATGCCACATCGGTTGGAGCCATCTTCCTAATTAATTGCACTCCTTCCTCTGTTTTATTTGTAGTTGTCCTTGTGAGCAGCTATATTCCTCTCCTTTGAATTATAGCTTATTTAGTTTGTTTGGGTATGCATGATTTGTCTTGCTTTTACGATTCTACCTACTAAAGGAACCCGCACCCTTAGAGCTTGATATAGGCGAGGGTGAACCTACACTAGGTTTTCAGGAAGAATTGAGAAAATCTAGAAAACAAGACAGCAAGAGGTATTTTCGCCTTTTTGGGTGATTCGGTGGTCCGATCTTGACGAAAATTTGGGAGAATGATGGGCTTTATATAAGGAATGGTTGATTTAAATTTCAGAATGATCGGGTCGCTAGATCTATGGTTATGATCGAAACAATGTACAAAATTTATAAAAACAGGCAGATTTTTGATTTTAACAAAACAATAGGCATCAAATTTCAATATAAAATGGCTAAAATATACTTGTAAAGGTACCAAATATCGACTAAGCACTAATGGTGTTTTTGGCTTTTATTAGAGCTTTAACTAGAGGCGAGGCGGATGCGATAATGGTTACAATGCGATGCGGAGGCGATGGGAAATAAGCAGCGGATGCGGAAGCGAAGAACAAGGAATAAACGATACGGATAGATAATGCCTGAACGATTCCGCCGTGGGTCGATGTGAGGATGCGTCGGTGATCCCGCTCTGGGGCAAGGCCGAACGTTGAACAAAGGCGGATCCTTCCAAAAACTTTGCAAGTCCTTCTCGAGGCGAAGTCGAGAAAATTCTTAAGATGAAATCGAAGCGTCGGCGAGGATCGGGGACAAACGTCTCTCCCGGAAGATCTCACACGGAGGCACAAATTTCAGCAAAACAAGTATCTCTATTTTTCTTTTTTTTCTTCTTTATAGAACTAGGGTTTCTCTTGGACGGTGGAGATCAATCAAGGAGAGGTGATGGAGGGTTGGATGAGTGTCTAAATAAGGAAATAAAGAGAGAAATAAGTGAGAGATAGAGAGGAAGGAGAGAGAACGGCAATGGGAGAGAAAGAATGGCAATGGGGGCTGCCTCGGTTTCCGCACGGAAATAGAACGGGATGGGGGCTTCGCACGGGTACAGCGTCAAAGGGAGAGAAAGAGAACGGTAGGAAGGGAGAGAAGCCCTTTTGGGTTTAAGATAAGCCCACTTAGGGTCTAATTAAAGCCCATTAGTGCTATGTCATCAATTTGTTTAAGTTATATCAACCTAACCATCAGTTTTGAGATCTAATCTCTTTCGTCGGCAACCCGCAAGCACAAGCACTAGAATTTTTTTTTTTTTATTATGCAAAAAACCCACTTGAACGAGTCCGGATTCAATCCGAAAAACCCTCGGATGAGATCATGGACATCCTCTATGACTTGGATCACAAGTTTAACTACTAATAATACAATTAAAGGCCTAAAACAATAATAAAGGGGGCTGAAAATAGAAAATACAGCAAATAAGCTCTCGATGTGGATCAAGCCTACACCAGATCTAGAGGTACAGGGGTGCCTAGATGCTACAGCTGGGGTGCCAGAGATCTAGTACTCACCACTCAACCATTGGCTACTGCATGTTTCTTGAAGATTCTCTCATCTCATAGCGTAGCAAGAGGTAAAAATTGTTTCTATCTTCAGCACCGTGGCACAGTTGAGGGCCATGGCCACCACCACCAAGGAGATTATTCACTTGTGTCATCGTCTCGTGATTCTAGGAGTTGAGATTTTTGGACCTACAGCTCTTCATTGTGATAACTAGAGTGCTATACAGATTGTTAGTAACTCGGTTTTCCATGAGAGGACAAAGCACATCTAGATCGATTGCTATTTCTCCCTACAACACTATGAGGCCTAGATTATTTGTCTCAATGTCTCCCTTATGTTTCCTCTGCAGAGAAGACTGTTGACTTATTTACGAAGTCATGCCCAACTCCTTGGTTCCGGTTTCTTGTTAGCAAACTCTTGGTGTTTTATCCACCGGTAGGGGGGCAGTTAGTCATATGTATAGCCTAATGCATATATCTTCCCTTTATATATGAGCCTTACTTGAGGACACATGTACCCTATATGGCTCACTGGCCATAATGAGAGTGTTAAGATGTATTAGTGTATATACATACTCTCAGCGTATATATGACTTACATGTATTCACCTTATATTGGCAATGGGCCTAATGAGAGTTGCATTCCTTCTCTCCCCAAACCCTAGCTCTCCTTCTCTCTCTCTCTTCTCCTCTCTTCCTCTAAGGTTTGTCACATGGTATCAGAGCAAGGTTGATCGCCGGCGTCGTCAATGGCTCCCTTGTCTCCCCGCGATCAGATCCAGATCCCCTCGCGCGCAGATCAAGCAATCAGATCTCGCTCAGCTCGATCCCGCTCTAGCTTGATCCCGCTCCAGCTCAGCACCCTCTCGATCCCGCTCCAGCTTGATCCCGCTCCAGCTCAGCACCCTTTCGATCCCGCGATCCCGCACCCCTGCGCCCCTCGCGATCTCGCGATCCCGCACCCTGCGCCCGCGCCCCTCGCGATCTGGCGCTCCCGCACCCTGCGCTCGACCCTTGCGATCCCGCTCCGCCTGAGCATCCTGCTCGAGCTCAGCCCGCGCCCCGCGATCTCTTTAGCTCTCGCGCTCACCGCTATTCTCTGTTGCTGTTGCTGTTGCTGTTGGAGAAAGCACAGCAAACAGAGCAATATAACGCCCCGTTTTTTTTTCTCTGTTGCTGTTGCTGTTGGCGGAAGCACACCAAACAGAGCTGTTGCTGTTGCTGTTGCTGTTGCTGTTGGAGGAAGCACAGCTACAAGGTTTTTTTTTTGGTATTCTCAGTCTCTGCGCCTCCCACTATCGCACTCGCCGCTAGCTCTTCGTGTTTTTTTTTCTCTCTCCGGCCATGTCCTCGACTTCCACGATGACGACTCCGCCGTCTCCTCCGGTGGCTCCCTATGAGATTCCACGATGACGACTCCGCCGTCTCCTCCGGTGGCTCCCTATGAGATTCCACGGGATTTCCTCCCGCTCGCCACCGACTTTCTTCTCCAAGAAGCCTCCGACTGGCTGGCATGGTCCGCCACGGTGGAATCCACCCTTGAGGGTCGCAATCTTCGCGGACATCTTGATGGAGCTTGTACGTTTTCTGCCTCAGATGCGGAATACGGTCCCTGGCGCCTTCGCGATCAGCGCATCAAGGCCTACCTTGTTGCGTCTGTGGATCGTTCTCTTCGCCAGGACATGGTTGGGCTTGTCACTTCTGTAGCAATTTGGGGTCATCTCACTGCTCGCTTTGTTGAGAAGAGTGGAGCACGTGAGTATCAGCTTCTCACACAGGCTCAGTCAGCACAGCAGGGAGAGTTGACGATCCAACAGTTTTACTGTCAAATGCGCTCCTATTGGCGTGATCTTCAGGATCTTGCTCCCGTTCCTGACCCGTCCCGTGCTGTCGAGTATCAGCTCTACCGGGAGCGCCTTCAGCTCTATCAGCTATTCGCTACCCTACGACCAGAGTTCAGTGCTCTGGCCGGTCAGCTTCTTCACCGGGACAGCCTTCCTCGTCTTGATGAGGTTGTGGCTGAGTTGGTCGCTGAAGAAACTCGTCTGCGTACTCTTGCCTCCAGGGCCTTACCTTTTCCATCCGGTCTTCAGGGTGTTCTTGCTGCTGCTCCGCCGCCGGTCTCAGGCCCACCAGCTACTGCCTCCCATGGTAGACCGTTTTGCACTCACTGTCAGACACCGGGCCACTTCGTGGACACTTGCTTCTCACTTCATCCAGAGAAGCGTCCTACCTACAGAGATCGAGGTCGAGGACGAGCTCGAAGTCGTGGTCGCCATGTTCCTACTGCTGCTGCTGCCTCTTCCGTCACAGCTGGCGAACTACAGTCTATTCGTGAAGAACTAGCTCAGCTTAGACTTTCTCAGCAGTCTGCCGCTACTCCTGGACCTTCCAGCGCCTCAGCCTTCTCTGCCTCTTCTGGTAGTCCCACTGTTTGGATAATGGATTCGGGCGTCTCACACCACATGACTCCGGATGCCTCCTTGCTCACTGCCTGTCAGCCTGCACCGCACCTGCCACCGATCCACACTGCAGATGGTTCTCGCTTAGCCATCTCACAGTCTGGATCCATTACTTCAGCCTCCACCCCTGCTTGCAATCTCTCCTTATCCTCTGTGTTTCATGCTCCCACACTCCACATGCACCTGATTTCTGTTAGTGCTTTATGTGACTCTGGCTGCTCTGTGACATTTACCCCTTCCGCTTGTTCTGTGCAGGATCTGCGTACTGGCCGACCGATTGGAGCAGGTCGTAGGGCAGGCGGGCTCTACCAGATGGAGTTTCTTCACTCTTTGGATCCGTCATCATCTGGGTTTTGTAGAGTTCTCTCCTAATGCCGACCTGTGGCATAGGAGGCTAGGTCATGTGTCGGAACCGCGACTTAAGAGATTACTCCATTCTGGAGCTCTAGGTCGTGGTCCTTTTTCACCTTTATCTACTTGTACTGGCTGCAAGTTCGCAAAAGCTGCTGCCCTTCCTTTTTCATCCAGTACTTCTCAGAGCTCTGCTCCTTTTGATCTTGTTCACTCTGATATCTGGGGCCCCTCTCCTCTCCCTTCTATGACTGGGTATTTATATTATGTCTCGTTTATGGATGATTATAGTCGCTACACGTGGGTCTACCTTCTTCGTTGTCGATCGGATATCCTCCAAGTCTATAAGGACTTCACCTCCATGATTCACACGCAGTTTAGTCGGTGCATCAAGATCTTTCGATCTGACTGTGCCCTTGAGTATCTATCTACTGCTATGCGTAGCCTTATTCAGTCCCATGGGACTATCTTTCAGCACTCGTGTCCTCACATCCATGAGCAGAATGGCGTTGCTGAACGCAAGCATCGCCATATTCTTGCGGCTACTCGTGCTCTCCTTCTTTCTGGTTCTGTTCCTCGGCGCTTCTGGGCTGAGGCTCTCCTCACCTCAGTCCAGCTCATTAACATCACTCCTTCGTCAGTTCTTCCGGACGACTTATCTCCTCATGAGCGTTTCCTCTCTACCACTCCTGACTACAGCCCTCTTCGCACTTTTGGGTGCACCTGTTTTGTTCTTCTTCCTCTCCATGAGCGCACAAAGCTGTCTGCTTAGGCAGCTAAGTGCATCCTTCTTGGGATCAGCACTGAGCACAAGGGATATCACTGCTATGACCCTGTTGCTCGTCGCTTGCGTATCTCTCGACGCGTCTCCTTTGTCGAGGATACGCCCTACTACTCTCCTGAAGCTCAGGATCTCACCTTTCTCGAGGTTTCTTCTCCTCCATCATCGACACCTATGCCTCCCTCGTCGGCCTCTCTAGTTCCCCCGGCTCCTTCTCCACCACCAGCTCCCTCGGCACCATTGGCTCCTTTGCCAGTTGTTTCCCCAGCATCTCCAGGGGACTCCTCCGAGGCTTCCTCCTCTATGCCCTTGCCTCTCTCTCCTCCCTGGGTTGTCTCTCCATTTCCTCAGGTCTACTCTCGCCGGCCTACCCCTGTGTCTCCGTGTCCTTCATTCTCAGCGGATGCCGGCTCTCCTGCTGTTGAAGTCACTCCTAGTCTTTCGCCTCCTGTGCCTGCTCCGTCGTTGCCAGTCGTGGATCCAGGCCCGCCTCGCTACCCTTCGCGCCAGCGTCACCCGCCTGACCGTTTTAGCCACGACACTGGACCTCCTGCTCGTTTTGGTTTTGCCTCTGTATGCAGTTACTCGCCTCAGTTTACTGCCTTTCTTACTGCTGTGCACGCAGATCAGGAGCCCCGATCCTACTCTGAGGCCGTTCAGTTTCCTCGGTGGCGTCAGGCTATGGATGAGGAGTTTCAGGCCTTTCAGCAAACTCATACCTGGGATGTTGTCCCTCTACCCTCTGGCGTTAAGCCTGTCAGCTGCAAGTGGATTTATAAGGTCAAGCACCGCCCTGATGGATCCATTGAGCGTCACAAGGCTTGGGTAGTGACTCGTGGCTTTACTCAAGAGTATGGCGTTGACTACGAGGAGACCTTTGCTCCGGTGGCTCAGATGACCACCGTTCGCACTCTTCTGGCAGTTACAGTTGTTCATCGATGGGCCCTTCTTCAGATGGACGTGAAAAATGCCTTTCTCCACGGTGACCTGTCTGAGACTGTCTACATGGATCCTCCTCCTGGTCTCCGTGTTCCTTCTCAGCACGTGTGTCGTCTTCGTCGGGCCATTTATGGGCTCAAGCAAGCTCCTCGTGCCTGGTTTGAGCGGTTCCACCGTGCTGTCAGGGAACTTGGTTATTCAGAGAGCAGTCAGGACCACTCTCTGTTTGTCAGGTCGTCCCCGCAAGGCCGGGCGATTCTACTGTTATACGTGGACGACATGATCATCACTGGAGATGACTCTGCTGCGATTGCTAGTCTTCAGCAGCACTTGAGGAACCAATTTCAGATGAAGGATTTGGGTACGCTTCGCTATTTTCTTGGTCTTGAGGTAGCATACAGTACAGATGGCATTCTGCTCTCTCAGCAGAAGTACCTTTCAGACATCCTTAGTCGTGCTGCCCTCACAGATGACCGCACATTAGACACCCCTCTTGAGCTTCACTCGAAGCTACGTCCTACAGATGAAGTTCCTCTTTCAGATCCCACTCGGTACAGGCAGATTGTGGGACAGCTCGTCTATCTCTGCATCACTCGGCCTGACATTGCACACGCTGTCAGCATTGTCAGTCAATTTGTTGCAGCTCCACACTCAGTTCACTACGGTGCTCTTCTTCGGATCCTCCAGTACCTCAGAGGGACAGTTACTCGCTCTTTGTTTCTGTCGTCGTCCTCCTCTCTCAGACTTCGAGCCTACTCAGATGCAGACTTGGCTGGAGATCCGACTACACGCCGCTCCACCACTGGTTACTGTTTGTTTCTCGGCGACTCTTTGATACCCTGGCGCAGCAAGAAGCAGAAAGTGGTGTCTCTCTCTAGCACTGAGGCTGAGTACAGGGCCATGGCCTCCACGACTAAGGAGATAGTTCACCTTCGACGTCTCATCAGTGATCTCGGTGTTGCTTTCTCCGAGCCTACTCCACTTCACTGTGATAACCGGAGTGCTATTCAGATTGCTAGCAACCCGGTTTTTCATGAAAGGACAAAGCACATCGAGATTGACTGTCACTTCGTCCGACAGGAGTATGAGGCCATGACAATCTCACTACCTTTCATTCCCTCAGCAGAGCAGATCGCAGACTTCTTCACGAAGTCACATCCTACACCACGTTTTCGGTCTTTGATTGCCAAACTCTTGGTGCATGATCCACCCTGAGTTTGAGGGGGGGTGTTAAGATGTATTAGTGTATATACATACTCTCAGCGTATATATGACTTACATGTATTCACCTTATATTGGCAATGGGCCTAATGAGAGTTGCATTCCTTCTCTCCCCAAACCCTAGCTCTCCTTCTCTCTCTCTCTCTTCTCCTCTCTTCCTCTAGGGTTTGTCACAGAGAGATTCATTCATTCTCTTCCAGAACCCTAGCACCCATCTCTCTCGCTTTCTCTCTTAGGGTTATTGGTGATAATCATCACTATTGCTTCTCAAAACATCTTCAATGATAATTCGACATGACGGATCTTGGGCCTCTACGCTATTTTCTTTGTCTCGAGATTACTTTATCTCGTCGTTGGTACTTGGTGTCACAGTAGAAGTAATCCTTGGACTTGCCATATCACGCTTGTTTCATTGATACACGCAGTGCAGATGTTCCGATGGAGCTTCATGTATGGCTCCATCGGTTGATTGCGAACCACTGCATGACCCCATTTGGTATCATTAGCTTATTGGAGGTCTGTCTACTTGTCCATCACTCATCCCGGCATTGCTCGTGCCGTCCGTATTGTGACCAATTCATGAGTGCTCCCCACTCTGTCGCCGAGGCAGCCCACATAAAATTGAAAGGGGCACGCAACTGCTGCCTCCACCCTCTTCCTCCTCCTTGGTTCGATCCTTTGTTGTCGCTGCCCTCCCTCTTTCGATCTATTGCCATCGTCCCCGCCTTCCGGGCCGCCTGCAATGTCTTGTTGACCCCTGTGTCTCCTCTACCCTCGATGGACTTGGAGGTAGAGATGAGGTAGGTGAGGAAAGGGAAAGGGGGAGGAGGAAAGGGAGGGGAGGACGCGGCGACGACAAATTGGAGCGGGAAGTAGGTGGGACCATGGGAGGGGATGAGGAGGAGAGGGTTCATGTGCAGTGCTGCTATCAGGAACCAGTTTTGGGCTGGGGTGCTCATATCAATTGGGTGCCCCTATATTTTGTTGGGTGCAAATAGTAACACCCATATGAATATTGAGGTTGAATTCTGGGTAACCCTTCTAATCCTGAATTTTTTGTGAACCAGTTCCTGACTTGGCAGGAAATCTACAACAAATATAGACATGAGTTCCATTTTACTCTAATTCATATAAGGAATATCTTCTGGTAGCTTCCACCCTCTATATTTTAGGTTATATAGTGTTGATATTTTTTTTCTCTACCGCTACTCATAGCCAATCTTTCACTTCAAGCTGAGTGTACTTTGCATATTCCTTATAAAATCACTTCTTACTCCTAGAGCTCTACTTAAGCTAACACAAATCAGCATTATATTTGATAAAGAAATCTAAAACAACAATAAACTCAAGTATTAAACTGAAAACTTATATATGTTTCCTATATCAGTGATTTTTAACTGAAAATGTGTTTGTTAATACTTGTATTTACGTGAAATTTATGTTTGGTTGAATAGAAGTTCAATTCGATAGGGTGATGGCCCGTTCTGGCCTGTATGGTACTGTGTTGTAATGCACCACAATACCCACTGCTACAGATGGGTACCGTTATGCATCCCCTATACCATGCTGGAAACCTTGCGACAGGGTACGGATCGTATAGCATCGTACAATCTGAACCATCACTTTGCTTTGCTGGGTACTTCTTGCATGCCGTAAAGGGTTCTTTTAATTGGCAATGTAAGCCTTTGCCGCATATCACAATGTGTAAAGTGAATGATATTATTGCCAGAACTGGATTGCGGTAAAAGGAGATGGATGCTATTGCATGCTTCTTTAGATGCAGTTACCTGTACATGACACCTCGACTATTCATCTGCATATTTATGAGGGGTGTGCATTTTTATTCATTGATTCCATATATTTCCAAGATATTGATACTCTTAGCATTTGACATATCGCAGCTTCTTCTTGTTGTGGGCACTAAGTTGGAGCATGTTATCACTCAATTAGCTCATGAGGTTGCCGAGAAACACTCGGCAATTGAAGGCGAGTTGATAGTTCATCCTTCAGACTATCACTTTTGGTTCCACCGGCCCCGGATCATCCTCTACTTGATTCACTTCATTCTTTTTCAGAATGCCTTCGAGATTTCCATTTTTTTCTGGATACTGGTAAGCAGTAGAATTCTTTATTGTGCTTTCGGGTATGTTTGGATTTGAGAATCAGATTCCCACATAATCTAGAAGCAGAAGCTGGAAGCTGCTCTCATGAGCTTATGCTGGAATCCAATTTTCCTATTCAAAACTGCTTCTAGCTTCTGCGGGAATCAGTTTTTGGCACTGCAACGAAACAAACTTTTGCAGGAATCTGATTCCTGCATAAGCAAGAATCAGAAGCTGGGGGCTGAAACTCAAATCCAAACTGGTACTTGGTGGCTGAGACTGAGTTTCAAGAATCTTCTTCCTAAGGTGTTGTAGACGCTCAAAAATTTAGTCCCGCTCCAGCACCCACACTGGAGTAGGCAATGAAGCCCAAAAACCCGACCCGAAAGTTTGGATGTGGGTATAAATTTCTGTATCCAATCAAAGATTCGGGTAGGTTATGAGTATAAAAACTAGAGACTCGATGCTATTCCAACATCGAGTGGGAACATCGATCAGGACCATCCTAACATAGCAGCCATCTGATATCTGACGGCCAGGGTAAGTGCAATTCACTGGTTCAGGTGGGCGGTTGTGATTTGGTGCCATGTCAGGAGGCTCCTTATTGATGTTCCTACTCGATGTTCGAGTGGCATTTTCCTAAAAACTATAACCGATCAATTTTTGGGTATGGGTATGATTACCTCTATATCCTTACCCGAAACCTGAAGCCCGATTGCTCAATATACGATAATACACTCCTGCTACCATTTTTTTATGAGAATTTTGTTCCATTCCCGCACCTGCTTTTACCCTCACTAAAATCTCCAAGATTAGCAGCACATAACCGCAAAATCCTTCATACACTAGTGACAAATTGTTCTTTCTCGAAATCTCTCGAGTTTCCGATGCATCGTTTTTCTCTATACAGACCACGTATGGCTTTGATTCATGCATCATGGGGCAAGTTGGATTCGTCATTCCGAGGCTTGTAATCTGGTAGCTATCAGCCTTTTCCCTTTATGCATTGTAAAATAATCTACGACATCCTTGTCTGTACAAGTATGATTGATTCATTTTTTTCCTCCAACAGCGTGATCATACAGCTTCTGTGCAGCTACAGTACCCTACCGCTCTATGCCATCTGCACCCAGGTGAGTCGTCACGATGCCCGAATTCTTCGTTAGTTCTGATATATATCAATTGGCTCCATACTCATATTTCTATGATGTGGAGCGAAGATGGGGAGTTCATTCAAAGGGGCCATCTTCGATGAGCATTTGCAAGAGGGCCTTGTGGGTTGGGCTCAGAAGGCGAAGAGCCGGAAGGGCAGGAGAGCGTTTTTCGGAGGAGAGAGCCAGTCGAACACCAAGGAAGCAGCTAGCAAGTCTGATAACGGGATTCAGTTGCAGAATCTCGCGGTTCGGAAGGATTCCCTGGTGGACGAGGGGAACACCTGAGCCTGTCGGAGCGAACGGATCGTGAAGGCGAAATTACCCTGATGGATCTATTAGTTCCATGAGAATCAGGGCCAGCGGTGCGTGCAAATGATTAGGCGGGATCGATAATAGGATTTCCTTGTTCGAATTGATTATAGATCTTGAGAGGCTTATGTTTCCTTTCCCATGTATTGGAGGACTGCATACAATGTATTGCCACTACAGCTGTAGAATGATGTTGTGAATATTATAGTCAAAGCTCAGGACCTCTGCAATGCACATCTTCAGCTTCAGCGAGTATCCGCCGGTGTGCGGTGTTCCCATCCCCGCCCCCGCCGGAGTGTCGGTTTCTTTGGTTGGGTCAGCCTGTTGCGCCTCCTGGAGGTCTGATTGTGACCTCCCCTTGCTAATGAACCAAAAAAAAAAAGCTACTTTGAATATTTCTTCCTCCACTGCTAGTACTGAGGGCACCCTCTCTGACCTTACCACCTCATCATCAGCCATTCTTGTAGCTGTAGGAACATCCACTTCATCAGCTTCTACATCTCTAGATTCGGCTCCTTCAGCTTCCACTTCTGAGGTTATGGGTTCCTCCGCAACCTCAGACATTGTAAGTACTACCGCGCAATAATTTTCGGCCCCTTATTTCTCTTTCTCCCCTCCCGGCTCTAGGGTTTCAGTGGCCCCATCTTGGCCTCCTTAGACGCTGGCGGCAGCTTCGAGGGGACAGAGATCTCGGCTGTGGAGATGTTTTTGGGGAGGGATCTGGCCCTCTTCTTCCCCTTGTAAATAGGGGTTCCTCCTAGCGTCCGGCTGTTTCGTAATCGATGAGTCGGAGACAAGCGGCGATCTCAGTGTGTTCGACATCTCCTATCGGTGTCGGGGGCGCAGTTCATCACTAGGTTTAAGCCGGAGGAGCAGATCAGGCCGTTCCCCCCTGTTGGCGGCGGTGTTTTCCAGATCAGTCTCCCCTTGCCGGCGGCACGAGTTCTGCAACTCTAAAAACGGAAGAATGACTCTGAAATAGAAATTCATCCATTGATCTGATGTCGGCCTTGCTATTTATAGAGATTGGAAGCTGCTAGGTCCCGGGGAGGTTTTTGCAGGCGCACTCCTGAGTCTCGGACTGTCTTCGTGGGGCCCTCGAGGGCTGTCGGACCCTGAGTTGTCATCGCGGACCCCACGCTGGGCTGGTGGATCCCTAGTGTCGTTGTGGGTCCCTCGGGGGCTGTTGGGTCCAAAGTTGTCGTCGCAGGCCCTAGGCTGTGCTGGTGGGCCCCTAGTGTTGTCACGGGCTCCTCAGGGGTTGTCGGGCCCTGAGTTATCATCGTGAGCCCCAGACTAGGTTGGCAGGTCTATAGCCTACTGGGCTATCCCTGTAGGTTGTGTGAGTCTACTGAGCCCCGGGCTGCTCCTGTGGGTTCCACTTGGGCTGTCTGCTGTGGGTCTGTGAGTGGCGTAACCAGATTTTGCACCCACAACTGCCTCAGACCCATAGACAAAAAGAAATACGATTCTCTAATAGGTTCTCTTCTAGTAGTTATACAAGCCCATAGCACAAATGATAATTCATCTACCCATCTATCTCCCACATACTCTTTTCTTTTTTTTTAAGATATTCAATAAGGTCTTATTAGTTTTCTCTTATGATGAAACTGAGCAAATGGGCAAGGGCTATATATAGAGTTCAATCTGCAAGGAGGCTGATGAATGCGAGATCCAAGTCTTTGGCAGTCATCATACTTTCTCACAAATTCGTTAGTGTCTTTGCATATGGTAGGCCAATAATATCCTTGTGTTATTATCCTTTTCTCCGAAGATCTGGCACCTGAATGGTTCCCACATGACCCCCTGTGGATTTCTCTTGTTAGCTACCTCACACCCCAAAACCCGGGTCGTAAGAAGAGGTCCACAGAGGATATATAAAGCGGGCGATAGGGGCCCCCTTTACCGATGTGGGATTAACAGGTGGACTTCCTCAATACCCCCGGAGCACGCGGAGCGAGACACAATCGAAAGGGGTCGCACCCGGAGGGAGACGGTGAACCCAGTTCTGATACCATGTTAGATACCTCACACCCCAAAACCCGGGTCGTAAGAAAAGGTCCACAGAGGGTATATAAAACGGACGATATATCCTCCCTTTACCAAAGTGGCACTAACCGGTAGACTTCCTGAACATCTCCTTTCACTTCTTGAGTCTCTTCAACATGCAAACATCTTAGTAATGTGTTATTTGTAGTCTTTCTGTACAAAATATCATCAACTATTGTATAGTATGAAGCTCTAAATTTTACTTTTCTAACATCAAGCTTATCTGAAGGTAGGGTTTCATCTTTCAAATATGCCAAAATAGAAGGGAAAAAAAAAGAGGTAGGGTGGCTTAGGTCTCTGACAAGAGATCAGTTTTAGCTAAAGGACTGATCATCTTTCAATTTAGTGAATAGTCCCTTCGCAAAAGCTTTAATTTCACTATCCGTTTTACTCCTACATATGGATGTACAAAAAAATTATATGGAATCCAGATGTTGTGTAACGACCAAGATCCAATAGGCCAATAGCCAAGAGCCAAGACTCCTGAGGCAGGGATGCCAATATGGATGAGGTGAGGTGAGGTGTACAAGGCCATGAGTTAGCCCCACATCGCCTGGAGAGAAGGAGATCATGAGCTACTTATATAATTTCTGATCGTGATCCGAGGTTCACTTCAAAGTTGTGGGAGAGTTTGCAGAGTGCCTTGGGAACAAAGTTGTCTTTCAGTACTGCGTTTCATCCCCAGACAAACGGACAGTCGGAGAGAGTGATTCAGATACTTGAGGACATGCTTAGGGCATGCGCCCTAGATTTCAAGGGTAGCTGGGTAGAGCATCTTCCATTAGTGGAATTTGCTTACAACAACAGTTTTCAGGCGAGTATCGGTATGGCCCCATATGAAGCTCTTTATGGGCGACCATGTCGTTCTCCTTCTTGTTGGGCGGAGGTTGGCGAGAAGACTTTGATAGGGCCAGAGATTGTTAAGGAGACTTCTGACAAGATTCAGATTATTCGGGAGCGGTTGAAGGCAGCTCAAAGTAGACAGAAGAGTTATGCAGACATCCGTAGGCTTCCTCTGGAGCTTTTGATTGGTGATCAGGTCTTTCTGTGAGTATCACCACAGAAGGGTATCTTTCGTTTCGGAAAGCGTAGAAAGTTGTTTCCCAGATATGTTGGACCTTTTGAGATTTTAGAGAGGGTAGGAGAAGTGGCATATCGACTGGCCTTGCCTCCACAGCTTTCTAGTGTTCATAATGTTTTCCATATTTCTATACTCCGGAAATACGAGCCGGATCCTTCCCATATCTTAGAGTGGCGCGACATTCAGATTCGGGAGGATGCATCTTTTGAAGTGCGACCTATTCATATCTTGGGCTTCGAAGATAAAGTTTTACGCACTAAAACCATTCCTATGGTTAAGGTGTTATGGCAACATCATCGGGAGGATGAAGCCACATGGGAGTTGGAGTCTGAGATGCGGGCTCAATATCCAGAGTTGTTCTCTGTCATACCAGGTACGTGAATGTCAGCGTCAAAATTCTTTTTAGGGGGGTAGAATGTAACAACCCAAAATTTTGAGTATTTTATTTAATGATTTACATTAGTAAACTACCCTTTTAGCCATATACAAGTATTCGTCGGTTTTTATCGAAAGCTTTGATTTCTTAAATCTAATGGACAAGCATCGTAATCGTATGTTTTAGTTTTCTGAGTTTTATTTTCGGAGATCTAACTCGAGCTACTCACGCGTGTTGTAGCGAGATTTGGTTTGTTAGTTATCGCACCATCCAATGAAGAACATTTTGGTCATTTTCTATAAACTGCAGTTCTACCCATTTTTAAAATAGGTTAAAATTATTGTTATTGCATGTGTCTCCTCGTAAGCTTTCCAACGAGTATTTTTGCGAAATTTTCGGAGTTAAGATGAATAAATTATAAATATTTGTTATGACTAGTGTGTTGATGCATATTTGCGGACCCGAATCTGACTATGTTAGCTTGTTTAGCTTGTACTTGGCCGAACCAGAGTTGTTAGTTCGAACCCAAACCCATGGTTTTGTGTAGAGGGTTGTTGATGCTTTAACTGTTTTGTTTTACTTTGGGGTTGATGTTTAGTGGTTTTAAGTTGGACCTCAATTCCCACTTGGGGTTATGACTTGTTTAGAGATTTACTGTAGATTGAAATTTGAAGATTATGTTGTTTCCACTTAAAACCAAACCCAAATCCTCTCTTGCCCATATCAGTCACGACATTATAGGTTTCCCTTGTTATCCACTATCCTTGTTTGTGTTCCTGTTTTAAACTGTTTCCATTATATCCCTCTACTTTATTTGATGCCAACTCTAGACCCAGTCAACTCTCATTTGTTAATTCCCACAACAGGCCCTGGTGTATAGATGGCATAACCGTTTACATCACGTGCGGGATTTGAAAATATTTAGGGTTGCAAAACCCTATTCTATAGACGTCCTCTTTAATACCCTACGGGCCTCCTTTACATTGGTACTTGTTGTGGAGCGGCCATGCAACAAGGTGCAGCACCCCATGCCTCTTCCTCGAGTGGGAGCAGAGCCCTCCCCTCTCCTTCTCCATCTTTCCCTCTTTTCTCTCTCTCTTTTATCTTTCTTACCCCACTCATTCTCTCTAAAATTCTGCACCTCCTTTTCTCCAAAATTTTGTATTTTCTCTCTCTATCTCTAAGTTTCTCTCTAGATTTTTCTCTCTCTAGAAATCCCTCTATTTAATTTTATTTTTTATTTAAATTATTTTGTAAATCTAAAATTAGGAATTTTTTTGGTGTCATCTATGTATTAGGAATCAGTTCGGATTCACAAGCCGGGAGCCATCAACCCTAATCTAGCACCGTGGTGGGATTGATCCTCATACCAGGTGACAAGATGTGGTCTTATAATGTTTTAAATTTTTGGGTTTTATTGTGGAATTACATATGCTATACCATTAGATATGATAAGGATAAGTAAACAAATAAATATGCATGGTTTGCTCTCGAGTTTCGACAGATTATTCTAATTGGAAATCTTTTACTATTCTAGCATTTGTTTATATGTTGCTCTTGTCAGGATCTTGGTAGAAAAAATGGTTTTTGGCTTTGTTAAATAGATCAATGTTATCTTGTTTTAGTTCTTTGTAAATTTTCAACCCAAGTGGGTTGGTGTAAAACATTGTAGGCTAACGCTGTGGGGAATTGTGGTCCCTCACATAGTGGGTAGCTAAGGGTGTTGACAACCCCCTGATGTGCATATTAAATCACTTAATAATTTTGAAACCTGATCTAAACACAACAAGAGGCTGATCAATATCCTGGGGTTCACATTATGTTCTCCCGAAGCGAGAGACGTTCTAGCATACCTTAGGGTATGTGCAGTGATTCTGTGGAAGGAAAGAATGGTAGAAGGAAATAGCAAGATGGGCAATGAAAGCTCCTCTGTGAAAGACGGAAAACCTAGTTTGGCCAAATAGGGATCTGTACTCTGTAACTCTGTATTGTGTGGCTTCTCCCCCTTTACCCGGTATATTGGTTGGCGGGTTCCTCGCCTCTTCATTAGGGGAACAACACCGACAGGTCCACAGAATTTTAAAATAAAGAAAGTAAATTAAAATTAAAATGGTTTTAGCACTGTTTATTATTGTAGAGCTATATTTTGAATCATCCACTTGTTATGTTGGTTTTGTTTATCGTTTTGATCATTATTACTTCGTTAAGTTAAAATATATCTTTTCATAGAATCATTAGTACCTTCTTATACAAGATACTAGTCAGTCTTGTCACCATTTTTGACGCCTCCGTGGTATTTGAGGCACAGGTACTCTCCGGGAATAGACTTTATGGCGTTTCGTTGGTCGAGTAGCTTCGTTGCTGTGCGCTTTGAGTAGAGAGTTTTCTTCCTACAGTTATGTGTCTCTTTTTGTCTTATAGTTAGACTTGTTCAGATGCTCTGATATCATGAACTTTATGAACTTTCTGTTATTTGGTTTAATAATATGGTTTATCTTTTTCTTAGTTTATTTCTCTCTATAGTCTTTGTAATTATATATATTTTTTTAAAAAAATCACCCTAACACCCTGTGTTTTGGATTATCTTATTAAATTAAGTTGATTCGAAATACGGGGCGTTACATTTGGTATCAGAGCCGGTTCTCCTAGGGATGGGGGGTCTAACCCTACACGAGGACGTGTAGCCTTAAGGGGGGTAGATTGTGACGACCAAGATCCAATAGCCAATAGCCAAGAGCCAAGACTCCTGAGGTTGGGATGCCAAAATGGATGAGGTGAGGTGAGGTATACAAGGCCATGAGTTAGCCCCACATCGCTTGGAAAGAAGAAAATCCTGAGCTACTTATATAATTTCTCCTCCCAAACATAGAAGACACGTTTTAAAACCGTGCGCTGCTACGGATTTTGTAAGAACTTCGTAGTTAAGCGTGCTCGGGCGAGAGTAGTACTAGGATGGGTGACCTCCCTGGGAAGTTCTCGTGCGAGCACGGGCAAAGCGAACAATATCTTGTGTGTTTGGGGCGGATGTTACAAAAATGGTATCATAGCCGGTTCTCCTCGGGATGGGGGGTCTAACCCTACACGAGGACGTGTAACCCTAAGGGGGGTGGATTGTGATAACCAAGATCCAATAGCCAATAGCCAAGAGCTAAGACTCCTGAGGCTGGGATGCCAAGATGGATGAGGTGAGGTGTACAAGGCCATGAGTTAGCCCCACATCGCCTGGAGAAAAGGAGATCATGAGCTACTTATATAATTTTTCCTCCCAAACATAGAAGACGCGTTTTAAAACCATGCGTTATTACGGATTTCATAAGAACTCCGTAGTTAAGCGTGCTCGGGCGAGAGTAGTACTAGGATGGGTGACCTCCCTGGGAAGTTCTCGTGCGGGCTCGGACAAAGCGGACAATATCTTGTGTGTTGGGGGCGAATGTTACATGTTGCCACAAATCACTGTAGCAATTTTTGTATTCCATATTGCTACAATGATTCTAATATACTATATTATTTCATACTGCTACAGTGATTATGAACTAGTACAGTAATTTTAGTTAGGTTTATGGTTAGGACTCACTGTTAAGTGACTGTTAGGGGTATAGAATTAGGGTTAAGGCTGACTGTTTGGGGTATAGATTAGGTTAGGTTTAGGGTTGGTTGGTTGGATGGATAATAGAAGGGCGATTTTGTTATTTAAAGGGATGAAAAAGTCAACGGAGGGACTTGCTATCGTTGCATCTTTAGGGGAGGGACTTGATGCAAAAGCATCTTGTTGTCTGTCATTTTCACCAAACTAATGTCTTACTAGCGACCTAACAGTAAGTCCCCCCCAAAAAAATAAAGGGATTTTTACAAATCGACCCTTATAATCTTCTCCATTTACTTATAAACCCTGTAAAGTCAATATTTACATATAAACTCCTTATAGCATCCAATATTTACATATCAACCCCTGCAGTTAGTTGGTATCCCAAATGAAGGAATATTTCTGAAATATTCCTTCAATCACTGTTATTTTTTTAATCTAAAGGGGAAATAACTGATTTACCTATAGTTTTAATTACATAAATTGACATATCGTTATTGAACATGAACGTAATCGAAAACAAGCACAGGCATAACCCGATTATAACTTGGATCTAATCGGAATAATTCTCACATTGGAGAGGTATTTACAGAGTTTAGGTAAATTATTAAGAATGAAATCAAAAAATATTCTCTTGTTTTGGATGTCAGCCAACTACAGGGGTTAATATGTAATATTTAAATAATTAGACGGGTTAATATGTAAATATCACTTCTATAAGGGTTAGTATATAAATAGAGAAGATTGCAGGGGTTGGTTTGTAAAAAAACCCAAAAATAAAAATCTCAACCGATATATTCTGCATAGAGCATCAATGAGGGTTTCCACCTTATGAATACTAAGTTTGTCGAAACATATGCAGCAGAACTCCACCATCAGGTCCACAAGTAGTCGAAGCCAATTTAGCCAGCGCATCAGCTCTCGTATTCTCATCCCTTCTGAAGTGGGTGATTCCAACCTCTTCAACCTCAGCCATGGTCTTAACTACTGAGCCATGGAAGAATTATTAATGAGAGGATGCCGCAACGTGCTTATCCTCACTGATGCTACTCGGACAAGGGATGCTTTGGTAATCGGCCGTGGGAGTACACCAGATATCTCCCCATTACTTATGTCGTGTTTGCGGGCCTAGGACCAACTACAAGAGGTGACAGTGCAATGGGTTCCGAGAGCAAGTAACAATGTAGTCCACTGGCTGGCACCGGAAGCCCGGGAGTCTGGGACTAAAGGCGCGTTATTGGGTGACCCAGTATGGTTTGATTCACTATAATATGTGAATCACGGAATATCAATAGGTTATGTACCTCCATTGCTCTTTCGATTCTCATATGTCACGGTTCTCATGCCCCCTCAAAATCGGTGATGAAAGAGAGGGGGCAACAATATATAAAGACGTGGAACTCCCACCCTTTTACCGATGTGGGACTATTCTTAACATCCACCAGCACGCAGAGCGCCTCTTGATCAGAGGGAGGAAGAAGATCTCGATCGGAGGTACAAAGAGGATGCGACGGGACCACATGGAGTGGGTATGGGGTGGGACCTAGCTCTGATACCATGTTAGATACCCTCACACCCCAAAACCCGGGTCATAAGAGGAGGTCCACAGAGGATATATTAAGCAGGTGTTAGGTGCCAACAAAGCTTAACATTTGGCCACATTGTTGGTCACTTCTGAAAAACTTCAGCTTCACAACTTCCTCTATCATTATCCTCATTAGGTCTCTCAAGGTGATTCGAATTACTGCTAAATGCTTTGTTAGGAGATGACGGCTAGGGTTTGGAGAGGAATGCAGTGCTCTCTATTGAGGGACTCAAGCCCATATATATGTATATGTATGACCATACAACCCGACCCGACTGTACATGTAAAACCGACCCATCTATATACATTAACACTCCCCCTCAAACTCACGGTGGATCATGAACCGAGAGTTTGCCAATAAAATGCCGGAAGCGAGCAGTCGTAAGGGGCTTCGTCAGAAAATCAGCAGTCTGCTCCGATGATGAAATGTATGGCACGGAGATGGTGTGGTCGAGAAACTCCTGGCGAACATAATGACAGTCAACTTCAATATGTTTTGTTCGCTCATAGAAGACCGGGTTACTAGCAATCTGAATAGCACTCCGGTTGTCACAGAAGAGAGGGGTGGGCCCGGATATCACAACTCCCAAGTCGAGCAGAAGGCGGCGAAGCTAGACAATCTCGGTAGTGGTGGAAGCCATAGCCCTGTATTCGGCTTCGGTGCTGGAGCGAGCAACAGACTCCTGCTTCTTGCTGCACCACGAAATCAGTGAATCACCCAGAAACGCACAGTAACCTGTAGTAGAGCGGCGAGTGGCTGCATCTCCTGCCCAATCTGCATCGGAGTAGGGACGCAGCACCAACGGAGAGGTGAAGGGAAACAGTAGTGAACGGGTGATGGTACCCCGGAGGTAGCGGATAATCCGAAGAACAACTGCATAGTGAACTGACCGTGGAGCCTGAACAAACTGACTGACAATGCCAACAGCATGGGCAATGTCTGGCCGGGTCATAGTGAGATAGACGAGCATCCCAACCAGCCTCTGGTAGCGGGAGACATCCTGGAGCAGCTCACCATCGGTAGCTAGAAGCTTCAAATTGAGCTCCATGGGTGTATCAGCAGTGCAAGTGTCAGTAATAGCACATCAGCAAGGATGTCGAAGATGTACTTCTGCTGGGAGACCAACAGACCACGAGCTGACCGGGCAATCTCAAGGCCCAAAAAGTAGCGAAGAGAGCCCAGATCTTTCATCTCAAACTGACTCTGGAGGTGCCACTGGAGAGATGCGATGGTGGCATTGTCCTCCCCAGTGATGATCATATCATCCACATAGAGGAGAAGAACTGCAATGCCTTGACTGGAGGAGTGAGTGAACAAGGCATAGTCGGAGTGACGCTCAACAAACCCGGCGGCCAGGACTGCACTGCGAAATCGCTCAAACCAGGCACGGAGGGCCTGCTTGAGCCCATAGATAGCTCGGCGCAAACGACACACGTGCCTTGGAGGAACTGAAATGCCCGGAGGAGGAGCCATGTAAACTTCCTCGGAGAGATCACCGTGGAGGAACGCATTGGTGACATCCATCTAATGGAGAGGCCACCCTCGAGCAACTGCCACAGCTAAGAGGGTGCGCACAGTAGTCATCCGAGCAACTGGAGCAAACGTCTCCTCGTAATCAATCCCATACTCCTGGGAGAAGCCACGAGCAACGAGGCGAGCCTTGTGCCGCTCAATGGATCTGTCAGGTCGAGTCTTGACCTTGAATATCCACTTGCAGGTAACAGGCACCACCCCAGAGGGACAAGGCACCAAATCCTATGTCTGGGTCCACTGAAAAGCCTCAAGCTCAACTGACATGGCATGCCGCCATTATGGATGTAAAGCTGCCTCACGGTACGATTGGGGCTCCCGATGGGTGTGTATAGCAGTAAGAAAAGCCTAAAAAGATGGTGAATAGGAGGCACTGGCAGAGTAGCCAGAGGAGTCAGGAGAGTCAGAGGAAAAGGCAGAGTAGCCGAACCTGTCAGGAGAGTAGTCATATCTGTCAGGAGGGTGATGTTCGCGTGCTGGGTAGCGCCGAACAGGAGCAGGATCCACGACCGGGGAGGAGGGGGCAGCAGCATCAGGCGAGGGCGTACCAGTGGGAGACGACTCTGGAGGAGGAGCTGCAGACCGACGAACATATACACGAGTAATAGGTGGTGGTGGAGGTATCGAGGAAGACGGAGGAGGTGGTGGTGGTGGTGATGGTGGTGGTGGAGGTGGCGGGGAAGATGGAGAAGGAGTAGGCGTGGATGGGACAACAGAAATCGGGGGTAGAACAGGGATGTAGAGATGTGAGAAAGGCGAGGAGGGTGACGCAGGAGGCAAGGAAAGATCCCGAGACTCAGGTGAAAAGTACGGGACATTCTCAACAAAGGAAACGTGACGAGAGACACGGATCCGGAGAGCCAAGGGATCGTAGCACCGATACCCCTTGTGCTCCCGACTGAGCCCCAAGTGAACACACCTAACAGACCTCGTAGAGAGTTTGGTGCGCTCATGGGGAGGAAGAAGAACGAAGCACGTGCAGCCAAACGTGCGAAGCAGAGAGTAGTCAGGAGGGCTGGAGTGAAGGCGCTCATATTGGGTGGCACCGGACAGAGCAGACGACTGAGTGATATTGATGAGGTGGACAGCCGTCATGACAGCTTCAGCCCAGTAGGAGTGAGGAACAGACGCAAAGAGAAGCAAGGCTCGTGCAGTCTCAAGGACATGACGATGCTTGCGTTCGGCAACGCCGTTCTGCTCATGGGTGTGGGGACAGGACTGCTGATGAAGAGTGTCATGAGACTGAAGAATCTCACTCATCTCAGAGGAGAGATACTCCTTGGCACAATCAGACCGAAAGGTCTTGATGCGCCGACCAAACTAAGTGTGTATCATAGTAGTGAATCTCCTAAAGATGTGAGGTACTTCAGATCGATAACGCATGAGATAAACCCAGGTGCACCTAGAATAGTCATCAATAAAGTACACATAATACATGTAACCCGATAGAGATGCAACAGGAGCAGGACCCCAAATGTCCGAATGGACTAAATCAAATAAAGCATCAGACTGGGAAGCACTAGCAGAGAATGGAAGAGCTAGATGCTTTGCCAGTCTACAACCCGTACAAACAGAGAGGAGGGAGAAAGACGCTCAACCCAAAGCGCCCGAACGGAATACGCTTTTGAGTCGATCACTCGATATATGACCTAACCTTCTGTGCCACAGGTCGGCATCAGAGGTGACAGACATGACAGATGCAACAGGAACGGAAGACACATATAGATGGTCCAACTGGTAAAGTCCTCCTGCCCTACGGCCCAGCCCAATCCTCTGACCCGTCCGTGAATCCTGCACAACACAAACAGAAGGGGTAAAGGTGACAGTCAGGTCAGAGTCGCAAAGAGAACTGATAGGGATCATATTAATATTAAGACGGGGGGCATGATGAACATGGGGTAGGGTCAGGCGACCAGAAGGGTCAGAGGTGGTAGTGATGGAGCCACATTGCGGAATAGGGACGAGAGTCCCATCCGCAGTGCGAACCTCCTGGTGGGTGGTAGTGGAAGAACAGTCCATGAGGACAGTGGAGTCAAAGGTAAGGTGACAGGAGGCACCCGAATCGAAGATCCATGGAGCAGTAGTACCAGAGGTGGCAGACAAGCCGTGCGCAGTCGCGGAGCCGGTGGAGGCTAGGTGGCGAAGAAGGAGCTCCTCGAGGCGCTGAAGACGGTCCGGCTCAGGCTGAGAAGGTGCTGTAGTAGCAGTGGGGAGCGTCGAGGCCTCTACAGTAGCCGTTGTACCACCAAAGTGGCAGAAGGAAGACGAACCACGCCCACGGCTCCGTCCACCTCGACCGCCGTGTCGATCATCGCGGGAAGTCGAAGCCCAGCATGGGGCTCTCTCATCCGGACCCCAGCGGGGGTTGCGTGGAGGACGTGTAGGGCATTCGCGCTTCATGTGGCCGGGCTCCTTGCAGTAGTGACAGAAGACAGCCTCATCGGAGAACCCGGCTGCCAGGACAGTGTCGGAGCTAGGAGCAAGTGGAGGAGGACGAGTGCCCTGAGTATGAAGGCGGGTCTCCTCCTTGACCAAGGCGAGTAGAGCATCCTCTAGCCGAGGGAGTGGCTCACGGTGCAGGAGCTGGGCAGCTATGAGAGCAAAGTCCGGCCGAAGCGCTGCCTGGAACTGGTGCAGGTGGCCCTCATCGAGGTAGCGCTGGAAATCCCGGCAGCGGGGGCAGGCACACCGCTCCGGGATCAGTGAGTCCAGCTCATGCCAGTAGGCACTCATCTGACTGAAGAAGTCCTGAATGGTGCGCTCCCCCTGACGGGCAGACTGCGAGTCACAGATGAGCTGATGCCGGCGTGCGCCTCCGCGCGGGAGAAAACGGTCCCGGAGATACTCCCATATCGCGCGCGAGTCGAAAGGTGGCCGATGGGAGCAAGGAGCGGATGAGCAACTGAGTCCAGAAGGTACGCCCGGATGGCCTGATCGTGGCGGCGCCACGTAAGAGCAGCAACCGTGGTTGCTGTGATAGCAGTCGCAGCAGAGGACGCGGCACTGCTGGTGACAGAGGAGGAACCGGAGTAGTCAGTGGGAGGAGGATCATCGCCGGTGATGTGACCCCACAGATCACGACTGGAGAGCGCGGCCTCGACGGTGAGGGACCAATCAGGCCAGTCGCTGGCCGATGACAACTGAAAGGCGACCGCCTTTAGCGGTGGAGAGATCGCAACGACGGACGGTACGGTAGGAGAAGCCATGGAGAAGGCTCAATAGAGGGGCCGGGGGTGCTGAGGGAAGGGGTGAGAGGGTCGGGGGGGTGGAGGAAGAGGCCGGGGGGTGCTAGGGAGGTGTCGGGTGGGCTGCCGGAGCAGAGGAAGAGGCCGGAGGGGGGCGGAGGGGGCTGCCGAGGCAAAGGAAGGAGGGTGGGGTGTGCTGGGGAGGGTGCGGGTGGTGCCGGGTGGGCTGTCGGGGCAGAGGAAGGGGGGGCGGGGGGGGGCTGGGAGGTGTCGGGTGGGCTGCCGGAGTAGAGGAAGAGGCCGGAGGTGCTGCCGGAGTGGAGGAGAGGCCGGAGGTGCTGCCGTCGCGCGAGAAACCCTAGAGCTCTGATACCATGTTAGGAGATGACGGTTAGGGTTTGGAGAGGAATGCAGTGCTCTCTATTGAGGGACTCAAGCCCATATATATGTACATGTATGGCCATACAACCCGACCCGACTGTACATGTAAAACCGACCCATCTATATACATTAGCATGCTTATTGATGGCTCCATCATCATATATGATCTAAGATTTTCCAACATAACATCATATATAGGTTCAACATTGTGTACACCTGTATTGATGGGGTCATATTCTGCTTTGTCCTCTTCACGGAATCCGATTCTTTCTGAACCATAATCAATATCTAAATCCCTAACATCTTCCAAAGGAAAATCTGTTAGAAAATCAACCAATACCTAGCTTTTCCTTAGCATTCCTTGGGACATACTCTATAGGATCCTTTGATAATTCTGTGTACACTTTACCCTTGGGTCTAATTTCAAATAGTGATATTTTCTTCGTTCTTTCAATTTGATATGCTTTATGAAAGAAGTGCACTAACTCATTTCTACAACAAATGGAGGGATAAGGTGTTTGATAAACTTTTTCAAATTTGCAGGATATAGGATTAGACTCATTTCTCTTTCAGATCTATTAGAGTCTAGGTTTTGCATCTCCGTTGTATGGACCGAGTCACGATTGGTGTATGGTCTGTAAAGAGGAAAGACATGTAACTTGAGTTCACCATCATGAGAGTTGAATGAAAGTTCTGACTCAAAATTATAACAAAGGGGGAGATTGTTAGCGCCAAGAGCGTACAACCCTTGTTGTCATAATTCGTGAGCACAAAACATTCTTGTTCTTGTCAAGTTATTTTATGTCCTAATGTTTTGGATCAATACAACACAGCTCATTCTGATATCAGTGCAATGCAGGGTCTTTCAGATATCAGACACAATTCACGATAACCCAATGTATGATTCCACTAGTCCTTGGGTGTAAGATTTTCTCAATGTCGTTTGTTGGCTTTTTGGCGTTTGCGGAATCAGGTGTTTTCTTTCATATCATTTTTTCGTTTCTTGCTTTTTGAACGAGAAGTTTTGTTGTTTCACATTTTTGGTTTGGATTCCCCGAGTGTGGCCATTTCATTACTTGGACTTGCTAGAGTAAATGCGCACATGTCGATACACTTTTGCGGTCACCATTAGTTCACTAAGTAGGCCTAGCGTCAGTGCACCTAGTGCACATGTGGCACGCTAGGCTTACATGGCTCCACACTTAGAAATTCGCTCTAAGTGTTGCAAGGTTTCTAATTAAAACCGTCTGAACCATTACTTAGACAGGCGTCATAAAACTATCAGAAACCTTCATTCGGACGAGTAAGCTTTAATTCGAATGGACCAAGCTGGTCCGTACGAACTTGACTTTATCCGAACCTTGGTTCGGACTGTCTAAGCCATTCCAGTCTATGATTGGGTCTGGCATTCGGACGACCATTCAGCTTAACCGTCCGAACAACCGTTCGGACAACTTACGCCCAAGTCAAGGGTTCATTGTTAAGTTAGCCTGTTTCGACCCTTGGTTCAACATCGATCCGACAATTATTGTTTGATGGGGATTGATCTATGGTATATAAGGGCACTTAGGGGCTCTTTGTGAGCCATCTCTCCTATTCTAAATTGCTAAATTTGGGGATTTTAAGAGTGTTTTAGAGATTAGGTTAGGAGAGGGTTTTTAATGGATCTTTGTTATTCCTCTCTCTAATCTCCCCTTTGTTGTTGACGGAGGCTTGATCCCTCTCTCGGGATTTGGATTTCCTTAAGGATTCATCAATTTGCTTGCATTGATGCTTATTGGATTCTCTTGAAGCTGTGTCACGTTCCCTTCGGATCTTTTTGTAGGTAACCTTTCCTCTTACCTTTGCGGTTTAAATTTTTTGATTTAAACCCTAAATCTCATATGTGGGTGCTTGGTGCAAAGCAAGGGATCCTTCAAGTGAATAGTAGGTATTTGGGGGAACCGATATAACATCATTTGAGGTTCATCGAGTTGGTTTAGACCAGTGAAAAGTTTCTTATATAGTGATAGGCCCATAGTAGGGTCAATTCACTCTTGGGTGTGTTCTGGTCTTGAGCAAGCTAATGCTTTGCATGTGTCCCGGCTTTAGCGAATCAAGGGAGTCCGCGTGGTGTCGCGGGTGAGCATAGAGACCGTTTGTGTTGGGATTGGACGAAAGGCGTCCAAGCAAGAGGCTTTGTGAAGAGCTGAGGAACAAGACTGTATTTGGCGAGGTGTGGCAGCAACCTCCTAGTAGGGCCCTCGGGTTCTTGTATCCAGTCTTGTAATTGGACTTTTGTGCATTAGTGGATTGCTCTCACCATTCCCGGCTTGCTGGCAATGTTTTTTTTTAGAAGGATTTTCTTGTAAAAATATTGTGGTGTTATTATTTCCAGTTTTTGCATCATTTAGGGACTTGTATGTTGGTCTACCCATCATGCCTCATATATAAATACTGAAAGCCATGGGAGGTGAGTGAACATAGCTTGCAATTTCTTTAAAATCTACTAGTGTTTGATCAGAGGTTTAGCGTGAGTTTGCTTGTTTGAACCAGAGTATATTACATTTAAACACATGGGTTTCTGCTGCCGACTCCAGTCATATCCATGTGTAGACACACGAATTTCGTCGGACCCGAACCCGACTCACGTGTGCCAACGCGGATGCAAACCCGACACACGGACCCAACTCGCGCGCACCGACATGGATTCAAACCCGACTCGCGCGCGCCGATGCGGACCCGGACCCCATGCGCCAAGGGGGGCCGGCCCCTACTAGGGTCCGAACCCCATGGGGGCCGGTCCCTACTAGGACCCGAGCCACATGGGGCCGGCCCTAGTAGGACCCGAACCCCATGGGGGGGGGGGGCCGGCCGGCCCTGCAAGGAAAGGGGAGAAAAAGAAAGAAAAGAAAAAGGAAAGAAAAGAAAGGAAAGAAAAGAAAAGGAAAGAAAAGAAAAGGAAAGAAAAGAAAGAAAAGGAAAGAATACCGCCATGCGCGGGGGGAGGTAGCGTATGACGTCTGCACACGCGCGGATCTGCGCCGATCCCTCGATCCGACGCACAAGACGAAGCGCCCGATCGCCATCGATTTCGTGCGCAAAGTCCAGCCATAATTGCACCCGCCAGAAAAGGAAAACAATTAAATGTTATTCCCTTCATCAATGGATGAATAAAATCCGGGTAATTATGAGAGAGATACAAAAGAGATTTAAAATTAAAAAGTTTCCATATCTCTCTCCCCACCTCTTTGCCTATAAATAGAGGGGGTGGGGGAAGGAAAAAATGGTCGAGAAATTGAAGACGAAGCGCCAGAGCTCTGCAGAAGAGAGCACGCTTCTTCATCGACCCAAGGCTTCACGAGGCACAGTCAAGCCTGTCCCGAGGGATCGGCTTACTGAAAGTCCTCATCAACGTGAAGGCCCTTGCGCACGACGATCGCCCCTTCGACTCCGTTCACGAAGAAGAAAGCTCGGAGAAGAAGAACCCTTCGACTCCGAAGACGCCAGAAGCAAAGGCCGGAGAAGAAGAGGAGCGGCACTACCCCGTCGTCTCCAACAAGCTTCGACTCCGATCAAGCCCAAAAGCCCGGAGAAGAAGAGGAGCGGCACTACCCCGTCGTCTCCAACAAGCTTCGACTCCGATCAAGCCCAAAAGCCCGGAGAAGAAGAGGAGCGGCACTACCCCGTCGTCTCCAACAAGCTTCGACTCCGATCAAGCCCAAAAGCCCGGAGAAGAAGAGGAGCGGCACTACCCCGTCGTCTCCAACAAGTCCTCGATCCCGATCAAGCCCCAAAGCCCGGAGGAGAGAAGCGAAGCGTCATCACCCCGTCGTCTTCGACAAACATCTGCACCATCCACGAAGAAGAAAGGCTGGAACAGATCATCTGAAGCGTCGCCACCCCGTCGTCTTCATCAACAAAAGCCGACGCCACAACCGTCGCACGGAGATCGGTGCTACCCCCACCATCTTCGAAAGCATCCTTCGACTCTGATCACGCCAAAGAAGCCCGGAGAAGAAGAGAAGTCCCGTCAACACGCAAGCCATCGAAGCACCGAAGAAGTAGCCCACGTCGTTCGAGGAAGAAGATCGAGTTGACGCTGAAGCTAAAGCCAACGCAAGAAGCCAAAGCAAAGCCCCAGTAAAGCCCGCGCCAAAGCAACGCAAGTGCCAAAGCCAAGCGACTACGCCGGCCACGAGCAAAAGCACCGCACGTTCTAGCCGATACGACGCTAAGTCCGGAAGAACGAAAGCATCGCAAGTCTCTCCCAGCTACGTCCAAGTGCAAGCGCCAAAGCAAAGCAAAAGCCAGAGCCACGCCGGAGCCAAGCTAAAGCCAAAAAGCCAAAGCCAAAGCCAACGCCAAAAGCTCGATCGACGCCGCGAACCGACGATCAAGGACACCGAGGTCAAGCAAGGAACGAGGAAGACACGAAGACCGAGGAACGAAGCCGAAAACCCCCCTAGCCGAGAAAGCGCGAAGCACGGAAGGGACCAAGCAACGGTGGACATTCCTTAGCCTCTCCAAAACCCTCTCCCTGTAAAACCCCTGTCCTGGGCAGCCCCTTCAGAGCTCTCGCACGAACACCACGTGGAGACACGGATCAAAGGGATCCCCCAGAAGATCTTTCCCACAATCCCCTGATCAAAACTCGCCGCAACCCGGACTCGCTACACCCGAGCAACCCGGGTCCCGGCCACAATTGTAATCTCGTTTTGTGCAATAAAGCCGACCCGTACCTTTTTTGCGCATACAGATTTCTGGCACGCCCAGGGGGACCTCTTCTCCTTTCACCCGTACGGTTGAAGAAGCTGCTTGAAGTTCGCGATGGCCGGAACAAACAACGATGCGTTTGCTCCAAGCCTCTCACCAATCGCCGAGTCTCCTCTACTCCGCCACGGTGATCCAGTAAATCCGGAGGGTGATGCTCCTCCAATGGTGCGCGTCTACACTCGGCGTACACGGACTCTTGCGGACATCTTCGTGCCAGAAGCTACTATCGAAGATGCTCGCCAAAGCGCCGACGAGGCCCTGGTGCATGAAGAAACGAGCCTCGATCCTGGAGCCCATGTCCAGAAGTTTGGGGAGGACCAGCCCCAACCCCGAACCCGTTCGGGTTCTCCAGCAGACGCTACACCTCCTCTGCAGGGGGCAAACATCAATCATCAACCAGAAGCAAGTCGGCGTAACTACGTCTCCGATGATGACGGCGAGGATGCGAACATGCAACACCGAGACGTTCTCCGTCACCACCCTCCGTCCGCTCTTCAGCTCCAAGTCATGCAGATGAGCGAGCATATGGCGCAAATTACTCGGCTGATGGAGGAGAAGGATCGTCACATCAACACTCTGCTCCAAAAGCTAAGCGCAAAGGACGCTGCAGCAGTCGGCCAACCCGTCGCTTCTCCAGTAGCCGCTCCAGTTCCGTCTTCAACTCCCGCTCCTGCAGAGGTTGCTCCGACGATTCAAGCAGTTACTCCAGCGCTCTCCTCGGCTCCCGTCCCATTGGAAGTCGTCTACCCAGCGCCAGCCTCGGCGGCCACTCAACCTCCAGCAACGGCAACGATGAACGCTCAGCAAGTCCAAGCGTTGATAGCCGACATGATGCGCTCTCACGGCAGTGGCCTTCCTCCGATCACGGCGGCATACTCGAAGCCCTACACTACGAGGATCCAGCAGCTACGCTTCCCAGTCGGATTCCAGCCGCCAAAGTTTCAGCACTTCGACGGAAAGGGAAATCCGAGACAGCACGTTGCCCACTTCATCGAGACCTGCAATAATGCCGGCACATATGGCGACGAGATGGTGAAGCAATTCGTCCGCACCCTCAAAGGCAACGCGTTCGACTGGTACGTTGATCTTCCTGCAGGAACCATTGACAGCTGGGATCAGATGGAGAGGGAGTTCCTCAATCGCTTCTACAGCACCAGACGAACCGTCAGCATGATCGAACTCACCGCCGTCAAGCAAAGGAAAGACGAGCCAGTGATCGACTACATCGACAGGTGGAGGAACCTCGCGCTGAATTCACGAGACCGCTTGTCTGAAGACTCGGCCATCGAGATGTGCACCCAAGGCATGCACTGGGGTCTGCTCTATATCCTCAAAGGTATCAAGCCTCGGTCTTTCGAAGAACTCGCAACTCGGGCTCATGACATGGAACTCAGCCTAGCAAACCGCGGGGACTTGAAGAACAAGGACTTCTTGAAGATAGAGAAGAAGGACAAGCCACCGGCAACGAAACTGAAACAAGTCAATGTTGCTGACGTCGCTTCGACCTCCAAGCCGCTCAAGATCGGTGGCAAGCCAGATCAGAAGAAGGGAGTCGCCATACCACCGCCTCCGCCGCTAAGACAAAGGATGACTCTCGAGGAGCTCGAAGCCAAGGAGTACCCTTTCCCAGACTCGGAAGTCTCCTCCATGTTCGACCAACTGCTGCAAGAGAAGATGATAGAATTACCTCCTTCAAAGAGGCCCGAGCAGATGCATTGTGTCGACGACCCTCTCTTCTGCAAATACCACCGGGTGGTGAGTCATCCCATCGAAAGGTGCTTCGTCTTCAAGGAAAGAATCATGGCGCTCGCTAAACAAGGGAAGATAGAGATCGACTCCGGGGAGGTTGCTACGGCCAACATGACGTCCATCACCTTCGGCTCCTTCTCGCCGGTACTCGTTGCCGCTCGACGAAGCATGCCCAAATTGCGCCTCAATCGTCAAGCGTCAATCGCTAAGTCAACTTCCCGGCCGAAAGTCTCGAAGCGACGTCAACATACTCCTGCGCTCACCGAGGAGGGAACACCGCTGCCCTGGGGGCAATCATCGCTCACGCCAGCACCTCTTCCAAGCAATGCTGCATCCCAACGGGCGCTCCAAAGGAGATATGAGCAAGGAGATCCAGAAGTCGGTCTGCTGGGCCAGCCTTCGGGGAAGTTCGACTATTACGTCCTCTACTCAAGGCCTCCGTCCGTTCCAATCGACGAAATCAAGCCCACCGGCTGGGGATCGGGAGAGGAGCCAGTGGAACCTCGAGAAGAGCAAGTCCCTTCCAGTCAAGCTATGTCCCAACGCACTCTTAGAGAAAGATACGAGCAGGGAGACCCAGAAGTCGGTCTGCTAGGCCAGCCATCAGGGAAGTTTGACTATTACGTCCTCTACTCAAGGCCTCCATCCGTTCCAATCGAAGAAATCAAGCCCACCGGCTGGGGATCGGAAGATGAGCAAGTAGAGCCTCCGGAAGAACAAGTGTCATCAAAGAAGCTAGTTGCTGCTGACGACCATCATCCTAGCGAAGGGGAATCCACCGACGAAGAAGCATGGGTCATGCTACCGCGGCGGCGAAAGCCTTGGCAAGAAAAGAAGCTCAAGCAAGACCGTGTGATGAGGGGATTCACCAAGCGGAAGACCTACAAGAAGAAAAGCAAGACTCCAGGAAGGAAGGCGTTCAAAGTACCGTCAGCGAGCCGAGACGATATCCTTCAGCAGAGTCTTCCAGAGCCGACAACTTTGCAAGAGTTCTTCCCGGATCACTTCCTCCCGGTGGACCAACACGTCAAGGTGTCTTGTTGCATGATCGAAGTCCATGAAGTGTCGGAAAGAAAGAACGAAGGCGAAACTTCCGAAGAAGGCGACTCCACCGATGAGGGGGACGACTCCAACGATGGGGGCACCGCCGCTCACGACGAAGCAATCTTGCACATGCCGCTCGTAGAGGCTTTGCATCTTCCGAAGAAGGCTCGCCTGGCAATGGCGGCGGCCTTGGCCGATCCAGATAGCTACAAGAGAAAAAGGAAGGATGACCAGAAGGGCAGAGCTGTAGCCTCGTGTGATGCAACGATAACCTTTTCAGACGAGGACCTGCAACTCGGGACGCGATTGCACAACCGGCCTCTCTACGTTTCGGGATACATCAAGGAGAAGCCAGTGAACCGAATCCTGTTGGACTGTGGCTCCGCCGTCAATATCATGCCCATCCAGACAATGCGTCAACTCGGCATTACCAACGACCAGCTCTCACCAAGTCAGTTGGTCATTCAAGGCTTCAACCAAGGCGGACAGTCCACCGTTGGAATCATTCGTCTGAAGCTTTCCATCGGCCCGCTAGATACGACGGTCCTCTTCCACATCATCGACTGCCGGACATCATATCGTCTCCTGCTAGGAAGACCATGGCTGCACGAGAACGGCATCATAGTATCCACCTGGCATCAATGCCTCAAGTACTACGAAGAAGGCGTGGAGAGGTGCATAGTTGCGGACGACAAGCCATTCAACGAGGCCGAGGCACACCTGGCCGACGCTAAATTCTACCAAGCAAAGGGCCTGGTCGCGGAAGTTCTGCCAGCTAAAACCCCTCGAGCTCAAAAGATTGAAGAAGTAAATAAGGAAAAGACTCCTCTTCCCGGGAATCCAGTGCCACCTTCTGACGAAGCAAGACTCAAGGTCCAAGGAACGCCGAAACCTGGGCAAAGGATGCGCATCAGCTTCGAGCCAAGAGCAACGCAACATACCCCGTTGCCGATCCGAACGGTGCCGGTCCTACGTCTCGCGCCTCAATGGCTCCGCAAATCCGAGCGATCGCCTTCTACTCCGACAAGGAAGCTGGCCCCAACGTTATCTCAGGCCAATGTCATCACTTTGCAAGAAATGACGGTGCCACTACCTAGTCTGACCCAAGCTCCGAACCCGAGCGAACCTGTCGAATCAGCAGACCTCGAGCAACTCGGATTCAAACCGGAAGGGAATTGGGGGCAAAATGCTGCCAAATTGCTGTTTAGAGCTGGCTATAACGAGGAAAGCGCCATGGGCACCCTCCCACCAGCAGCAACTCCGCATGGGATGACAAGAACTCAAGCTCGGCTGTTTCAAAACGGAGAGCAAATTCCCCCGAACCGCCGAGGCATCGGCTCCAGTCAAGCTCCGTTGGTCATCAGAACCGCAGCGAAGAAGACCTTCACCTCAAACTACATCGAGGCGAGGATGGTAGATGAAGCAGCCGAAGGATCGACAATCTCCGATGCACCTTCCACCTACCTCAGTCATCCAGACAGCAGGAGAAGACGACAACGGGCTCGATGCCAAGCCTTGTTCCGGAAGCAAACCAGAAGTGGTAAAGACTGGTCGAATCGAAAACGCACATCCGTGTTCGAGAGGCTCGGGCCAGTCAAACAATTAAAGAAGAAGTCGGCGTTCGATCGTCTGGGGATGCCAATCGAGGACTTCGTCTCAACACCCACCCACCCACCCATGGCGGCCGTCAATCATATTTCCATCACGGATAACGACGACGGTGACGCTTCTACTTCGGACGACGAGTTGCCCGATGCCCCGCCGATCCTCGAAGAAGGGGGGCAGTCCACCGTTGATGACTTGAAGGAAATCAACTTGGGCACGGAGACGGAGCCTCGGCCTACATTCGTCAGCACGCTCTTAACCCCGGAGGAAGAAGCTGCATACATCAAACTGCTTAAAGAATACAGAGACGTCTTCGCATGGTCCTACAAGGAGATGCCGGGCCTCGATCCAAAAATCGCAGTGCACCAGCTCAGCGTCAAACACGGAGCCAGCGCTATCAAGCAAGGACAAAGACGCTACCGGCCAGAACTGATACCCCAAATAGAAGGCGAAGTCAACAAATTGATCGAAGCCGGCTTCATTCGAGAGGTCAAGTACCCGACATGGATCTCTAGCGTCGTCCCCGTTAAAAAGAAGAACGGCCAAATCCGAGTGTGCGTGGACTTCAGAGACTTGAACAACGCATGTCCAAAGGACGACTTCCCCTTGCCAATCACGGAGCTAATGGTTGATGCGACGACTGGTCACGAGGTGCTCACTTTCATGGACGGATCATCGGGCTACAACCAGATTCGGATGGCACCCAAGGACGAGGAGCTCACGGCATTCCGCACACCGAAAGGAATCTACTGCTACAAGGTAATGCCGTTCGGCTTGAAGAACGCGGGAGCCACCTACCAGCGAGCTATGCAGAAAATCTTTGACGACATTCTTCATCAAAACGTGGAGTGTTATGTCGACGACCTCGTGGTGAAATCCAAGAAGAAATCGGCACATCTACAAGATCTTGAGCTAATCTTCAAACGACTTCGAAGGTACCAACTCCGCATGAATCCGCTCAAGTGCGCGTTCGGAGTCTCCTCGGGCAAATTCCTCGGCTTCGTCGTCCGACATCGTGGCATTGAGATAGATCAATCCAAAATTGATGCTATCGTCAATATGCCCGTACCAAAGACAGTGCGAGACCTCAGAGGCCTCCAGGGACACTTGGCGTATATCCGGAGATTCATCGCCAACCTGGCTGGAAAGTGCCACCCTTTTAGTCGCCTCATGAAGAAAGGAGCGCCGTTCACATGGGACGAAGCGTGCCAAGAAGCACTCCAAAACATCAAAGCATATCTACTGAAGCCGCCAGTCCTATCAGCACCAGTTCAAGGGAGGCCGCTCATCCTCTACATCGCCGCCCAGGAACAATCCTTGGGGGCACTCCTGGCCCAGAACAATGAACTTGGCGTAAAGACAGCTTGCTACTACTTAAGTCGCACTCTCGTCGGCGCAGAGCTGAATTACTCCCCAATCGAGAAGGTCTGCTTAGCGCTCATCTTCGCCACGAAAAAGCTGCGACACTACATGCTTGCTCACACCATCAGACTCGTCTCGAAGGCTGACCCACTCAAATATATCATGTCGAGACCAGTGCTTTCCGGACGTCTAGCCAAGTGGGCCCTGCTGCTACTTGAATTCGACATCACCTTCGTGCCACAGAAAGCGGTTAAAGGACAGGCCCTCGCGGACTTCCTCGCAGAATATCCTCTCCCGGCAGAATGGGAGTTATCAGAAGATCTCCCAGATGAAGAAGTATTCTCTGTTGACATCGCCCCATCCTGGAAAATGTTCTTCGACGGCGCAGCTAGGCAAGACATAGCGGGAGCCGGAGTCATCTTTGTCACTCCGGACAACGAAATACTCCCCTTCTCATTCCTGCTCTCGGAAGCATGTTCCAACAACGTGGCAGAATATCAAGCCCTACTCATTGGTCTCGAACTAGCCGACGAAATGAACCTTCAAGGACTAGAGATCTTTGGCGACTCTCAACTCGTGATCCAGCAAGTCCTGGGGGCATACGAAGTCAATAAAGAAGACCTGGTACCGTTGCATGCGCGAGCCGTGAAGCTCCTCGAAAAACTCAAGGCTGTTTCCATCCAACACGTTTCCAGAAACCTCAACCAGCAGGCTGACGCACTCGCGAATCTGGCGGCTACACTCCCGTTCCCAGATGAGCGTTCACTCGTCGTCCCCGTCTGCAGGAGATTCGTGGTCATCGAAAAAGAGGGTCCGCCCGAGGTACCAGTTCAAACCAACGCGGTGCATGTCCTCGAGATTAAAGAACAAGACTGGAGGCAACCGTTTGTGGAGTACCTTGTTCATGGTAAACTCCCCGAAGATCCGAAGCGCAAAAGTGACATCCGTCGAAGATCTCTGAGGTTCTATCACTTCAACGGCGAGCTGTACCGACGGAGCTATGACGGCACACTCCTGAGGTGCCTCGCGAAAGAGGAAGCAGAAGCCGCGCTCGAAGAAGTACACGCCGGAATCTGTGGATCGCACCAGTCCGGTCCGAAGCTTCACTTCCGCATCAGAAGGATGGGGTACTACTGGCCTACCATGATCAAAGACAGCTTGGAGTACGCGAGAAGATGTCAAGCTTGCCAAATGCACGGGGACTACATTCGTCAACCTCCGGAGCCTTTACACCCAACAATCGCGTCTTGGCCCTTCGACGGATGGGGTCTTGACATCGTCGGTCCTCTGCCCAAGTCATCCAAGCAACATCTCTACATCTTGGCGGCAACGGACTACTTCTCCAAGTGGGCTGAAGCGATACCGTTGAGGGAAGTTACAAAGTACTCCGTCATCAGCTTTATCCAGAACGACATCATCTTCCGCTATGGAGTCCCCCGCTACATCGTAACAGATAACGGGAAGCAGTTCAAGAATGCTGCCGTCAGCCAGTTCTGCGCATTGTACAACATTAAGCAGAATTGTTCGACAATGTACAACGCTCCGGCCAACGGACTAGCAGAAGCCTTCAACAAGACTCTGTGCAAGCTGCTGGAAAAAACCGTCTCGAAGACAAAGAAAGATTGGCACGAACGCATGGGCGAAGCACTATGGGCTTACCGAACATCCTTCCGCACGCCAACACAAGCAACGCCGTATTCCCTCGTCTATGGCGTGGAAGCCGTTCTTCCGCTCGAACTCCAGATCCCGTCACTCAGGATAGCAGTCCAGGAAGGCCTCACCAGCGATGACAACGCCCAGCTCCGCCTAGCAGAATTGGAAGCACTGGATGAAAGACGCCTCGAAGCTCAACAGCGTCTGGAGTGTTATCAGGCCAGGCTCTCTCGCGCCTTCAACAAGAAGATTCGTCCTCGATCATTCCAGATAGGGGAACTGGTGCTGGCGGTCAAACGCCCCATCATTCTCTCGCATCGAGGAGGGAAGAAATTTGATGCCAAATGGGATGGCCCGCATTCCGTTAAGGAAGTCTATTCCAACGGTGCTTATCTCCTCACCACGCCAGAAGGGCTGACACTCGGCCCTATCAACGGCAAGTACCTCAAAAGGTACTATGCCTAAAGCAAGGCCACACCCCTTGTCCAAAAAAAAAAAAAAAAAAAAAAAAAAAAAAAAAAAAAAAAAAAAAAAAATGAACTACGTGTGACTTGATCCCCCTTAGGGGGGTACGTAGGCAGCCTGAGAAGTTACTTCAGGTTCAGTCCGACCAAAAGAAAAAGACAACAAAATTCCATGAAAAGGATGTGGCGAAACAAAGTGATATTATTAATAAAGCGAAGACAGTACATGGCATGAGTCCCGAAAAGGAAGCCACAATGGAACAAGGAATAACTAAAAGAAGGTGTCCAGAGCTCGAAGACGACGCAGCAGCTCCTCCCTAGTTGCCTCCACTCTCTGAAGCTCCACGGGACGAGCGACCAGAAGCTCGCGATGGGTTGCCAAGTCCGACTGCTGCCTCAGATGACTCGCCTTCAAAGTGCTCTCCGCAGCCTCAGCCCGCTCCAAACGGGACTCCGCCTTCCGAAGTGAGGCGCGCGCAGATTCCACCTTCCTCTGGGCCTTCGACAGGCTGGACGTAGCCTCCGCAAGTTGATGCCCGGACTGACTTAGACTCGCCTCAGCGGCCTCCAGCTCAGAAGGGGAGCTCCCCTCCAGCAAAGCCCGCCGGGATCGATAAGCCTCGCTCTCGGTCACAAGCTGGTCCATCTGAGTGGCGAAAAGGGAGCTGTCAACTTTGAACTCTGCCAGGCTCGAGCAAAACTCTGCACCGTCCGTCGACCACCAGTCCTGGAGGGCGCCAAGGCCGGCAGTACGGAAAGGCTCCAACGTCGACTTGATGTACTGCCGACAGCTCGCAAGAAGAAACTCTGAGACTTTGCTCCTTGGCCTCAAATCCGGGCGAGGCGCCTCGGAGTAGGTAGGCAAGACCCTCCCTGCCGCTGCAGCTGCCACAGGAGCCGCCTGCGCCAACAAGGGCGGTGGAACCGGAGGAACCTCCGCTGCCGCTGCAGCCGCAACAGGAGCCGCCTGCGCCAACAAGGGTGGCGGAACTGGGGAAACCGCCGCTACCGCTGCAACAACCGTCTCCACCAAAGGACACGAGGGCACAGTCATCGGGGAACGCCGCTTGTCGACGCTCGAGACTTCAGCCTCCTCGCCAAAAGACAAGGCATCGACATCGATGTCGTCCAGGTTAATGTCGCCCCTAGGGAAGTTCTCCCCGCAAAGTCCGAGGAAATCTAGATCATCCGGAGGGATATCTAACCCGCAGGGTTCGGGCACTACCTGCGCGGTACCGGTGGACGAACGCCCAAGAGGCGCCTTTGAAGAGCTCGCTCCGCGCTCTAGCACTATAACAGAATCTGGTCAAAAGAAAGAAACGGTGCTCAGCGTGATAAAACTTCCTGAACGTAGAGGGCAAATAAATGAAGAGAGCTCCATACCTGTGTGGTCGGACGAAGCGGTCCGGGACGGAGGAATCACTTCATCTTTCAGAAGTCCAGGCTCCTCGGCATCCTCCGTCAGACAAGGGACTCTCGGGACCATCCCGCGAGGAATGCACATTTTTCTTCTCTTGGGAGGGGCACCCTCAACTTCGGCCTTCGGGAAACAGAATACCCCAGGGGCACTAGTAAGCTCGACATCCAGCACCGGAACGGAAGAGGGGACACAACGAGCGCTGGAAAGACGACTACCGCTCCTCTGCGCCCGCCGAAGTCCCAGTTGGAGGCGGCGGTCCTCTACTCCCGCAGAATGATCAAAGCAGAAATTCCTGAACCCGCTACTCACCAAGACGTCGACTGGAAAACTCGCAAGTAAAGGGGAAACTCGCCCTTTAACCCACTGGCAGTATTCCGGGGTGGCGGCGTCCCGAAGCCCGGATTTGGCCCCAGGGAAGAAACTACTACCAGTAAAGCGAGCGTAGAGGGAAGCCCACAGACGGTAACCCTCCTGCGGACTGAAACGCCCCTGCAGCTGCTGAGGCGTGCCAGGGACTTCCTGTCGAAAACCCTGCTGACGGGCAAAGCGATGGGGGGAGTACTGCTCCACCTCCACCACATCTCCTTTGCGCCAGACTAAGTAGCCAGGGCGGCAGCTGACCATGTTCCAGTAAAGACTGTCCGGGAGCCCGTCGTTGTCATACACGGTCGACCTCTCCAAAGGCAGCACCGAATGCTCCGACAGAAATTCAAAATCGACGCTCCCCATCCTCCTCAAAAGGGTACGAGCACACTCTTTCGGACGCTCCCAACTGATAAAGGCGTTCAAAATCCCTCCTACCCCTGGGAGGAAAGGTAACTCGGCTGGATGCCCGCGCCTGGCAAAGATCCCCTTCGGGAAATGCAAAGCTATCCAACCATACAAATAATGCAAGGGTCCGAAAGCAGCCGACCGGCCGAGCTCCTCCTTGGCCTTATCTGAACCAGACAAGTCCCAGTAAGTCCCGCTGAGAGCCCGATACAAGGCGCATAGTATGGCTGGGGCTAGATTGAAGAGCTCGCCCCTCTCCATCCTGGAAGCAGCAAGGAAGGTCCCCGGACGAATGGCCTCCCCAGAACACGGAAGCACGAACCGGCAAAGAAAGATGACCAGCCCGGCGGCTCGGTAAACCGATCGCCACTCCTCGCTGTCCCGTTTCAGGCCAAGGAGTTCCCAGGGGCACTGCTTCCCCTCCATTGAGTGCTTCTCTCGAGCCAAGGAATCGATAGGCCTCACGAAGGAGCGAAGCGGAGGTCTCTGCATCTGAGCGATCTTCCACATCGGGTGAGCTGAGGGCGCTGGAGCTCTATACTCGCCTCTGAACCAAAAATCGACCCAAGAAGAAGGACGCACTCGATCTGATTGGTCCCTCGCCGCAATGATAGCATATGCCTTGAACAGAAGGAGGCAAGAACTCGGAGCGTAGCTGCTGTCCAGCAGATCCTTCAAGGCAGGCACCTCCTCTTGGTAGTAGTTCCGTACCTCGGGGCACCCCGAAACGATATGGACATCACGAAGCGAGATGCCTATCTCCCCCGCCCCAGTAAGGAAGGTGTTAGTCTCCGGACACCAAAGCTCACAAAGCGCACGGTACATCCCCTCAGGACGACTGTACTCCCGACGAGCCGGCGCTAGAAATTTGGCCAATAAGTTCATCTCAGGTTCCGCGCCAAAGACCTCGTAGAGCTCGTCCATCCACTCGCGAAAGCCGCAAAGGTACTGGACGTCGCCCCGAGACCAAGAATCGGGGCCCCATCGGGTCAGCCTAGCACATATCTTCGAGGCAACAACTGGCGTAGGCACGAACTCTTCACCGCAATGATGGAACGGAAGACTCAAACTCGGCCGCAGAAGCTTCATGGAGATCCCTTCGTCAGTGTGGATCTTCTCGCTTAATTTCAGCATCCCGCAAGTCGCATCCGCGACTCCATCTTCCGTGATGCGCTCGTGCACAAAGACACGGAGCAACGACAGAAGGTCTTCCCGCCTTGAGCTGCGGTGACGGCGCACACGAGTGAAAGGAAAGCAAAGGCATCTCCTCCCGTCGAAGAAATCCTCGTCTATCCAGCCCAAGGAAGTCAAACTCTCGAAGACGCGGGCCCTGGAGGACCATGAAAGGAGGCAAGTCAAGACAAGCGCAAAAAAAAAAAAAAAAAAAAAAAAAAAAAAAAAAAAAAAAAAAAAAAAAAAAAAAAAAAAAACGGAAGAAAGGGGGGGACCACCGCCCCCTTCCAATTGAAGGCCAACAGCAAAGAGGGAAGGGGGGACCACCGCCCCCTTCCAATTGAGGGCCAACAGCAAAGAGGGAGGGGGGGACCCGCACCCCCCTTCTCCTCCTTCTTCTTTGCCTGCGACCCGGCCGCCGCCCTTCTCGGCCTCAAACCCGGCCCGGCCGCCGCCCTTCTCGGCCCCGAACCCGACACGGCCGGCCCCCACGCCGGCCCGGCCGCCGCCCTTCTCGGCCCCGAACCCGACACGGCTGGCCCCGCGTGCTGCAGTCCCGCGCGCCGCCCCGCGTGCTGCAGCCCCGCACGCCGCCCCGCGCGCCGCCCCGCGCGCCGCCCCGCGCGCCGCCCCGCATGCTGCAGCCCCGCGCGCCGCCGCTGCCGCTGCTGCCCATGCAGCCCGGAACCGAACCGAAGAAGAAGAAGGAAGAAAAAGAAAAGAAAAAGAAAAAAAAAAAAAGGAAAAGAAAAGAAAAAGAAAAGAAGAAGAAGAAGAAGAAGGAGGAAGAGAGAGGCGGCGAAGGCGACCCGCACCTCAGCCGCGCTCCTCCATCCTCCCCGCCTCGAGCCTCGTCGCATCGTCGCTTCGAACCCGCCTTCGCAACGACCGCGAAATCGCGCACCATCGCCGCCGACGAAAGAGGCGACACCGGGAAGACGGAGCAAGTCGCGTGCAACCCCAGGCAGCTCTCTTCCGACGGCGGTCTTCAGAAGCCGGCAGAACCGTCGCGCAGAAGCACAAGACCGACGAAAAAAGGCGACACCGGGAAGACGGAGCAAGTCTCGTGCAACCCCAGGCAGCTCTCTTCAGATCTTCAGAAGCCGGCAGAACCGTCGCGCAGAAGCACAAGACCGACGAAAAAGGCGACACCGGGAAGACGGAGCAAGTCTCGTGCAACCCCAGGCAGCTCTCTTCAGATCTTCAGAAGCCGGCGGAACCTTCGCAGAGAAACGCAATGACGGAAGAAGGGGTAGGGGTCCTTAAATAGACCTCCAACCCCGCCCACAAAAGGAATCAAGGACAAGCGCTCTACGATTCCTACGTGTCCAAACCCGACACGCTCTCACCGACGCACCCGTCCTTGAGGGGGCATTTGTAGACACACGAATTTCGTCGGACCCGAACCCGACTCACGTGTGCCAACGCGGATGCAAACCCGACACACGGACCCAACTCGCGCGCACCGACATGGATTCAAACCCGACTCGCGCGCGCCGATGCGGACCCGGACCCCATGCGCCAAGGGGGGCCGGCCCCTACTAGGGTCCGAACCCCATGGGGGCCGGTCCCTACTAGGACCCGAGCCACATGGGGCCGGCCCTAGTAGGACCCGAACCCCATGGGGGGGGGGGGCCGGCCGGCCCTGCAAGGAAAGGGGAGAAAAAGAAAGAAAAGAAAAAGGAAAGAAAAGAAAGGAAAGAAAAGAAAAGGAAAGAAAAGAAAAGGAAAGAAAAGAAAGAAAAGGAAAGAATACCGCCATGCGCGGGGGGAGGTAGCGTATGACGTCTGCACACGCGCGGATCTGCGCCGATCCCTCGATCCGACGCACAAGACGAAGCGCCCGATCGCCATCGATTTCGTGCGCAAAGTCCAGCCATAATTGCACCCGCCAGAAAAGGAAAACAATTAAATGTTATTCCCTTCATCAATGGATGAATAAAATCCGGGTAATTATGAGAGAGATACAAAAGAGATTTAAAATTAAAAAGTTTCCATATCTCTCTCCCCACCTCTTTGCCTATAAATAGAGGGGGTGGGGGAAGGAAAAAATGGTCGAGAAATTGAAGACGAAGCGCCAGAGCTCTGCAGAAGAGAGCACGCTTCTTCATCGACCCAAGGCTTCACGAGGCACAGTCAAGCCTGTCCCGAGGGATCGGCTTACTGAAAGTCCTCATCAACGTGAAGGCCCTTGCGCACGACGATCGCCCCTTCGACTCCGTTCACGAAGAAGAAAGCTCGGAGAAGAAGAACCCTTCGACTCCGAAGACGCCAGAAGCAAAGGCCGGAGAAGAAGAGGAGCGGCACTACCCCGTCGTCTCCAACAAGCTTCGACTCCGATCAAGCCCAAAAGCCCGGAGAAGAAGAGGAGCGGCACTACCCCGTCGTCTCCAACAAGCTTCGACTCCGATCAAGCCCAAAAGCCCGGAGAAGAAGAGGAGCGGCACTACCCCGTCGTCTCCAACAAGCTTCGACTCCGATCAAGCCCAAAAGCCCGGAGAAGAAGAGGAGCGGCACTACCCCGTCGTCTCCAACAAGTCCTCGATCCCGATCAAGCCCCAAAGCCCGGAGGAGAGAAGCGAAGCGTCATCACCCCGTCGTCTTCGACAAACATCTGCACCATCCACGAAGAAGAAAGGCTGGAACAGATCATCTGAAGCGTCGCCACCCCGTCGTCTTCATCAACAAAAGCCGACGCCACAACCGTCGCACGGAGATCGGTGCTACCCCCACCATCTTCGAAAGCATCCTTCGACTCTGATCACGCCAAAGAAGCCCGGAGAAGAAGAGAAGTCCCGTCAACACGCAAGCCATTGAAGCACCGAAGAAGTAGCCCACGTCGTTCGAGGAAGAAGATCGAGTTGACGCTGAAGCTAAAGCCAACGCAAGAAGCCAAAGCAAAGCCCCAGTAAAGCCCGCGCCAAAGCAACGCAAGTGCCAAAGCCAAGCGACTACGCCGGCCACGAGCAAAAGCACCGCACGTTCTAGCCGATACGACGCTAAGTCCGGAAGAACGAAAGCATCGCAAGTCTCTCCCAGCTACGTCCAAGTGCAAGCGCCAAAGCAAAGCAAAAGCCAGAGCCACGCCGGAGCCAAGCTAAAGCCAAAAAGCCAAAGCCAAAGCCAACGCCAAAAGCTCGATCGACGCCGCGAACCGACGATCAAGGACACCGAGGTCAAGCAAGGAACGAGGAAGACACGAAGACCGAGGAACGAAGCCGAAAACCCCCCTAGCCGAGAAAGCGCGAAGCACGGAAGGGACCAAGCAACGGTGGACATTCCTTAGCCTCTCCAAAACCCTCTCCCTGTAAAACCCCTGTCCTGGGCAGCCCCTTCAGAGCTCTCGCACGAACACCACGTGGAGACGCGGATCAAAGGGATCCCCCAGAAGATCTTTCCCACAATCCCCTGATCAAAACTCGCCGCAACCCGGACTCGCTACACCCGAGCAACCCGGGTCCCGGCCACAATTGTAATCTCGTTTTGTGCAATAAAGCCGACCCGTACCTTTTTTGCGCATACACCATGTTTTGATCCTATCACTTTTGAGAAATTGGAAGCGAGGTCAATGGTTCTAGAAATTGGAGTGCGTATCATGTCGTACACTGGTCTGACGCCATCGGTCTCTCCTCTGTCTCCATTACCAAGTATGAAACAGTAGGAGTTTTCAGCTGAGACATCGATGTCACAAGGATAATATCTAACTTGATATACATATCTACTCTCTGTCGACCATAAACACAATAGAGTTGCAAATGAACCAAGTCGTTCATGAGTAGCTCGTGAATAAGCTCGGTAAAAACTCATTCAAGCTTGTTCGATTACTATTTGATCCAAGCCCAAGCCTAGAGTTTAGGCTCTTTTACTAAACAAGCCAAGTTCAAACAAACTAAAGCTCGGCTCGGTTGGGCTCGTGAACATGCTTGTTTTCGTTTAGGGATCGTGAGCAAGCCTCTCGTGAATAAGTTCATAAAAGGCATGAATAGACCAAATACATACAGTCCATGATTTGGCTTAATTTATGAACAAGCTCGGTAAGAACTCGTTCGAGTACGCTCGTTTATTAAACAAGCCAAGCTCAAATAGATCAAAGCTTAGCTCGGCTCGGCTCGTTTGAATGATTAATAAGATGGTGTCATGTGGTCCATATTCTTTTGGTGTCATGCATTCACCAACAGAGTCACCTTCAATCCATAGTAGGAAAGTAAGGAACAACTAAAGATACATTAAAAGACCATGTAAGTGGCCCTTGGGCTCAGCAATAAAAATTGATGGACTATGAGATGGTAAATATCTATGCACAATGATCTGACCAAACGAATCAGAATAAGAGCACCACCACCACCTGCTGCCCACCGAGCCATCAAAGTTGAGATTGAGTTCAAGATCAATAATGAGTAAGCCACCAGACATCTTAATTAGCTGAGTGCACCGTGGCCAAGCTTAAGAGGTAGGAAATATACCTGCAATTTCCTGGGGAATGTACTGTAGCACTTATTCGAACCCTTGATGTTTGACTCCTATCCACTAATAATCGTCTCCTCTATCAGTAACTGACGATTTGGGAAGCTGACATGTGGCGATCTGAAAACGAACGGTCACGATCTATGATCATGGGATGAATCAAAGGAGGGATGCCACCACCTCCGGCCGCCACCCACCACTTGCTGCCGCCGGTGGGGCGACGGCAGGTGGCCGGTGGTCCGCAAGAGTGGTCGCCGGAGATGGTGTTGGCCAGCGACGGCGGGTGGTGGCCAGCGATCGACATGGTGGTCGGCGGTGGTGTCAACCGACGAGGTAGGTGGCTAGCATCGCTGGTAGTGATGGCATCCCCTCTTTGGTTCATCCCATGACCATAGATCATGGCCGTTCGTTTTCGGATCGCGACATGTCGCTATCATTAGTGCATAGGAGTCGAACCCTGATCAAGGCTAGTGGTTGCATGTCTTACCTTAGAGCATCTCCAACGGCCTCCGAAGAGGTCTCCGAAGGATCACGTGGCACTCTGATCCGAACCCTCCGCTCCAACCGGCTCCGAACAGAGCTCTTAAGGTCTAAGTGGTGCGCCACGTAGGCCATGTGTGCTCGGGACCTCCGAATGCCTCCACATACAACAGAGGTCCTTTGGATGCTCTAAAGAAATTAAAAATTATGCATTTTTACAAAAATAAAAGCCCGAACATTTGACAAATTATTTTATATATATCAAACATTGCATGCGCTCTTCAATGGTGACTTTTTGCCCGTTTGAGGGGCAACAGCTACATTTTGGACCGTTGCCCCCAATTTGGATGTTTGTGGTTGTTTTAAAATTAAAAAAAATAGATGTTAAAAATTTCTAAAAGTTATAATTTTTTTTTGAAAATCTATAAATACCCTCTTCTACCCACCATTCTTCATTCTCTCACCCAACTTCAAAATAAATTATGACTTCTCCCACTCACCTACTAGTATATGGAACCGTATCAAAATTTTTCCTACTCATAATTTTTCACCAATGATGAATCGGCCTTCAACACATACATAAGTAGCGGCCAAGTCGATAGGAACCCGATGTTCTCAATTCCGGAGAAGGAGCCAACGACGCAAGGAGAGACATCATTCGAACAAGCATCGATCGTGGAGAAGAAGAAGTCTTACAAGCGAGTACCGGTCAACCACGAATTCATTTTTGGGCAAGAATTTTTTTAATATGACAGCAAGTACAATATCCATTGTACGATAGAACGGACCCAAAGCCAAATAATGCATCGATGGTCGGCCATTCAAATATCGGTCAATAAATTTTGCGGGTGTGTTAGCCAAATCGAAGGACGACCGAAATCTGGTATCGAACTGGTCGTGGGTTTCTCTACTCCTTATCCGATGATGGTTCTGGATAAACTCCATCAGATACATCATGTGGTCGTGAGAAGCTTTTATAGTTGACGTTATATTGGCGACGTCAAAATCAAGATCGTGGTAAAGATCTCGTTCATCTTCAACAATCATATTATGCATTATAATGCAGGCTGTTATGATATCTATAAGCACATTTGGCTACCAAAAACGTATCGGCCCTCTTACTACCGCAAATCGGGCTTGTAACACTCCAAAAGCTCGCTTGACATCCTTCCTGACCCTCTCTTGCTATTGAGCAAAGTACTTATTCTTGTTTTCTCGAGGTGCTGGGATCTTCTTCACTAATGTTGACCATGAGGGGTAACTTTCATCGGCGAGATAGTACCCATATTATAGTCATGTCCGTTGATTGTAAAATTACATAGGGTAGCTCTTCCCTCTGCAACTTGCCTGAAGACCGGTGAACGATCGAGGACATTGTTGTCATTGTGCGACCTTGGCAACCCGAAGAATGAGTGTCAGATCCATAGATCTTTGTTAGCTACAACCTTTAAAATAATTGTTGGCTCGTGAATATGACCAGTGTACATACCTTGCCAGGCTGTTGGGCAATTCTTCCACTTCTAGTCCATGCAATCAATACTTCCAAGCATGCCTGGAAACCCTCGTTCACCTTCTGCGACGAGTCGTGCAACATCTTCGTTATTGGGTGAATGAAGATACTCCTCCCCAAAGACATTAATGACTGCTCGAACAAATATCTGCAAGCTCTCGATCGAAGTACTTTCTCTTATCTAAACATAGTCGTCCACGGAATCGGCGGATGCTCCATACGCGAGCATCCGCATAGTGGCGGTAATCTTTTGAAGACTGTATAGTCCTAATTTTCTAGCATTGTCCCTTTTTAGAACGAAGTAGCTGCCGTGGTCCACGACTGCGTCATGGATCCACAGGAAGAGAGGATAACTCATCCTGAATCTTCGTCGGAACTGGTAAGGAAGGTAAGTCGGCTAATCGGCAATGTAATCCTGAAATAACCGATTATGGCATTCTAGGCTACTACGGTCAAGCACGGCGTGGCCTGGTACGGCACCGCGTCTTCTACGTCGACGTGAACTTTCAGCTTACTGCTCTTCCTCACACGCAGTGGCTCCCAGAATAAATAATATTCTAAGGGTGGAGTTATAGTCGCTACTACTCGACGTGTTGTCGGTAAGGCTCAAACCGAACATAGTGTCTGGAGAGTTGATGGTTTGGACAAAGTATGAATGTGTGATGAGAGAAGCGATATCTTTATATAGAAAAAATTCCAACTGATAGATATCTATCCGTTAATTGGTGGTAGTAATGCGTGCCATCTCGCATGTCGTGCCCAACGGATTGAAATCTATCAGTTTTGCTCTTGAAATACGAGCCACCTCTTATATCATGCCCAACGGATAGAATTTTATAAGTTTGTCTCTTGAAATGTGTGTGATCTTGCAGATCGTGTCGAACAGATAGAAATCTATCCGTTTGGCTTTTGGAATGTGTGTCGATTCATAGATCGTGACCGACAGATAGAAATATAGCCATTGATGGTGGAAATGTGAGCTGCATCACGGATCATGCCCGACGGATACAATATAGCCGTTAAAAATATTACATATTTTTTAATAAGTTATTCATAATTTATTTTATTTTTATATTTAAATCGATGCGTGGGAAAAAAAAATTTAAGGTGGGAGGGGTTTGGTGTAAATTTGGGAGGTTTAGATAACTTGTAAATATATAGGGTGTTTGGTGCAAAAGTGACTCGGATATCCTAGTTGGCTAGTTCGAAGGCTGTTGGAGCTGACACCTCTCAACTAGGATATTTTTAATGAGTTGGCAACCAAAATGGGCCCCACGGTCTTAGGAGGTGCTCGTAGTTCGGAGCTACCAACTGAGCTATCTTGACTCGTGCGTCGTGCCCGGTTGCTGCTTGTGAGTGCAGCGCCGTATGCGTGGCCGTTCGCGACCACCGCTCTCTTGCCCGCCAAGAAAGGAACGAAGCCCAAGAAGAGCCGCTCTTGCGGAAGAAGGATCGAACACCTTCGCGGCGTCTCGTCCTCCCCCCTCCTCCACATGATCCGCTTCCTCGCAACCCAGCCATTCTTCCGGACTCCCCGCCGGAGCGCCGCCGCGGGCCTCTTGGCCCTCGCCGCCGTCAGCGGCGCCTCTGCCCTCGCATCCTCCTACCGCAACCCCTCCGACTCCCCCAGTAAGTGAATCTCCTTCCTCGAGCATCTCCATACTCATCGGCTTCTAATCCTCTCACCTAGTAACCCAAATTAAACTTTACTCCACAGGAACAACCGGCTCCGTCTCCGTCTCCCCTCCACTGCGCCGGTTCCTCTCGCACGCTTCGGAGCTGTTAGCGCAGGAATTCGCTCTTCCCTCTCTCTTCCCGAGCTCACAGATTTCAATCCCAGATGTAGGGTTTTTCCCGCCACTTTCCTCGGTGTCCAATGCCCTTCCACCCACGAATTTGAAAGAGGAGGATTCTGGAGAAAATAAGGACGATTCGAGGTGCTGCCCCGGGTGTTTGGGCAGGAATACGATCGCCAATGCCGCGGCTGCCGTCGGCCCTGCCGTCGTCAATATATCCGTCACGCTGGGTGAGCTTCCTTGCGATTTGCTGTATGCGTCGTCGATCTATAACTGCTGTTGTTGGTTCAAAACGGTGACTTCTTCGAATTGCTGTTGCAGGGATTGATGGGCTGACGCTCGGGAACAGCATCGGCTCCGGAACGATTGTAGACCCGGACGGGACCATCCTGACGTGTGCTCATGTTGTCGCAGATTTTCAGAGCTCGAGGACTGTGAATAAGGGGAAGGTCAGTGCCAATGTTACAAATTGTGCCTATTATCGGATATTTTTGTCTCCTTTATTGATGAACATAATATTTGATGCGAAGACTTTGATGTATGCAGTAGTTTCCGTCCGGACCTATAGAAATGTCTAAGCCTGATATCATTGTTTTTTTTTTACTAATTCCATCTGTGAAACAACAGGTGCATGTGACTCTACAAGATGGTCGACAATTTGAGGGCACATTGGTTAGTGCTGATCTGCACTCTGACATTGCTGTTGTGAAGATTAACTCGAAAACTCCTCTGCCGGCAGCAAAACTTGGGTCATCAAGCAAGCTCCATCCAGGAGATTGGGTGTTGTCTTTGGGCTGTCCACTTTCTCTGCAAAATACAATCACATCCGGCATTGTAAGGTAGTGGTTTAGCATGAATTCAATCGTCAATTGGATTCTCTTTTATATTTTTCTTGAATTGTAAATGCTTACCATGTCCCACGAAATGTTTGTGATGGCTCAAAACTGTGCCTCACCATCATTTGCGTAATGTTTTTTTTTTGTTATGGATCTCCGTTTAAACTAGAAAAGCTTGAGTCTGACTTTAATTGAATTGCAAAATCAGATGACACATTAACCAATGGAAAGTTTTCGTTGGGTTGTCGCTATTCATTTAAATTTCATTTGACCTTTTACTGTTCCATTGATATGTAGTTGTGTTGATCGAAAAAGCAGTGATTTGGGTCTTGGAGGAATAAGAAGGGAGTACTTGCAAACTGATTGTGCAATCAACATGGTAAGCCTATTTCTATTTGCTGATGTATCCTAGTCGGGCAGACGTTAACATCTATGCAGTGATGCATCTCATAGTAGGAGCATATGAGAAGAGGAAAAAGGTTACCTAAACAAGAAGGTAACTGGCCATCCAAAACAACCCACACAAGGGGCCAACCCATCTATTTTATAATGGATTGGGGTCTTTCTCATGAGGATTAAAATCCATGTGAAAGTGTTCAGTGCAGTACCTTGTTGAGTTACCTTGGAGAGATTTATTTTTCAGATTCTTGAAGCTGGAATCCCGGAGCCCAAATTTAAAGCACCGAGCTCCGGGATTCTGGGCTCCTAGAGTCAAGCTTCACAGAGCGTTTGAGCGTATCCAAACACGGCCTATATCTACATGTATAGAACTTTTAGTTCAAGGACCTCACCTCCATTATTTAAATTAAAATTTATTGAAACAAAATTGACTTTCAATGAAATTTTATGGACTTCAATGGATTCGTAACTAAAATGTACATTGCATGTGAACGTATAAATGGTATTATGTATTACTAAAACAGTATTATGGAAAAATTGTATCGCATTGCATGTGCATGTGTGTGTGTGTGTTCAACTTACTTTTCTGTAACACAATTGCGTCGAAATGTCCCAGGATCCAAGACAACCCAACAATTGCAATCTCATCTTGTGTTGCTTTAATGCAACTTTGTTTATGTTTAGAGTTTATTAGAGGTATACAAAGTTGGTAATGTGGCTGCCTAACAAACAAAAACAACTTGTATTGCTTTCGTCATCTATTTATGTTTTTACATTCAGAAGTTTAATTAGTGTTTGACCTTTAGACTATCCTTGCAACAGGGAAATTCCGGTGGACCACTTGTGAACCTTGATGGTGAGGTCGTAGGAGTTAATATTATGAAAATTGTCGCTGCTGATGGCTTGAGTTTTGCAGTACCAATTGACTCAGTTGTTAAAATAATGGAGCACTTCAAGAAGAGTGGGTATGCTCTATGTTTAAGACCAGTTTTCTTTTGGTTGCTTGTTGCGCTTTTTTTACCACTTTGTTTTCCATATTGCAAAGGAATTTTTTAGCCAGATAGTAGTGATAATATTAAGGATTTGGCTTCATTTTTTATAGATAAACAGTGAGGATGTTTATTCTAGTGAATCTGAAGATAGTTATGTTAATAATGAACTATCCTCTAAGCAGATTGACCATATAAGGATATAATGATTCATGTGATTATTCAGGTTCACCTACTTGTATACTTATATATTATAATGAAGATTCAACTCCACATAACAGTTATTACTTATTATAAATGTAATGTTGAAGCAAGTATTAAAATTATAATGGCAACACCATCTGGGTTTTTTTTTTGATATTCACCGATAAGTATTACTTTGCAGAAGAGTTGTTCGACCTTGGCTTGGATTGAAGATGCTTGATCTTAATGATAAGATCATAGCACAGATCAAAGAAAGGGATGCTTCATTTCCAGATGTAAGCAAAGGGGTGCTGGTGCCCATGGTAAGCTTTCTCTACTGCTTCTCTTTCATCATTGGTTTATAATGCTTCTTGCCAAAATACTTTTGTTATTCAGATTCAAAGTCGTTATAGTGAGAAGCTAGCTTTTAACTATCTGATAATCCAGGATTTGTAGCAGTGTTTAAATGATGTTTATGCATCCAGTATCATGATCCCCATTCCCCATGTCTCAAAAAGGTTCTTTCCAGCCGTGCTCTATTTTGTGCTAAGTGGTCGTTGAGAAAATATAGTAAGAAATATAAGGGTAATATGTTGGCCTTGAATATGCCAAAATCCTATCACAAGTACTAATATTTAATTTAGCAGCTGATGATTCACCAATATATCTCATTTAATTGTCACAAGAATTGTCTTTTTAAAATTTGCTATTCTCATGCTTGCTTTGAACATGTGGTACAATAGCCTATAAAATTAGCTGATTTCAGACTTCATCCCATGGGAAAAGTTAATATTTATGTGAAATCCTATCATGCCTATAATTTTTTTTCCTCAATTGATACCAAGATCTTAGAGATATTTGAGGTAAAAGTCTATGCTTTTAGTTATAACTCCGTCTGCTGATTCAGTATCATTTATAAACCAATGATTCCTGCATATAGATCCATCCCATGAACAGGAGCTATTAACTGAACTTGTTTGATGTCGTGCCAAAATGTTTCTAGGATCTTCTCCACCTTTTATTCCAATCATTGTGGATGATAATGTTGTAATACCAAATGTTTTTTTGAGCTAATTACAATATCTAATAAAAATATTTGCGAGTTGCAAATTGTTGATAGTTTAATGGTTTGCCATCGGCAACTCAGTTAAATAAGCTCCCTTGTAGAAAATTTCATTGAATTTTCTTCACTTGACTCTTTCAATCACTGTCACTGGTGTTATAAGCAAATGACATGTAGTAAGTCGAATACGAACAAAAACTAAAGAAACTTCATTACCCTCTTAAAGACATTAATTTTGCATTCCCAGAAGTCAAATTTATCATCAATATTCACAGTGAAACATAGTGCAACTTTTCCATGTACATCTATATTACTTTGAATTAATATAACTATCTAATTTAGCGGGTTTATATTACATATTCTTTTATGTTTCTTATTCTAGTAACCTTGTAATCTCACCTTTCTTTATATATATAAATTTTTATCCTTTGTGCATAAAATTTGCATATTGAATTAATCAATGGTTTGTATCCAAATAAGTTTATTACACATGTATCCAAATTAATCACGTGCTCAAATTGTCCACCAGGTTAGTCCAGGATCCCCAGCTGACCGTGCTGGATTTCGGCCAGGCGATGTGGTCATTGAATTCGAGGGGAAGCCTGTTGAGGAAATTAGAGAGGTAATGCCTTTAGAATTTTCTACTAATGCCCACTGAAATTATGGTGCATATATACGGTTGCCAGCATGCAAGTTCACTAGAATGCCTTTCATATTACAATTCGGAGGTTAAAATTGCTCTCAATGGTTCAGTTCAAGCCCTAAAATCTATAAGTAGATGTAAAAGAGATGTATAGACGACAAGAATGTTGTAAACCTTATCCTAGTTTCAACGTGTTAAGCATTTCTTTTGCTTTTGAAGTAGAGCTTTCCAAGGAAAACTTGTGAAAACCCTTAAAGTACCTTTTAAACTTTTTGAACATGTGCTGCCAAAGCACTTCTCAACAAGCAATAGAAGAGGATGAGAAAGAGGAATTATGGATGGAAAGGAGAACATGATGCTTAAGGGAGCAAATTGGTCAGGTTAGGTTTGGATTTGAGACAATGTATCAGGTTGGGTCCAATTTTGTAGGACTCCTTATCAACCTAGTGCATCTCTGCATGCCTGAAATCCCCGCACTACCCCAGTGTGACCACCAATCAGATCGGACCCCCCCTTCCTACAAGCCTGGTGTGCCATCTTGACGGCCCCATCTCGAGTTGGTTCCACACCGTCACCCCACGATTTCGCAAGCTCCCTTAACTCCCTCTTTCTTGTACGGCCCCTCATTAGTCTCTAATTGCATACCTATTGTTGAGAACTACCTTCATCTGTTGTTGGACAAGCTCCCGATACCAGCATTTAACCTTCCGCTAAGCAGGTTAACGATATCGTGAACATCAAGACTACGACTACGTGGCAAGGAAGCTACAGAAGGTTCGTTGTGCGTTGGCGAGGCATGCCATTAGCCGATTGTTCATGGCATTATGAGGTGGAACTACACTCGATGAGGTCGAGCTTCCCAGACGATGAGAATTGATGAGCACATTTGTAGGCCCGAACTAAATAATGGGCCATGGTAGCCCACTAGTCCAGATAGGCCTCTAGTACACCAAAGCCACTAAGTGGTGGATAAGATTTCAGCTACGCAAGTCGCAAGGATAAACATTAGTTTTAGTTATTGGTTTGATTTTATGTATTGTTATCTGGTTAAGGTAGGTATCACCTGATAGATTCAGCTTTTGAATAAGGAGTGGTAGTAAATAGCTAATAGATGGATGATTTGGAGAGATTGAATAAAAACTCAAAGTCTTTGGCTCCATCCAGACTCATCTATCATTATCTCTCTCCCTCTCTCATCACCATATGCTCTCTCTCTCTCTCTCTCTCTCTCTCTCTCTCTCTCTCTCTCTCTCTCTCTCTCTCTCTCTCTCTCCATGTGTGTGTGTGGTCATTTTCAGACCCCCTTCACCAGGTTCCACAACACCAAGGTGGCTGCAAAACCACCACCCAACCCACCCCCAACACACACATACACGCACACACACACACACACAAAACGCCTACCCCTTTAGTTGGTCGCCTTCACGGTCTGTTAGGCATCGGCAACTCCTCCCTCGTCTATCATCTGTCGTGCTAACTGACCGAACAAAGGTTATGTTGTGCAGTCTACGTGGAACCCATGAACTGCGTCAGGCGCTGCACGCGGCGCATCGACGATGTGTGTTCAATCCTTTTAGTCTCTTGATGCGACATCAATAGTCCAATGTCACCCTTTCCGCACCACCGGCATGCCTCTTTGATGCCCCTACGTGCATCCAATGACCTCCGTTTTCTTCCCGGCATTCTTGTGCAGCCACCTAGGCCCTAGGTTCTTTTCCCTTGTGCATCTCTATGGCCCCAAAGACCCCGAACGTTTCCTATGCAGCTACCAATCCTATCCCCCCCCCCTCTTCCTGCCTGTTGAATCATATTTGTGGCCCCATCTCGTGGTCGTCCCACACCGATGCTCGACACGACTTTGCGAGCTCCCTTACCCCTCTTCTATTACGGCCGCTCCTTAGTCTTTAATCAGTTTCCTATGATTCCTTAGCATCGAAAGTGGATCTTTGTCGCAAACACTTGGAAACCGAAAGATTGGGACGGGATACATAATCCTTTCCTCTTTGTTAAAACCTTGAATCTTTTCACACCTTGGATCACATTAGATTTTTTGTTTGTTGTGAGTTAGCTATTCTAAGTTTCGATTGAACTTTGATTGATAATCCATTGAATGAGGTAGAAATTGTTATATAAAGCACGTGATTATTCACTCGTAAGTCATAACTTATTCTGGTTTTCTTGATTAATTATTGTTCATGTCCATCGTGATTGCGTGCGAGACAATAAGAACGATTGATCGTTCACACCACCCTAGTTCCCTTAATCTTGTCATTAATCTCATTCATGTCCGATCACTTTGTGCTACTAGTAATTTTTGATAGAATTATATCATGTCTTTTGTTGGTCAACTTCTATTATGTCTTTAGTTGGCTACTTCTAATATGACAACTACGTCATTTATCTTGCCACACATTCGTCTCTATAGTGCACTTAAGATCTCTATTATACTTATCTTCACTGAACTCTCGTCACGCAAATAGTAGGTTAGAATTCAAAGAAACCGAAAATCCAAATTTAATTAACTCCCAACGCATCAAAGATCATAAATCTTTTATGCTTGTTTGCCCCCTTTAGTATAGTAGTAGTACGGTTTCCTTCATCGCGCTGATGGATAAACTCATTAATCAACGGGTAGGTTCTCACAAGTCCAACCTGATTCAAGTTAAGGCCTAAAACAAAAACTCTAAATATGACTTTTTTGTACTTAATCTATTTATATAAATAAAAAAATTATATAGTAGAAATTAGTTATTTATATAAGAGCTTAGAATTTTGTTTTGTATGCGGTCTTAGGCTATTTAAGTGGGTTTTAGGCCTTCTTTTCCATTTAGACCTTATGCTATTTAAGTTGGTTTGCGCTTTGGGGGTCGTCTTTTGATGGGGCCTTAGGCGGCCACTCTAATAGCCTTATGGTTGAGCCGGCCTTGGTTCTCAGTCTAAAGATAGGCATGTAAGGGAATCCGGGCTGGCCTTATGTCAGTTTGGGCGGCCTTACCAAAACGAGGACCGAACTCCTAGGCCAATGTGCAACATTTCAATAATTTGGGTTGGAGTGACCCGGACCTGACAATAGGAATATGGGAGGATGATTCTTTATATATGTTTTCATGTTTTGACCTTAAGGCTGTAACGTGGATCATCCCCTAAGAGAGAGTTGAGGCTACTCATCTTCTCCAGCAATGCCCTCTGAATCACGATCCTCACCTCATCCAGCATCTGTAAAACATGGATACAGTACGTTACAGATGCGTTGATTCGATAATTCTTGAAAAAGTGGGATACGATATGGTAGGGATATGTTAATTTACATAATAGCAAATTGTTTACTACATATATATAAACAAGTAAGATGCAAGAAGAAATAGCCTAAATTATAGGAAGGAAATCCCAAATCTTGGGTGGACGGTCCGAGGACTCAATGGGGAAGGGAGAGCCACAGAGTAAGAGATTGAGAGTCGAGAGAGGGAGTTAAAGGAGGGGCACATGTGGCAGGACATGGCAGGAAGCAGTGAGGGCTCAGATGACCCAGACAGTAGAAGACCTCGGTGATGGAAGGAGAGCCACAGAACAAGAACTCGAGAGTTGAGAGAGGGAGTTAACAGAGGCAATGTGTCCGACGAGTGGTTGGCCAGCGGCCACAAGCCCAAGAGCTCCCGGACGGAAGAAGACCTCGGCGAGGGTGGTAGAGACAACGAGAGCTTGAATCAGATGTCTGGTTTTGAGTATATAAGCAATTATCTACATCCCGAATCGCAATTGTGCTCGACCAGAAACTCCATATTGTACCCGACCCACACCTGCTCTCGACTGATACCACACCAGTAGTCAGATCGTATTCCACAATATTCCCATGTATTCAAATATATATATTTTTTATTTCCGATACGTTTAAAATGTATCAAATATGTATCCTTAAGTATCCGACATGTATTGGGGTCTAGAAGTATCCGTCTTTCATAGACCGTCAGGCACTCAAATCTTGCCTTATGTCATTTTCTTCACTGGATTGAGTTTCCTTTCAATGGTCGTAGGATAGATGCTTTGGGGACAATTCATGCAGTTTTTCCATTTATATAAACAAACAAGCCATGATGTTTATTTTGTAATTTGTCTTTAATTGATTTGACTTTTGGGTGATGTAAATTTGGTAGTTAGGCTATGTAAGAGAGTTCTATGTTGTCTTTCTGTAAAACGAAGGATGTATTGAAGCCGTTATCTTTATAGTTCCAATCTGGAATGAAGCTTACGAAGGATGAATAACCTTGAATTCTAAAATGAGAAAAGAAAATCAGAACATAAAAGGAAAAGGGATTCATAGATTTCACACTCGGAGTGAAAATGGGTAGGGTGGCCTGCGAAATTGGCCGGTTTTGGTATATCAGACATGACTCGAGCCTGGGCTCGACACCCAATTGATAGGCATTGTGTGGGTCAAGACCCGAATCCTTTACGGTTCTTAGTTTGGGTCTCTAGTTACCTCGATACAACCTGACTTGACAGCTGTTTAATGATCATGCAACAATCAAATAATATATAAGAAATGCATCTTTCACTTTGTTTATGCATACTTTGCTCCCTGGGCCCCGCCACCACTTACTTGGGTCTGAGATTGTTTTTTTCATTGTCCAAACTCCGAATAGCATTACTCTTCAATTAGATATATTTTGTAGAATTGTTCTTGTCACTGCTTTCAGAAGTATCCACTAATTTGCTACCCTTTGTGCTGAGATTTTTACGAATCTTCCGCCGACAGCTTTCCTTTTTACATATAACCCCTGCAGAATTAATATTTACATGTAACCCTCTGCAGAATTAATACTTTTAGGATCTTGCATTTGGCCCCCTCCGTTAACAGCTGTCAACGAACCAACTTAATTTATAGATGACCTATTTACCCTTTACCTTAATTACCTAAAATCGATCCATCATTATTGAGAGAGAGACTTGAATCCCACATGGACCTAAACCGAATCTAACTTGGACCTAATGAAAACCATTCTCACTTTGGAAGGGTATTTATGGGTTTACGAAGGTAGAAAAAGAGATACCATTCCATGAAAACAGCTAAATGAAGCAATATTCAAAATCATCCTGTTTATTAGTTATTGCAACTGAGGGATGAGAAATCCCTGATGGTTTCTTCTTTTTTTTTGTGTCAGATAATTGATATAATGGGGGACAAGGTTGGGGTGCCTTTCAAGGTGCTAGTTCACCGGCCGAACGGCAGACGGGTGACTCTGACTGTGGTGCCGGAGGAAGCAGATTCTGATAGGTGACGTGGCTTATCACCCAAACAAAAACGCCGAAACAAGTAGATTTTGACCATGTGATGTCAAATTTTGGGCGCCGGATGCATGGGTTTTCATTCAAAAACAAAGTTGAGCCCCAACAGACAGTAGCTGCAGCGGAGAGAGACCAGGAGCCACCTCGATGACGGATCGGGGCGCAGCATTTTGTCCCATTCCAGCTTTTCTTGAGCCCAAAACATTAAAGCTTTATATATAGAGAGAGTTGATGTGTTGGTTCAGTGACCATGTCCACATTGATTCATTTGAGTTTCAATCAGAGACAAAGTTGAGCATCTGTGTTCACACTTACCATACAGCATTCGGGTTTTGTGCTCGATGGGTTCGATTCAGTGATAAGGCTGCCAGGTTATGTTAATGGACCCAAGTATGAGCAACAAGGGAGCCATTTTGTCTGTACAAACATTTAGTGTTGGAATGTATGTGTACTGATGATGCACATAGGTAGAGTGACTAGTTGATCTTGTGGAGGATGATCCTCGTGCCGTTCGAAGACTCTACCCAACAATCAATCGATTTGGTCTTGACTTGTTGACTTGTACTTAGATGCGGATGGAAGAGAGAGTAAAGGAAAGTAGGCGAGGGTATGGTATCGAAGTTCAGCCGTAGCCTACGTCTCCGTGCGGTAAGACGTAATCTTAATTTACTATATCTTGAAATGCAGTGACCTCGACAAGCCGAGGGTCACTTGTCTGTCCTTGAAGGAAAAGGTAGAGAGGGATGGCAGAGCTTTGGAATTCGGAAGTTTGATCTTGGAATCCGAAAATCCGATCTTGAAAACTCGTCAGGTCTGCTATTTATAGGAGTTTGGAAATATTTGGATTTCGGGATGGTTTTTGTAGCCACCACATGCCCCAAGCGGGATTGGTGGGTTCCACTTTCGCCTTCGTGAACCCTCAGGCAGGGCTGGGTGGGTTCCACTGTTGTCTTTGTGGATCCTCAAGCTGCTGGGTTGGTGGGTCTCACTTTAGCCTTCGTGGACCCCCAGGCAGGGCTCACGGGTCTTACTTTTGCCTTTGTGGACCCCTAGGCAGGGCTCACGGGTCTCACTTTTGCCTTTGTGGACCCCTAGGTAGGGTTAGCGGGTCTCACTTCAGGGCGTTAGCCGAATTTTACACCCACAGATCTTTTGAGTGGGCCAAGTTATGTTTAAGCCAATAGGGAAAGGCTCCTAAAACCTTTCCCTATTCGATGTGAAGGAGCGTGTGATTCACTCGGTGACCAATCCCCCAACCGCCACTGCGTGTGGTGATGAAAGTAGTAGGAATTTGCCATGGCTGGTGATTCGTTTGGGTGGCAACAACGTGATTCGCCCCGGCGCCACAGAGTAGCAAATACTATTTCGTTCGCTGCATGTAGCGACAAGAGTAGTGAAATGCTAATTTGGCAAACATCATAGCACCGTTTTAGAGCATCTCCAACAAGCTTCTATAGAAAACATCCTTCGTAACTGTAGCGAAACTATATGGGCCAGTGGCGGACCCAGGATTTTTTTTCAGCAGAGGCATAATTATTAAAAAGTAACTATAGTCGCTGCCTCACAGTCGAAGGCATCGGCAGGTGGCGTTACAACGTCCATACCCTTCATTCGATCGTGCAACAAAATGCCTATTAGGATTTTGCCTCTAGTGGAGGAGAATTTCGATCCTCAAGAGTCATTCGAAAATTTGGAACTATAATTGGTCGACTCGATCGGGGTGTACGGGTTGTAAATAATAGACCATATTCTTTTTTCTTTTTTTTGTGAGGGGGTGGGGGGGGGGGGGGGGGGATTCATACATACTCCCAAAAACCTATAAATAGGTCCTGGTGCCCACTCGATTCTTATTCACTAAGGGCCATGGGATGAACTCTACGAGGATACCACATGCACGGGAGGTGGCAGAAGGCGATGGGTGTTGGCTGGAGAGTGGTGGGCGTCGGTGGCCGACAAACGAGGAGCCGGCCATGGGTCACCAATACACGCGGCGATGGCGGGTGGTGGCCGGCGGTGACGGGTGGCTCATGTGGCGGCGACGGGTGGCCTATGTGGCGGTGGGGGTGGGGGTCGGTGGCATGACAATGTATATTGACTAGCGGGGGATGGTGGCCACCTCCATGTGAAGTTGGCAACCAAAAGTTTACTAGAATTATTTTTTTGATAAATTACACTTTGCTCCCCCCTGAAGTTTAGCTCAAAAACATTTAACCCCCCTATAGTAAAAAAATAACATTTTGCCTTCAGCTTCGATCATAATTACCAAATGACGAAATCAAGTAGTTGACAAAAGGGGTATTGTGCTAACATTTCAAACTTTAGGAAGTGATTTGGAACAAAATAAACTATAGGGGGGTTAAGTGTTTTTGAGCTAAACTTCAAGGGGGTAAGTGTAACTTACCTTATTTTTTTCCCAAATTGAGGGGGGGCTTGAGCCCCCCCCTAGGCCCAATGTAGGTCCGCCCCTGATATGGGCCCATGTTGAAAACGACACTCCAACAGGCTTCCACATGTTTTGTCAGAGTTCGCTTTTCTACTCGCTCGTGTTGGCGAGAGTAGTAGAAAAATATGTGGTGGGCCCTCTCTGATTTGAATAAAACAAAAAAAAAGATCAAAAGTCGCTTTCCTTGTTAATTCCCAAATAGCCCTTTTCAACTTGTCCCTTGCTGTGTTGGCTTGTTTGAAGTATTTGGTTTTTTCAAGAAATAGGGAGAGACTTGAGATTTGTGAGGAGCTCGTTGGAGTGTATTTCAATTCCCACTTCATATTTTGCCTACGTGGCATCTAGGAGTCCCAAAAGTAGGGAAGGAACCTGGGAGCCCATTGGAGATGCTCTTAAACCCATGCATGTTTTGCTACAGTATCGAAGGATGAAAGGCCTAGGAGCCTGTTGGAGATGCTCTCAAGGGAATATGAAAAAAAAAACATTTTGCTATTTTTTTGACCATTTGATCAAGGGTAAAACAGTCAAAGTTGATCATGTGTATTTTTTGGAGGTAATATGGATAAAACGGTTTCAAGTAGAGGACATACCACATTTCGATCGTGGCTAAGGTCCCTCCGCCACAAATATTTTTACTGTACCTTTTTCGCCCCTACATGTGACAGTGCAAAAAAGTTCATAGAAGTTAGGCAGACTATTATACCCATTTTATTTTACTCATACACGTGACCGTTCATGGAAGAGTGTAGAATCTGAAAGCATAAACACAAAGCAGTCTTACAGTTGGATTGTTACTCTTGTTATAGTGAAATCACTGTAGTATTTTTTTTTAAGAGTTATCGTTGGAAGAAAAAAAATTGCTAGTGGAATCACTATAGTAAATGTTACTCTTTGTACCACAAATTGATACTCTTTATACCACATATTGTTATCGTTACTCTTTCTACTACAATGACCACTGTAGCAAAAAAACATTTAAAACCCCATTGAAAAAAAATGGCTACAGTGAATTCCCGGTAGCAAGTAACAATCTGTCCAAGATGAGTATCCATTACTACAGTGCTTTGTGTATATAAATCAGGATTCTATATACTTTCCTACAGTCACATGTTTCCTTTTGAACAGTTTGAAAAGTCAAACTTAGTGGTTAGAGGGACTGGCTATATTATGGAATTCTTGGGAAGGAAGCAATACAGGAATGTTGTTTGTCATTTAGTTCAAAACAATTACTACAAAGGATTTTTCACACAATTCACCCCCTCTCCCCCTCTTTTTTTTTTTGCAAAAATCAAGATATGTTACAGAATTTGGTAAAACATAGGATTTTTCATGCAATATCAGACTTTGTTAGGGATATATATGAAAAAACAAGGTTTCTACCACATAGTCATTACCAACCATGTCGGTGTTTTCGCCAAAACAAAAATCTCAACCTTGAAACAATCTTGCATGTAGGAGATAGCAAAGAAACCCTAGGGGTATTTTGATAATTGATTGGAAGCAGAGTGGGCAGTGGCACCAACAAATAATCAAACGAAACACTGCATCACGGTCGAGTTTAGATTCAAGAAGCATCAGGACACAGTTTATAAACATACAAGAACATGTTATTAAACCCATTTCCTTCTTTAGGGGTATTACACATAACAAGTTTAACATCCCATAAAAATACAGGAACCGCCTTTATCGGCGTAAATGCGCTTTTCATTCTTCTGCAGCACTTGCAGCACTTAAATCCACACTCAGATCAGCGTTCTGCAAAAGGGAAGTGATAAAAGGTCATTTTGGTAATATACATCCAATGTAGATAGAACCTCCAAAAAATTCAAAAAAAAAAATTTGGAGCAAGAGAAAGCCGGGTGCAGGTGCCGGAGTGTAGAAAGACCTAGCGAAAGATGAAAGGGTCGGTCATACGAAATGGCATGGACAATGTACAAGGAGAGACGGAGACTTGGGGGAAGAGGCTTCGGAAGGGACAGAAATGGGGACTTGATGGGAAAAAAAAATTGGGTTGTTTTAAAACTCGGTTGAGTTCGGCTTAGTCAACTCGACTCTGGCCAGATTTTGAGTCGAGTTATTCGGAGTCTCGGACGAGGCAGATCGAGTTTGGATAAAACTAAGCTGAGTCAAACTGATTTTACTGACCTCAACTGACGTTGGAGACGAGTCCGAGCTTCGAGTTTTTGAACAATGGTGAAAATAATCAAAAGGTTTGTTTTGTTGATGGAGGCTTAGAAGGCAAGAATAGTTCATAGAGCCAACCCATATTAGTAAGATAAAGGCCTGTTGGCCCTCTCTCCTTTTCTAGGCCGACTCAGACCGACGATGTTTGTTGGTCACAAGACTCACAACAAGCATTACCACATTGATCGAATCAAAAACTATCAAAGTGGCCATGGTCAAAAGCAATACAATATCAGCATATTAGATGGTGCAAGAGAGAACCTGAAATACTTGGTATGAGCAAGAATAAGTGAGTTTCTAGAGCAGGAACAACATCCTATGCAGAAGGTTTCACTAAATAGCTCAATGCAGAAAATGAACATAATATATATGCAGGTTAGCGTGCAAAACCTAGAAGGTGAAATAAATTATTCTGAATGTCTAGGGATTACGTGGTAACCCTTGAGTAGTGAGAAAGAAAGAGAGCGATAGTACCAATTAGTAATTACCTTTCCAGTGATATTCGTATACATCGCAAGCACGTCCATAACAGTCGACTCGAAGTGTGTTGTAGCATCATAACTCTGCACTCATTGATAACTTTTGTCAAGGCATCTCCACACAGATTAACAGGAAAATAACTAAAATGATAGAAAATTACAGTTGAGATGAAACAATGATCCAGCGAGGATTCGTTGACAGGTTCAAGTCTATCGTAAGTATCAAAAAATATCTCATCAACAGGTCCAAGAAGATCGATCCCCAGCTTCAGTTCAATCTCTGGACGATCAGTCTCAGCTTCTGTCAAGACAAATGCAATGAACTTCCCTTTCGGGGCCACATTGTGTGAGTAGGAACAGCAGAAAAGATACCTGTTCAATATCATGAAATGGTAATCATAAACAAAGTCCTACAGTGTATAACAGAAAGAAAGAATAACATAGAGACGAAGACAAGACACGGTTCACTGGCACAAAACAAGAAACATCGAAGAATATGTATACTAACATGTCCGACTTGCGTCCAAGTTGCTTCTGGGGAAGTATAACCTGCACTGAATGAGATTCGTCGGTGCTTGGGATGGGATGGCTCATAATAGCAATTGCCCTCGCAACTTTCCCAACCTTCCGAACCTGCGACCAATCACAAAAATCCGCTCTTTTAGTGGTTCTTGAACTTTGAACTAATTCCAGCGAAGCAATAGATTCTGCTTTAACCTACAAGGTACTCAAATGAAAGATTTCGCGGGAGTAACAGTGACAAAAATAGTCGCTATAAATGCCCGGAAGATTAAGAGATTGAGAAGTGAGCTAAATAAACGGCAAAACACACTATAGTCCGCAAAGCCTACATAGGATCCTCACCTTGTTTGGTAGGTAGGAAGGATCGCAGACGACTTTCTTGCATTTAGCGGTCTCACCCTCGGATGTCACACCGCAGACTTTTCCTTCATCATCAAACTCCACCTGGCATAAGCAAACTACATCTCAGTTTCACGTGTTGATGAGTGCAAGGCCACTACCCAAATTTGCAAGCCCTGTCAATAGGTGTTTAAAGAATACCTTGCACTCCGGTTTGTTCAACATATATGTCCCACCATAAACAGCACTCAGCCGTGCAAATGCCTGTAATACCAGTATACAGTCAAGTATAGCGGTCGAGCATATTACTCATTTAAGACTGCAAAACGAGAGTAAAGACGCTGACCTGTGGAAGCTCTCCCAACCCATATAAAGGATAAATGTACGGTGAGCCTCCTTGAAAACGTGCTAGAGATTCCGAATAAAGCTGTCGTGGACACAAATCAACCAAATCAGCAGCAAATCAATCACAAAATACAAGTTCTAGGGAGCTACGGGGCTCTGCAGTTTGTCTGTCTTCGAAAAAAAAAATCCAAACATGGAGTTTACATTACTAATGACATAAGATGGTATGATCAGGTCATTGAATTGAAAGGTATGTTATGTTATAGTCAGTGCTTTTTTTTTCCTGTTGCTTTGCTTTCAAATAATGCAGAATTTTAAATGTTGGAAATACAAACATTTCCTTTTTCAAGAACCCATACTTTAAATGCTATTCAACCTCCCACTTTGTCCTCTCGGACCAGGCCACCTTGACATCGCATCTGATCACAGCTGTCCCTTTGCCTGCCAGTCGTGGTGTAGTGTGATACACCAGTTGGGGCTGAGTACAATGGACGGCTGTGATCGGTGCCACGTCGGGGTGGGCTCGGTTCAGAAGGCCAAAGTGAGGCTGAACAACATTTTCCTTTACAAAAAGGAGGGTATGTGCAACTCAGTAGATGTATGGTACACGAAAACTATTAATCGTTTTTCTAAAGGTATATGGAATATTTATCATTAGAATAAAGCAATTAAGAGAGTACAGAAAAGGATGGATATGAAACCAAAAAAAAATCACCTTGAATGATTAACAAGAAACAGGGAAAAATAAATAAATATTTCCAAGTTAAGTACTTGATTATGTGCACCATGTTCTGAGTAACTAGCATTACCTTCATCCTTTTTACAGTATCAAGTGCAGGTTCATCTAGATAGCGATCATCTCTATGAAGAGCCAAAGCATGACCAATAAAGTCCACTGTGTTGTCATCCAAACCATATTTTCTGCCCACCAAAATGAACATGTATGTCAATTCTGTGAGGCAATGAATGTTTTGATGATTGCTAGTCTGTAGGACATGATCAACAAAACAAAAAAAAACCTAGTGAAGAAAGAGAGAACACAACTTCCGCTAAAATGACAAGAAAAGGCAACCACATTCTATTCGTTGGATAGGACCGATGGTAATAAAATTCTATCAATAACCGAAAAGACGCATGTCAGATTAGCAGCATATGAAAAGGAGCGCAAAGGCTGGACAAAAAGATCCAAATGAAATGTTGTAGTATGAAGGCACAGAAAACTATTTGATCCATCTCCTTGTCAACAGGGTCCATCCTTCGGTAAAATATCTGTGACATCCTTAGCCTCTCTTCTCACAGTTGGCCCACAATTAAGAACTTCTTGTTTTTTTACTTTCAATCAACTAGTTATCTGACAAACAGCCAAATATAATATATAAACACCACTATGCCATCTTCATTAAATGGTTTATTGTTATTAATCTTACATAGTTTCCATATCATTTGTCCCAGAAACCTTCAATATTTATCACTAATCCACAAAATTTGACCTCTATCAATACTTTCCAGAAAGTTCACATATTTGCTGATCAATAGTTTGTTATAAATTTGATCTAGGAATTAGTGTACCCAGCCACAAGTTTTCTCTTCCCCATATGGTCACAAAACAGAAAAGGTGAGAGGAATATCCTTTCGGGTGGAAAAGATATTAAATGACTACACTGGGAGGCATTTGGCTCCAGTATCAGTATTCCAGATCCCACATACACAAAAGGTTGGTCAAAAGTTGTCAACAATCTGTCCTATTTACCTTCGTTTTGTCCTATTTAGCTCTATCAACATAGGTCAAATGGAAATAAATGAACCAATCAACCAATTCAACCCTCCCTATAAATGCTATTTGGGGATTTGTTCCAGATAACAGTATATCTTTTCTGCCTAGATTCAAATGAAAACCTTAGCGTTTGGCTAAGTAGCCAGAATAAAAGGTCCAATTCCATTCCTATTCTCGAACCATGAACCACAAGTGTTAGAAAGTTCCTCGCATCCTAAAGCATCTAGAGACCACAAATAAACACTTTGCAAGCCAACCACCCTTTAAATACAGAGAATCCTAAGCCAATAACCACCCCACCAAAACAAACCTCCGTTCTTATCCACCTTTTACAAATAGCGGACCTAAAGTTTGACAAGTTTAAGAAGCTAAAAAATATATCCAAAGTTCTATCCTCATATCTGACAAATTGTAATAAGATGCACTTGTCACAAGGAATCACTAGCATGAACGGAGAGAGAGAGAGAGAGAGAGAGAGAGAGAGAGATGCTAGGGATTTTGGGGAGAAGGATTGATACCTCTCATTAGGCCAAGGGCCAAATATATATGTCAATCATACAAGAAAAAACAAGGGGTATCCTATACAGGCTATCTACGGGTATGTGTATCTCAACACTATACACTATCACTAACAGCCCCCCTCAAACTCAAGGTGGATCATGCACCATGAGTTTGCTAAGCAGAAACTGAAAACGTGGAGCAGGGTGTGACTTCGTGAAGAAGTCAGCAATCTGTTCTCCAGAGGAAACAAAGGGGAGAGAAATGGTCCCGGCCTCATGCTCCTGGCGAGAGTAGTAGCAATCGAGCTCGATGTGCTTCGTCCTCTCGTGGAAGACCGGGTTGGTGACAATCTGTATTGCACTCCGATTGTCACAGTGAATGGCTGTAGGTTCAGAGATCTCAACCCCTAGATCTCCAAGAAGTCGTCGCAAGTGAACGATCTCTTTGGTAGTAGAGGCCATGGATCGAAACTCTGCTTCAGTACTGGAGAGAGAGACAACGCTCTGCTTCTTGTTACGCCATGAGATAAGAGAATCTCCAAGAAATAGGCAATAGTCGGTAGTCGATCGACAAGTGGTCGAATCACCAGCCCAGTCAGCATCCGAGTAGGCACGTAGGACCAGAGGAGAAGTCGATAATAGAAAGAGCGACCGGGTGATAGTGCCTCGGAGATAACGGAGAAGCCGAAGAAGGGCAGCATAGTGAGCAGAGCGAGGGGCTTCGACAAACTGGCTGATGATGCTAACGGTGTGAGCAATGTCGGGCCTGCTGATGCAGGGGTAAACCAACTGACCAACGATCTGTCGGTACCGAGTAGGATCTGAAAGAGGCTCACCATCGGTGGGACGAGGCTTCACGTGAAGCTCGAGAGGGGTGACAGCAGAGCGATCATCGGAAAGGGCAGCTCGGCTAAGGATGTCAGCTGTGTACTTCTGCTGGGATAGCAGAATCCCTCTCTCACTGTGAGTGATCTCTAGCCCAAGGAAGTAGCGAAGAGGACCTAAATCCTTCATCTGAAACCGGCGCCGAAGATACTGCTGAAGGGAAGTGATGGCAGCGGAGTCATCACCTGTGATGATCATGTCGTCGACATATAATAGGAGAATTGGCCTGCCCTGAGGAGATGACAGCACAAAAAACGAGTGGTCCTGCGAGCTCTCAATGTAGCCGATCTCGGTGACGGCTCGTCAGAAACACTCAAACCAAGCTCGAGAAGCTTGCATGAGCCCGTAGATAGCTTGACGGAGGCGACAAACATGCTGGGGAGGAGTATGCAAACCAGGGGGTGGCTGCATATAGACGACCTCTGAAAGATCACCATGGAGAAAGGCATTCTTCACGTCCATCTGGAGAAGAGGCCATCGGCGGACTGCTGCAACTGTCAGGAGTGCACGAACGGAGGTCATCTGAGCTACGGGTGCGAAAGTCTCCTCGTAGTCTATTCCGTATGCCTGAGTGAAGCCACGGGCCACCAACCGAGCCTTGTGCCGCTCAATGGAACCATCAGGTCGCCGCTTGACCTTGTAGACCTACCGACAACTGACAGGCTCAATGCCAACAGGGCAGGAAGGGAGACGATATCCCAAGTCTGAGTCTGCTCAAATGCCTGAAATTCCTCGCTCATAGCCTGCCGCCACTGAGGGGATTGGACGGCCTCCCGGTACGATCGAGGCTCCTGGTCTGTGTGAAGGGCTGCAAGAAAGACTGTAAACTGAGGCGAGTTGGAGGTGACCGTGGCAAAGCCAAAAACGATCAGGTGGGCCAGAGCTAAAGCTGAAGCGATCAGGTGGGTGGTGCTCGCACTGAGGATAGCGGAGCGACGGGCGAGGATCCACGACCGGCGACGTCTGACTGGACGTAGCAGGCAGAGTACCATGGACGTCGGGAGTATGAGGAAGACCTACAGAAGCAATCGGTGACGGAGGAGAGGAGGGGACGGAGGAAGACTCCGTGGAAGAATCACTGGAAGCAGGGGGAGAAGTAGAGCTGGACGAAAGGGGTGATAGAAGGGGCTCGAGAGTCGGAGACAGGATGGGAGGAGTCTCCAAGAAGGTGAGGTCTTGAGCTGCAGAGGAGTAGTAAGGGGCATCCTCGACGAAGGAGACGTGTCGAGAGATGCGAAGGCGACGAGTCAAGGAGTCATAGCAACGATAACCCTTGTGCTCGGCGCTGATTCCTAGGAGGATGCATTTAACTGCACGTTCGGATAGCTTCGTGCGCTCATGGGGCGGAAGGAGAACGAAACAGGTGCACCCGAAGATACGAAGCAGACTGTAGTCAGGAGGGAAAGAGAAAAGACGCTCGTGGGGAGATGCACCACCCGAAAAAACAGAAGGGATGATGTTGATGAGGTTGATTGATGTCAAGACAGCCTCAGCCCAGAAAGTGCGTGGAACGGAAGCAGAGAGAAGAAGAGCACGCGTTGTCTCAAGGATATGACGGTGCTTCCTCTCGGCTACTCCGTTTTGCTCGTGTGTGTGAGGACATGAGTACTGGAATAGGGTCCCATGAGACTGAAGAAGTGTCCGCATAGCAGTGGAGAGGTACTCGAGGGCGCAATCAGACCGAAAGGTCTTAATGCGACAACCGAACTGTGTGTGGACCATCGAGGTAAAAATCTAGTAGACCTGAGGAACCTCAGAGCGGTGCTGAAGAAGGTAGACCCAAGTGTATCGGCTGAAGTCATCGATGAAAGAGATATAGTAGCGATAGCCACACATCGAAGGAAGAGATGCAGGGCCCCAGATATCGGAGTGCACTAAGTCAAAAGGAGCAGAACTCTGAGAGATACTAAAAGGAAAAGGTAAGGCTGTAGCTTTGGCAAGCTTACAACCGGTACATGTAGATAAAGAAGAAAAAGAGCAATGACCTAGAGCTCCAGTCTGGAGTAAGCTCTTAAGTCAAGACTCAGAAATGTGGCCGAGTCTTCGGTGCCACAAGTCGGCATCGGGAGAAGCTAAACTACAGACGTCAGAAGGGGGAATGAGTGAAAGATGGAGATGCTCGAGGTGGTACAGCCCGCCTGACCTACGACCAGCGCCAATCACTCGTCCGGTACGTGGATCCTGCACAACACAAGAAGAAGGGGAGAAAGTCACAACACATCCAGAGTCACAGAGGCTGCTAATAGAGATGAGCTGCATGCGAAGCTGGGGGACATGCAACACAGTGGGTAAAGAGAGACGACCGCTCGGTTTTGTAGTGGCGGTAATCGATCCACACTGCGAGATGGCTAAAGAAGAGCCATCTGCGATATGTATCGATGAGATGTGCGGTGCCGGTCGGCAATCGGTAAGCAAGGAAGCATTGGAAGTCATGTGATGGGAGGCCCCAGAGTCCAGAATCCAAGTAGCGAAGGTACCGGGAGTGGCTAAGTGAGCAGAGGAACTGGAGGCGCTGGAAGCCTCGGCGAAGCTGAAACTCGCATGCTGGTCTAGGCGGAACTGAAGTTGTGCAAGCTGCTGCTGAAGGAGCTGAGTAGTGTCAGGGGCGTCCAAGGAACCCCGGGGTCATGATGGAACCGTGCGAGGAAAGGACAGAGCAGTAGCAGCAGCAGCAGTAGGGCCAACGGGTCGACCACGTCCTCGGGGTCCCTGCCTCTTCTCGGGATGCAGCTTCCAACATGTGGCGACGACATGACCTGGTTTGTGGCAGTGAGTGCACACAAACCGATCACGACCAGAAACATAAGCAAAAGAGGTAGTTGGAGCTGCAGTAAGGACGCCCGTGTGGCTGGAGGGGGACGGAGGAGCCCTGGTGGCGATGGTGCGCAGCCTGGTCTCTTCGGCGACAAACTCAGCAATGGCAGCATCCAAGCGTGGAAGTGGGTCTCGATGGATCAGGGCACCAGCAAGTGGGCCAAACTCTGGTCGAAGGGCCATCAGGAACTGGTAAACCTGACGGTGCTCCTAGAAGGCTTGGTGGGCGACACGGCACTCGGAAGAGACGAGAGGTACCAGTGACTGAAGCTCCCGCCAGTAACCACGCATATGCGCATGGAATTGCTGGATCGTACGATCGCCCTGCTATTCGGACTGGACCTGGGAGAGAAGAGCATACTCGCGGGCGCCGCTAGACTCTACGAAGCGCTCAATTAAGGAGCGCCATATAGCTGCGGATGCTCCAAGGGCGGCGAGGTCAGCACGCATCGTCCGATCGACCGAAGCGACTAGGTAGGCGACGACCCATGCATCACGAAGACGCCATGCTTGAAGAGCGGCAGGAAAAGCCTGACTCGGTGCCGTCGAGTAATCCAAAAAAGCCACGTCCGAGAAGCATGGTCTGGACGGTGGCTTCCCATGCTTCCCAGTCGGCGGAGGAGACGAGAGGGAAGTCCGTCGAGCTCGGCAGGAAGTCACGAGTGTACTCGAATGGGAGGCTCTCATGGTGCAGTGGCACGGACGGAGGAGCATCTACGGAGGAGTCGGCCATGGCGGCTCACCGGGCGGATCAGTGGCTTTACTCGGAGCTCAGAGACCGGAGATGCAGATCTAGAGTTCGCCGGTGCGAGATCGAGATGGCCTCGAGGGATCGTCGCGAGATCGAGAGGGCCAGAACTGGAGTTCGCCGGCGCAAGAGAGGGCGCTTCTGGTCGGATCTGGAGGGGGTGCTCGAGAGTCGAGGCTGCTGGCCGGACCTCAGATGACCCACCTGGATCTGGTCGGATCTGGCCAGATCTGGTCGGATCTGGAGGGAGGAGCGGCCGGACCTCAGATGACCCACCAGCCGGATCTGCTCAGGGTCTCGTCGCATGATCGAGAGGGCCGGATCTCGGAGTTCGCCGGAGCTGCACAAAACCGGCGCAAGAGAGGGCTTCTGGTCGGATCTCGCAAGTCGAATCTGGCCGGATCTGCTCAGGGTCTCGTCGCGTGATCGAGAGGGCCGGATCTCGGAGTTTGCCGGAGCTGCGCAGAACTGGCACAAGAGAGGGCTTCTGGTCGGATCTCGCAAGTCGGATCTGGCCGGATCTGCTCAGTGGAGGCCGGACCTGGTGCTCGAGGCGACTGGCCGGAGCTGCGCAGGGCCGGATCTCGGAGGATCTGGTGACGGCCGGACCTGGTGCTAGAGAATCTTGCAGGTCGGATCTCGCAGGTCGGATCTGGCCGGATCTGATCAGGGCCAGATCTGGTGGCGGCCGGACCTGGTGCTCGAGGCGGCTGGCCGGATCTGCTCAGTGGCGGTCGAACCTGGTGCTCGAGGCGGCTGGCCGGATCTGCTCAGAGTCGGATCTCGCAGGATCTGGCCGGAGAAGCTGTGACGATCGAGGAGAGGCGAATCGTCCGCGCTGATACCATGTCACGAGGAATCACTAGCATGAACGGAGAGAGAGAGAGAGGGAGAGAGAGAGAGAGAGAGAGAGAGAGATGCTAGGGATTTTGGGGAGAATGATTGATACCTCTCATTAGGCCAAGGGCCAAATAGATATGTCAGTCATACAAGAAAAAACAAAGGGTATCCTATACAGGCTATCTACGGGTATGTGTATCTCAACACTATACACTATCACTAACAGCACTTACTCCTTTCTTTTAAAAAAAGACTTGAAGAACTAAATATCACTGAAAGTGAGCATTTTCATAACAAATGGGCTTCAATATGCAAGAATTTGAAAACCGACAAAGACCAGCATTTCCTAAAAATTCAACAAGCAAGATGCAAAAATCAGACATAAACAGGACATATATAGAGTACTCTTTTGCAAAATCACCCCCTTAATGCTCCGCATAGCAAAGACTGTTATCTAAAGTCAGATGGGTATCTCACTCTTCTCCCTTCATAGATAACAACTAATCATGGTCATGGATTATAATTTAACTTTTCTATTAAATTTATATTTCAGAAAAAAAAATTTATGCAACCATCTATGAAACCTCCTAGACTTTTTGCCGGTCAAAAAGGGCAGCAGTTACTTATCAACCCCTTTCCCTCAATCCCTCCTCAAACAAATAAACATAGTTATCTCAATGTATATTCCGAATAGAAATCTTGTAAAGAAAGTGTAAAGTTTTCATAGGTCAAATAAGATAACAGTTCCACAATAAATTAGAAATCCCGTTTAATTTAATCTCAGGCTTAGAGCCAACAACTACAACTACAATCCACGAACAAAAGGGGCAAATAAGAAGAGATTACTGCAGAACAAGAAAGAAAAGCAAAAAGAACTTCAGATTATATTAATTTTTGTGTCTCCTAACATCTGAGTAAAGCATTCACTCATTCAGTACATATGCTAATAAACATTTATAATTGTGCCCACAAACTCTCTTTAATTGCGACTTAGTACATCAACGCTTTACATGATTTTCTTACTCAATATATATATATATATATATATATATATGGGCATGCTATAATGCGGCATGCGGTAAGTGCGGCACCGCATAGTAGCCGTCTGATGCACCGCTGCGTGCATCGCATGCAACGCGTGTATCAGACGACTGTGGTGTAGTGCCGCACGTACCGCATGCCGCATTATAGCATTCCCCTATATATATATATATAGAGAGAGAGAGAGACGTGTTAGGCTGCGACGTGCGGTACCCGGCCTGATAAATGCGGTGGCAAAATCTGGCCGTCCGATCGCGCGGATCAGCTGCGGATCGGCTGCGAACTGCCTGCAAACCTCCCGCCCGTCTGATCATCTGTACAGACCGTCTGACCCCGTAAAAATCCAGTCGCTCGGTGTGTTTCATTGATCATTTGATTCCCATCCGTTCGATCGATGGGATCGAACGGACTAAAAAAATTTCGCTGTTACTGTAGCGGCTACAGTAACAGCGAAAATCCCTTTAGTCCGTTGGATTCCCATCGATCCAACGGATGGGAATCAACTTGATTCCCATCCGTTGGATCGATGGGAATCCAACGGACTAAAGGGATTTTCGCTGTTACTGTAGCCGCTACAGTAACAGCGAAAATCTTTTAGTCCGTTAGATCTCATCGATCGAACGGATGGGGATCAAATGATCATAGAAACACACCGGAGCGACTGGATTTATACGGGATCAGACGGTCTATACGGATGATCAGACGGGCGGGGGGCGGGCGGGGGATTTGCGCGCGATCCGCAGCCGATCCGCGCGATCGGACGGCCAGATTTTGCCACCGCATTTATAGGCCGGGCAGCGCACGCCGCAGCCTATCATTCCTCTCTCTCTCTCTCTCTCTCTCTCTCTCTCTCTCTATATATATATATATATATATATATATATAGAGAGAGAGAGAGAGAGAAAGAAATGCTAGTGTGCGGCGTGCGGTGCGTGCGGCGCCGCACCGCAGCCGTCTGATGCACCGTTGCGTGCATCGCACGCACCGCACGCCGCACCCTAGCATGCCTCTATATATATATATATATATATATATATATATATATATATATATATATATATATATATATATATATATATATGAGGGCTGAAAAGCTGAACTTGAGTTTTCAAGGCAACACGTGTACACATTTTCTTTTATTTTTTGCTTTATGTCTTTTCAGTTTTCATCCCTCTTAAATGTCTGTCTCCTCTTACTTGCTTTATATCTTTTCAGTGGACACATGGCACAATATAAACCATTCCTTTGTTAACTCAAGTTCACCAACCCCTTACCCCACCCACACCCACGCCCACGCCAACGCACACGCACACGCGCACGCGCACGCACGCACGCACACACGCACGCATATATATATATATATATATATATATATATATATATATATATATATATATATATATATATATATATATATTGATTTTGAAAGTAATGAAAAGGAAAAGATATGGCTGCTCTAACTACCACAACATTCCTTTTTTATTTATGAATGCTTCCGTGTTCATTTCATACAAAAGCCAGTTCCCTAAATCACTTAGAATACTGGATAAGGCTCAATGGATAGACCAGACACTTCAAAACATTCAAAACGGGTTTTGTGAAAATAGAAATATCTTTAAATTAACAAAGAACCCTGGAATTGTAGAAGTGTAAAGGCCCCTATGCTAAGGATTACGAGTTTACGACAAATTAACATTGGCTCTTTCACTTGGAGTTGGCCTCCTTTTATGCAGATTAATTATTCTTCCAACTTCAGCATCAACCACCCCTCCTGAGAGAAACTTGAATCTGACAAATTTGATTCATCTTCATCGAATGACGACGACTCCTTCGAGTTTTCCTCTACCACAATCAGAGAATAACCATGCGGTCCTTGTAGTAAGACGTTGATGCATTCTTCATGAATGTGTGATACACTTGTCAAAGATGCAAATCAAACAAATATGGTATATACCACAATAACAGGCACTACCCTGTATCAAACGGGCTCAACTAGCAGATTCCTAAGTAAGGATCACAGGACCACATATGCAAACTGACACCTTAGCTCTTATACCAAAAAAAAGGAAATTTCTCTGTATGTAAGAAGAAAAAGGAAAAGAAATAAAAAGAAGAGTAGAATGGGCGATCAAATCCACAATCCAGCTCGAGTGGACGCGTAGATGATGGGTCCAACACAAGAAATTATCTACCAGTAAGAAAAAGACATTTCATTCATCTTCGCCAATTACAAAGTCTTCAGGTCAGCCTAACCCCTACATAAATAGGCCAGAATTACTTAGATACTAAAAAACCTAGATCTTGTGTACACCATTGATTTATCGGACTGATCTAAACAATTAAATCGAAGGTATGACGATAATAGAGAAAAGGAAAAATATTTACATTGCTTATCCTGCAAGAAAACTTGGTCAAAACAAATTTTATTCAGGTCGGCCTAACCCCTATATAAATAGGCCAGAATTACTTGGATACTAAAAAACCTCGATCTTGTGTACACCATTGATTGATCTAAACAATTAAATCGAAGGTATGACGAAAATAGGAAAGGGAAAAAAATTTACATCGCTTATCCTGCAAGAAAACTTGGTCAAAACAAATTTTATTTGGTGTCTAACCCGTCCAAATATAGCATCTCATCAAGGTACCCAAAAGCATACTTATAAGCTAAAATGGACGCCCAGATCTCTCGAAAGTTGCAAATTCTACAAAATTTGAATTACATAAAAATTCAAATTAAAACCTAAAGTATAATAAAAAGATAAAAAAGAGGAATGCAAATAAATAGAACTTAGTCCTAAGTCTTGAGTTTATATAATTCTAATCCTATGGGTGATCAGGCGCTTACTCTAAGCAGATCTTGTCCTTGAAATCCCCATGCTGCAAACCATCTACATGCTTCCATCTTTGGATCTCAATGTCTGATGGTGTAATCTTTCATCCACAATCCTAACAGTCACCACGTTCAGCCTAAACACGTGTTATGAACAGCTTTGATCAAGTGATGATGTAACTTGTAAGACTCTCACTCGATGCAGAACAAAGATGATCAAATCCATCATGAATTAGTTGATGCAAAACTTTTTAATTTTATGGTTCTCCTCTGTGTTGATGTTACCTCCATTGCTATCTCATGAGTACTAACACGTCCTCTAAACAATGGATAAACTTCTGCAAAATCTCCAAGATGAGTGGACATCCCGGAAACACGCGCTAATACCAATTTGATGCAGACAACTCTTCTCGCTGAGAAAGGAAAGGAAGAAAATGAAGAAAAGAGGGAGTAGTTGTGGCTCATTCCATAAGATGTCGAATCAACGAAAAGAAAACATCTACCAATGAGAAAAGAACCACAAGTTCATCATGTCATAACTCTTGGGTTTGACTTAACCCTCTCATATAGAGACCATAGTTACTTATACCCTGAGAAACCTAAACTTAGTCTACACTATTGGTAACAAATAAATTCGAATTTTAAGCCAAAGGTATAATTAAACCAAAAGAAAAGAAAGCCATTTCCCTAATCATCACCAATACTTTCCAACCATGATAACTAGGTTGAAACAAGCCTATTTGGTATCACTAACACATCAAGATGATGTATCACCGCAAAAACATATATTACAACCCTAGAATGGACGCCCACTTACGCCCTAATAAGCAGTGAATTGCTACAAAACCTGAAAATACATTTAAAACCTAGAAAAATAAAGACACAAGTAGGATATAAGACTCCGATGGACACAAGGAGTTCGATCATAAAAGATGACATGTCATAGTGACTCTGTTCTCCCTTCCCCCGATCTCATGGGGCTCTCACAATAAACTCCCTTCTAGTGGATTTACACTTGTCACATGTGGACCCATATCGACACACAATAATTATGGATCTTAAGCCAGGTTTTAATCCCAAAATCATCAATGAATCAAACTGCAATTGACCCTTCTTCTCACATGGTTTGAGAATTCAGGTTCATGTTCGGGTCCAGAACAAACAACAATTGAAGTAGCTCGGGTTCCAGTTTGGGCTCCGAATGCTTCTCATAACCTTCTAGATTGACTAAAAAATTTAAAAAATAATTATCCTTCAAACAACGATTATAGGAAATCAGCCTTAAACCTTATCGCTTGGAGCCTTTGGCCTCCCTCATCTCTCATTGCTTGATCATCAAACTTAAGTACATCAAAAAAATTGAGAAAGTATCCAATAATGTGTCCGAGGAATAGAATATCGCTCAAATTGAACAATTGAAACCATTGGGAATGACTTGAAGGGAGGAGGGATCTAGTTTGTTTCTTCAGATTACATCGAGTGAAGAACTTTATCTCCAAAAATAATAAATACTAAGTATGGACATATGCCAAAGTACATCTATCACCATTGCAATTTCTAGTGTTGAAACCCCAATCAAATTGAGTACTAGTCTGTTCAATTAACAAGCTTTACCAAATTGGCAATCTTCTATGGACATCAATAGTAGTATATTGCAAAAAATGGGACTTTATTGGCACCTTTAGCTGAATTTTTTCCCTAGTATTTGATATCTTCTTGATACGTTGCTTGGAACTTTCTTCCTGTTATATAAACTGTGCTTATAGAAAAAAAACTGACAATGGGAGACGTTTTACCTCATGCTAGCAGCTTACTAATGTAAATGGCTTTGGCGCTCTCCACAATAGTGGGTAAAAAGAACATTGTCAAATATTCAGGTCTTAAAATAGGAGTTGTTAGAGGATATATACCATTAAAAGATAACTCTATTATAATAAAAGAGCCTCCAACATGAAACTGATATATATATATATATATATATATATATATATATATATATAGAGAGAGAGAGAGAGAGAGAGAGAGAGAGAAATGCTATAATGCGGCATGCGGTAAGTGTGGCACCTCACCGCAGCCGTCTGATGCACCGCTACGTGCATCGCATGCACGCAGCGCGTGCATCAGACGGCTGCGGTGCAGTGCCGCACGTACCGCATGCCGCATTATAGCATGCCCCTATATATATATATATATATATATATATATATATATATATATATATATATGCGTGCAAGGAGCAGGAACATACGCGATTAATTCTCTTGCGGTCACTCTTGTGAGGTCTAATCCTCCATGTGTTTTAGGATCCATTTCATCATACTCTTGGACATAAATGAAGAATTTCCTAGCACGTCGCTTTTCAAATATACCCATCAAAGGAGATTTGAGTGCCTCCATATCAGTTGCAGGAACCTTGTGAATCTATGACAATAGCAAGTATTGGATAAACGATCATTTTCGGCCAAAAATTAATGAAAAATCACCAATAGACCAAAGCTACTTGACTAATATAAGCTAACAAATAGGAAAAATTTAGGCTACCTTTCCTTTATTAAAGACATAGCTCCCATCTACAGCTTTGAAGGACAGATATTTTGTAACATCTGTATGAATGAGAACACGAACCAAGGTACCATTTGCCATCATGAACTAAGCCACACAAACATAAAAGAGTGACTTTCAGTATGAAAAATAATAACAAACAAACAAATAAGATGATCCAGTAGCTAGAGGTAGGTTTGAAGAACCAAAACCATGGAAATATTTTATTTTTTAGTCATTTGAACGATGCAGATCATGGTACGATTTTTTTATTTAGTTGGTCCAGCATGCATATCACAAGGGATGTACGAGTAGGAAATCTTACACGAGTCGGTTTTGTCCTACACATATATCTAATTTGTTAGGGAATGTTGTTTCACTTCAGCTCTTTGGCTTAAAATACATGTCACGGAGATGAATGTAATTACCTCCCTTCCACCCTCTTAGACTCTTTTCAAGTCTTACGGGACCTTGGAGGAATGCTCGGTGGTTGCAAGAGCTTAAGTTGTGTAAACAACGGGGTAGGTCTCAGTAGCCGTCGATTCGCCTTCTAATTTTCTAGATAGACCCATCTTTTGCCAAATTACTTTGGTGAGGTTTTTGGTACGAACCATGGAGGGTTAACGTTAGGTTTAAAGCATGTCGGAAAATTCGTTTTGATCTTTTGTGGAACCTTGCTAATTCGAGTTATCCTCCATAGTCAACCCCAAATTGGGGCAATTGCTTGGATGAAACATTCGCAAACACATATTATATACACCAAGCATCTCAATTGACACAGGTTTAATCAATTAATACACCAGTTCTTCAAATAGATTTAGCAAATGAAATTAATCCTAGATTTCACAATGCACCTCTACACAAGCATTTGTCATTCGCTAATATTGCTTCAAATTATTGTTGAATTAGTTAAGTTTGATTTACTGGACAAGGACCATATAATTAGATAGACCTAACGACCTTAGTTGCCGCGACACACAAAAGGCTGATTTATGCAAAGAGGCCACATGAGGTTTGTTGAAAGAGATGCAAATGGACTAGGTCAAGATCGGATCAGGGCCAACCAGTCAACACCTATACCTTCCACATGACCAACTCCAATAAGATTGAATCCAAGTGAAATTTATTTACATATGTAGTTTCATATTAGACAATATGCAGGTCTATATATATGAAACGCACTAAATAAAATAGCCAGGTACGTTTATACATCATCCTACCCGAATATTCTATTAGGGTGATTTGGTATTGACTTGGACCTAGCACAACAAGGTTTCTAATCAAAACAACTTGACCCGCTCAAATCGAACAGGCTCTAAAATGGTGCAAACAAAATCATCATCAATCATCATCATCCAAATCTTATCACATTAAAAAAAGGGTCAACTATGAATCACAACTCCAAGGAGGCTCTAAAAACTATTGACAAAAAATTTTAGACCGGCAATCAACTTGACATCAACCCTCTAAGGAGTTTTAAAAACTGAACAAGGCAACTTGGCAAGCCACGGGCCTAACAAAAAAGTAGGTTAGTTAGCATGTAGATAGACCTACATAACCAGAGAACAATGGTGCAAATGTATTCAAGGTAAAATTCATATGGAAGAAATAATGGTTGACAATCAGGAAAATGACTCAAGTCAAGCAAGATAAGGATAGGCATAATGCCTTCGCAATCAAAAGAGAAGATAGTAAGAAAGAGAAGGCTATGATCCTCCTCCTTTACACCACAATGTGACTTCTAATAATACTCCCTAACCTACTATTGTAAACCTAATGCATATGCCACATGGGGAAAAAAAAGGTAAAATAAACCTAAGACAATTTGAAGGATAACTACAATGTGAGGAGAAGAGTGGGAGGAGGAGAGTAGAGAGAGGAAGGGGGGATCGGGAATCACAACTTGCAGGTCTTGAGGGAATTGCATGTGTATAAGGGGTCAGACCCATTTTTTGATTCCTTCTCTCTTTCTTTTGAAAATACCAAGCTTATTTTGATGCCACAATTACTTAATATTTAAGCTCCGACTTGATTTCATGCATGTGGACAAATTCTAAACTAATTAGTCTTCCATCAATTAAAGATGCATCTTATCTCAATTGTTCGTCATAGAACATCTTCAAACTTCTAGAGATTGAAACTAAATGCTAATAAAAGAAAAATATCAGCAAACTCAGACTTAATAAAACTAAACCCAGACTAGATCGGCTTAAACATAATTTTAACTCTAAGAAATTGGATCACTATTACAATCCTTTCTAAATTCCACTGAAAAGAAACCCAACACATAATGTCGAGGATTTATGGATCTTTTTTCAATCCTTCCAAGTTCAGACAAACATGAGCCCCCTTCAAACCAAGCCTCCTATGGTATTTGTTACAAATAACTAATGTATCTCAATAAATTCTCCATCAGCTTATCGTATATGAAGGTTACTCCCATACCTCATTAATGCTGCATTCTTTGAATAAAAGAAAATTTATGTAGCTTCTTAGCACATTGAATATATCGCAACTTGTCCAGAAAATACACAATATAATAGCTTATTATTTTACAAAATAATTGCATTAAGTTGGAAAACATACAGATGGTTTCTCAAGTCCAACTATCAGCTTGATTAGAAGGTTCATATATACATTTCCTCAGTAGGTTTATTTATATATTTTTTTCATTGTTCATTTTCTTTTATGTCTTCTTTATCTCAAGAACGGATGGAAAAAAGAGCATGAGATAGACAAGCATTTGGTAGCACAACCTCATTTATCAATTATGATGGTTTCATATATAAATTCAACCAACCAAATGAAAAGAATCAAGTATTTCTCTATTGAAACTCTTGATTTGATCTTTTCTTTCAGTACCAATACAAGATTATATTCAAATCAATGCAGAAGGAATATAAAAGGAAAAGTTCTTATGAAAGATATGTATCTTGATTCTAACAAATTTTAATTGAATTGAGTAATGCCTTAGGGCTGTAATCGTTTACATCAGATTAGGACTTCGACTCATGTTTCAGTTATACGCAACCAAACCATCTTATCAGTTCAGCTCTACAACTTCAACACTTTTGCTTCCCTCTAATGATCATTCTACGTTTCAAATTCTTTGTACATTCATGATCTGGAATAAAATCACATGAAATGGGGTTTTCCATATCAAGGTATGTATCCATTGAAGTACTCCGTCTCAAATGGTTCACAACATCGTTAAAAGCCCAAACAAACTATGGTAGAAACTCTTTTAACATATTTGGCATTGAGAACAAGAGCCACAGCTTTTGAAATAAAATGAACGTTTTTTTCTCAAGTGCGTTTAATGCCCAACTAAATGTGCCTTGCAAAACATGGAGGTCAGCTTTCAGGAAAAACTTGTGAACCTAGCTCCTAGCTAATCCTAGGGGTTGCTATTTTTATTTGTTCAATGTGTAAAGCTATCCTGACTAAAGAAATAAAGTGGCAAGCAAATCAAGTGAACCCAGAATACAATTGCACCCTAGCCTTTCTAAGACCCAACTTAAATTCAAAAATTTGAACTTGTGGTTGTGGGTCTGGTTTAGATCCAAAATTTTTCAATCTAGACTTGACTCAGATTCAAAATCTGCACTTGTGGTCTGGATTTGGATCAAAACCTAGACTAAATACCGATGGTGTCCTGTCAAATTCCAACACAATGTGGACCCTTCTGAACCCAAATTGGACCCAAGTCAAAATTCCAAGTTTGACCTTATTTTGATCCAACCCAAATTGGTCATACACTAAATTGTTTCGATATTAGGAATTAGGATAAGACATGACCTATTTACATGTCCTGGTCAGGCAAAACAATAGTCATTGTTGAGGCCAAATTTTGTTTTCTCTTCATCTCCACCCATCATCTCTCTCACACCTGTCTCTCACCCCACTATTCTCCCAATAATAAGTGCTTTTATATAACATGTTCACCTAACACAAACACTAGAAGAGTTGTACCATTAACAAAGAAAGAGGAGACATACCATAGGTGCATAAAAATTTTCTAATGAAGAAAGAATTTAAGCATCCTGTGCCAAGGACTATACAAATGATTAAAGAGACAACAAATCCTTTTAACAAAAAGAGTTGGGGGGGATATATGGCATGGTATTATTGTGAGCTATTTATTCATTTGAATGCAGTGTGTTCACTTCATAAGCCTCATACTGAAATATATACATTCATCTAAATGATACATCAATTTCTATCACCTCGTGTCATTACAGACTGTAATTAAAAAGTGCAAAATGCTAAAGAAAACACCTTCGGGATCATGTCGACATTGTAATCTCTGCTTGAACCTAAATATGCTGGAGGTTTATCATTTCCCCTAAACCTTTTCCAAAGCTGCACGAGAAAGGATGTTCAGAATTAAAAATAAACAGAATAGGGGGATACATATCAATATAAATTTCCCAATAATACTCAAAATTTGCAGGCCACCATAACTATACAAGGATCAAAAAATCGTATGTAGTGTTGTCCCATCTACCCCAAATAGATGTGATAAGGCCCAGTGGTTGTGTTAAACTTCAAATAGGAAAGTACACAAAGCACTATACAACCCCTCAAATCATCCAAAATCGTCTTAAGTATAGTAGGCTAGTAGGCAATAACTTGAATGCCTGCTATGAACTAGAATATCTTGTGCTACATAATACATGACTGATCAGAGAACATAATGATGATGCATATCAGCAGGGCACATATCATACAATGTGTCAGTTCCAAGATAAACTTAGTTTTGTTTCCTTACCTGGATGAGATTGAGAGAGGTTGACTCCCCTCCATAATAATCATTCCTGTCCATATGCAAAACCTGATTCACAATGTTGTAATCAGCAAAAGAATAGCTTATGATAACAAAAAGATAAGTAGCGTTGCTTCTGCAATAATTGGCAACACAAAAATAAGTAAATCCTTCACACTTTGTGAATAACCACTTTGTATCGTATCATATACATCACATCTTATAGGTAGCTGGTTTAGAATTATATGGAGATGCAAAAAGAAATTTCAAATCCAATCTCTCTGCCACACTGGACTACATACGCCCACAGAATAGCTCATCACACAATGTAAGTTAATCAATCATCTTTTGACTGTAAGGAGACACAGAACAATGAACTTTTCATCTCTACTTCAAAAAGATTGATTATGAACATATGACGCAGTAACAATAATGCTCAGTCCTTCCAGACTGCTTCTATTCTTCAGTGATGAATGAGCACCTAGAGTTATAATTAATCTGAAGATGACATCTGATATCAGCTCACCAAAATGGCACAAAGAAATAACTTTGCTATTAATCCAAGTTGAGTGTGCTGAATAGGCCCAAGAAACAAGGAGTCAGATATAAAAAGGGATATTCAAATAATTCATCGTAATGTCCAGTGACTCAATATTCAACCATTAGTGGGTCGGATAATACATTGCTAATATTAGGGATGTATTCTTCACAACCACTTTAGAAGGGAAAACAATAGTTGTTCAAGGCCCAAGGACACGGTGGGGAATGAGACGTGGAGGGTTCTGAGCGAAGGTTAATCCAATGATTTCATGAACTCACCAGGAATCTAAATTGTAATCTCCTAAAAGAAAGATTTATGTTTACATCTTCTTGTCTAATAAATAAAATAAACAAAGAAGGAAAAACTTGTTCACTTATGATTAATAATAGGGTTAATATGTGAGAGGTCTCTGACAACAGATCCATCGCATGAACAGGACACCAAATAGTTTCATTTAGCCTAGGTCCCTGCCTTTCATAATAAACTCGAAACTACCCCCGTTTCTTCTCCCCTCTCTCCCGAGCAGCCCGGCAGCGACAGCGGTGGCGGCTGCAGAAAAGGGGCGGGGCCATCAGCGAGCAGATCTGGCGGCTACAGCAGAGACGGCGAGGGCAGCGGCCAGCAGCTCCGACGGCAGTGGCGATTCGGGGAGCAGATCTCACGTCTAGGGTTCATCCCATGGCTAGTAAATCTCAGGGTTAGGGTTAGGGACCTTAGGGTTAGGTTAGGTTCGGCGAGCGGCGGCGACGTTCAGTTCAATGGTTTAGTGGCAACAAGCAACTCCAGCGAGCAGCATTCTTTGGTTCAGTGGCGGCAAGTAGCTCCAACGACGACATTCGGTGGTTCGGTGGCGGCGTTCGGTGGATCGGTGGCGGCGATGGTTCACTGGTTCGGTGGATCGGTGGCATACCAAAGAAAATTTGAAATGCTATGAAGATGAATTTCGTCCACAACATTTCAAAATTCTTAGGCTTAAAAGCATCTCCTTAAAAGGAGTTTTCACCAACTCCCCCTAAATAATATCACCAAAGAATGTTGTGAATCTTGTGATTACGATAGTTATACGTCCACATATCTTTACCCAATAAAATAATAACTAAAGAGAATCAAGAGATTACAAATTAGCTATCTTGAAATTAAACAATGTTTATAAAGAATGTACCATGTGACATATAACCACCCCCAACCACACACAAAAAAAAAAAAAAACGCTAACACATAGAAGACATAGGATTCTTAAGGCAGAACAAAAATCAAGAGAGAGAACGACTGGGGTCAATATCATGTTTGTGATGTATTCAAGAAAGGGCCTCGGTATGCTCCGGTTTAGATGTTAATTGGGGAGAAATACACAACTTTCAACATGCAATAAGATATAAGTTTAATCTAAAATTGCACGATCTCTACTGTAAAAAGGATTATGGATTCAGCCGGGTATTATTAGATATGAGGATTTGAGGGGGTTGGGACGTTTGTTTCGTTTGAACTCTATGGCCTATAATTTGTCATGTGATTCCATACATCAAATCTTGCCTTTTACCCTCTTCCTCTTGACTATTTCCTAGTCTAAGAGAACATTAAAGTCTAGCTACATGGTTGCATGTGCACAAACTATAAAACCAACAAGGTAGGCTCCTTACCTGCTAAATGGGCTTCTAGATTTCTTGGCAATGCAACTATCTTTCTAGGTTGCATTGGTAAAGTTTTCGGTACCAATCTTGAGAAGATTGATGTCATGTTGCTAGTTGCTCAAAAAAATCAGATCAATCTACCACATAGTTGCCCCAATCTTTATGGGATAAGATTTGGATAATGATGAAGTGGATTTGTGGGCGAAAATCCTAAAAGATGGACTTGTTGGAATATATTTCTTTAGCAGAACACCCAGGCCCTAAAGAAGTGCAGGTCAACTTCTAATTTATATATATATATATATATATATATATATATATATATATATATATATATGAGAGAGAGAGAGAGGCTCGATCGGTTGCAAAACCTCTTATGATGCAAAACCCGTGCGAAACCAACCTAGAGGTTTCAGAATTTGCTAAAACTTGGTGGGTGTGCTATCTATGGCAAGTTGATATCATCCTCACCAAAATTCATCAAATTCTAAAACCTCTAGGGGCATCAAATATGCCTAGCATTTGATGTCCCTAGAGGATTTAGAATTTGATGATTTTGGTGAGATGATCATAAATATATATATATATATATGGTGGTAATATGGTGCTGCGTGCATGCTAAGAACTAGAAGATTCAATGGATTTAAATGCACAGATAATAGACATAAGTAAAAAAAAAAATCAATGAACAAACTTACAATGAATGCAAAAGTGAAGGATGACTAATCAAAACATATCAATTTTAGACGGAATTGAGGAATCACATGTTAGGGGCTTTTTTAATATTGTGCAAGCATCTTGTGTTCTCAAAAGTAAATGTGCAAACAAGTTTAAATTGTTTGATAAATGAGCGAGTACATGTTAGAACAGGTTCAAGTAGTTTAGTAACCATGTGAGACGTGTGCAAGAGAACGGTTTCAACTAATATCCCACCTAAATCCACTACACTCCAACTGCACACTCCCACCTACATTTTCTCATGTGATGTCTACAACTCTACATAGCACGTGCAAATTTGCACTTTCAACGTTTGCACAGCATCCAACCAACCCCTTAGCCCACATTTGGCATGCCAGATTAAGAGGCTGAATAGAATAGAATTAGGAGGATAAGCTTTCCCACTGGATAACTATATACAATAAGTTATCCATCTATATCCCTATCCTACAAATATAATATCAAAAATAGTAATGCAGACCTTATCCAATACTTGGTATGCAATACTGGCACGTCATTTTTCAAGTTTTTTTCAAAAATAACATTTGATTCAATAATTTCAATTACATAAAGTGCATAGAGATCGAACAAAGTGGCGGTGATGGTGACGACATTGATGGTTGTATTGATAGTGGTGGTTGTGGTCGTAGTTGTAGCAATGACGGCAGATGGGAGGGGGAGTCTGGCGACAACGGTGGTGTAAAGATAATGGTGGCGCGGATGGCGATGGTGGCAGCGGTGGCGATGGTGGCAGCGGTGGCGATGGTCGTGGTGTGCTTGTGAGGTGGTGGCGGTGGTGGTCATGGTGATGGTGTGGTGGCAACAATGGTGTTGGAGTTGCGGCGATGGTAGTGACGACGGTGTTGGTAGTGGCCATAGCGGCAACGGTGGCGACGTGGTGGAGATGGTTCCAGTGATGGTGATGGTCACGTATGGGAGAGGAAAAAGACATCAGGATTTTGATTTTTCGATTTTAGTAGTTTCGTACAGTGGGATATGACATACCACTCATTAGATTATTCTATGTTGGAAAATAATATGATAATATCCAACCAAATTTGTTATTATGGGCCTCAATAATGCCACCAAACATGGAATATGGATTTCTTTATCCTATAAAGAGCCTATGGATTTCTTTATCCTACAAAGAGCCCAAGGCATACCAAACAGGGCTTTACACATCCTTCTTTATTGAGGCCAAGCGACAAACATATGTGGCATGCACATCCTTCTTTCTTCCTTTCTTTTGTTAAACAATGTGTATCAGTACAAGATGGATAATAATAAGTCGAGACCAACAAGGTAACAAGTCATGTGGGATAACAAGCTATTGTTGGTAATTATGCCCTCAAATCAAATGTAATTTCGACATAAATGAATAAATTTCTTTTAAGAATCAATTTGGATACTTTCATAAAATGTGGTACATAAAAAATGCATCAGCATTGTATATCACTAGCACTAACCATACTTAGGTAGGTGAGGTGACATGGTGAATGAAGTGAGGACCACTTATGCACACGATATTTACATCACTGGACCTTGTAAATATAAATATAGAGATATGTATGTATATTGGTTCCAGATGGTGATGAAGTTGGGCACTTCTTTGTGAAGGTTGTTACACACTTAACCTCCATATAGGATGGCATGATCTATCTAGATCATCGGAGTACAGACTCCGTGACAATGTGTTGGGTGTGTTAAGAACAAACCAAATGGGATGTCGGTGAAGAACAAATCTAACAAATTTTGCACAGATAGAGTGATTATGATTAGTATTGGCAAAGGCCCTTAATCCATGAGAAACTATGAACTTAGATCTACCAACTAGTGAGATCCAACTATATGATAATACCTCAGTATCTTGGTAGTCGGCATCATGGTTTTGGGTACACAGATTCTCCCCAATGAGAGTTGATTGATAGTATGATCACTGCAAATCCAGCGCTAGTGGTTTTGAGTGAAAAAAGTTTTACTAAATTTCTTTATTAAATATCTATCTTGAAAAAAAAATGTGTTTTGTGAAAAGAAATTTTGACAGTGACCAGAAGATCAAAATAGGATATTCAAGTAATTTTTTAATCAAAAGTGAATAGCTGATGGTGTGACAATAAAACCCTAGTTGGCCACGATAGGGTTCCACGTGATGTTTATGGTTATCATTATACAAGTATATTTGCAAGATCTCTAGTATAAAAGGGAATGACCATAGTACTTTCACCTACTTGGAGTGCAATCTTACCTATTTAGTGGAATTAGGTGCGATTAATTAACTAAGACATGGTCTTATTGGTCCATTTGATCCACTTGTGTGAGACCCTAAAGGTCCCACTCTAGATCCCTCATCAAGCCTTTATTCAGGTTCAAGGCACAAGAACTGAGCTAGCCACCTAATCCATGTTGAATCCATGGCACAAGAATCGAGCTCGACACCTAAATACATGTCTAATGCAGCACTGTAACTGGGCCCAAAGCTATAGGGTTTCCTAATAGGGACCAAGAGACCAGCCACATGGGCAATCTTTCATTTAGTATTTTGTGACTGGGGGGCAGCCATTAGGGTTTCATGTGGAAACCAAGCGTCGACCATGTGGGGAGGCAAACTTGTACTCTCGAGAAACAGGGGGACGACCATGTGAGGATAGGTGCTCCTTGGGCTCTCATAATGCACAATGGAATATATGAAAAGAGATGGAGTGACTTGTGGGATATTACACATGGCTCACCCATAGGACCTAAGTTAGCCCTAACCAGAAATGAACGGCAAAGAAGGATCCATAATGCCGACCCCAAATAGATGAGACGTGGTTTGATGGTTATGGTTATGGCTCTCTCTCCCATATGACTGACTTGTTCTTATGGGGAATAAATTAGACTCTTACATGACATCTCCTAGTAGGAGGGAAGTTGTGCATGCTCCAAGTATTGCCAAGATGGACGCTTGCTTTGTGCACAAGGTAAGGGAAAGCCTTGTGGTCCACCTCCTTGCTCCCTCTATTTATAGAGGGCTGATCACCAATTCCACGCACCAAGAGGAGAGAAAGCAAGAGAGGGGGAATCACGGTCTAGCTAAGTCCCAAAACTACATGCTCAGTGATCAGCTCGTGGAGATCCGGGGTCAATTTTTGGTACGTCTCCCTGGAAATAATTTTTTTCCAAAAGTTCCTCAGTATTCTTTAGAAGAGTTCTTTGGAATTGTTTTTTAGTGGTATTCTTGATCCAATCGTGGAGCTAACTATTGTATTGTTTATGCATGAAAGTATAGTTTTTTGTTCATATGCAGTTCATATATGGTCTTTATAATCATGGAATTCATATAGTTGATATCCGGATTACACTAACTTATTATTTTCATCTGTTGTCCCCCGTGATCCAAGATATAAATTATGAAGTATAACAGTTAGTTTCTTCTTGTAGGTTGTATCAAATGCCAGGTTCAGTAAAAATCCATGAAATTGTTCTCAAAGATAGATTGGTCTACTCAAGCTAACTTTAGTTATGTGTTACTTGTCGAAAGATAGGTATTATCATGATGATTAGTGCAAGTCAATCTAACAAGTGGTATCAGATTTTGCTTTTCCAATGGCTTCAATTGAGCCTTGTGGTAATCCAATGAACAAACAAATCCTGCCAGACGGTCGTATATTTCATCGACCTTTAAAATGTCAAAAGGCGAACTCTTTTTCCTTCTTTGTTTCCATATTTTCCATCCATTTTCTCATTGCCGGCTTGTTCATTTGGCTTGTTCAGCCATTTTCTTCATCTAAAGGCTAATCTAAACTCTAAAGCATAACATATCCAATTAGACCATGTTGACAGCAATTTCACGATTGGCATTCAATGATAACCAATTGGTAAGAAAGAACTTAAGTCATGATTTGGGTGAAGTGAAATTGAGCAACCAAATTAAAACTAATGATAGGGAGTTAATACAATTAAAAATTCGAATATACTCCTCTTAATTTGCAAGTAAAAACATGGATTTTTTGAAACTATGTATTACAAGAATCTGAAGAAATGAGAATGAATGAGGATATATGAATAGGGAAATGAGAAGCCCATAAATTCTGTAATCTGTCGGACATTATTATGGCCGATCATGGGCAAAACTGAATACCTAACTCAAACAATTAAAGACAACTCACAAAGTGCTGCCCTCAAATCGTCACAAAAGCAGAATATTAAAACCGCTAAAATTTTATGAAGAATCATCTAGTATCACCTCGCTCACTCAAACTACCATAGGAAAAAGGAATTAACCAACCATGTGTGAAAAATATTAAGGAAGAAAAATAAAGTGGAAAAATACATTGACAAGTTAGGGATAGAGTATACGTAGATCGAACTAAAAGTTATTTCTGTTTTCTTTTAAGTTCAGTAAGCAAATTGCTAGCGCCCCCCTGCCAAGATTAGACCGAAACAGTGAAATAATCCACCTTTGTCTAAAGCACCCATATAACATTAGTGGATGATAGTACGTACAATAAAAACCCTAATTACAACTGTTAGATACCCTCACGCCCCAAAACCCGGGTCGTAAGGGGAGATCCACAGAGGGTATATAACGCGAGCAATAAGTGTCCCCTTTACCGATGTGGGATTAACCAGTGGGCTTCCTCAACACTCCCCCTCAAGCGAAGCACGCTGAGCGAGACACAATCGGAAGGGGCCGCACCCGGAAGGAGATGGTGAACCCAGCTCTGATACCGTGTTAGATACCCTCACGCCCCAAAACCCGGGTCGTAGGGGGAGGTCCACAGAGGATATATAAAGCGGGCAATAGGTGCACCCTTTACCGATGTGAGATTAACCAGTGGACTTCCTCAACAACAACAATAAGGCACCAAAACAAAACCCAAGAAGATATCGTGGGAAATGGAAAGAACACACCATCATTTCTATTTGCTCGGTGGAACCCAGTAACACTGTGAGGAATCACATGGAGTGATAAACAACAAGATGAAAACTACAAGAAGTTGGCAAAAATACACAATTCATTTCTATACTAAAAATGGCAGGTCATATCATAAAGGAATATGCAATTCCCACACAGTAGCAATATTTACACCTCCTGGTGTCCGTTGAACATTAGGCAACAAAGATCAGAAGCAAAAATACCAAGAGAACTATACTTGCAGGCTTGCAGCAATTAGGCGAAAAAAAATAGGGGGACTTGGTGAACTGTCCAAAACAAGAGATCAGTTTTAGCCAAATGACAGAGGACGAAAATACCCCTCACTGTGCTTCAAATTTTCATTTCAATGCCACTCTTTTCTAAACTAAACCAAATCATAAACCTAAGATCTATAGGCCATGAGATGAACCCTAGGCCTATTCCTAAACTTAAGCTACTCACGGTGGTGAGTAGCTACAACTCGCACCGCTGCTGCTCGCGCTGTTGAGAATGAAGGAGGAGGCATCAGGGAGTGGGAGGAGGCGGAGGCTGAGGTCGTCGTGGGCGTTGGGACGACGGGGTGGAGACGGCATTTTTGGGTTTTATGAAATACATCTGGGACCTTCCCTTAAAGGGATCTTATGAGTGTCCAATTCATCAAACCGATCTGTTGTCTGGGACCTAATATCCATTTCCCCAAAAAAAAATATGGGGCGTCGGAATCGCAGATAGAACTCGAACACCATATCTTCGCTATCAAATTCAGTTTGAACTATTACAGAATTGTGCACGATTATGATAGAAACAGCACTACCCTGATCCAATCTGGACAAAAAGAGCAGAAGACCATGTTGCAATCACTTCAATGATCTACCATGCCAATCATAAGACACCTGAAGGGGAAGGGGGGGGGGGGGAGGGGGAGAGCATGAAGGGATGGTAAAGATGGCGTGTAAGATCTGACAGCAGAGATCAAGATCGGCATCAATTCAGAGAAAACCAAATTACCCATTTCGATCGCAGCGATGAAATCACGAAGGATCGGTTAAAAATCCCGTTTTTAGAGAGAAATTGGGAAGGGAAGGGTTTAGAGGAGGTACCTTGAGGCCATCGACGGACAGAAGGCCGCTGAGGATGCACTCTTTGAGCCCTGTCCCGAGCACTATCACATCGTACTCTTCATCCATGGATATAGCGAGAGAGAGAGAGAGAGAGAGAGAGAGAGAGAGAGAGAGAGAGAGAGAGAGAAGAGAGAGAGAGAGAGGAGGAGGAGGCAAGAGAGGGATGGGAGAGAGAGAGAGGACGCAAGAGAGGGATGCGAGAGTGGAGAAATGATTAGGGTTCTTCTGAGATTATTTGTATTGGGTTATTTTTTTATTTATATGTCTTGGTTTAAAGGAGGGGAGAATAAAAGAGTAGGGAGATGGAGAAAGATGCTTGAAGAAGGCAATGAATTTTTCTTTTTGGCCCTAGGACAAGGGCTGAAAGAGGTCTGGAGATCAAGACGGAAAAGGCAGCAACTACTATTTATTGATTCTCCCAGATCGATCAGAAAATATGATTTTCTTTTTTGTTGTTGCAGATATAATCGGAGGATCTTGCGGTAGAGATTCGAACTGCGTCGTGGTGGAGATCCGATCGGTGTGGCGGTGGTATTCCAGCACGATCAGAGGAGGGAGTTGTAAAACCCTTTCTCGTTCTTTCTAGTCGTGGTGGAAGATACGGAGACACTGGTAGCTCACGATGTAAGAGAAGTATCACAGGGATCTCGATCATGTCGTTGCTGACATGGCATGGGTCAATGGAGCCTTCTACTAGTAAGACTTTTACCCCATTTACCTTTTCGTAAAAATCCGAAGTTTGTATTTGGTCAACAGGCTAACTAATAAAGTAAATATTAAATAGGATAAAAGTTCTACTTTGGTGTTGTTTGGATCCAAAAAGTTATAGTAAAGTAAATGGCAGGGGGTTTAATAGGAGCCAAAAAGTTTTTCTCTGAAAAAAGTCAAGTAAAACTTTTGATTTATTAGTAGAAAGAACCGTTGACCCATGCAATGTCAGCAACTGCATGATTGAGAAGGCTCTGCCTGTGATACTTCTCGTCCATCACACAAGTGTCTTCGTTTCTTTCGCCGTGAATACGAGAAATGAGAAAGAGTTTTACAGCTCCTCCTCTGATCGTACCGGATCTCCCTACTCCGATCGTACCAGATCACCACCGCTACAAGGATCGTGTTGGATCTCTGTTTCTTTCGCCGACGAGATCTTCCTCCTTTTTTTTTCTTTTTTTTTTCCAGATCTGAGCCTGATAAGCAAGAAGAAAATCATATTTACTTTCTGAATTACTTTACTGGTCAATCCAAACAATAGTCCAAATGTAATGGTTTACTTTGCTAGTCAATACAAATAGCGAGAAGGAAATCATATTTATTAGTTGATCTGGGAGATTTACTAGCCCACATCTAGTTTACTAGCATTTATTTTGCGGGTCTGAAAAACAAGCTGGCCCCGAGGGTACCTGTAACATCCTCCCCAAACACACAAGATATTGTCCGCTTTGCCCGTGCCCGCACAATAACTTCCCAAGGAGGTCACCCATCCTAGTACTGCTCTTGCCCGATGACACTTAACTACAAAGTTCTTACGAAATTCGTAGCGGCGCACGATTTTAAAACATGTCTTATATGTTTAGGAGGGGAAATTATATAAGTAGCTCATAATCTCATTCTCTACAAGCGATGTGGGGCTAACTCGTGGCCTTGTACACCTCATCTTACCTCACGTCACCTCATCCATCTTGGTATCACAGCTTCAGGAGTCTTGGCTCTTGGCTATTGGATCTTGGTCGTCACAGTACATCTCCAGTATGGGAGAGTGGATCCGAAGTACCACCAGTTAAGAGTGTGACTCCTTTTATTCGATTGGCTTAGGGAAACAGAGGGAAGTAACTTCATCGAAGAGTGATGGGACATCAACTCAAGGAGATGGACTCCATTCCATAGGAGTAGTTCCCTTATGTATAAGATTGACAATTTTAAGTACATGTTTGGCTAAGCTTTTGCGGACTGCTGACGGCGTATAACACGAAAAGTGGGCATCATGTTTTCTGTTACGTGTTTGGTGAAGAGTTTAGTGTGGAATGAGTATGCCATTGTTTCATTTTAAAAATGTGTAGTTAAGAACCTCCATAGAGAGCGTGTCATGCCCCAAAATTCTATGATTTAGTCAAATCACAAAACCCTGGTGTGTGAATAGTAAAACTTGGTACATAGTTTCTCATGCACAGATAATGGAACAGAGTTCTCTATTATTTAAGTATAAAGTTTTAAATTCCTTTATCAACAAAAAGAAAATATATATTGGATTTCATCTCCCAAACTTCTTCAGGGTCATGCCTCGCGTTCTGGCTTCGAGAAGGGCTTGTAAATATGATCTTCGACTTCTACAAGGTTCTCTTCTTCTGCTCCAGTATCTGAACCTAAAGGATTATGGTCTGCAACATAGTCATCTGTAGGCAATGAATTTTTATTTTTGTTGGATCGGCCCTAGAACAAGGGCTCAAAGAAGTCTGGAGATCAAACGGGGGAGACAACAACTGCTATTTATTGACTCTCCCTGATTGGTCAGAAAATCTGATTTCCTTCTTGTTGTTGCAAATCTAATCGGAGAATCTTGCGGTAGAGATCCGAACTGCGTCGTGGTGGAGATCCTATCAGCGTGGCGGTGGTATTCTAGCACGATCAGAGGAGGGAGCTGTAAAACCCTTTCTTGTTCTTTCTAGTCATGGCGCAAGAAACGGAGACACTGGTAGCGCGCGATGGAAGAGGATCAAGTATTACGGGGATCTCTCGATCGTGTCGTTGCTGACGTGGCATGGGTCAATGGAGCCTTCTACTAGTAAAACTTTTACCCCAGTAACCTTTTTGTGGAAATCTGAAGTTTGTATACGGTCAACAAGCTAACTAATAAAAGTACATGGGATAAAAGTTTTACTTCGTTGTTGTTTGGATCCAAAAAGTCATAGTAAAGTAAATGGCAGGGGGTTTACTAGGATCCAAAAAGTTTTACTCTGGAAAAGCAAAGTAAAACTTTTGATTTACTAGTAGACAGAATCGTTGACCCATGCAATGTTAGCAACTGCATGATCGAGAAGGCCCCGCCTGTGATACTCCTCGTCCATCGCACAAGTGTCTTCGTTTCTTTCATCATGAAAACGAGAAACGAGAAAGAGTTTGACAGCTCTTCCTCCTCCGATCGTACCAGATCTTCCTAGTCTAATCGTACCATATCACCACTGCTACAAGGATCGTGTTGGATCCCAGCTTCTTTCGTTAATGAGATCTTCCTCCTTTTTTTTTTTTTTCCAGATCTGAGCCTGGTGAACAAGAAGAAAATCATATTTACTTTCTGATTTACTTTACTTGTCAATCTAAACAGTCGTCCATATATAATGGTTTACTTTACTGGTTAATACAAATAGCAAGAAGGAAATCAGATTTATTAGTTGATCTGGAAGATTTACTAGCCCACATATAGTTTACTAGCATTTATTTTGCGGGTCCGAAAAACAAGGTGGCTCTGAGGGAACCTCTCCATTATGGGAGAGTGGATCCAAAGTACCACCAATATGATAGCCCTATAATTTTAAGGGTATGACACCCTTTTTATTCGGTTGGCTTGGGAAAACAGAGGGAGGTAACTTCATCGAATAGTGAAGGGACATCAACTCAAGGAGATGGACTCCATTCCATAGGAGTAGTTCTCATATGTATAACATTGAAAATTTTAAGTGCATATTTGGTTAAGCTTTTGCAGACCGTCGACGGTGTATAACACGAAAAGTCGGCATCATCTTTTTTGTTACGTGTTCGGTGAAGAGTTTAGTGTGGAATGAGTACGTCATTGGTTCATTTAAAAAATGTGTAGTTGAGAACCTCTATAGAGAGTGTGTCACACCCCAAAATTCTATGATTTAGTCAAACCACAAAACCCTGGTGTGTGAATAGTAAAACTTGGTACATAATTTTTCATGCACGAATAATGGAACAGAGCTCTCTATTATTGAAGTATAAATTTTTACATTCCTTTAACAACAAAAAGAAAATACATATTGGATTTCATCTCCCAAACTTCTTCTGGGTCATGCCTCACCTTCTGGTTTCGGGAAGGGCTCGTAAATAGGATCTTCGACTTCTACAAGGTTCTCTTCTTCTGCTCCAAGATTTACACCTAAAGGGTTATGGTCTGCAACATAGTCATCTGTAGGGGGTGAGGTTCAAATATTTTACACTAGCTTGGTAGGTTCATCAATCACATGATACTCAATTTAAATGACATGATATATAATCGTAATATTCACCAATAGTTAATATTAATATTCCAAATTTTGAATTATTGACCAACCGGAAATCTTTTGGTCTCAGACAGGACAAATTATCACACCTAGAGTTCTTTTGACCTCGTCGGGAAAAACCACAGCCAAGTGTTTTTGGCTACAACCAGGGATAGCCCCACACACTCAATCGGTCAAGCTTTCCACATTCTCAGGCAACCAATACTCATAACTTATTGGAATATAATTATTCTACTAACATATATTTAACTAAGAATACAATGGTTCAACTCTCCTACCTGAGTTTAAGCATTGATTTGAGAGATGATGTGGATTCCGAGGTTTGCAATAATTTCCCAAATAACATCATCATAGGTAATAAAGGTTAAAATAATGTGGCTAGAAATTATTTACTCATTTTCTTTATGATTTCACTATATGATTGTGCGAGTAAGTGTCACGAGTACATAGCCACAAACGAAACTTGATTCTGAATTCATCTGGTCAAGTTATGACTTAAAAAATATTTAAAGAATTACATTTAATTATTCAAAAGGGATGATCACAAGGATATTTTATAATTTATTTATTCTAAAAATCTTAGTTTCAATAGGTTAGGCTCGACACCACGAATATGTGGCTGCAAATGGACTGAATTCGTTTGACAAAGATATGGCCAAAAGGTTGCCTTAAGTAAAACATCTAGTTGTCTTTAGTAATTAATGTATGTTTATAAATTTATTTAATTATATAGATGGGTTCTAGTTGCCTATAGTAGAATTTACAAGTTGCACTAATCAATAGGATTTTATATATAAAACCAGTTGATTTTTATATTCGAGTTAATCTAAAGGGAATTCGACTAAACCCAACAATATCTGACTAAACCCAACATTATCTGATTAAACCCAATTGGGTACACGGGTTGCCCTTAGCAAAGGGGTAGGTTGCTGATAGTAAACGGGTGTTAGTTACAAATCTGTGCTTTGTTCTATAATTGGGCTAAGACTTGTCTATTATACCTAATCATTAGGCTGAGTCCAATAGGGTTAATGGGTCGGCCCAGCAGCGTTAATGATTCGGCCTAATTGAGTTAATGGGCTGAGTCAAATGAGTTTAAATGGGATCAGGCCAAATGACTTAATGGAGTCGGGCCCAAATAGCTTAATGGGTCGAGCCTTGCTGGTATGATGGTGACACGAGCAGCAGGTGGGGTAGTCTCGTGAATGGAGGATGGCGGTAGCGGATGGTGAAGGGTTTCTTCTCGTTCACGGAACCACCCCTCGCAGCTGGATGGAAGCTGGCATGGAGGTGGTAAAACATTAGTTTTTCTCGTTGTGCGACCTGTTCAACCAACCATGGTCAAACAGGTACCAATGTGTTCGGCCAACCATGAAAGAACAAGCAATAGTGTGTTCTGCCGAGGACCAAATAGCTCTTTTTCCTGCCAGCTAGAAAAAAAACACCATGCTTTATATTCTTCTAATCAGATCATAACACTATATTCTACTTTCAGTCCTGTCTAGCCAAACAAATCAGAATCTTGACCATTCCTTCATTATGTGGGTCCATAGAGGATGAGGTGGGGTTTGGGTGTGAAACCAAAATGGATGGAGATAAAACTACTTGGAGGGAGAGGTGCTCGATGGTGGCTCAGAGAGGAGCTCGACGATGGTGTTGCCGAGGAAGGATCCTACGATGTTGGGGGCGGAAAGAATATGTGGTGTGTGTAGAGCAAGAAAATAGTTTTTTTTATATATTTGGGGTGGAGTCTATTAAGAAACTGGTGTGTAAAAAGTTAATTTCGGTGTGCAAATACAAATTCTCCAAAGTGATTAATGCAAATTTAACCAAGTTATTAATATCTTAATATTCCAGTTTTAGAGGGAATCTCAAAAGTCCCCCGATAATATTTTTAGTTAGTTTAGCAAAAAAAAAATTTAAATTTGAAAGGTTGGTTGTTCGATTATAAAAGAAAATAGAACAATGTAAAATGTTTAATTATTAAATCTGGGTATCTCTTCCAACAGGTTGAAGTTAACCTAATGGTTGGGTTTTAGGTCTAATTTGTAAAGGGTTGAGGTTTTGAATCCAATCTTTGGCACAAATTTTTTTTTTTTTTGCCTATCAAACATATTCCAAATATAGCATAATTATTTATAAAATTGACCGATTTGATGAGCCCAACGCACTGTTGCTATTTAATTTTTATTTTTTTTACATAAAACATCATAGTCTTATATCTTTAAATAATAATTAAATATATTATTAAAATATATGGCATTACATAGTGGTAGCAAAACCTTATCCGAATGTGCCCATGCAATGCCTCTCTACTTATATGATCAATATGAAGCCAAAGGCTGCAAAGCAATTGTTACCTTGGATTTTATCCAACAATCTAACAAATCAAAGCATAAATTTGAAGGCATCAAAGCAACCCTTGCCTTCTAATTTAATCCAATGTGTTAGGGTCTGATGTTTCATCAGCCATGTGCTCCCGATATTTCTCAGGAGCGCAACGGGGAAGGACTTTACCTAGAAAGGTTAAGAATGCACATTCTAATTTTGTATGCTCTCAAAGCACCTTTCACATCTAGGGGTTGCAAATAGAAGAAGGCAATGTATATATTGTTGAAGATGTGGCTCCAAACAAGCCGCATACAACTTCAATATTCTTGCGCAAAAGAAACGGCGACAGACAGTGCTCTGGAGTAAGCAGGAATCGGCCAGGCACAGTCGTGCGTATGACTTTTCTAGGTCATGCGCACGACTGGCATCAGTATAGAAGTTGGGCGAGAAATAAAGGTTGGGTATTGCGCACGACCTCCCAGGTCATGCGCACGACTTGATATGGCAGCACGTCGATGAGGTGGTTCGGCTTGCATTTTCTCGTGGGATTCCTTCTACAACTTGTATACGAATACATGCCTATAAAAGGGAAGACCTATGACGAACCTAGGTGATAAGCGAAGCTATAAAAGAAGGTAACCATCATCAAGGGAGAGAGAGAGCAATCCAATGAGGCTTGTGGGCTTCGGGAAGGTTTTTCTCTTGTTTCTTCGGGGTGAGAGGGCTTGCGGGACCTAGTCTCTTATGGGAGGGCTTCTCTTTGTGGGTGTTGTGAGGGATTGGAGAGGGGGCAAGGATCTTGTACTCGAGTTATCTCAATAATAGTGAATCCATTGATCGTTGTTGCCAGATATCGTATGTGATTTCTTTGTGCTTTGTTCTTTGTTTCGCCTTCTCGGGGTGGTGATTCATCGTCTTATCCGTGGAAGTTCCTCGTACATTGTGTTCTCACGCTCCCTCTGCTGCGAGAGGGCCTCGGATCAAAGCATATATATTAGGAGGCAAGGTGCGAAGCTTTGGAGAGTAACTTCGACTCCCCCAAAAGTTGCTCGTAGGGAACGAGCGGGGCCATGTCGAGTGCGACAAGGATGCACCACCATGTTTGGGTGCCCTTGTTCAAAAAGACCCTTGGGACGATAGCCGATTGAACGAATTGACTGGTATCATGTAGTGTAAAAGGCTAGGAGGCTTTTCTCTTAAAATGTTGGCTTTGGGCTACCCTATTTGTAAGCGAAGCACTATAGTGGAGCCAGTAATCGGTGAGGTACAGTCGGGACCATGCTTGACGCACCTCAACATACAAGTCTCGTGTGTGCTACGATGCAAAGCGGAGCTCCATTGTACAGTTGGGCTGTGGAGTGAGCATCGTGATTTGTAGGATCAATGTGTATTGCATACCTTAGAGCTGGACCAGGGAAATGGGATGACACATGTGTCTACCCAAACAGGAATTGGTTGCCGATGGATATTGTTATTGATCTGTCGAGTTCCGATGAGGTGAGAGTGATCCTTGTGCGCAGGACCGAGGCATGAGGTTTAAAGGTGTACCCGTCAAGTCACAAAAGGCTTTGGATCATACAATGTCCTCTCTTAGTAACCCAAACCTCATCTTATAGAATGCTCGCGCTCTAAACCTTGTTCTTGCTCCCTCTCCCTCTCCCTCTCCTAAGCCCCACTCTCCAGATTTTAGATCGGATTCACATATGGGTGTGGATTTAGATTTTGCGGAGTGCGGTTTTGTTGGGTACACGAGAGTGTGATGTGCGTTGGCATGTGAAAGGAGCGTTGCTTTGTGAGGAAGTACACAAAATTATCATTAGTTACAAATCATATTAGTACTTAAATCATTGACCTTTCAAATATATTCTTCCATAAATATAGTAATAAATAGGATTCTTTACTAATGGCCTCTCAAACATTTCTATTTACATATTATATAATTGATTGTATGCTGTTGATTGCTATTGTTTTTATTATAAAATATTTATTTATTATTATATTATTATACTATACTACTCTTATAAAGCTGAGGCCTTTGGTGCCATGTGGCAGCCTCCTCATTCCCCCCTCTTCCATCTCTTTCTCCCAATTTAAATTTCTTTTATAATCAAATGTATTCCTCTCTCTCTCTCTCTCTCTCTCTCTCTCTCTCTCTCTCTCTCTCTCTCTCTCTCTCTCCACACAATGGGGATACAGTGCCGGATGTGCAATCCGATCGTGCAGCATCATAATCGTTTGGGCATTGCACGGGATTAGTACCGGTATATGTATATAGTGTCTCTAGACGCTCCCGATCCAATGCTTAATTGGAATTTGACGCCCGTGCACTCCCGCTCCACGCTATGGTGACTTAGGGTCCTCCTGTGTGCATGCAACATGCCACATGGCATATGGGCACAATGGTACAACAGTGTGTCACTCAGTGGAGCTGGCGACATTTGGCATTGGGCTTGTCGAAGAGCCCTTCGTGGTGATGATGCATTATGGGGTTATGCAAGACTTGGCTTGGCACATCATTAGATCAAGTGGGCTGTTTGGTGGGAGCGTTTGGCTTGGTGCTTCTCGTAGTGCAGTGTTGGTCACAGTACGAGGGCACAATGTTGTTCGGCTTGTAGGCAAGGTAATATGGAGGCACGAAGGTATAGTTGGCCTCTTGAGAGTTCTCGAGATAAAGGCTGAAATCCTATTGCAGTGACCAATACTTCAATTGAGAAGCTTATTCAATTCATTTTTCCACCATATGAGAGCCTAAGGGTGGCAATGGAGTCCAAAAACCCAATCCGGATCCGAACCCGAACTTTGGGTATAGTCATAAATTTTGTACCTGAAACAAGGTTTGGGTGGGATATGAATATAGAAACTCTACCCGATCAGCTTTCGGGTATGAATATAGGTACCTCAATATCAATACCCGAAACCCAATTGCCCCTCTAACTTCTGCATGCTAGATAACACGGTTGGACTCCAAACTCGTTGTAATATACCCAAATTCTACCAAAATTCATATCATACTAAAAACAATATAATAGAAAACCATAGGAGCTTCTTAACATTGCATTCTCAAGTAATTGCATATTTTGTGAATAAAAAAAGAGACAAAACTATAACCAATTCATACTCGAAATCTAAATCAAAACCCGAATAGGTATGGGTCAGGTATGGACCTTGCCGTACCCGAATGGACATGATAGGGTTTGACCCGAACCCGACCCGTTGCCACCTCCTATTCGAGGGTAACAAATAAGGTTAGTTGATATCACCAAAACCGTAGAAAATGCTAAGACTTCCATTGAAGTCTCCTCTGCTAGGTAACGAGCATCTCTAGTAGTTGCGCAAATTTTACTCACATATGAGTAAAATCTCAATCTTATACAGAATGCTCAAACCCTTTACTTAAATTTGAGTAATGACTCAATTAGGTATGAGTTTGAGTAAGGACTAGAGCTGATTCTGAAGCTTTTACTCAAATTTGGATAAAAAAAACTCATATTTAGATAAAAACTCAATGTTGGATGGTAGTTTTGTAAATAGGAAGGCCCTTGGTGATGACCGTTGAGAATTTGGTATGAGATTGAGTCTCTCCCTGATTTAGTGAAATTTTTGAATAAAACTCAGTTTGGTACAAGTCTGAGTAAAGGATTGGAGCATTTTTTTAGGACCTTTTACTCAGATTCAAATCAGAGTCATGATTTAAGTAAGGGTTGGAGATGCCCTAAGAGAAGGCTAGTGAAGATGTGATTATTTATGATTAAACATTTTTATTGGCATTGAAACGAGTTGCAAATGGCATCATTAGAGCATCTCCAATCGTTGGAGCGGCCATTTTGGTATTTTTGTCATATTTGGCTCTCCACGTGGGCAAGTGTTCAAATCGTTGGAGATCCATATATGGCTAGAAATACCCTTTTAATATTTTATAATCCCTTTAGCTAGCATCTAAAAAATTGATGATGGCAAGCTTCGTAAATAAATGAATCAAGAGTGATAGTTTATTGGCTTCAAAATATAAAGATTCATTTTATAGCAGGTGAATAGTAGAATGCTCAAATGAGCGTTCAACTATTGTGTTTTTGTCAAATATGGTTGTATGGCTGACGATTGGAGAGGGTTGAAGGCCAAATATGGTTGTATGGCCAACGATTGAAGACGCTCTTAGTGAATCAGTAGTGTGGTTTCGAATGAACTAGATGATGAAGTAATTGAAAAGGCTTGTGCAGCTACAAGACCACTACCCTTCACCTACTAATTAGATGATAGAAGTCATAGAGAGAGGAGTCCAAAAGTCATAGAAAAAGGCTACTTCCATTGTTGTACTATCTGGACCACCATCCTCTTAAGCTATACTAACATCTCACACTACTCCATCACTCTCAGTAGCCTTCGTAGGATTCATACAAATATTAAAGCTAGAAATATGTGAATACCTACACACACATAAAAAAAGATTGATTCGAATAACATCCAGACTACTATTCATCTATTGAAAGATCGAATTCCAACCCACCAGGAGATATGAGCGTTGGTAAAGCAACTGATGCTTCGGTGAGGAGGTTATGGGTTCAACTCCTCCTCCCCTCGATTTACCTAGGAGTGAAGTGGGAATTACCGAGTGGGTCGGGCTTCACTCCCAGAGGGATTAGTCAGTGGGCCACTGCAAATGTTAGATACCCGGGTCTTGGGGTGTGAAGGTATCTAACATGGTATCAGAGCTAGCTCGTCTTTAGCTCCTGCTATTGCTCCGGGTGCTTCCCATCGATCGTGCCTTGCCACGTGTGCTCTACGTGGGAGAATCCTTGCCACGCGTGCTCCGCGTGAGGGTGAATGTTAACGGATAGTCCCACATCGGTGAAAGAGGCACCCATCACCCGCTTTATATACCCTTTGTGGACCACCCCTTAAGACCCGGTTTTTGGGCGTGCGCGTGAGGGTATCTAACAAGGTATTAGAGCTAGGGTTCATCGTCTCTTGCTCCGGGTGCTCCCCATCGATCGTGCTTTGCCACGCGTGCTCCGCATGGGACAAATCCTTGTCACGTGTACTCCGCGTGAGGGGGAGTGTTAACGGATAGTCTCGCATCGGTGAGGGAGGCACCCATCACCCGCTTTATATACCTGTATGCGCAAAAAAAAGGTACGGGTCGTCTTTATTGCGAATCACACGAGATTACAATTGTGGCCGGGACCCGGGTTGCTCGGGTGTAGCGAGTCCGGGTTGCGGCGAGTTTTGATCAGGGGATTGTGGGAAAGATCTTCTGGGGGATCCCTTTGATCCGCGTCTCCACGTGGTATTCGTGCGAGAGCGCTGAAGGGGCTGCCCAGGACAGGGGTTTTACAGGGAGAGGGTTTTGGAGAGGCTAAGGAATGTCCACCGTTGCTTTGTCCCTTCCGTGCTTCGCGCTTTCTCGGCTAGGGGGTTTTCGGCTTCGTTCCTCGGTCTTCGTGTCTTCCTCGTTCCTTGCTTGACCTCGGTGTCCTTGATCGTCGGTTCGCGGCGTCGATCGAGATTTTGGCGTCGGCTTTGGCTTTGCTCCGGCGTGGCTCTGGCTTTTGCTTTGCTTCGGCGCTTGCACTTGGACGTAGCTGGGAGAGACTTGCGATGCTTTCGTTCTTCCGGACTTCGCGTCGTATCGGCTAGAACGTGCGGTGCTTTTGCTCGTGGCCGGCATAGTCGCTTGGCTTTGGCACTTGCGTTGCTTTGGCGCGGGCTTTACTGGGGCTTTTGCTTTGGCTTCTTGCGTCGGCTTTAGCTTCAGCGTCAACTCGATCTTCTTCTTCGAACGACGTGGGCTGCTTCTCCGGTGCTTCGACGATTTGCGTGTCGACTGGACTTCTCTTCTTCTCCGGGCTTCTTTGGCGTGATCGGAGTCGAAGAATGCTTTCGAAGATGGTGGGGGTAGCACCGATCTCCGTGCGACGGTTGTGGCGTCGGCTTTTGTTGATGAAGACGACGAGGGTAGCGACGGTCTCCGTGCGACGGTTGTAGCGTCGGCTTTTGTTGATGAAGACGACGGGGGTAGCGACGCTTCAGACGATCTGCTCCAGGCTTTCTTCTTCGTGGATGGCGCAGGTGTTAGTCGAAGACGACGGGGTGATGACGCTTCGCTTCTCTCCTCCGAGCTTTGGGGCTTGATCGGGATCGAGGATTTGTTGGAGACGACGGGGTAGTGCCGCTCCTCTTCTTCTCCGGGCTTTTGGGCTTGATCGGAGTCGAAGGCTTGTTGGAGACGACGGGGTAGTGCCGCTCCTCTTCTTCTCCGGGCTTTTGGGCTTGATCGGAGTCGAAGCTTGTTGGAGACGACGGGGTAGTGCCGCTCCTCTTCTTCTCCGGGCTTTTGGGCTTGATCGGAGTCGAAGCTTGTTGGAGACGACGGGGTAGTGCCGCTCCTCTTCTTCTCCGGGCTTTTGGGCTTGATCGGAGTCGAAGCTTGTTGGAGACGACGGGGTAGTGCCGCTCCTCTTCTTCTCCGGGCTTTTGGGCTTGATCGGAGTCGAAGCTTGTTGGAGACGACGGGGTAGTGCCGCTCCTCTTCTTCTCCGGGCTTTTGGGCTTGATCGGAGTCGAAGTTTGTTGGAGACGACGGGGTAGTGCCGCTCCTCTTCTTCTCCGGGCTTTTGGGCTTGATCGGAGTCGAAGTTTGTTGGAGACGACGGGGTAGTGCCGCTCCTCTTCTTCTCCGGGCTTTTGGGCTTGATCGGAGTTGAAGCTTGTTGGAGACGACGGGGTAGTGCCGCTCCTCTTCTTCTCCGGCCTTTGCTTCTGGCGTCTTCGGAGTCGAAGGGTTCTTCTTCTCCGAGCTTTCTTCTTCGTGCACGGAGTCGAAGGGATGATCTTCGTGTGCAAGGGCCTTCACATTGATGAGGACTTTCAGTAAGCCGATCCCTCGGGACAGGCTTGACTGTGCCTCGTGAAGCCTTGGGTCGATGAAGAAGCGTCTCCTCTTCTGCAGAGCTCTGGCGTTTCGTCTTCAATTTCCCGACCATTTTTTCCTTCCCCCACCCCCTCTATTTATAGGCAAAGAGGTGGGGAGAGAGATATGGAAACTCTTTAATTTTAAATCCCCTTGTATCTCTCTCATAATTACCCGGATTTTATTCATCCATTGATGAGGGGAATAACATTTAGTTGTTTTCCTTTTCTGGCGGGTGCAATTATGGCTGGATTTCGCACACGAAATCGATGGCGATCGGGCGCTTCGTCTTGTGCGTCGGATCGAGGGATCGGCGCAGATCCGCGTGTGCGCAGACGTCATACGCTACCTCCCCCCGCGCATGGCGGTATTTTTTCCTTTTCTTTCTTTTCTTTCCTTTTCTTCTCTTTCCTTTTTCTTTTCTTTCCTTTTTCTTTTCTTTCTTTCTTCTTTTCTTTCCTTGCAGGGCCGGCCGGCCCCTCCTTGGGGTTCGGTCCCCACTAGGGCCGGTCCTATAGGGTTCGGACCCTAGTAGGGGCCGGCCCCTCTTGGGGCGGGGTCCGAGTCCTATGCCGGCGCGCGCGAGTCGGGTCTGCGTGTCTGGTTTGCATCCACGTTGGCGCGAGCGAGTTGGGTCCGTGTGTCGGGTTTGCATCCGTATCGGCACACGTAAGTCGGGTTCGGGTCCGACGAAATTCGTGTGTCTACAAATGCCCCCTCAAGGACGAGTGCGTCGGTGAGAGCGTGTCGGGTTTGGACACGTAGGAATCGTAGAGCGCTTGTCCTTGATTCCTTTTGTGGGCAGGGTTGGGAGTCTATTTAAGGACCCCTACCCCCTTCTTCCGTCATTGCGTTTCTTTGCGAAGGTTCTGCCGGCTTCTGGAGACTGCTGTCGGAAGAGAGCTGCCTGGGTTTGCACGCGACTTGCTCCGTCTTCCCGGTGTTGCCTCTTTTTTTTTTTTTTTTTTTTTTTTTTTTTTTTTTTTTTTTTTTTTTTTGGACCACGGGAGCTGCAGCGGCAGTGGCAGGGTCGGCTAGGGCTGCGGCGGCTGGGCACGAGGCCAGCGGCGTGCGGCGCGCCGAGCTGGGTGCCGGTGCGAGCAGTTGGCTGTGGCTCTTGCTTGTAGAGAAGACCTTCGCTATGGTTTCGATCATCTTCTTCGTTGCGGACCTCTTTTGCTCCAAAGATTGCACGGACGTCGAAGGTGGCCACTGTACGGAGTCCGAGTGTGGCACGAAGGCGGCTGGAGTGCGAGGACGGCCACGATGCATCTCGGCGGAGGACTATTGCCCCTTCTTCGGTGTGGGAGTGCAATGGCGAGGCCGATTGTCATAGCCGAGGTCGATGACGCAGGCGTAACGAGAGAAGGAGGCGGAGTCGTTGTGGCCGAAAGCGGTGACGACGGCGCAGAGAGAGAAGGTGGAGTCATCGCGGGTCAGGTATGGCGACTCTAACTCCTTCTTTTTCTCTTTCCTTTTTCTCTTCTTTCCTTTCTTTTCTTTCTTTTTCTTTTCTTTCTTTTCTTTTTTTTCCTTTTCTTTTCTCTTTCCTTTTTCTCTTCTTTCCTTTCTTTTCTTTCTTTTCTTTTTTTTTTTTTTTCTTTTTCTTTTCTCTTTCCTTTTCTTTTCTTTCCTTTCTTTTCTTTTTCCTTTTCTTTCTTCTGCTTTCCTTCTTCTTCTGGTCCGCGAAGGCAGCAGCGGCAGCGGCAGCGTGGCACGGGCTGCGGTGGCGGCGTGTGGCGAGGCGGCCGGTGCGGGCGACGGTCGTGCGGCGCAGGCGGTGGCCGGCGCGCGGGAGGCGGTGTGCGGCGCGGGTCCAGGTCGGCGGCCGGGTGGTGTGGACGCGGGGGCGCAGGTGACGCGGAGGAGGCCGGAGCGGCGCGTGGGGCTGCGGAGGACGCGCGCAGGCGGCATGCGGCGAGGTCGGGCGGGCTGCGCGCGGTCGTCGGCGTGCAGCGCGGAGCTCGGCGGGTCGGCTGCCGGGCGCGGAGACCGGGGCGCATGCGAGGCTAGGGCGCGGGAGCGAGTGGCGGCGGCTGCGGAGGTCGGGGCCGGCGGCAGTGGCCCCGAGCAGGTCGGCTGCGGCGGCCGGTCTCTTCCCCCTATGCGTGGGTTTGGATCAGACAAGAGGGTGGCTGTATCCCCTTTTTTTTTTTTTTTTTTTTTTTTTTTTTTTTTTTTTTTTTACGCGGAAAGCTGGAGCTTGGAGACCGTCGTCGGAAGAGTGCTGCCTGGGGTTGCACGCGACTTGCTCCGTCTTCCCGGTGTCGCCTCTTTCGTCGGCGGCGGCGGCGATGGTGCGCGGCGCTTGAAGACGAAGGCTTCCGTCGGCTTGGAGACGAAGGCTTCTTCGATGCTTGGAGACCGTCGATGGAAGAGTGCTGCCTGGGGTTGCACGAGACTTGCTCCGTCTTCCCGGTGTCGCCTCTTTCGTCGACGGCGGCGGCGATGGTGCGCGTCGCTTGAAGACGAAGGCTTCCGTCGGCTTGGAGACGAAGGCTTCTTCGATGCTTGGAGACCGTCGGCGGAAGAGTGCTGCCTGGGGTTGCACGAGACTTGCTCCGTCTTCCCGGTGTCGCCTCTTTCGTCGACGGCGGCGGCGATGGTGCGCGTCGCTTGAAGACGAAGGCTTCCGTCGGCTTGGAGACGAAGGCTTCTTCGATGCTTGGAGATCGTCGGCGGAAGAGTGCTGCCTGGGGTTGCACGAGACTTGCTCCGTCTTCCCGGTGTCGCCTCTTTCGTCGACGGCGGCGGCGATGGTGCACGGCGCTTGAAGACGAAGGCTTCCGTCGGTTTGGAGACGAAGGCTTCTTCGATGCTTGGAGACCGTCGGCGGAAGAGTGCTGCCTGGGGTTGCACGAGACTTGCTCCGTCTTCCCGGTGTCGCCTCTTTTGTCGACGGCGGCGGCGATGGTGCGCGTCGCTTGAAGACGAAGGCTTCCGTCGGCTTGGAGACGGAGGCTTCTTCGATGCTTGGAGATCGTCGGCGGAAGAGTGCTGCCTGGGGTTGCACGAGACTTGCTCCGTCTTCCCGGTGTCATCTCTTTCGTCGATGGCGGCGGCGATGGTGCACGGCGCTTGAAGACGAAGGCTTCCGTCGGCTTGGAGACGAAGGCTTCTTTGATGGCTTGGAGACCGTCGGCGGAAGAGTGCTGCCTGGGGTTGCACGAGACTTGCTCTGTCTTCCCGGTGTCGCCTCTTTCGTCGGCGGCGGCGGCGAAGGTGCGCGGCACTCGAAGACGAAGGCTTCTTCGATGGCTTGGAGACGAAAGCTCCTTTGGCGGCTTGAAGACGAAGGATTCTTCGACAGCTCGCGAAGACTAAAGCTTCAGTCTTGGCGGCGAAGCATTCTTCGGCGACTTGGAGTCGAAAGATTCTTCAGCGGAGTGTTATCGTCTTCTTGGTGCGGGAGCATAATGACACTGGCATGGCGAAAAGACGAAGCCGAGTGTGGTGGCGATCGCCTGGTGCGAGGATGAGTCGGAGGCGTTGAAGGCCAGGGAAGGTGGCTCCCTTTTTTTTTTTTTTTTTTTTTTTTTTTTTTCGGAATTGACTTTACCTCTCGATCGGTCTTGCACTTTTCATATCCTTGCAAGATTCGTCCCCCTGAGTACCTTCCGAAGGCTGGCTAGATTATTGATGAGGTCAACCGCGGGTTTAGAGTTACTAGCGAGGTTGCACCTTTCTGGTAGCAATGTCAGCTTGAAGGACACCGAGATGGGCGTTCTGAAGAGGATGACGAGGCCACGAGCATCAACAAGGAGTAGACTGCTTTGGTTGTCTTTTGCTTGTCGATCTTGACCTTGATGACAGCTCCAGTGGTTCTTTTGGCTTTGTGGAGGTCACGAAGGCTGCGGTTGTTGTTTATGCGTCCGCCATTCTTCGGGTTGCTGCTTTTGACTTCGGTGGCAGTTTCCACCCTTCAGGTGGGCCTGAGCTTTTGCATGAGCCCGGTGGATTTCAAGGCAACGATTCTTTCTTTGCGGAGCAGATGCGCACCTTCTTTGAAGGGTGGCGAGCTTCATTGCTTGCGACGGTCTTCGCTGGAGGATGCTTCCTTGGGCTTAGCTGCGACTGAGGGGGAGAGACGTCAAGCATCGCTTCAGAAGCTGGAGAATGCCCGAGCGACCGAGAAGACTTCTAGAGCAGAGTTTGTGAAGCAGCGGAAAGCTGGCGACGCGTCGAGAGTTGACTGCTTCCCTACCCCTGGAATTGCAGCGCGTGTAAGCTGTTGGGAGCGAGCCACTTTGGCGCCTTAGGGACTTCGACTTGCCACACTCGTGCGTCGCTTTAGAAGCTGGAGTTTCATTTGGGGAAAGCTCGAGCGACCGAGAAGATGTCTGGAGCAGAGCTTGCGAAGCAGCGTGCATAGCTGGCGACGCGTCGGAAGCTGACGGTTTTTCTACCTCTGGAGTTGCAGCGCGTGTAAGCTGCAGAGGGCGAGCCACTTCAGCGCCTTAAGGACTTCGACTTGCTACTCGTGCGTCGATTTAGAAGCTGGAGTTCCATTTGGGGAAAGCTCGAGCGACCGAGAAGATGTCTGGAGCAGAGCTTGCGAAGCAGCTTGAAGATCTGACGAATTGCCGGGAGCGGGTGGAGTGATCGAGAAGGCTGCCGGAGCGATCCTTGCGAAGCAGCATGCATAGCTGGCGAAGCGTCGGAAGTTGACGGCTTCTTTACCCCTAGAGTTGCGGCGCGTGTAAGCTGCGGAAGGCGAGCTGCTTTGACGCCTCAAGGACTTTGACTTTCTTGTCATCCTTTAGTTTGATGACCGGATTGATGGTTATGCACTCACTTGCCTCTGGACTGGCCTTCTGGGACGACGTTGGGATGTTTCTTTTGTATGGACTGAACCTTTGTAGGTTGCCTACGTACCCTACTGAGAGGGATCAAGTCGCACGTAGTTCGTTTTTTTTTTTTTTTTTTTTTTTTTTTTTTTTTTTGGGCAAGGGGGGTAACCTTGCGCTAGGCAAAGTACCTTTTGAGGGACTTGCCACTGGTAGGCAAAGTCGCCACTGGTTCGCAGCTATCGCCCGCCTTCTTCGCTTCAATATAGTTGGAAGTGAAGATCTTCTTGACTGGAGTTTTGACGATTGCTGGAGTTTGACTGGAGTCGATGCCCCGACAATTTGGAAGGATTTGTTCGCCGCTTTTGCAGAGACGAGCTTGAGTCTTTGTCAGGCGATATGGTATTGCAGTTGAGGGTAGTGAACCCATGTGCGCCATGCTTTCTTTGCTGAGGCTGGATTTGAACATCAATTCGGTGGAGTTTTGCCCCCGAGTGCCATCTGGCTTGATTGCGAGTTGCTTGGAGCTGGTGTACTCAGAAGACTCGGTTGACCTTGAGACGTGCAACAGACCATGTAACGGTAGTGTCATCCCTTGCAAAGTGCTGAAGTTGGCCTCGAAGAATGATGACGTTGGTTCCTTTGCTGGAGTGAGAGGCGATCGTCCTGGTTTTCGAAGCCACTGAGGTACGAGCCGCAGGACTGACGCAGCTTGAGCTGGCAACGGAACGCATCGCATCGAGCTTGATTTGAAGTTGATGTAAATTTTCCGTCTTGAGGCTGGCGCTTCCTTGACTTTCTGCATCGCCTGGCTGGAGGATGTCACTAGTTTTGCAAGTGAAGAGCTTTTGTCCTTCGCAGCTGCTTTGACTCCCTGAGCTCGTAGAGCTTTTGCTGGATGAGCTTCGTTGGCATCAATGCTTCTCCCCATGCCTTCAATGTTAATGTCGCTTTCTTCATCGTCTTTCCAGAGCACTTGGTGAACTTCCATCATGCAGCAGGAGACCTTGAAGTTTTGATCAGCTTCAAGCCAGCGATTGGGAAAGAACTCCTGGAGTGTCGCCAGCTTTGGGCATATTTGCTGGAGAAGATTTTTCGGACTTGCTGGTGGTACTTCGGACGTCTTTCTTCCTGGAGCTTCATTCTTTTCCTTGAAGGACTTCCTTCTGGGGAGTTTTCTTGTCGCCCGGTTTTTCTTATGGTTAGCCAGACGTGCTATCCTGTAGCTTGATCGTCGTGACCTTCTCCTTCGAGGCGCCATAGCCCATGTGTTAAGATCTTCCTCGCCAAGGTGAAGAACTGGTGTTGCGACTGAAGGCTCTTCCTTGATCAGAAGGACTTGCGCTTCTAGAGACGGTACCAATTCATCTTCTGATCCCCAGCTGGTTGGCTTGATTTCTTCATTTGGAATCGAAGGAGGCCTGGAGTAGAGGACATAATAGTCAATTTTGCCCGATGGTTGGCCTAGCAGGTTGACTTCGGGGCTTCTTTGTTCGTCTCTAGCTTTGAGCAGGTGCCGGGACGTAGCTTCGTTTGGAAGAGGGAGTGCTTGCATGAGAGACGGTTGCCCCCAAGACAGTAAGGATTTGGCCCTAGGTACTGAAGAAGTATGTCGTTGTCGTCTTCTTGGACTGCCCCCCTTCTTTGAGTCATCAACGGTGGACTGCCCCCCTTCTTCGAGGACTGGCGGGGCGTTGGGCAACTCGTCGTCCGAAGTAGAAGTGTTACCGTTGTCGGGATCCGTAATGGAGATATGATTGACGGCAGCTATGGGTGGGTGGGTGGGTGTTGAGACGAAGTCCTCGATTGGCATCCCCAGACGATCGAACGCCGACTTCTTCTTTGATTGTTTGACTGGCCCGAGCCTCTCGAACACGGATGTGCGTTTTCGATTCGACCAGTCTTTACCACCTCTGGTTTGCTTCCGGAACAAGGCTTGGCATCGAGCCCGTCGTCGTCTTCTCCTGCTGTCTGGATGGCTGAGGTAAGTAGAGCGTGCATCGGAGATTGTCGATTCTTCGGCTGCTTCATCTGCCATCCTCGCCTCGATGTAGTTCGAGGTGAAGGTCTTCTTCGCTGCGGTTCTGATGACCAACGGAGCTTGACTGGAGCCGATGCCTCGGCGGTTCGGGGGAATTTGCTCTCCGTTTTGAAACAGCCGAGCTTGAGTTCTCGTCATCCCATGCGGAGTTGCTGCTGGTGGGAGTGTGCCCATGGCGCTTTCCTCGTTGTAGCCGGCTCTGAACAGCAACTTGGCAGCATTTTGCCCCTAACTCCCTTCCGGTTTGAATCTGAGTTGCTCGAGGTCTGCTGATTCGACAGGTCTACTTGGGTCCGGAGCTTGCGTCAGACTAGGTAGTGGCACCGTCATTTCTTGCAGAGTGATGACGTTGGCCTGAGATAACGACGGGGCCAACTTCCTTGTCGGAGTAGAAGGCGATCGATCGGATTTTTGGAGCCACTGAGGCGCGAGACGCAGGACAGGCGCCGTTTGGATTGGCAACGGGGTATGTTGCATTGCTCTTGGCTCGAAGCTGATGCGCATCCTTCGCCCAGGTTTCGGCGTTCCTTGGACCTTGAGTCTTGCCTCGTCGGAGGGTGGCACCGAATTTGCGGGAAATGGAGTCTTGTCCTGCTTCACTTCTTCAATCTTTTGAGCTCGAGGGGCTTTAGCTGGCAGAACTTCCGTGACCAGGCCCTTTGCTTGGTAGAATTTAGCGTCGGCCAGGTGTGCCTCGGCCTCGTTGAATGGCTTGTCATCCGCAACTATGCACCTCTCCACGCCTTCTTCGTAGTACTTGAGGCACTGATGCCAGGTGGATACCACGATGCCGTTCTCGTGCAGCCATGGTCTTCCCAACAGGAGGCGATATGACGTCTGGCAATCGATGATGTGGAAGAGGACCGTTGTATCCAGCGGGCCGATGGAAAGCTTCAAACGAATGATTCTGACGGTGGACTGTCCGCCCTGGTTGAAGCCTTGAATGACCAATTGACTTGGTGAGAGCTGGTCGTCGGTGATGCCGAGTTGCCGCATCGTCTGGATAGGCATGATGTTGACGGCGGAGCCACAGTCCAACAAGATTCGGTTCACTGGCTTCTCCTTGATGTATCCCGAGACGTAAAGAGGCCGGTTATGCAATCGCGTTCCGAGTTGTAGGTCCTCGTCCGAAAAGGTTATCGTTGCATCACACGAGGCCACAGCTTTGCGCCTTTGATCGTCCTTCCTCTTCCTTTTGTAGCCATCCGGATCGGCCAAGGCCGCCGCCATTGCCAGACGAGCCTTCTTCGGGAGATGCAAAGCCTCTACGAGAGGCATGTGCAAGATTGCTTCATCGTGAGAGGCGGTACCCCCTTCGTCGGAATCGTCTCCTTCATCTGTGGAGTCGCCTTCTGCAGAAGTTTCGCTTTTGTTCTTTCCTTCCGACGTCTCATGGACTTCGACCATGCAACAAGACACCTTGATGTGTTGGTCCGCTGGGAGGAAGTGATCTGGGAAGAACTCTTGCAAAGTTGTCGGCTCTGGAAGACTCTGCTGAAGGATATCGTCTTGGCTTGCTGGCGGCACTTTGAACGCCTTCCTCCCTGGAGTCTTGCTTTTCTTCTTGTAGGTCTTCCGCTTGGTGAATCCCCTCCTTACACGGTCTTGCTTGAGCTTCTTTTCTTGCCATGGCTTTCGCCGCCGCGGTAGCATGACCCATGCTTCTTCGTCGGTGGATTCCCCTCCGCTAGGATGATGGTCGACAGCAGCAACTGGTTCCCTCGGCGGTACTTGTTCTTCTGGAGGCTCTACTGACTCGTCTTCCGATCCCCAGCCGGTGGGCTTGATTTCTTCAGCTGAAACCAATGGAGGCTTTGAATAGAGGACGTAATAGTCGAACTTCCCTGAAGGCTGGCCTAGCAGACCGACTTCCGGATCTCCTTGCTCGTATCTTTTCTGGAGAGCGTATTGGGACGTAGCATTGCTTGGAAGAGGTGTTTGCTCTTCTTGAGGCTCTACTGGCACGTCTTCCGATTCCCAGCCGGTGGGCTTGATTTCGTCGATTGGAACGGACGGAGGCCTTGAGTAGAGGACGTAATAGTCGAACTTCCCCGAAGGCTGGCCCAGCAGACCGACTTCTGGATCTCCTTGCTCGTATCTTTTCTGGAGAGCGTATTGGGACGGAGCATTGCTTGGAAGAGGTGCTGGCGTGAGCGATGATTCCCCCCAGGGTAGCGGTGTTTCCTCCTCGGTGAGCGCAGGAGTATACTGACGTCGCTTCGAGACTTTTGGCTGGGAAGTTGACTTAGCGATTGGAGCTTGACGGTTGATGCGCAATTTGGGCATGCTTCGCCGAGCAGCGACGAGTACTGGCGAGAAGGAGTCGAAGGTGATGGACGTCATGTTGGCCGTAGCAACCTCCCCGGAGTCGATCTCTATCTTCCCTTGCTTAGCGAGCGCCATGATTCTTTCCTTGAAGACGAAGCATCTTTCGATGGGATGACTCACCATCCGGTGGTATTTGCAGAAGAGAGGGTCGTCGACACGATGCATCTGCTCAGGCCTCTTCGAAGGAGGGAGCTCTATCATCTTCTCCTGCAGCAGTTGGTCGAACATGGAGGAGACTTCCGAGTCTGGAAAAGGGTACACCTTGGCTTCGAGCTCCTCGAGAGTCATCCTTTGTCTTGGAGGCGGAGGCGGCGGTATGGCGACGCCCTTCTTCTGATCTGGCTTGCCACCGATCTTGAGCGGCTAGGAGGTTGAAGCGACGTCAGCAACATTGACTTGCTTTAGTTTCGTTGCCGGTGGCTTGTCCTTCTTTTCTATCTTCAAAAAGTCCTTATTCTTCGAGTCCCCGCGGTTTGCTAGGCTGAGTTCCATGTCATGAGCCCGAGTTGCGAGTTCTTCGAAAGACCGAGGCTTGATACCTTTGAGGATGTAAAGCAGACCCCAGTGCATGCCTTGGGTGCACATCTCGATGGCCGAGTCTTCAGACAAGCGGTCTCGTGAATTCAGCGCGAGGTTCCTCCACCTGTCGATGTAGTCGATCACTGGCTCGTCTTTCCTTTGTTTGACGGCAGTGAGTTCGGTCATGCTGACGGTTCGTCTGGTGCTGTAAAAGCGATTGAGGAACTCCCTTTCCATCTGGTCCCAGCTGTCGATGGTCCCTGCAGGAAGATCAACGTACCAGTCGAACGCGTTGCCTTTGAGGGTGCGGACGAATTGCTTCACCATCTCGTCGCCATACGTGCCGGCATTATTGCAAGTCTCGATGAAGTGGGCAACGTGCTGTCTCGGATTTCCCTTTCCATCGAAGTACTGAAACTTTGGCGGCTGGAATCCGACTGGGAAGCGTAGCTGCTGGATCCTCGTAGTGTAGGGCTTCGAGTATGCTGCCGTGATCGGAGGAAGGCTACTGCTGTGGGATCGCATTATGTCGGCTATCAATGCTTGGACTTGCTGAGCACTCATTGCAGCCGCTGCCGGAGGTTGTGTGGCCACCGAGGCTGGCATTGGGGAGACGACTTCCAATGGGACGGGAGCCGAGGAGAGCGCTGGTGTAACTGCTTGAATCGTCGGAACAACCTCTGTAGGAGCGGGAGTTGAAGACGGAACTGGAGCGGCTACTGGAGAAGCGACGGGTTGGCCGACTGGTGCAGCGTCCTTTGCGCTTAGCTTTTGGAGCAGAGTGTTGATGTGACGATCCTTCTCCTCCATTAGCCGAGTAATCTGCGCCATGTGCTCGTTCATCTGCATGACTTGGAGCTGAAGAGCGAACGGAGGATGGTGACGGAGAACGTCTCGGTGTTGCATGTTCGCATCCTCGCCATCATCATCGGAGACGTAGTTACGCCGACTTGCTTCTGGCTGATGATTGATGTTTGCCCCCTGCAGAGGAGGTGCAACGTCTGCTGGAGAACCCGAACGGGTTCGGGGTTGGGGCTGGTCCTCCCCAAACTTCTGGACATGGACTCCAGGATCGAGGCTCGTTTCTTCAAGCACCAGGGCCTCGTCGGCGCTTTGGCGAGCATCTTCGGTAGTAGCTTCCGGCACGAAGACGTCCGCAAGAGTCCGAGTACGCCGAGTGTAGACGCGCACCATTGGAGGAGCATCACCCTCCGGATTTACTGGATCACCGTGTCGGAGTAGAGGAGACTCGGCGATTGGTGAGAGGCTTGGAGCAAACGCATCGTTGTTTGTTCCGGCCATTGCAAACTTCAAGCAGCTTCTTCAACCGTACGGATGAAAGGAGAAGATGTCCCACCGGGCGTGCTAGAAATCTGTGGACGCGGAAAAAAGCGCGGGTCGTCTTTATTGCGAATCACACGAGATTACAATTGTGGCCGGGACCCGGGTTGCTCGGGTGTAGCGAGTCCGGGTTGCGGCGAGTTTTGATCAGGGGATTGTGGGAAAGATCTTCTGGGGGATCCCTTTGATCCGCGTCTCCACGTGGTATTCGTGCGAGAGCGCTGAAGGGGCTGCCCAGGACAGGGGTTTTACAGGGAGAGGGTTTTGGAGAGGCTAAGGAATGTCCACCGTTGCTTTGTCCCTTCCGTGCTTCGCGCTTTCTCGGCTAGGGGGTTTTCGGCTTCGTTCCTCGGTCTTCGTGTCTTCCTCGTTCCTTGCTTGACCTCGGTGTCCTTGATCGTCGGTTCGCGGCGTCGATCGAGATTTTGGCGTCGGCTTTGGCTTTGGCTTTGGCTTTTTGGCTTTGGCTTTGCTCCGGCGTGGCTCTGGCTTTTGCTTTGCTTCGGCGCTTGCACTTGGACGTAGCTGGGAGAGACTTGCGATGCTTTCGTTCTTCCGGACTTCGCGTCGTATCGGCTAGAACGTGCGGTGCTTTTGCTCGTGGCCGGCATAGTCGCTTGGCTTTGGCACTTGCGTTGCTTTGGCGCGGGCTTTACTGGGGCTTTTGCTTTGGCTTCTTGCGTCGGCTTTAGCTTCAGCGTCAACTCGATCTTCTTCTTCGAACGACGTGGGCTGCTTCTCCGGTGCTTCGACGATTTGCGTGTCGACTGGACTTCTCTTCTTCTCCGGGCTTCTTTGGCGTGATCGGAGTCGAAGAATGCTTTCGAAGATGGTGGGGGTAGCACCGATCTCCGTGCGACGGTTGTGGCGTCGGCTTTTGTTGATGAAGACGACGAGGGTAGCGACGGTCTCCGTGCGACGGTTGTAGCGTCGGCTTTTGTTGATGAAGACGACGGGGTAGCGACGCTTCAGACGATCTGCTCCAGGCTTTCTTCTTCGTGGATGGCGCAGGTGTTAGTCGAAGACGACGGGGTGATGACGCTTCGCTTCTCTCCTCCGAGCTTTGGGGCTTGATCGGGATCGAGGATTTGTTGGAGACGACGGGGTAGTGCCGCTCCTCTTCTTCTCCGGGCTTTTGGGCTTGATCGGAGTCGAAGGCTTGTTGGAGACGACGGGGTAGTGCCGCTCCTCTTCTTCTCCGGGCTTTTGGGCTTGATCGGAGTCGAAGCTTGTTGGAGACGACGGGGTAGTGCCGCTCCTCTTCTTCTCCGGGCTTTTGGGCTTGATCGGAGTCGAAGCTTGTTGGAGACGACGGGGTAGTGCCGCTCCTCTTCTTCTCCGGGCTTTTGGGCTTGATCGGAGTCGAAGCTTGTTGGAGACGACGGGGTAGTGCCGCTCCTCTTCTTCTCCGGGCTTTTGGGCTTGATCGGAGTCGAAGCTTGTTGGAGACGACGGGGTAGTGCCGCTCCTCTTCTTCTCCGGGCTTTTGGGCTTGATCGGAGTCGAAGTTTGTTGGAGACGACGGGGTAGTGCCGCTCCTCTTCTTCTCCGGGCTTTTGGGCTTGATCGGAGTCGAAGTTTGTTGGAGACGACGGGGTAGTGCCGCTCCTCTTCTTCTCCGGGCTTTTGGGCTTGATCGGAGTTGAAGCTTGTTGGAGACGACGGGGTAGTGCCGCTCCTCTTCTTCTCCGGCCTTTGCTTCTGGCGTCTTCGGAGTCGAAGGGTTCTTCTTCTCCGAGCTTTCTTCTTCGTGCACGGAGTCGAAGGGATGATCTTCGTGTGCAAGGGCCTTCACATTGATGAGGACTTTCAGTAAGCCGATCCCTCGGGACAGGCTTGACTGTGCCTCGTGAAGCCTTGGGTCGATGAAGAAGCGTCTCCTCTTCTGCAGAGCTCTGGCGTTTCGTCTTCAATTTCCCGACCATTTTTTCCTTCCCCCACCCCCTCTATTTATAGGCAAAGAGGTGGGGAGAGAGATATGGAAACTCTTTAATTTTAAATCCCCTTGTATCTCTCTCATAATTACCCGGATTTTATTCATCCATTGATGAGGGGAATAACATTTAGTTGTTTTCCTTTTCTGGCGGGTGCAATTATGGCTGGATTTCGCACACGAAATCGATGGCGATCGGGCGCTTCGTCTTGTGCGTCGGATCGAGGGATCGGCGCAGATCCGCGTGTGCGCAGACGTCATACGCTACCTCCCCCCGCGCATGGCGGTATTTTTTCCTTTTCTTTCTTTTCTTTCCTTTTCTTCTCTTTCCTTTTTCTTTTCTTTCCTTTTTCTTTTCTTTCTTTCTTCTTTTCTTTCCTTGCAGGGCCGGCCGGCCCCTCCTTGGGGTTCGGTCCCCACTAGGGCCGGCCCTATAGGGTTCGGACCCTAGTAGGGGCCGGCCCCTCTTGGGGCGGGGTCCGAGTCCTATGCCGGCGCGCGCGAGTCGGGTCTGCGTGTCTGGTTTGCATCCACGTTGGCGCGAGCGAGTTGGGTCCGTGTGTCGGGTTTGCATCCGTATCGGCACACGTAAGTCGGGTTCGGGTCCGACGAAATTCGTGTGTCTACAATACCGCTATGTGGACCTCCCTTTAAGACCCGGATTTTAGGGTGTGAGGGTATTTAACATGGTATCAGAGCTAGCATGTCTTCTATCTTGCTCTTGCTCCGGGTGCTCCTTATCGATCGTGCCTTTTCACGCATGGGAGGATCCTTGTCATGCGTGCTCCGTGTGAAGGAGAGTGTTAATGGATAGTCCCACATCGGTGAGGGAGGCACCCATCACTTGCTTTATATATGTGGGGGGTTTTTAGTCGAACCGGACGGTTCGGGTGGCGAGCACAATCCAACAAGCCAAATTAAAACAGACCGGGAATTACGTGGAAAACCCCTTCTCAACGACGAAGGGGAAAAAACCACGGGTGGGGCGAGAATGCACTAAGACTATTCTTTCGATTACAATTCTCTCACCTTAACCCCAATTACAAACCCCGAGGACCGGTCTCCCAAACTACCGACCTCTGCAGTTTCACTCAGATTACCGACCGACTGACCTCCGCAGACAGTCTCTAACTACCGATCGCTGCAGACAGTGTCTGACTACCGGTCGCGTGCAGACAGTATATGTCTGTCGACCGACCTCCGCAGACAGTCTCTGGCTACCGACCGCTGCAGACAGAGTCTGTCTAACGATCGCGTGCAGACAGTATCTGTCTACCGACCGACCTCCGCAGACAGTCTCTGGCTACCGACTGCTGTAGACAGTGTCTGTCTACCGGTCGCGTGCAGATAGTATCTGTCTGCCGACCGACCTCCGCAGATAGTCTCTGGCTACCGACCGCTGCAGACAGTGTCTGTCTACCGGTCGCGTGCAGACAGTATCTGTCTGCCGACCGACCTCCGCAGACAGTCTCTGGCTACCGACCGCTGCAGACAGTGTCTGTCTACCAGTCGCGTGCAGACAGTATCTGTCTGCCGACCGACCTCCGCAGACAGTCTCTGGCTACCGACCGCTGCAGACAGTGTCTGTCTACCGGTCGTGTGCTAACAGTATCTGTCTGTCGATCGACCTCCGCAGACAGTCTCTGGCAACCGACCGTACGACCTCCGCAGCTCCATAAATTCCGGGACGAAACGGGCAGCGTCTCCTCCAGAATTCTTTCTCTCATTTGCTGAAGGGGTAGGTCCCCTTTTATAGTGGCAGGGTGACGGTTACGACACTCCGCGAAAATCGGGTGGGTGACGTGTCCCCGCAATGAGCTCAACCGCCACGGTGACGTGGCGCGCGGTTGACACCTGGTCACTTTGGGCCGGAAATCGCGGAGCGTTGTCAGCACCGCAAGATCTCCGGGTTCGACTGCTGCTTCACATCTCGGCTCGTTGCACGTCCTAACGAGAGAGAGAGAGAGGGAGGGGAGCTGTTGCATGGCCGACCCCCCTTCCTTTTGCTGTCTGGTGACATGCCGACCCAAGTAGAAAAGAGGGGGGGGTGCTGCCTCCTTGGTTTGGTGACCGGCCAACCGAGGAAGAGCACATCTACCGAACATCTGTCCGCGATCTAGCTGCATGGCGTCGAAGGCGCTGAGGAAGAGCACATCTACCGAACTTCCGGCGTTAACCAGAATTCTCTTCACTAGGCAATTGGCTATCTGGAGCCGTATGACCAGGGGATGGTTGTGAGGCCTCTCTATTCCGACCAGATCAGCCGCCGAAAACTGTACTGCAGCTTCCACTCTTGGCTCGGGACGGATGACAGGGTCGAGTACTACATGGTGGACTTGTCTTACTTGTTCAATACGTCGCACCTGTCGGTCGACGGCATTTGAAGATGGTACCGGGCCATGGTACCCGTAGACTGCATCTACCTCTCGGAGCTGGCGCCTTTCTGGCGGAGGACCCGGTAAGCGCTGTGCCGTCGCTCCTCGCTGGACTTCCCCTACAGCCTTAGTCTCCTTATGTTGAGGGAGGTCAATGAAGCAGCCAAGGTGGCCGGCCTCAATGAGATCCTCAATATGATGCTTGAGTGCCCGGCACTGCAAGGTGGTGTGACCTTGGCCTTGATGGTACTCGCAGTACCTTGATGCATCTCTGGCTCCCCTCTCCCCGGGCTCAAGCGGTTGCGCCCACTTGAAGTATGGTTCGCCCTTGATAGCATCCAGCATCTAGTCTATGGGGGCGTTCAGTACTGTGAACTCTCTGTTCCACTGCGGCCTCGCTGGCCTGTCTTGCCATTGCCACTTCGCCTCGTGCCGTGTCGCATCTTCCTGCTGCTTGTTGACATTCTTCACGGTAGCTGGCTTGGCGTAGCCCTGGTGCGGGGCCCTGGTTTCCACCGCCTTTCTCTTGCGGTCCGCGTCTTCGATCTTGATGTACTTCTCAACGCGTCTCGACAGCTCGTCAATCGTCTCCGGGGTTCGCTTGATGAGCGACGCGTTGACGAGCTGGGTAGGCTGAATGGCGTTCTTGAAGGCCGCGATCACCATGCGATCCTACCCGTCTGCGTCCGCCAAGCTCAGGTACTCGGACCTGAACCTATGGTAGAATTGTCGGAGCGTCTCCTTCTGGGTCATACTCATCCCGAAGAGTGACTCCAGAGTCTTCAGCTCCCGGCGATTGCATCGGTACTGGTCGATGAACCGTGTGCTCAGCTCTGAGAACGAGGAGATGGACGAGGGCCTGAGCTTGTGGAACCACTCGAGAGGTGTTCCCGACAAGCTGTTGGCGAAGGTCCGGCAGAGGATATGATCATCCTCGTGCGGGATCAGAGCATCCCGGAAAGCCAGTACATGCTCCACCGGGTCTTTCGATCCATCAAACTTGGGAAGACGTGGAGGATTCCATCCGCGAGGGAATGGCTCTCGGAGTAGCTTCTCGATAAGCGGCGACCGTGCGGCTCCTCGGATGGCGACTTCCTCCAACCGGTCGGAAGCTCGGACCCCCGGTCGGTCTCGCTGGATCTCCTCTCGATCCCCGAGTCGCTCCGACGCATGTACCCGAATGCGTTCGTATACGCTCCTCCGATCAGTAGTATGAGCCGGTTGCCGACTGGCTGGCGTCATCCGAGTGTGATGACTATCACTCGGTTGACGATGATGTTCTTCGTCTCGCTTCGGGCGATGCACTTGTGCCGAGTCCGTCTTCGAGTGATGCTTGGAGGCAGGCGGCTGTCGGGGGTGTGCTTCGAGCCGGGACCAGACATCCGAGCGTGCCGACACAGCTCGGGCGTGTTTGTTTCTTTCCGCAGGCTCCGGGCTACTCGAGTCTCGCCCGTCGGGATTCGCACTTTGGACCTCCACCGAGCGATTAACCCTGACCTCCACCTGAGGCACTGGTTGCGGCTGCATTTGCACTGGTGGGGCAGCTTTAGTGGGGAGGCTCTGTCCCGCTTGGGCCAACATGCCCTGATTGAGTAGACCGCTCGTCGGTACGGCCCGCACGAAGTCACGCAACTCCTCGTAGTTGCGCTGCATCGTTTGGAGCTGGGTGGTGAGAGCTTGCTGGGTCATCATCATTGTGGCCAGAAAAGCTTCCGACAGACCCCCGGTTAGTGGAGCCAGGGTTGCTACCGGAGCTTGACTGGAGTCCCCGACCCCCAGTATGGGATTCACCAACGGGACTGCGCGCTCCGTGTCCGCTGATGGTTGAACAAGACGCCTGACGTCATTAGCATCTCTGAGGGGTGCAGCTTCTGATGGGAGCTGCGACATCGAGCGGGTACGATACGGTCCACCGGCCATTGTTCTTCAACCGTGTGGTCGTGGATCGCTGGTTGCAGGTAGCCTCGGACTGGTCGACACCCACGGGTCAACAGTCGAAAGCTCTAGTAGGAAGTCTCAAAGACCATCCCACAGACGGCGCCAAGGTTGTGGGGGGTTTTTAGTCGAACCGGACGGTTCGGGTGGCGAGCACAATCCAACAAGCCAAATTAAAACAGACCGGGAATTACGTGGAAAACCCCTTCTCAACGACGAAGGGGAAAAAACCACGGGTGGGGCGAGAATGCACTAAGACTATTCTTTCGGTTACAATTCTCTCACTTTAACCCCAATTACAAACCCCGAGGACCGGTCTCCCAAACTACCGACCTCTGCAGTTTCACTCAGATTACCGACCGACTGACCTCCGCAGACAGTCTCTGACTATCGATCGCTGCAGACAGTGTCTGACTACCGGTCGCGTACAGACAGTATATGTCTGCCGACCGACCTCCGCAGACAGTCTCTGGCTATCGACCGCTGCAGATAGTGTCTGTCTACCGGTCGCGTGCAGACAGTATCTGTCTGCCGACCGACCTTCACAGACAGTCTCTGGCTACCGACTGCTGCAGACAGTGTCTGTCTACCGGTCGCGTGCAGACAGTATCTGTCTGCCGATCGACCTCCGTAGACAGTCTCTGGCTACCGACCGCTGCAGACAGTGTCTGTCTACCGGTCGCGTGCAGACAGTATCTGTCTGCCGACCGACCTCCGCAGACAGTCTCTGGCTACCGACCGCTGCAGACAGTGTCTGTCTACCGGTCACGTGCAGACAGTATCTGTCTGCCGACCGACCTCCACAGACAGTCTCTAGCTACCGACCGCTGCAGACAATGTCTGTCTACCGGTCGTGTGCTAACAGTATCTGTCTGCCGACCGACCTCCGCAGATAGTCTCTGGCTACCGACCGCACGACCTCCGCAGCTTCACAAATTTCGGGACGAAACGGGCAGCGTCTCCTCCAGAATTCTTTCTCTTATTTGCTGAAGGGGTAGGTCCCCTTTTATAGTGGCGGGGTGACGGTTACGACACTCCGCAAAAATCAGGTGGGTGACGTGTCCCCGCAATGAGCTCAACCGCCGTGGTGACGTGGCGCGCGGTTGACACCTGGTCACTTTGGGCCGGAAATCGCGGAGCGTTGTCAGCACCGCAAGATCTCCGGGTTCGACTGCTGCTTCACATCTCGGCTCGTTGCACGTCCTAACGAGAGAGAGAGAGGGAGGGGAGCTGTTGCATGGCCGACCCCCCTTCCTTTTGCTGTCTGGTGACATGCCGACCCAAGTAGAAAAGAGGGGGGGGGGTGCTGCCTCCTTGGTTTGGTGACCGGCCGACCGACCCCCCCCCCCCCTTTTTGGTCTGGTGACATGCCGACCCAAGAAGAGGGGGGGTGCTGCCTCCTTGGTTTGGTGACCGGCCGACCGACCCCCCCCCTTTTGGTCTGGTGACATGCCGACCCAAGTAGAGAGAGGGGGGGGGTACTGCCCCCTTTTGTCTGGTGACATGCCGACCGACCCCCCCCCTTTGTCTGATGACATGCCAACCGAGCCCATGGGTGGGAGTGCTGCCCCCTCCTTTGTCTGATGACCTGCCGACCGAAGCCCATGGGGGGGTGTTTGTTGCATGGCCAACCCCGAGAGAGAAAGGTACACACAATACCCCCTCCTGACCGGGCGGTTTTTGGTCCTGTCCGGTCAGGATCACTTTGCCTTGATTTGCGTGCAGCCTCATTCTCTGTGTCAGCCTCGACTTATGCGCCCGCCTCGGTTTGCACGTGCACCCCGACGTGCGTGTCCATCTCGGTTTGCGTGCCCGCCTTAGTTTGTGTTTGTCGATCGGTCGTACCCCCAAAGGGTCTATCGACTGATCCTCCCAGGTGTTCACCGGCCGGTCACGCCCTTCGTAGGGACCTGTCGACCGATCGGCCAAGCGGTAGAGCTCGCTCTGAGTGTTATGTACCACTTGGTTTAGGTTGGTCGATCGGTCGTACCCCAGCGGGGTCTGTCGACCGATCTTCCAAGGTGTTCACCGGCCGGTCTCGCCCTTCGCAGGGTCCTGTCGACCGGTCGGCCAAGTGGTAGAACTCGCTCGGAGTGTTACGTACCACTTGGTTTAGGTTGGTCAACCGATCGTACCCCGGCGGGGTCTGTCGACCGATCTTCCTAGGTGTTCACCGGCCGGTCACGCCCTTCGCAGGGACCTGTTGACCGGTCGGCCAAGTGGTAGAACTCGCTCAGAGTGTTATGTACCACTTGGTTTAGGTTGGTCAACCGATCGTACCCCGGTGGGGTCTGTCGACCGATCTTCCTAGGTGTTCACCAGCCGGTCATGCCCTTCGTAGGGACTTGTCAACCGGTCGGCCAAGTGGTAGAACTCGCTCGGAGTGTTATGTACCACTTGGTTTAGGTTGGTTAACCGGTCGTACCCCGGCAGGGTCTGTCGACCGATCTTCCTAGGTGTTCACCGGCCGGTCACGCCCTTCGCAGGGACCTGTCGACCGGTCGGCCAAGTGGTAGAACTCGCTCGGAGTGTTATGTACCACTTGGTTTAGGTTGGTCGACCGGTCGTACCCCGGCGGAGTCTGTCGACCGATCTTCCAAGGTGTTCACCGGCCGGTCTCGCCCTTCGCAGGGTCCTGTCGACCGGTCGGCCAAGTGGTAGAACTCGCTCAGAGTGTTATGTACGTACCACTTGGTTTAGGTTAGTCGATCGGTCGTACCCCGGCGGGGTCTGTCGACCGATCTTCCAAGGTGTTCACCGGCCGATCACGCCCTTCGCAGGGACCTATCGACCGGTCGGCCAAGTGGTAGAACTCGCTCGGAGTGTTATGTACCACTTGGTTTAGGTTGGTCGATCGGTCGTACCCCAGCGGGGTCTGTCGATCGATCTTCCAAGGTATTCACCGACCGGTCTCGCCCTTCGCAGGGTCCTGTCGACCGGTCGACCAAGTGGTAGAACTCGCTCGGAGTGTTATATACCACTTGGTTTAGGTTGGTCGATCGGTCGTACCCCGGCGGGGTCTGTCGACCGATATTCCAAGGTGTTCACCGGTCGGTCTCGCCCTTCGCAGAATCCTGTCAGCATCGCCTCGTACTCAGCTTCATTGTTCGTCGTCGGGAAAAGTAGCCGCACTGACTTTTTGAGCTTCGTGTGATCGGGGTTACTAGGACTACCCCCACACCACTCCCGACTGCGCACGATGAGCCATCCACGAGCAATCTCCAGCCTTTTCCTTCGTCCTCCTGTCCTGCTGCCGCACCGACTCCCACGGGTCGACCGGTAGCTACCGATAGGTCTTCTAACGTCTCTAGCACCGGAGCAGTGTCTTCCACCGGGAAATCGCTGAGGAAGTCCGCAAGTGCTTGGCCCTTGACTGCTTTCCGAGGCACATACCGAGGACCAAACTCTTGCAGCTCTACAGCCCACTTGCTCAGCCGACCTGCCCGAGTAGAGTTATCCAGTACTTCCTTCAGGGGGTGCTCGGTGATGACCTCGATGGGGTGAGCGACGAAGTACGGGCGAAGCCTCCTTGACACGTACACTAATGCCAGGGCTACTTGTTCGATCCGCGCGTACCGAGTTTCAGCTGACGTCATGATGCGGCTGACGTAGTAGACAGGCTTCTCCACTCCTTCACTCTCGCATATCAGTACAGCGCTGATTGCTGCCTCCGATACGGAAAGATACACCCCCAGCGTTGCACCTGGCTGGGGGGCTATGAAGATAGGGGGTCGGCCAAGATACGTCTTCAGCTCCTGAAATGCTTCTTCACAGCGTTGGTCCCAGTTGAAAGGTGCAAGCTTACTCAGCCTCTCGAACAGGGGCCGACACCGGTCTGAGGACTTTGATATGAAGCGATTAAGGGCGTTGATCCGTCCGGTCAGCTTCTGGACTTCCTTTCGTGACTTTGGCGACGGTATCTCCTCCAAAGCACGGATCTGCTCCGGGTTGGCTTCGATCCCCCGTCGGGTGACCAAGTATCCCAGGAATTTTCCCGACGTCACGCCGAAGGCGCACTTGGCCGGGTTCAACTTCATGCTGTACCTCCGAAAGGTTGCGAAGGTTTCCTCCAGGTCTTGCATATGCGTATCCTCAGCCTGACTCTTCACAAGCAAGTCGTCGGTGTAGACCTCCATGTTCCTTCTGATTTGGTCGACGAACATCTTGTTCACCAGCCTTTGGTACGTCACCCCCACGTTCTTCAATCCGAATGACATCATCTTGTAGCAGTAGAGCCCTCGACCCGTGACGTAGGTCGTGTGTTCCTGGTCCTCCGGATTCATAGGGATCTGGTGATAGCCCGAGTACCCGTCCATGAACGAGAGCCTCTCGTGTCCCGCCGTGGAATCCACCAGGGTATCAATGCGCGGTAGCGGGTAGCTATCCTTTGGGCATGCCTGGTTGAGATTTGTGAAATCGATGCAGACCCGAATGGCTCCGGACTTCTTGGGGACGGCGACCATGTTAGCGATCCACTTTGGGTACCGAGCCTCTCTGATGATGCCCGCTCGTAGCAGCTTCTCTACCTCCATGTTGACAGCTGCTGCTTTTTCCGGTGCTAGCGACCAGGGCTTCTGGCGTACAGGTGCAGCTCATTCTCGAATGTTGAGGTGATGACAGGCTACCTCGGGGTGGATGCCTGGCATATCTTCAACTGACCATGCGAACACGTCCAGGTTTGCCTTGAGAAATGCCGTTATATCTTCGGCATGATGCTTCGGCAGCCGCGACCCGAGAAAAGTTATCCTCGGATGACCCGCTTCTCCTAAGTCCACGGGCAGAATTAGCTCGACGGCAGGCGACTCCTCCCACTCCGCGTTCGGGCTCTCCAACTCGTCCGGTTCTTTAGATTCAACCGGTCGATCGGTCTTCTGAGGGTGCGTCATCCTGCTTAGCTCTTTACCTTCAGCTGGTAGGTCAGTCTCCATCGGGTCGCTCGGACCAGTTAGCTCTTTAAGTTCAGCTAACTGATCGGCCTTCTTCATGCTCCTCGACGTATTCAGTTCTTTACGTTCAACTGAATGGTCGGTCTTCTGTAGGTCCCCCGACACTGTCAGCTCTTTACGTTCAGCTAACATGTCGGTCTTCAGCAAGGCCCCCGACACTGTCAGCTCTTTACGTTCAGCTGACAGGTCGCTCTTCAGCAGGTCCCCCGACACTGTCAGCTCTTTAAGTTCAGCTGACAGGTCGGTCTTCACAAGGGGTTGGCCCCCTCGCGCTCCTACGCTTGATCGGGCACGGAGCTGGAACGTTGGAACTTCTTGACTCTGCTTCACAGTCCAGAGGTTGAGGATGCCCAACTCAGTGTCGCCTCCACCTGGTTCTCCTCCCTCAATTTGGCATGTCGTCTTCAGATGGATGGCACTGAGCTCGCACTTGGCTGCCGAGGACTGGTCACCTCGAATGCTCATCACGCCCTTGTCGGTCCAAAACTTCAGTGGGCCGACGAGGGGACCGCATCCAAGTGGTGGAGCCACGGCGTTCCGAGGATGATGTTATACGCCGAGTGAGCTTCGATCACAATGAACCGGGTAAGATTAGTGAGATGCACTGTTGTGATCGAGAGGGTGATCTCACCAACCACCCTTGCAGCCTCCCCTGTGAAGCCCGTTATCGTCGACGACGACTTGGTCATCTGTCCGCGATCTAGCTGCATGGCGTCGAAGGCACTGAGGAAGAGCACATCTACCGAACTTCCGGCGTCGACCAGAATTCTCTTCACTAGGCAATTGGCTATCTGGAGCCGTATGACCAGGGGATGGTTGTGAGGCCTCTCTATTCCGACCAGATCAGCCGCCGAAAACTGTACTGCAGCTTCCACTCTTGGCTCGGGACGGATGACAGGGTCGAGTACCACATGGTGGACTTGTCTTACTTGTTCAATACGTCGCACCTGTCGGTCGACGGCATTTGAAGATGGTACCGGGCCATGGTACCCGTAGACTGCATCTACCTCTCGGAGCTGGCGCCTTTCTGGCGGAGGACCCGGTAAGCGCTGTGCCGTCGCTCCTCGCTGGACTTCCCCTACAGCCTTAGTCTCCTTATGTTGAGGGAGGTCAATGAAGCAGCCAAGGTGGCCGGCCTCAATGAGATCCTCAATATGATGCTTGAGTGCCCGGCACTGCAAGGTGGTGTGACCTTGGCCTTGATGGTACTCGCAGTACCTTAATGCATCTCTGGCTCCCCTCTCCCCGGGCTCAAGCGGTTGCGCCCACTTGAAGTATGGTTCGCCTTTGATAGCTTCCAGGATCTAGTCTATGGGGGCGTTCAGTACTGTGAACTCTCTGTTCCACTGCGGCCTCGCTGGCCTGTCTTGCCTTTGCCGCTTCGCCTCGTGCCGTGTCGTATCCCCCTGCTGCTTGTTGACATTCTTCACGGCAGCTGGCTTGGCGTAGCCCTGGTGCGGGGCCCTGGTTTCCACCGCCTTTCTCTTGCGGTCCGCGTCTTCGATCTTGATGTACTTCTCAACGCGTCTCGACAGCTCGTCAATCGTCTCCGGGGTTCGCTTGATGAGCGACGCGTTGACGAGCTGGGTAGGCTGAATGGCGTTCTTGAAGGCCGCGATCACCATACGATCCTACCCGTTTGCGTCCGCCAAGCTCAGGTACTCGGACCTGAACCTATGGTAGAATTGTCAGAGCGTCTCCTTCTGGGTCATACTCATCCCGAAGAGTGACTCCAGAGTCTTCAGCTCCCGACGATTGCATCGGTACTGGTCGATGAACCGTGTGCTCAGCTCTGAGAACGAGGAGATGGACGAGGGCCTGAGCTTGTGGAACCACTCGAGAGGTGTTCCCGACAAGCTGTTGGTGAAGGTCCGACAGAGGATATGATCATCCTCGTGCGGGATCAGAGCATCCCGGAAAGCCAGTACATGCTCCACCGGGTCTTTCGATCCGTCAAACTTGGGAAGACGTGGAGGATTCCATCCGCGAGGGAATGGCTCCCGGAGTAGCTTCTCGATAAGCGGCGACCGTGCGGCTCCTCGGATGGCGACTTCCTCCAACCGGTCGGGAGCTCGAACCCCCGGTCGGTCTCGCTGGATCTCCTCTCGATCCCCGAGTTGCTCCGACGCATGTACCCTAATGCGTTCGTGTACGCTCCTTCGATCAGTAGTATGAGCCGACTGCCGACTGGCTGGCGTCATCCGAGTGTGATGACTATCACTCGGTTGACGATGATGTTCTTCGTCTCGCTTCGGGCAATGCACTTATGTCGAGTCCGTCTTCGAGTGATGCTTGGAGGCAGGCGGCAGTCAGGGGTGTGCTCCGAGCCGGGACCAGACATCCGAGCGTGCCGACACAGCTCGGGCGTGTTTGTTTCTTTCCGCAGGCTCTGGGCTACTCGAGTCTCGCCCGTCGGGATTCGCACTTTGGACCTCCACCGAGCGATTAACCCTGACCTCCACCTGAGGCACTGGTTGCGGCTGCATTTGCACTGGTGGGGCAGCTTGAGTGGGGAGGCTCTGTCCCGCTTGGGCCAACATGCCCTGATTGAGTAGACCGCCCGTCGGTGCGGCCCGCACGAAGTCACGCAACTCCTCGTAGTTGCGCTGCATCGTTTGGAGCTGGGTGGTGAGAGCTTGCTGGGTCATCATCATTGTGGCCAGAAAAGCTTCCGACAGACCCCCGGTTAGTGGAGCCAGGGTTGCTACCGGAGCTTGACTGGAGTCCCCGACCCCCAGTATGGGATTCACCAGTGGGACTGCGCGCTCCGTGTCCGCTGATGGTTGAACAAGACGCCTGACGTCATTAGTCATCTCTGAGGGGTGCAGCTTCGGATGGGAGCTGCGATGTCGAGCGGGTACGATACGGTCCACCGGCCATTGTTCTTCAACCGTGTGGTCGTGGATCGCTGGTTGCAGGTAGCCTCGGACTGGTCGACACCCACGGGTCAACAGTCGAAAGCTCTATTAGGAAGTCTCGAAGACTATCCCACAGACGGCGCCAAGGTTGTGGGGGGTTTTTAGTCGAACCGGACGGTTCGGGTGGCGAGCACAATCCAACAAGCCAAATTAAAACAGACCAGGAATTACGTGGAAAACCCCTTCTCAACGACGAAGGGGAAAAAACCACGGGTGGGGCGAGAATGCACTAAGACTATTCTTTCGGTTACAATTCTCTCACTTTAACCCCAATTACAAACCCCGAGGACCGGTCTCCCAAACTACCGACCTCTGCAGTTTCACTCAGATTACCGACCGACTGACCTCCGCAGACAGTCTCTGACTACCGATCGCTGCAGACAGTGTCTGACTACCGGTCGCGTGCAGACAGTATATGTCTGCCGACCGACCTCCGCAGACAGTCTCTGGCTACCGACCGCTGCAGATAGTGTCTGTCTACCGGTCGCGTGCAGACAGTATCTGTCTGCCGACCGACCTCCGCAGACAGTCTCTGGCTACCGACTGCTGCAGACAGTGTCTGTCTACCGGTCGCGTGCAGACAGTATCTGTCTGCCGACCGACCTCCGCAGACAGTCTCTGGCTACCGACCGCTGCAGACAGTGTCTGTCTACCGGTCGCGTGCAGACAGTATCTGTCTGCCGACCGACCTCCGCAGACAGTCTCTGGCTACCGACCGCTGCAGACAGTGTCTGTCTACCAGTCGCATGCAGACAGTATCTGTCTGCCGACCGACCTCCGCAGACAGTCTCTGGCTACCGACCGCTGCAGACAGTGTCTGTCTACCGGTCGTGTGCTAACAGTATCTGTCTGTCGACCGACCTCCGCAGACAGTCTCTGGCTACCGACCGCACGACCTCCGCAGCTTCACAAATTCCGGGACGAAACGGGCAGCGTCTCCTCCAGAATTCTTTCTCTCATTTGCTGAAGGGGTAGGTCCCCTTTTATAGTGGCGGGGTGACGGTTACGACACTCCGCGAAAATCGGGTGGGTGACGTGTCCCCGCAATGAGCTCAACCGCCGCGGTGACGTGGCGCGCGGTTGACACCTGGTCACTTTGGGCCGGAAATCGCGGAGCGTTGTCAGCACCGCAAGATCTCCGGGTTCGACTGCTGCTTCACATCTCGGCTCGTTGCACGTCCTAACGAGAGAGAGAGAGGGAGGGGAGCTGTTGCATGGCCGACCCCCCTTCCTTTTGCTGTCTGGTGACATGCCGACCCAAGTAGAAAAGAGGGGGGGGGGGGGTGCTGCCTCCTTGGTTTGGTGACCGGCCGACCGACCCCCCCCCCCCCCCCTTTTTGGTCTGGTGACATGCCGACCCAAGAAGAGGGGGGGTGCTGCCTCCTTGGTTTGGTGACCGGCCGACCGACCCCCCCCTTTTGGTCTGGTGACATGCCGACCCAAGTAGAGAGAGGGGGGGGGGGGGTACTGCCCCCTTTTGTCTGGTGACATGCCGACCGACCCCCCCCTTTGTCTGATGATATGCCGACCGAGCCCATGGGTGGGAGTGCTGCCCCCTCCTTTGTCTGATGACCTGCCGACCGAAGCCCATGGGGGGGGGGTGTTTGTTGCATGGCCAACCCCGAGAGAGAAAGGTACACACAATATACCTCTGTCGACTTCCCCTTAAGACCCGGGTTTTGGGGCGTGAGGGTATCTAACAGTCAGAAAGGTTTCGGGACACTCGCCGATCTCAAAAAAAAAAAAAGATTGAATTTTTGAATAGCAAGAATCTTCATTAACCAATTAATGTGTCCTAGAAATGTTGTTGCGTATGTACAAAGATTAACGACTAGTGCATATAATGTCAAACGATTTTGGATCGTGGCTTATAATATTATTAAAATATTGAAAGAGTTGGCCAATGAAGGCACCTTAATTATTCTAGATGATTAAATCAAGGTATTAGAGAAGAACAGAACAATGCTTAGCAGAGAAGGGACATATCTAATGCAAATCGAGATAAATTAAAGATCTCAAAATTGAAAATTTTCTGAGATCAACTTCAGTAAATGAACAACAAGATGGACTATAAAAAAAAGGAATCCAAATTGACATGCTTCTCATTGTAATAAGCTGAAATTTTTCTATATGTACTTGGTTTTACTTTAGAGTGATCTTTTGGATGAAGGTTATCATGCACAGTGGAAGACAAAAATTGCTTGCACATTTTCAACTAAAACAATAGGTAAGAGGAATAGGAAATAAAAATTCATCACCTATGGATTATGGAACACAATACCTCACATTATTTACAAAACCGCTTGTGGAGAAGACGTCGAGGATAATGCGATGAAAAAGATGTGACGCGACCATGAGAATGCAACTTCTAATCCTTCATGCAAAGTTTGACCGTTTTTAGTTTCATAACCTAAAGGTTACCTAATACTCCACTAGCACGTAATAGGTTTAAATAAAGTTTCCTTGGTTCCAATATCTTTAAAACCGGGTAAGCACAATGGTTAATTTGGCTAGGTTTGGGTTAGGTCATTGGTTCTAAACCTATCGTAGCATTTATTTTCTTTTAATTGTTTTTCACCTATCAAACGAGGTCCAAATGTAGCATATTTACATGCAAAATTGAATGGTTTGACGAGACCTACACATTGGTGCTATCCAATCTTTAACTTTTTAAAATTTCTTATAAATTACCATGTATAGTAGTTTATATATTTAAATATTTAAAAAAATATTTAAAATTATGGGGAATTAATGGCCACCACTGTCATTCTCCTTGCAATGCTTTTCAGTACTCCCAAGTCGGCAGAACACCCAACCAAAGAAATTGTAGGTTAGCCGACAACTTGGTATATCCCCGGGTTGTTTGGCGCCCTTGCGAGCAGCTGATGAGGCACATTGTCCACCGACTAAATAACCAAAACATGAGACATCCTACGACCGATCGCCTCAACCATCAGTCATCAAGGAGCAGGAACTGTGCCATCTGCATCGGGTGGCAGACACAAGCTTACCCCAGAGGCTGATTGCAACTCTTTCGCCATAAGTACCGGAAGCTCTCGTGCACGAGGTTTTCGACCACGACCAATGGTCTTACGTGTGGTCGCACTTCCCACCCCACTTGGGAGATCCCCCCAAAGGAGGTGAAGAGAAAACCACCATCGTTGGCTTGAACAAGGGGGGCTCCGCCCCCAAAATGGATGACAAACTTGCAAAAGGAGTAGAGATATACTAGTAGATTGTGTGTGTATGTATATCATATCTAATATCTAATATATCTAGTGGGTCAAGATCGTGGGTCCATGGGACACATTTTTTCACTCAAATTTTTTACACCGATTATCAAGTCATTAGATAGAGGTTTTAGAAGTTGTTGATTTTTTGTGAGCATAATCATCTTGACTTAAATAACACATCCACAAAAAATAATCACATTCTAAGACCTCTAAGTACATTAAATCTAAAAAACTTTATTGACCGTCCGTTTTAATCGCTAGTTTGAAGAGCACATTTGATAAGTCTATAAGCTTTAGAAAGTGCTGATATTTTTATAGATGTGCTATCTAAGGTAAGGTGATTATGCTCACAAAAAATCAACAACTTCTTAAACCTCTATCTACTAATTTGAAAATATATATAAAATTTTGAGTACAAAAACAGTGTCACCCGATCCAGACCCATATCTTATATATATATATTTACTTATTCAAACAAAGCCCATTCTCCATGTTGTGATGTGGAACCTACTTTAAAAAGCTAATTTATTCTCTACAGTGTGAACAATTACCACCACAATAAAATGATTTCCAAAATGGAGCTTACCTCTTCCTAAGTTTACTTTTTGAAATAGAGCAATGTTACCCGTTCGCATATCACACACGGGGTTAGTACCTAACAGACTGTGATAGAAAGGGTTCGAATTAATGTCTATTATCCCTCATCCTTTATACAAATGGTGCTATGCCGAGTTGAGGCTACGTCTAGCAACATCATAGGAATCCATTCGTTGCACGGGGTTAGTAGCTAGCATCTAAGCTAATAGTATAATACTATCCCTCTCTCCCGTGTTGTGACACGTGGACCTCTTTTAAAGAGCCAAAATTATTCTCCCGTGTATAAACGCGACTCTCTCTCTAATAAATCCTATTAAAACTCGACTATAAAAATGATAAATACGCATTCAATGATATTTAATGGTTATTTGATGTCAATTAGAAAATTCATTATATTATCTCTCTCTAACAAGTGAATCACACCCCTATGAGTGAATCACACTCACTTTTAACTTGCACACTTCTTTGGACGACTGTGATACCATTTGTGTCAAATGGCGTGCACCAAGTTCATCCGGGCATTTCCCGAGTTTTTTACTAGTATACATACTAAAGTGGAGCCCTCTTTCCCGTGTTGTGACACATGGAACCTTCTTTAAAGAGAATATTTTTTATCAACAATGTGAACATGTACCACAACAATAAATACTTTTCATTTAGGGAAATACTATTTGTCCCTATTGGTCAGCCATAATGACGTGTCCGGATCACAGCCGTTCATTGCACCGAGCCCTGTTCAGTGAATCACACTCAGCCCTATTCGACAGGCAAAGGGTCCCTGTGATTGGATGCTAGGTCATTCAGGCTGAGCATTCAAGACAAACGCTTCAGGCGGAATATCATTGTTATTTCATTTAATTGGTCATCCATTAACTCCTCGTCCATAACTGCTTCCTCTCTTTCTGTGTGCAGCATCCTTCGGTTTCACCTCGTTAATTAATGAAAACTTTCAATATGTTTAAATTTGTTTTAAGTATCAAAATGATTTTTGTTTTTTTTGCGGGGTAGATGTTATATGTATCATTGTCGATCACCAATGACTATGATCGTAGGGAATCGGCAACGGTATTTCACTCATCCGTGCATCGCACTGGTTGGCACCTAGTCGGTAACATGAGCTGGGCCCCATTTATAGGATACACCCGTGGACGGTGTGTGTGTGTGTGTTTGGATGGATCATGGGGCAGTGGATGGATGATTTGACGGCAGTGGATGGATGGAGTGTTGGAGAGGAATATCATGATTCATGTGGGATAGTGAGAGCAAGAGGGGGAGGGATGGAATATGGATGGTTGGATGCGTTGGATGGTGATGGATGTAGGAGGGAGAGGTAATGGGTCATGTGAGGGGAGGGGGCCACTGGCCACTGGGTGGTTGTAATGATTGAGGTGGGGCCCAGGGGAACCCCCTAAAAGAATCTGCGGGGCCCACCACGGAAAGGGAGGTGTGTTGGGCGGTGGGATCTTTGGCCACTGCAGTGACTCTCACTTTCACGAGAGAAAAAGAAAAGAGGACAAAATCACGCACAATAATCACCCCCTATTCCCTCTCTCTTTTGAACCAGGAGAAATCCCACTCCCAATTCTCTCTCTCTCTGCAAGCTGAGAGATTTGTGGGAGACGGGGGAGGGGGGATTCCCATTTCTCTCTCTACCAAATCATGAAATAAAATTTGTGGGGATTTAATTAGTTAAGGGTTTTCTCCATCATCCCTCCATGGATCCAGGTTTGTTCTCTCTCTCTCTCTCTCTCTCTCTCTGCCTTTTGTTCCCCCCACAACCACTCTCTGTCTCTCCCCTGATCGTTTCTGCTAGCGTTTTCTTCTCCTCTCTGCATTCTGCTATTTTTTTATTAATTTTTCTGCTATTTTTATCATCAAAATCGCTCCTTTCCACTTCCCTTCCATTCATGGCGGGCAGCTTGAATTGGGTTTCTCTGTTCCAGGGCCGCTCATGTGGATTTAGCTTCCTGGGTTGTTCTAGAGGCATCTAAGGTTCTCGCCCGATCCGTGGGTTTTCATGAGCGACGAAAATTTGGGTGTCTTTGTCTTGTTGATGGGTCTCGAACGACCGTGGGCGTCTGAATTCCTACCCTTTTGATCATCGGTTGCTGGGTTGTGATTGCTTCTGTTTTTAGGGGCATTCATTAGTGCCGCCTATTATGGATACTCCCCATTCAGGGTAATTTGATTGATTATAAAAGGGTTGGATTTCTCTCGGAAAAGGCAGTCGCTTGGGGTGGGATTTGGAGAAATGGAGGGCGAGAGCGAGACCCTCTTGGCCGGTGAGAAGGACGGCGTGCAGTTGGTGAAGGAGAGACATTTGGAAGATCCCTTGTGCTCGAAGATAGAAGCAGAGGAGAATGGAGGCCTCAAGAGCACGGACGACAGCGTCGAGCCTCTGGCACCGGAGAGCGGCGAGGGGAGCGACGTGGTGTTCTCGAGGGAGGCACCCCAGTTGACCACGGACAATAGAATCCCCAGGGATTACGGATGCAGCGCCAAGGCCGTTTACCTGGCAGGAGAATCGGAGACCCGGAAGAAAGATAAGAGTAAGCAGGAGAGGAAGCTGAGCAGGCAGGACCGAATCGAGCTGGGCCGCATGTTCCAGGGGGCATTGAGCTCTCAAGACTGGGGCCTCGCCGAGAGCCTGATTCTGCTGACAGATCCGCAGACTCTCAACGATGCCCTCTGCATCGCGGTAGATTCTATATGGTTCCTGTCTACCCATCAGGAGCTGGATGGGATTACTGGGCTGATAAGAAAGATCGTCTGCAGTGGCGTGAACGACTTCACGAGGGCCGCCCTTAGGACATCATTCCTTGCTTCATGCGTCTCGGCCTGTCAGAGCAAGACAATGAGCTTGGCAGATACTGTGACCGTCATGGCTCAAAGGTGAAATCGGAATTCCTTCAAACATGTTTTCTTTTGATGTGTATCGAAATTATTATTTTTTTTTGACAGCAATATCGCAATTATTATGATCATTAAGTAGCTGTTATTTCATATTCATAATTTTATTTACAGCTCATGCAAAATCTTAAAAATAGGTGCACTTCAGATTTGTTGGTCTTATCGAGTATGAGATTTTATTGTCATAAACATTGGTCCTTCTCGCTTCGTTATCAGGTTGCATGAGCGTCTCCAGGAATGCAACGGAGATGAGGTTTTAAAGGCAGAAGCGGGCGGCAAAGTTCAGAAGTTCACTGAATGGGCATTGAAATGCATCGGGTTTCACTCTCGCTCCCAAGAGAGCAGGGGTAGAGGGAATCAGAGCACAGTTGTGGAGATCCAACTTCAGTTGACGGCGTTCAAGGCCTTTTTGGATCTTGCTGGTGACAATCTCACAGGAAAGGACTTCACAGAGGCCTTTGATGCGGCATGCTTCCCTCTTACTCTTTTCTCTAGCTCATTTGACCCTGGTTGGGCATCCGGAACTTCAGCAACTGCAATACAAGGGCTGCTGGGGATGTTGGTGGAGGGGGGCGCAGACAACGTCAACCAATGTTTCCTAGAGGCCTCACGCTTTGGGAGTACGGAGCTTGTACGCATCTTACTGCAGGTAACTACGCTATTATTGTTTTACAGGTCCAAAATGCATTCATTCAAGGTGCTTTATTTTTTCTAAATTAATATTTTATATTTTTTTCCAGAGGTTTAGATGCAGATAATGATACAAATTCTTTGTGTCATCTTAGATAAAATAAAAATAATCCGGTTCAAGTTTGTGGTATTGATAACTTTATAGGGAGGTTTGAATCCCATTTCATTTGAGCTGTGATCCTTCATTCTTGTATTAGCAGGGTCTGTACACAAAGAATCTCTCTCTCTACAGACCATTCACCAATTTTCCCCTCCTGTCACTCTACCATCATTAGCAGCGTTAGCTTGACTATTCCTATACCCATCAATGTGGTGCTAACCACAGACCGAGTGGGTTACATGTCGAAAATTCGGTTATTATTATTGTAGACACCCTTGCATTATCTGTACTGTCAAGCTTCATTTATGAGTGGTTATGAATAGAATGCGTGGCTGAATAAATCAATGATTACCATGATCTCCTTATATGCTCAGCGTTTTAATGACTTGCAAAGTTTCCTTCGATGGTTGTTTGAGCATATATGATGCTTGGCAGGGATTGTCTTGTATAAGTTGGATTTTTTTTATTCCTTTTATTACCAATTTAACGGTATACAGTAAAGCTAGGGGCTCGGCACTTTAATACAGTAAATTTATTCCTTTTTACTCCTACAGGCTTAAAAACTTAACCTAGTTTGAAATGAGGTCTTTTCCCCTTTATTTCAGAATGGTTGACATAGTAAAGCAATTTCATAATATAAATTCATAGGAAATAGTACAGCCACTAAGAGGGGGTGTGGGGACACAAACCTTATCTCCAAGCCCCTAATGTTGTTTATAACTCTTCCTGCTTTAGCTAGCTCTCCTAAGAGAAAAAGTAAGAATCCGTAGCAAATGTAAACAGCTAGCTCTCCCCACTTTTTAAAATTAAGACAATTATCCTTATCGGTCTAACGATCTCCTAATTTGATGCTCCACTGTTAAGCATGGAGCATATAAAGGCTTTCAGACCGGGCGATCTCTTGGTTACTTTAAATGGTTTTACAACTTAATTATGGACGAGGTGATGTGAATATTTTGAAGATTTACACTTAACACGCTCCATATACACATTCTTGATTCAAATGAAGTGGATGTTTATGTCACAAGAAACTTATGGGCTCATCAATTTATCAAACGTGATTTAGAAGATTATTGATGAAACTTCATACAGTTGTTAAATGAATTTTGGGATTCATATTGGAGAAAAAAGCTCATCCATTAGATGTTGATCAATAATCTTCAATAACAAATGGAATTTTTGATACATATTATTGGTCTGTAACACCACATCTTTGGGTATCTAAAATGAGCCATTTTTTTTAATCTTTGGCATATAAAGAAGGCCTAGTTTTGGCCAATATAAATCTCATTTATCTTTACTTAAACCAAGTTGATTTTGTACATTTCACACTGTATAGAAAAAAGCATTCATGTTTGGTGGGAGGTGAAACCTATTTATAAGCCATATCACTTTGAAGGGGCCAAATTTCATTTGTGCAGAGCTATACAAGGCATTACACATGTCGTTTTCTTTATGTTGCTTGCCAATGATTATCTTCTATTACTAAGTTCATTTGTACTATTTAGTCTCAGATTTCTTAACGTTTTGTATATCTGCAACCTTGCTATATTATAATGACTGAAATAAGCGTCGAAGTGCACTTGATAAACGATTCCCATTTTGGTATATTTAGGGTTGTCACCTAGAAGAATTGAAGCATTTACATTAGATGTTGATTGATAACGTGCTTTTTTTTAAAGATTTGTTAATTTATTGAAACCCGCCTAGGATTGCAAATTCCCCTCAAAAATATATTTGGGGTCAAATATTTAATTTTTTTAGTAAACTATTACATTTGGCATAAATATGAATTAGTTTGATCAAAATCAATGTTGTTTTGTTTAATTTTTAACGAAATAACCATGGGTTCATTTGGACAAACGAAACCGTCTGAATATGAAGTCACATCTTTGATATAGTCGAATCCAGCTAGTTTTTATGAAATTTGATTTGTTGAGGGAGCCATACAAGGTAATGTATATGTTGTTATCAGTTATGTATTTTGTCACTATTGCACTTGTAATGTCGTGTCAGACTTCATCTGTACTTCAATATAACAAGCGCACTTTTGGCGTCCTATCAGTTGTTTTTGTTCTGCTGCACTATATAAAAACAGGATGTTTTAGCTTGTCTCCATCTTCCCTAAAATCAGTGTTTCATGAAAGCAACCCCATTGAGGTAAGCTAATAGGTAGGTATGTTAATGTTATTGCACTCAGCCATCCGATGTGGTAAATCTCAATTAGTTGTACGGTGTAGACGATTGTGCTCGGCTTTTTGATGCAGGCCATCGAGTGGGCAACAACGATGATAGTGGCGACAGATAACTATGGTAGACAATGGAGATGGCCAAGCGGGCGATGATGATGACAGATGGCAGTCGATGGCAATAAGGGCATGCGACATTCAACAAGTAGCTGACTAGCGATAGTGTCGTCGATGGGGAGTGGCCGACGGTGACAGTGGTGAAAAGTGGAGATGAGCGGGCGACATACAACGATGAACGGGTGGGCAACGTCAAGGGTCTATTGTTTAGTATCGACTGCTGATGACGATGGGCTGGCGAAGGTGAGAGGCTAGAACAGTGTTGTCAAGGCGGCCAGGCGATACCTAGGCGATCAGGCAACAGTGGTGGAAGACGATGATGGAGATAGCGGGCGATGGATGACGGTCAACAATAATGGACGGACGACAACGCCAACGGGCTGGTGAAGGTAGGCAATGAGTGATGATGACAACGAGCTGATAGTTGGCGATGTTAGTAGTGACTGACGGTTGTAAAGAGAAAATAGTGGAGAGAATGTTGTAGAGAGATAATTTATTATAGAGAGAAAATATATAGAGAGAATTCTATGAATATATAATATATTGGAGAGAAACTATGAGGTAGAAAAAATATGATAGTATAATGGAAATCGAAGACAGTGAATGACTACAACGAAGACAAATGGTGTATAGAGAGAATATTGTAGAGAGAATATTTTATAAAGGAAAAATATTGTACTGAGAATGTATGTTGTACACCAAAAATGTTGCATAGAAGAAAATGTTAGAGAGAAAATGCTCTAGAAAGAGAATGTTATAAAGAGAATATATTACTGAGGGAGGATAGTATTTAAAGAAAAAATATATATGGAGAGAATGTTGGAGAGATAATATCAAAGAGACAATGTTATAGAAATATAATATATATTATAAAGAGAAAACTATGGAGAGAAAATGTTTATATATTATAGAGATAAATTATTTGTAGAGTAAAAAGTTATACGTAGAATAGCGTAGAGAGTATACAATATATATTGTGAGAGAAAATATTTTAGGGAGAACATTTTAGAGAGTGTTGTAAATAGAAAATGTCTAGGTGAGACTATATTGGAAAGGGAATGTAGTGGGTAAAAATGTTTTGGAGAGAATTTTGTACAGAGAATATATGTGAAGAGAGAATATATATTGTTGAGAGAGAAATTATTATAGAGAGAACATGTTGCAGAGAAGAATGATGTGGAGAGAATACATATTGTAGAGAGAATATCATAGACATAAAATTTTGTAGAGAGAGAAGATGGTAGATAAGGAATATATATGGTAGAGAAAAAATATTGTAGACATTCTTGTCTAGGGATAATAATGTAGGGAGAACATGGCGTGGAGAAAAAATATTGTGGTGTTATAGACCAGTGAACGATGACAGATAAACAGTGACCGACGTATAGTACACGACGAACTAGGACTGACGAAGATATATAAAGTGAAACACTGTAGAGAGAATAATTAGAAAGTATATGTTATAGAGAGGGAAAATAGTGTAAAGAAAGAAAATGTCAATGAGAGATAATCTTATTGCTGTGGAGTAGATCATGCCATGCACGGATTCAGAGGCTAGTCTCCGTCCAAATTTGATGGCCCATTAAAGACAAGGCCCGTTTTCTATATATTAGATAATTTTTGGTTATTTTATCTGTATTATTGTCATATTTTTATTCTTGCACATTTTAAAACCTATGTTATAAGGGTTTCCTAAGTGCATTAGGACTCCCAAGTCCTAAGTCTTTTAGGAGTTCATGTCCTAAGTGTATTAGGAGTCCATGTCCAAAGTAAAGTAGGTGTCCGAAGTCCTAAGTTTATTAAGAGTCCAAGTCCTAAGTGTATAAGGAGCCCTAGTCCTTACTATATTCGGTGTTCTACTCCTAATAGGTGTTGTATGGCTTGGTGTCTTATGAAAAGGCCCCAAAGCCCTCTTTTTCATTAGTGTTATTGATGTATAGAAATATTATTAAGCTCTTTGTCTTAAAGCGAGTTGTGATGGTTTGTCTTCCCCGACGGTGAGAGGCCTAGGGATACCCAGCAAGAGGTCGATAGCGAGAGGTTGTAGGGTGAGATGCCGTAGTAATCATCTCCCTTTATCACCCTTCTCTATCTCCATCCATCAAACTTTCACCACATCACCTATTTACAGATCCCATAAATACATAATCATAAACAACCCTTAAACCCTTCGTATCCCATCTAAACCTAGCCATAGCGAGCTTATACCTTCCCCATCTTTCCCCTACAAGATTTGCCACTTTACATCACCAAAATCCCCTGAAAACCAAATATGGAATTTGCAGTTCAGATTTGGAGGTCCTTTGATATCTCTCAATCCAACGGACGGATCGCCATAAACTTTCTACCATAGATTTCCTATACCTAGACGGACCTACAAACAAAATTTCAGCCTTATCGAATTGCCGGATTTCCACCAACGATCCAAAACAACCTTGTTATCCTTAAATTTGTATGCTCCAAAATCTTCATCCTTCACCGAGAGCTAGATCCTTCTATTTTGCCAGGACCTCTTCACCCATCCTGCATCAATTATAGAGTATTTGTTGTAGAGCGAGAAAATATTGTCATCAAGTCTCTTAAAAATTGGTTAGTGGTATGCATAGTTGTTTGAAATTGAAACATCTTGCATGTTCCCAACCTTGACATATTACAAATATTGTAAACAAGACATTATCAAAACATTTCTATAATAGCTTCATGGTTAAAAACTCGTTCAATAGCAAGTCGTACAGACTGACATGACTCGTTTTTTCTATTGGCCATCGAGACTTGGTCCTATCAGTCTATACCTATAAAGCACGGATACTGGTACGGGTACGTGTACGGGTACGATACGGGTACACTGATACGGCAAAATCTTAAAAAAAATAGGGTACGGGTACGGGTACGGCGAGGTATATATATACATGTATGTACTTTTAGTTTAATATCGTTATAGATATGAATAAGATCCAAATGCAACCATAATTTCTTCATCATTAAAGCTCTAGCTTCAAAGTTCCAAAACCATAAAAACAAGATTATTCGATGCGAGCCATACGACGATATGGTAATGCATTCATGCGAGAAATACATTGTAATCTCATGTATAGTAATTTTTAAGCATGAGCTATACGACGATACAGTCCATTACATTAGAACCAAACCAAGCAAAGTAGCAATACAAAACAAAATGCACAGCAAAGTTTATTGTCATCATCATCTCCGAATAGTATGACCTCCAAGTCGGGCTAATCAAGTGATAGATTTGCAATTTCAAGTAAATCGGCACCCTCCAAAGACTGTCTGTCGTACCAGAGCCGTACCGAAGACTGTCTGCTGTACCGGAGCTGTACCGAAGACTGTTTGCCGTACCGGGTACGGATTATGCTGTACCCGTACCCGGTAAGTACCCGGTACTGGTACGGTATCTGTTCGGAGTACCCGTGCTTCCTAGGTCGATACCGATATGTGCTGGTCCTAGTCGGCCGGGTTAGCCCACTATCGGTCGATGCGAGTATCAGCTGAGATCTGCATTTTTTTTTTAGATTTTGTTTATAAAAAAGGTCGTAATTGAATCAGAGTTGAATTGACTTAATCAACCGTACCATACATGATTTTCTGATTATTTTTCTAATATTTTTGGCTGAAACAGTTGAACTTGACTCAAAACAGCCGGTGCAAAGAACTCGAACTCTCAAACATTGCGTCTCTCCCTCCACAACTTCAACTTTTGGCTCTGACTTTGCAAATCGACAAATCAGGCGTTTCGCTTCTTTGACTCTCTCGTTGAACATTCATCGAGCTTTGGATTACATTTGTTATGTTCACCTATAAGACTGTTCTTAGCATCTAAATTCTATCTTGCTGATGCATCTGAGGTGACAAGATGGACGTCTGGGCTCATTTCGGCGAAAGATCAGAACTCTTATTTGATGGAGATTTGCATTTTTTTTCTCAAGTTTTAGTGTTATTATTAGAAATTTACATATGGGTGAGTACGACTGAGATCTGAAAGTAGTAGTGACGACTCTCAACCTTTTACATATGTTATGGGGGACCCCTTTGGGGGTCAGATGAGGGATTAGAAGTCGTGAGCAACCTGTGCTCCCCGCTTCCTCATGAAACATGATTTTGTGGAGAAAATGGGGGATGCCGGTCACCGTTGCTTATGTTTTTTTAAGGAGGACCAACATAATGGAGATCAGTGTTTGAAGAGCAATAAACATGTGCGTCCTTATTCACTACAAAATAGATTTGATGGTTTGGATTTTCAATAGAAATTGTTGCATGGATTTCTTATCATAAACTCAAGACCCTTGGGTTGTGAAAGTTCACGGGACTTTGTCACTTTCAAGTTCTTCCAAGAAGTGGTCAGTGATTGCCCCCTGCGCAACCCCCTCCCCCCCCTCATGGAACTCAAAAGTGAATCCACGATTATGTCTTTGGTACATTTCCCTTTGCATGTGGGTAACATACCTGCTAATAGAATATGAAACCTAACTCTACCTCAAGTTTACTTTTTTATTCAGTTGGGAAGTATGCATGAGAACATCTAGTGAGGGTTAATTCTTCGTGACAATATGAAAATGCGCTGGATCATATCACTTGAATATGCTCTTACAGGTGCTCAAAATGAGAGTCTGGTGCTACTTTCTCGAGCATGTTAACTTGAGATTGTTATGATTCTTCTCCAAGCCTCTAGAAGCCTGATGTCAGATTCCTATGGAAAAGGTTGCAAGACTGTACATTCCATGCATTTCTAGTGGAAGATATATTAGAATCTTTGGAGGCTAGTGGTTTTAGGAGCAATGTGAGCTAATTGCTAACTTGTTAGATTTCAAGCATATTATTATCGTGGAGTTTTATAATGGTCAATTGAGTTTTACATTATTCATAGACGTGCCTTTGAAATTGGGTATGTGGTGGGTTTTCACCCTTACCACCTGCTAATTTGCTGAATAATCTGTTCTAAAAAGTGGCGGCCCAGGCAGCCGCCTAGGCGTTAGGCGATCCCCCACCACCCAGCCTAGCCCCTAGACACTGCAGAAAAGCGACCAAGCTCTCAGGCGAAGCTAGGCGGGGCAAGGCGGCCGCCTAGGCGGGCTGGTTGACAATATTAACAATTTTCTAATCTTTTCTACAGATTCATACAAAGATTCTAGGCGGGCCAGGTGGACTGGTTGACAATATTATATATTATATATAATTTCAAAATAATAATTAAAAAAAAACCAAAACGCCTAGACCGTTTAGGCGCTAGGCAGCCTCCCACCGCCCGACTAGCGCCTAGCGCTTTTTAGAACTGTGTCTGAATTATCATCATAATCATGTTCATACTTCCATGTATATGGTATATCATCAACACCATCAAGCCTTATCCCATATGGGTCAGCTATAGGGAAGGTTCTAAGAATGATACCGATAACTTGACCAAGCAAATTGGCAAGAGAGGGCATGTCAAGAAACCTAATAAGCGAGTTGACAGGTAGGAAATCATATCTTATTTGTTATGTTGTTCAAGCTCATGCGACGAAGGAGAAACCCTCTACCCTCCAGGACTCCTTCAGACTAGAAAAGAGTTTAGGCGAAGAGGTTACAGCGAAATATTTGATATTGAGAAGTACATTACCTCCGTTGCACATATTGTAATCCAAAGAGCTGAAATGAAACAACATTCCCATAGTATGCTGTATCAAACATTAATGCCTCATATCCAAAATTAATAGATAGATATTCATCCTAAGTCTTTTGAAAAAACAATAGGGAGGTGAATGTTGAAATTATCCATTACAATTATACACTCCTTATTTTATCCACAGTTTAATTTATTGTCATATAAATATCAGATAGTCAATGTTACTATAACCCTCCAAAAATATAATACGTGAGTGAATGATGAAATCAAGGGCGGTAAATTATTATCATATTCTTAAGATATAGTTTCATGGGTGTCACCTGACCTCAACTTTTGATTATGTAAGGATTATTGTATGGCTGTGTGGACTCCTATGCATTTTGTTTGTCCTACTGTCCACCTTCACTCCCATTATTCCCTCAATCTTGCAATCGAGGGGAAAAAATTCTTAACAATATATTGTGGATACAAGCCAGTTCCAACCTCGTATTCTTTGACAATGTCATTGGCTTCTGAACACTTTAAATGGCTATCAAATTCATGGTTCTTTTGCTGCGGATCCTTTGTATGTCTTCGTGATTGTTTGGATTATATCAGATGCACGAGATAATTTTGATAATTACTGCAAATTATTCCCAATGGTAGTGCTACTGCTCTTGTAAAAAAAACTTTGCTGCTTCTCTACACAATCATGAAGTTTGAACCTCATTTTCTTAAACATGATAACAAATTGAGTTGATTTATCCTGCTGATTGTACCACCAAGTATTTGAACATCATTGCATTTACGTCAACTTCATTCTACTGATGATCTACGGCTATTGTTCAGATTGCTCAAAGGAACAGCTTGGATGTGGACGTTGATCTTGCCCTCGGATTCGCCGCTCACTACTGCAAGATTGCCACCATGGAGTGCCTGGTTGACGAGGGTCATGCCTCTGAGTTCCTGGGTCCTCTGATGCGAGCGGCCGAGAGGGGTTGCATGCAGGTGGTCCAGTGGTTCGTCAGCCGCGGATGCCGGGACATGGAGCTTTGCCTTGGCCTCACCGCCGCCACCTCCAGCAACCAGGTGGCGATCGCCGCCTACCTACTCCCTCATGTCCCCCAGCACGTCCTCGCAACCCTGAGCATAGAGATCATCAAGGCCGCCGGTGAGCGGAGCAGCGGGTCCCTCGACGGTGTTGCCTTCCTCCTCCGCTCCGACTTTCTTGGGGACCCCACCGCAACGTACACCGTGGCCGACAGCATCGCGAGATCGGAGGACGAGGCTCTGGCCCCCGAGCTGAGGGCCTTTCTCCGTGAGCACTGGTCTGAGGCTGCGTTCTCTGAGGGGTTAAGCTCCGGGAGGGAGCACTATGTGAACTTGGTGAGGATTCTGGAGAGGGGTGGGTCACCCATATGCTTGAGGGACCTGCCGTCGGCCCTGGTGACGGCCATCGCCTACCTGCCGCTGCTCAGGGAGTGCATCGAGGCCGGCGGTCGGTTGCTGCCGCAGAGGCTGAGAGGGCAGCTCGTGGAAGCAGTGAGGAGGCTCGGGAACAGGCCGGTGGACGGGGGATGCCAGGGGAAAGAGCTCCTGGCGGTTTTGGAGCATCACCTGCATCCCTTCTCGATCCGGTCCCCAATCACGGCTCGCTCCATGTAAGCAATCGGAGCATCGGTCCAAGGGTTCGGCATGTTTTTGCCTTTTGTTCTTGGATCTCTGCATGCCTTTTCACAACATTTCCTGCTGTCTTTGTGTTGAGGGTACAGCAAGAGTAGTAACTGGAGGGAGACATTTGAATGGGAGTTCATATGAAAGTTTTCATCTTGATGACCACCTCTTCTTGAATATGATGATGAGAATATATATATATATATATATATAGCTATGTGCAGTGCTTTGTTTGTCTACACCTGATATGTATGATTCCATAATGGCTCACCCTTTTTTTTTTGGGTAGGTTGAGGTTTGAAGTTTTTATCTTCAGGAATGATGAATGGTTGCATGTTTTACACATGAATTTCATGTGTTGCTTTACTTATGCAAGTAATTCGATTACCTTTGGAGAATCATTTGGTCAATTCTTTTTCTTTTAAGTTGCGACTTAAATCATTTGGTCAACTCTTTCGCCTGCAACTCGCCAAATCGGCACCTGAAGCTGAACTACGTGCTCTTTGGTCCGGCCTCCGTAGTGTTTTCCACTGGTGGTCCACGTGGATGATCCGACAGATCGACGACCTCTGCAATACGCATCTGGAAGGCCGAAGGCGAGCATACACCCGCCACGCCCGCATTAGATGCCGAGGACTTGCATTTGATGGCCGCGCACCCACTCTGCTGCCTGACATGCAGTAGCCGAACGAGAAGGATGGCCAACGTGGGGTACCAGCCATGTCTCGAAGAGGTTATCGCGAATGGGGGAAAATTTTCAGCACATCCTGCGTACGCTACGACTGCAGGGCACGCTGCGATTCAAGAGACATGGGGTAGTAGACCCCAACACATGGGGGTAGTGGCCCTCAGCACTTAGAGCGTGCTGATAGGCTCTAGGCAACGGCTGTAGCGTACGAAGGATGTGCTGAAAATTTTCCCCATGAATGGGCACCTGCCCTTAATCTATCCGTAGACTCATGGGTTGCCCCCAATTTTACTAATGCAAGCCACCAAAGAATAACTATGTTCTCAAGTAAGAGAAACACACTACCGCATACCCACCAAAGAGTATATGAATCCTTCAAGATTGTGTAGGGAAACTTTCGAGTGAGTCTATTGCCCAAAAGGTTTTGGGACATCCCGACGTGGCACCTGATCAGAGCCGTCCTCTTGCTTGATCACACTTCGGGGCTGGGTTCAACTGACAGCCTGCGATCAGTTCCACATTAAGATTGCCCGATCAGGAGGGAAACCAGAATGGCTGAATAGTATTTTTGCAGGGAGTTGCAAACATCTATATAATAAGAGACGTTGGTTTTGTGCGGATTAGACAAAACGGAACAAAAAAACTGACTAGGACAAGCTGATTGGACAAAAATGAACCGAATAGATCTAACCATTCGTTCAAAAATCAACGCACGATTTCTTCTTGGTTTCAAATCCCAACCTATTTAAACTGCACTAAACCCCTAAAATCTTAGCTTATTGAAACTACACTAAACCTGACCGTTCATCCCGTGATCGTTGTTCGCATCAATGGCTATAAACCCGTCTGCTGAAATTTCGGCCGCCCCAAACCATCTGGTCGATCTCGAGGAATCCGTTCAAACAGAGACTGCTATGATTCATTATAGGGGGAGGGGGAGTTGGTCGCACCGAAGGTGCCCGCTTCGTGCCAATCGGTACGGATGAGGAAATGAGTGTCCCTATGAATGCTGGTGTTGTCATCGAAAGTGTTTTGTTGTCGAAGGAGTTCGGGTGTGTTGCCGCCGAAGGCGGCCTGTTGCAGTGCACGGGCATACACTAGTTTATAAACAAGTTTAAAATGTTTTTTGTTGAATAAGAAGCCGGTTTTAGCTCCAAACCAACCGGTCGAGTTTGAACCGAAACGTCTTCCAGGTTCCGGTCCGGCAACTCTGCTAACCTCTTCTTCCCCACCACGTTATCTCCACGAGTTCAAATCTCCTACAGTCGGTCGGCCCGCGTGGGCCCGGCGTGGATCACCACCGCACGATGATTTTGCAGTGGCTGGACTCTGCAGTGCGATACACTTGTTGGGTCGGCTCTATGAAGTCCGGCTAGCGTCACCGAGTCCAAACAAACCCGCGATTCCGCTGGCGTGAAGGAGCGGAGCAACGGGGGCACGGGATCCCGGCGAAGACCCCGATCTGTCTCTCCCCCCCTCTCTCTCTCTCCGCTCCGCCCCTTTCGCCGACCCTCCTCCCCAACCGGAACTGGCCGTGGGATCAGCAGAAGGGGGAGGAGGACTGATCCGAAGGCGGCGGAGATGCTGGACAGCAGCGCCGACGGCGTCAAGCGATACGCTCCTCCCCCTCAAAGGCAAACCCTCCCCTCTCACGCCCCCCCACAATCCCTCTCTTTCTTTCTCCTCCCCCGCCCCCTCCGATCCTTGATACGGGCTGCTAATTTTGTTTTCAGGAACCGAGGGATCAACCGGCGCAAATCTGGAGGTGAGTCGCCTTCCTTTTCTTCGAGAGAATGATCGGACGTATCTGTAATTTGACTGGGAGATCTGTGGTCTCTCTCCGTGCGAAGCACTTGAGATATTTCTATAATTTTTAATTTTCTATTTATAAACATGAAATGCATGCAAAATTGTGCATGTTCCAGTTACAATTAGCTGAAAAAAACTTACAGAAACACGATTTCCTGCTCCACTGATGATACTTTAGAAATTTTCTGGCATATGGATCCAATGGGGAAGACATTAGGGGATATGCAATTCAAAACTGTGAATTTTTTTTTTTACTCTGTGCCGTGAACGGAGAATTAGGAAAGAGGGGTTTAGCTTGGAGCCTTACTAGTTAGTCTAGTTTAATAAGAAGTAAAATGATCACAAAGATTTAGTCAAAGATGAATAATCGAAAACCAGTACCGACTGAAGATGGTACACCTTAGGCAATAGTTATGGAGGCCTAGAGAAGTTTAGCCCTACTCTTCCCACTAGCTGCATTTGCCCAAAGTAGGCAATTCAAATAAATGCAGTTGATTTGGTTCTGCAGACCCATGCTCTTGCTTAGGAAGTTGTATTATATGTTTTCTTCCATGCTCTCAAGCAAGTAGAGAGCGCGGTTTCGTCCCATGATTCCCAGAGCTGTTTCTTTGTTCTCTTCCTCTGCCAAGCTATCCACATAGGCTTTGAGGCACGTATTATGATTTAAAGCATGATTTGCTCCCACTTGGATAGATTTTGCTGAGAGATTGCAAATCCGCTTCCATGATACAATGAGCCTTTTGGGAGTCTGCATTCAACATCAACGAAGAACTTCGAAGAACTCTTGTTGACACTGAAACTTTCTAAAAATTCAAGAGAGAGAAGACACCACTCTGGGAGCAATTCGGATTGATTCGATGTATCCAGAAGTGTGAAGTTTGCTTTAAAGACTTCAAATGGACACATTTCATAGGGTATGCTTTTTTAGAAGGGCGTGTCCCTTTAGATGTCCGTTTAGAAAGGTATGTCTCCTGATCAGAAGGGACCTTTTTAGATCAAAATGCATCTTTTATAAAAAGAGGACACCTATACGGATATGGACGCATATTTACACACTTATATTAGTTGGTTCACGGAAAATGTGGTTTGGTGTACAAGACTCTCTCCCATAATTCAATTAAACAAAATTTAGTAAATACCCATGTTGAGATTTTCTCAGCAATATTTGGGCACCTACCTTGCAGCCTTGTAACTCCTCCCCCGCCTTAGGTCTGCCTAGTTCTTTGGTTAAGAACAATTAATCCATTACTGTTAAAAATTTCAATCTAATAAAATATGCCATTTCATGAATGTGCACTTCATTGACTACGAGAAGGAGATCACTATGGGAATTTAGTAGATGAGGTGGTATTATTTTTCAGAATTTTGATGTTCCAAACATGAATACGACCTACCACATTGCAATGCGAAGGAATTGTTGCACCTTGATCCAAGTTAATTAAAAAAGGTCAAAAAAGCATGCTTAGTGAATCTTCACCTAACCTGTTATCTTTCCAAAATTTTATACTTCTCATGCTCACATAGTCATCTATAAACTTACTCTGCTTACCCTGTTTGAAGACACCCCCCCCCCCTCCAAAGATGCAAAATTTCCACCGAAGGTTCGACTTCGAATTTGTAATGGGAGAACATTCTAAAATGCTATTTCCTAATTGCAGAACTCCAATTGTCTTTATGTGATCATTTAAAATCACACAAGCACTTAGTATGGCCATGTTAAAGTCCTTGATATTGATGACACCAAGGTCAATGCAGCCCCTTGCAAAATGAATTTGCTCCTTATGATCTACTTTGCCGACCACCCGAAACTATAGGAAAAAGAACAAGAGGTAGTAAAAGGAAGTGTTGAGCATATTGTGTTTAGTGTTTACTACTGCAAGTATTCCTTCCAAAGATTGATGTTTACCTTTCAATCTAAGACATTTCTGTTGAGATAAATCTACGACAGAAGTTGGGAAGGAAGAAATCAGATGAATAATTTGAGGAATCCTAGGAGCTACTCAATGGGGGATCAGTAGTGGAATAGGATTATAAGTATCTGGTCATGCATGATGAAATTGATGACTACCCGAATGGAGGGGAGTTTGGGATGGAAGTGTAGGTATGGAAAGAAGAAGAGCCTGGAGAGGCAGTTATGCAATTAATAGACCTTGAAAACTAATAAAATTTAATAGTGTAAATTGCACTTGACCCCCCTGAATTTTAGCCCAAAATCACTTAACCCCCCTCAAGTTTTAGTGCTATTTTTTTTTTTGGTAGTTTCTATCTAATCAAAATAAAATTGAAGGGGGTAAAATGTAGTTTATAAACTATAGAGGGTTAAGTGATTCTGGGCTAAACTTCAGGGGGGTTAAAGTGTAATTTATCATATTTAATAATAAAACCGATATGATAATTGGACGTTTCTTGCATAGATATGAATGATGAAACATGATTCATAAAACTGATTTAACTTCTTTAATCCAAGTGGATAAATTTTTTTTCTTTACTTGTCAGTTAATTCTATTTTTTTTATAATTTGCAAAATAAGTCAATTTTTGAAAATTATGATAAGAGAATTGGTGGTGTTACAACATCATAATCTTTGTAGGCAATCATTTTATCCATTTTATTTCAAAGGATGTCACATGACTCATGTGAGACACATATGACCATTTCTTCAATATTCACATGCCTTCACTTATGCCTATTTTCAAAATGAACGATATGCCATTTCAGTTAAAATATATTCATATTTTCCTTCTCTTTCTGACTGGCTCTATGATAATCGAGCAAAGTGATAAAAACTTATGCCAACTGCCAAATGATATATGGGGAGCATGAAAATTATGCTTTATAGGAATATTTATTTTATTTTGTTTGATTTGGGTCCTTATATTAGTCTTTTAATCTTTGGAATTGATGGGTATAAGTAGTTTACCACAACTTCCATAGGCCATAATTTCTCATCTAGATGTTCATTTAAGGATAATAATATGTCTTTGGGATGCCTCGGTGAGACGCATCCTATGGATGTGTTAAAGATACCAAATATATTTGTTTTGATTAAATTACCTTGATTTGACGTGCTATGATGGGATATAGGACATCGATAAATATATAAATACATATACCATAATACTAACATTTGTTTTCTCTAGTTGTGTTGTTGGTTTAATTGTTGGCAAGTGGAATAGCTTTGTGTCATGGAGTCACAAGTCTATCATCCTATACAAGGAGAAAAGTGGTGTGAATTCATTCACAGTAGTTGTTTCTTTGATCTCATCATTAACTCTTCTTTGCTCGTGTTTCTCGAATCATTGTGGATTTGATTGGCCTTCTCTTTTGCTAAACCTTTTTTTTGTTGGCTTTCTTCTCATGTAGATTTTTCCCTTGGAAATTTTGTACGCCAAATGGTTCCAAAGCAAGGATTCTTTGGTGTTCCAACTTCCAACAACCAAGGATTGTGCAAGAAGCAATATGATTGATGATCCTACTTCAACGTGTCATTGTTGACAAATGAAAGACAATGATATGCTAAGTCTATATTGGAGAGTTTGCACGAAAATTGAGTTGTTCAATTTTTTTTTTTTTTTGAGAAGGTACAAGACTACGAGGTCAGTATATCATTTGTTAGACCGTCGGCACAAGGTAGACCAGTGATCGAAACTCGCCACAATAGCGAGATATGCCATGATTTTTAATTACCCCACGATTGGAAGGCTTGTCACTAAGGCGAGAGGGGGCCCAGCCACTACAGAGCAGGAGGAAATATGCCATAGCATTTATTCGAACCCTTGACCAAGGCCACATATCACTTGTCTTTCCATTTGAGCAATTGGTTGGAGACATGTGAGTTGTTCTATAGAGCAACAAAATTAGTTTGGATGGTCAAGAATGAGCTCATCCAAAGGATGGTGATCGAAATGATATGATGATGAAGCTCCCCCCTAACATGATCAAATAGACACAAAAGATCCAAAGGTGGAGACAAGTATGATGCAAGTATATCTCTAGGCTGAGAGCTACAACAAACATGTTGATCTAGTTCACATGATTTGGTTGGATTTAAGTTTTATAGAGTCCTGTTATATGTCTTTTTTGCTGAATATTTTGTTTGCTCTGAGTCTTCTATGATTTTTTAAAAACTTTTGAAGACTTGATGATTGAGATGAGTTTATGATGTCATATCGTAAGAGGGGAAAGAGAAAGGTGGACAATAATCACTGTTTTAAAAAGCGGTTCGGGTGGCCGCCTATGCATATGTGTTTTGGGCTTTAGAACACACCACATAAGTTGAGACCGCTTTCCTCAGTGTCCAAAGGAAGAGGGGCCGTCGATGTGATCATTGGAAGCAATCACTGAGAGTTTTCTTTTTTTTCCTTCTCCTCCATATTCTTCATTTTAGTCTTCGTTTTTTTCTCTTCAACTAGTACTTCTATTGTGTTTCTAATGTATAATGCCTCCCTTGGCTTGCTGTGAGCACTTGAAGGAATGTTGGTGATGGCACCCTTGGCCCATTGTGAACTCCTAAAAGAAGGATGACGATGAAAAGTGAAAACATAGTAGTTAAATAAATTCTAAGTAAAATAATTTAGGAAATTCTAGGTGTCTTAATCCCTGGGCTTCCGTCTTACCATCTTATAACTCTCCCACCACCTTAGATCCGCCAATGCCTTTTAAAATGTAGATGCCTTGTGGGGATAGAAAAACAATACATAATATGTACTGGAAAAGGATGGCAATGAAAACATTGTAGTTAAATAAATGTTGGTGATGGCACCCTTGGCCCATTGTGAACTCCTAAAGAAGGATGGCAATGAAAACATAGTAGTTAAATTAATTCTCTAAGTAAAATAATTTAGGAAAATCTAGGTGTCTTAATCCCTGGGCTTCCGCCTTACCACCTTAGATCCGCCCAATGCCTTTTAAAATGTTGACCCACTCACACCCACCCACCCACCCCCACACACACACGCGGCACACACCCTTGTGGCCCTGAACAAGAATTCACGAGAACATGGAGAATCGAGCGGTGTACCCCTAGGGGATGTTTGAGGACTATCAGACATGGTATCTGAGTTCCAATCTTCAGGATGTTCATGAAGTTACTCGCACTGGGATCATCCATCAAGGATCGAATGAGCTACTGCAACAGATCCAATGGAGATTGTGCCACTTCCGTCAACATCCTATGAACAGTATGAATGAATCCCGTGGAATCAGTAGACAACGTCTCCCTTCCTATTTGGCTTCATCGTGGTCTCCTTATAAGCTATTTTTGTAGTAAAGCAAATAAATATAGAATTTTGTATTATGAAAAAGTGTCTTACGAATAAATTAGTAGGAGACTTTGGTTTTTCTTGAGACACAATTCAGTTTTGTCTCTAGAAGGAGAAAAGTTAGTCAATTCATGGTGATTAGGTAAAGACAATTTAGCTTGGTTTCTTCCTTCATTGTCTTCTTTTAGTCTTTGGTCGCCAATGAGCTAAACAATGGATACATTTCTTTTGATGCAGGAAGAAATATGGGTCAATTCAATTCGTTGGTCATAAGGTCTTAGTTCTTTTATTATTCTAGGCTTTAGCCTTTAGATTAATTAAGTTTTGTAAGATTTATTTTATAATTTTTCTAGGAACCCTTTAATTTTTGGAAAGTTGGAGCGTAATTGCCAAAGTTTTAATGATTTGTATGTAAATATTTGGGTTCAACTGTGAATTAAATTTTGCTAGGTATCTTTCCAAGGTTTAGGGAGTAGTTAGGACCATATCTCTAATTTTTAGGATGCTAACAAGTAACATCATCTAAGAAAAAAGAGATAATTGTTCCTATTTTTAAGGAGAATTGATAGAGTTTAACTCGTGTGACTTCTAAAATCCCTAAAATACGGAACTGATGTTAGACTAAAATAAAAAGGGGGTTCTTTTTCTAGAATTAGTGTCTCAAATCCATTTAAGTCTCCTAAGTGCTGGTTATCATTTGCTGGAATTTGCATGTAGAAAATAAAACAGAAAATCATTAAAAAATCAGTGAAATTGAAAAACTCAAAAAAATAAATATATTAGTATATAGAATCATAAGATTATGAGATCAATTATATTTATTTTCTAGTTTCTATTTTGTAGGATTTTTAGTTCTAATTAGAATCTAAGAGCCATAAGCTGGAGATTATGGATAAAATCATAAAAGAGGCTTTTTAACATGTAAGATACAATTTTAATGACATTATCATTGATTTCCAGCAATGATTAATTGCTGTTTTTCATCTAGTTTCAGCTTTTATATTGAAATTAACTTTCTTTTTCCCTCTTTTTTTTTTTTGATTGGCCACTAAACTCTCCCTATTTTTTGGATCTAGTTCTGGATTTTGTTGGTATCAAAGCAACTGATCTCTTTATCAGTTGGTCTGAAAGCTTCATCAAGTGGATCTAGTTTTGCATCATTTGTCTGAAAGCTTCAACCCTAGTGAGTTGGCCAAGGGTAATCCTCCTGAAGGAAAGATATTCCCTGTACATAGTCTGAGTCTCTGAGTAGGAGCATTGTGTAACTTCTTAAAGAGACTTCCATTAAAATCAAGTTGCTATAGCAATACAACTTAAGACTACCTATTAATTTCTCCGTAAACCCATCCTCGATATCCATCCTGGCAAATTTTCATTCCCACTGTAATATGACTTCCGCAAGTCAAGTTGTACACCAATTCTAGAACCTTGTTCTTATGTCAAGCCTGGTCACAGGCGAGCCACCAAAAAAACTATCCAAAATCTTCTCGGCCATTAAAAGTACACTTATCATTAGGAATAACCTTTCCCAACAAACCCTTAAAGGTACAAGGCCAATGCTTTCAGTATGGTGTAAATTGTTTAATTCAAGCAACTAGTCGACACTTGGCACGAAGTTCATAATACTTCAGCTCCTCCTTTCTGGATATTAAATTAATAATGATTGCATCCAATCTATCAAATTCTAGAGTACCAAGTTAATGCTTTGTATGCGTCTCATCTAAACAAAAAAATCTAACATTATGGAAATTTCTGCAGTAAGCATTTCGGCTTTATCTGATTCATGGTTCTGAAGTAGACAAGCAAATGGAAATTTTACTGTAAGAGGTGTAGATGGTGATGAATGCTTTGAGTTATCATGAGTGAGACAGCATGTATTTTGGCATTGGAGCACTGTTAAGTCCAGAAGCTTACTTATTTTAAGTCATTTGCTTCATGCATCATATATGATGTGCAATTCATGCACTAATGACTTCTTGTCAGCAAGAAAAACTATTAATTGTCAATAAAAGTTATGCTGACTCAGTCTATGCATGCATACAATTGCATGTGGAAGTACATTCCCTATTTAAAATTCCATTTTCACGAAGTTTTAGATTGCAATCTGTTAGATTTGACTTTTGCAGATCGGTTTGAAAAAGTAAACTACCCTTACGAGATTGATGCGGAGAAGAATCGAGCATCTTATACTACAAGTTTTCCTGCAATAGACCATGGGGATGCTGGACGCAGCAATATCAAAATGGAAAATGCTCATCTAGGATTGATTCCTATAAATGGGTGTTCTACCAGCGAGGCTGCGCAACTGCTGAATGAACGTATGTATCTGGTTACAAGTGTCATTGTCCCTCTCTTGGGATTTTCATTTAATATTACTGTATCTTAATCACATGAATTTACTGGTTAGAATGTGAACTTGCGGTACCCAGTTTCCTTGAGGGTTACTAGACTGATAAGGTCGCAACAAAGTCAGAAAATGATTTTACTTATTTTACTCTCACATACGCAACAGTTTCACGAATCCTGCTATAGTTTCATATTTTTGATACATATTTCTCACATTTCATTTATATTTACATTACAAAATGCACCATGAGTGGAATAAGATTCGTCAACATCACAAATATTCTTCACTCCAAGAAAATATCTTCCTGTTTGACATGAGTTCTCATGGATTTTTTTACTAGAACTTACCATGAATTTTTTATTTCTCAAGCACGTTGTTCTGTTATTATAAAATCCTGATTTTTTAATATAAATTCCATGCTAACATCTACTTTCTTTTATCGTTGCTACGAAAAGTCTAAATCATGTATCTGTATGAGCAAATATTTGAATTTTTCACTCAAGTACAAATTTCAAAGACTCGCTTCGAGGGAGCGGAGTACAAAATGTATATCAGGAGATTGCGGGGAAATCCGTCTAAGATCCTTTGATACTCGATTTCGAAGTACAAAGATTACAACAAGTGAGAAAATGAAAAGAGAAGAGCGTTGCGGTGCTTGATCCTTCCGGGCTTTGCGCGTGATCGGCTAGGGGCTTTGCTTTACTCTTCTTCTCCTAGAATCTTCACTTGTTCTTCGCTTGTTCTTCGACTTGCTTTGGACTTGAATCTTCAATTTTCCATCTTCGATCTTCGGTCTTCGATTTTCTTTGGTTTTCTTCGATCTTCGATCCTTCTTCTCCGGGATTTCTTGGAGCTTTGAAGTATCTTCAGTCGGGAGCTTTGTAGGTTCTTCTTGCTATGGCCAAAGATCCTATCTTCTCTTCTTGTCCCTCCTTTTATAAGGGTCGAAGTAGTTATTGTAGAGAATAACTACTTCGGGTGGTTGAAGCAACCTCCTGGTGGTTTCTATAACTTCCCTTGGATGGTTAGAGAAACTTCAAGGTGGTTTACATAACTTCCTTGATGGTTAGGATCATATTCGAGTGGTTTTGTAACTTCCACTAGTAGCTTAATCCTTTTGAGCTTGAGTGAACCGGTCTGATTAAAACGACTTGTGGTTCGGGTCTTAAATCCGAATCGACTTACTGCGACTTAGATTTTAACCAAGTTAACTCTTGATCCGGTCCTTTCTGACTTGGTAGGTTCAATGAGTTTGTCGAAATCTAGCGTAAGCTTACTTGCAGGTGCTTAAGCTTGATTATTCTTCGGCCTTGTGTATTGGCTTGTCGAAGGATGCTCATCTCTAAGTATCATTCTATTGACTTAGATATAGCCTTTGGACGATAGGGATATAGTACTTTCCTTACTCTCAGACTTGGTCAAATTTCAGAGCGTAAGGAAGCAAAATTTCCCTGGTCATCAGGGAAATAAAGTCTTCCAGACTTAGCCAAATTTCTGAGTGTAGGCAAAAATTTCCCTGGTCATCAGGGAAAGTGTAAGGAAACAAAAATTTCCCTGGTCATCAGGGAAATAAAGTCTTCCAGACTTAGCCAAATTTTTGAGTGTAAAACAAAATTTCCCTGGTCATCAGGGAAATAAAGTCTTCCAGACTTAGCCAAATTTCAGAATGTAAGGAAGCAAAATTTTCCTGGTCATCAGGGAAATAAAGTCTTCCAGACTTAGCCAAATTTCTGAGTGTAGGCAAAAATTTCCCTGGTCATCAGGGAAATAAAGTGTAAGGAAACAAAAATTTCCCTGGTCATCAGGGAAATAAAGTGTAAGGAAACAAAAATTTCCCTGGTCATCAGGGAAATAAAGTCTTCCAGACTTGGCCAAATTTTTGAGTGTAAAACAAAATTTCCCTGGTCATCAGGGAAATAAAGTCTTCCAGACTTAGCCAAATTTCTGAGTGCAGAGAAAAATTTCCCTGGTCATCAGGGAAATAAAGTATGGCGAAGCAAAATTTTCCTGGTCATCAGGGAAATAAAGTCTTCCAGACTTAGCCAAATTTCAGAATGTAAGGAAGCAAAATTTCCCTGGTCATCAGGGAAATAAAGTCTTCCAGACTTAGCCAAATTTCTGAGTGTAGGCAAAAATTTCCCTGGTCATCAGGGAAATAAAGTGTAAGGAAACAAAAATTTCCCTGGTCATCAGGGAAATAAAGTCTTCCAGACTTAGCCAAATTTTTGAGTGTAAAACAAAATTTCCCTGGTCATCAGGGAAATAAAGTCTTCCAGACTTAGCCAAATTTCTGAGTGCAGAGAAAAATTTCCCTGGTCATCAGGGAAATAAAGTATGGCGAAGCTAAATTTCCCTGGTCATCAGGGAAATAAAGTCTTCCAGACTTAGCCAAATTTCAGAATGTAAGGAAGCAAAATTTCCCTGGTCATCAGGGAAATAAAGTCTTCCAGACTTAGCCAAATTTCTGATTCTCTAGCTTTAGGCAATATTTCAATGTCTACAGTATCATCCACTACTGTGAGCATATTGAGTTGCATTGCCTGTCAGAACGCCTTGTGTTAGCACCTGAAACAAATGCAGCCATGTTACCGTCACCTGATATACTGATAATTATAACACTGGAATTTCTGCATACTGCATCATTTTTCAGAAGCAAACATGATTGTGGCAAATGGACATATAATAACAGCTAGACATGGGACATGGACCACTCTTAGGCTTCCGTTACAAGTTAGATGTGAATCATAAAGGTCTAGTGCTGATACAGCGGGTATATTGGGTCCTTTGCCCTTTTCTGCATACTATGTCAAGCATCGTGCTGCATATATCTCTTCTCCGATGATGACACACACACACACACACACACAGGGTCAGAATCCGTAGACATGCTAGTTTTGACTCATAGTTTCACATGTGATCCGTTGCAACTACATAGAGGTTTAAAATTTACCGAGTTTTAGTGAGGATGATCACCTTGCCTTAGATGGCACATCCACAAAAAAAGCAGAACATCCTAACATCCTAAAATTTCTATGCACATCAAATGTGCCCTTCAAAATACTGGTTAAAATGGGTGGGTAATAAAGCTCTTCACATTTGATGTGCCGAGAGGTTTTAGGATGTGCTGATTTTTGTGGATGTGCTATCTATGGCAAGGTATTCATCCATACAAAAAATCAGTAAATTTTAAAACGTATATGTGGGTTCATTGGATCACATATAAAACTATGAGTCAAAACTGGCATGCATAGAGGTTTCAGAATTTATTGATTTTTTGTAAAGATGATCATCTTCACTTAGATAGCACATCCATAAAAAATCAGCCCATTCTAAACCCTTTAGGTGCATCAAATCTAAAATGCGTTATCGATCGTTCATTTTAACCATTAAATTGAAGAGAACATTTGATCAGTCTATAGGTTTTAGAATGTGTTGATTTTTTGCTGATCAAGGTTATCACCCTCACAAAAAATCAACAAATTATGAAACCTCTATCTAGGGTTTTGGGGATGTGAGTCTAACTCTATGGCAAAGTAGCATGTCCCTGACAAAGTAGCACCCTATTCCATATATATATATATATATATATATATATATATATATATAGGGGCATGCTATAGTGCGGTTAGTGCGGCATCACACCGTAGCCATCTGATGCACCCGCTGTGTGCATCGCATGCACGCAACGATGCATCAGACGGTTGTAGTGCGGTGCCGCACTTACCGCATGCCGCATTATAGCATGCCCCTATATATATATATATATATATATATATATATATATATATATATATATATATATATATATATATATATATATAGGGAATAGGGTGTATGGTCCTCCCGACTAGCTAACACGCTAGTCCTCACTTCAATTTAAGTGTCACGTGGTATTTTTTAACCGGGGTTAGGGGTTGGTTAAGGTAGGTTCACCCTTCCTAACAATGATTATGAAAAAAAATTGGAAAAAAAAAAATGCCAAGTGGCATTTTTAGATTAACCATAGCAATGGATATTTGCGCGCTATAGTTTACCGTTAAATTTATCGACCGTTGATGGGGTTGTTTTAAGTTTTTTTTTTTGAAATTTTTTTTAATCATGATCCAAGTATTGTGGATTGACTATCCATTTAAAAAAAAATAGTTAAAAAGTACCACGTGACACCTAAATATAGGGGAGGATTGGCTTGTTGGCTAGTCAGGAGGACCATACTCCGTATTCCCACACACACACACACACACACACACATATATATATATATATATATATATATATATATATATATATATATATATATATATATATATATATATATATATATATATATATAGGGTTGGGATCCAGAAACATGCTACTTTGCCATAGAGTTAGACACACATCATCCAAATCGATAGATGGAGGTTTCATAATTTTTTGAATTTTTGTAAGGATGATCAACTACCCTTAGATAGCACATCCATAAAAAATCAGCACATTCTAAACCATTTAGATGCATCAAATCTAAAAAACTTTATCGACTATTCATTTTAACCGTTAAATTGAAGGGAATATGTGAGTATTCAATAGGTTTAGAATGCGTTGATTTTTTGCTGATGTGCTATCAAAGGTAAGGTAATCACCCTCACAAAAAATTAACAAATTCTGAAACCTCTATCTAGGGTTTTGGAGATGCGTGTCTAACTCTGTGGCAAAGTAGCGTGTTTCTGGATCCCGACCCATTTATATATATATATATATATATATATATATATATATATATATATATATATATATATATATATATATATATATATATAAATATGGGCATGTTATAATGCGGCACGCGGTACGTGCGGCACTGCACCGCAGCCATCTGATGCACACGCTACGTGCATCGCATGCACGCAGCGGTGCATCAGACGGCTGTTGTGCGATGCCGCACTTGCCGCATTATAGCATTTCTTTCTTTCTCTCTCTCTCTCTCTCTCTCTCTATATATATATATATATATATATATATATATATATATATATATATATATATATATATATAGGGGTGTTAGGATGCGGCGTGCGGCGCACCGCAGCAGCCGTCTGATGGACTGCTGCGTGCATCGCACGCACTGCACGCCGCGCCTAATCATTCCTATATATATATATATATATATATATATATATATATATATATATATATATATATATATATATATATATATATATATGGGGAGGGATACTCTTACAAGTGAACTCTTACAAGTAAGAGTTACTAATGAGGATTGCCGTCCGATCAAATCGGGTAGCCATCCGATCAAAGAGAGGAAAAACTCTCTCTTTCTCTCACAAGTGCAGCACCACCCCACCTGACCCCCCCCCCCCCCGACCCCAGATTGCACCCCCCCACCCCCGGCGTCGATCGCCCCCTCCCCAACCACCTTCCCCTCCGGCTCCGGCGACACCGACCCCTCCCCTTTCGGCGACACCGACCTCCTCCCCTCCGACGCAGCACCCCCCCGCCGGCAGCTCCGACCCCGCAGCACCCCGACCCGACCCCGACCCCGACCCCGCAGCTCCGGCGCAGCACCCCGACCCCCCCGCCGGCAGCTCTGGAGCAGCACCCCGACCCGACCCCCCCGCCGTCGGCTCCGGCGCAGCACCCCTACCCTACCCCCCCCCCCCCCCGCCGGCAGCCCCGATTTCAGCGAGATCGGGGCTGTGATCGGCATCGGCGGGGTGGCTCGACGGACGGGACGGGAGGGGACCGCAGCTGCGAGGCTCGACGGACGGGACGGGAGGGGGCCGGAGCTGCGGGGGGCTGCGGGGCTCGACGGACGGGACGGGAGGGGGCTGGAGCTGCGGGGCTCGACGGACGGCGGGATGGCTGCGGGGTGTTGCGGTCGGGGAGTGGGCCGCCGGAGCCAGAGGGGGGGTTGGCCGCCGGAGCCGGAGGGGGGGTGGGCCGCCGGCGCCGGAGGGGGGGTGGGCCGCCGGAGCCGGAGGGGGAGGGGGATCGGTGGGGGGGGGGTCGGGTGGGTTACAGGTTTGAGAGAGAGAGAGATGGGGACTATTACTAATGATCTTGATCGGATGGCTACCCGATTTGATCGGACAACAACCCTCATTAGTAACTCTTACTTGTAAGAGTTCACTTGTAAGAGTATCCCTCCCCTATATATATATATATATATATATATATATATATATATATATATATATATATATATATATATATATAGTAGTGATAAGATGTGGCGTGGGTAATAAGTGCGGTGTGAATGAGAACTGTCCGATCGGATGGATCCAACAGATGGGATTCACCCGGAGTAGCCCAAATCGCTGTTACTGTAGCGGCTACAGTAACAACGATTTGGGTCGTCCGGGTGAATCTCATCCGTTGAATCCATCCGATCGGACGACCCAAAAAAATGTTGCTGTTACTATAGCCGCTACAGTAACAACGAAATTTTTTTGGTTTGTCTGATCGGATGTTTTCAACGGATAGGAATTTTTTTTGGGCCGTTCGATTCCCATCCGTTGGATCTATGCGATTGGACAACCCAAAAAAATTCTACTGCTACTATAGCCGCTACAGTAACAACAATTTGAGTTGCTCCGGGTGAATCCCATCCGTTGGATCCATCTGATCGGACGACTCATTCACATCGCACTTATTACCCACGCCGCATCCTCTCTCTCTCTCTCTCTCTCTCTCTCTCTCTCTATATATATATATATATATATATATATATAGGAGCGTGCTTCAATGCGGTCCGCGTCCGTAGCCGTTCGATGCACGTGGTGCGGTGCACCGCATCGGACGGCTGCGGGTGCGGACCGCACGGATCGCATTTAAGCATCTCTCTCTCTCTCTCTCTCTATATATATATATATATATATATATATATATATATATATATATATATATACAAGGTTCGAAATTTCCATTTCGGTCAATATTTCGACCCCTCTGGATATGGAAATATTTCGTGGAAATATTTCGACAGTGTGGAAATATTGTGATTTTATAGAAATAGTGAAAATATTGATTTTTTAATGGAATTTTTCAGTGAATCTCTGCATAGTCATAAACTAAGTATATATACACAATTTGGAACACTCAGATAATAATTATACCCAATCTACAGGTGTAGAGCATCACAAAGCATGTATTCTACATTTGAGTCTGAGTCTTTTGCAGTCTTGTTTGGTCATGTTTTGATCTATGTATTTAAAATAGCTTTTAATCTTTTTTGTGGATAAAAATATTTCCAAAATAAAGATTAGTTGATTGTTAAAATAATGCTTCAAACGATTTTGAAAACGGACTTAAAACAAGAAAGTTGTGCAAGTTTGAAATCGTGCAAAAATTATGTTGAAATGCAAAACACTGTTTTTTTACTAAGTCTGAAAAACTGAGTTTTTATAAAGAAAAGTTTTTATACATTAAAAATTTTCTTTGACGGACCATGGTTTTCTAGATGTACTTGTAGTTCTACATCTTGTGGAATTTTTTGAGCTAAAAATGAGTTGATCTAACCACTTTTCTCAACATACAAAGTTTATGAAAAACCAAAAAAACTGTTTTCTCCTACTAAAACTGAAAACCTACTTTTTGATTCACTTGGTTTTTGATTTTTTTGATATTTTTATTGAAATCAAATGGGGGGGGGGGTATTTGCTTATCGAAAATTAAGTAAGACGACATTTACTTAAATGTTATTATATGTAAATAAGCTGCTGAGAACGAAACCCCCAGTCCCCTTTTATAACCAGTCAGTCCCAACATTTCGGTGCCAAAATCCCGAAATTTCTCAAAATTTCCTGAAATTTCCCGAAATGTCTCGAAATTTCCACGAAATATCGCGATATTTCGTGCCGACAAATATATCGTGTGAAATATCGCGATATTATCGTGATTCCTATTTCGTTCGATATCACAATAGGAATTTCGTGCCGAGGTTTGAGAAAACCGAAATATTTCGCGATATTTCGCGAAATATCTCGATATTTTGTACCTTGTATATATATATATATATATATATATATATATATATATATATATATATATATATATATATATATATATATATATATATATATGGGAGGGATACTCTTACTCATATAGTTTCCTATGATCCGGGCCGTCCATTAGATCCCGACGTACGGTTCGGATTAGATGGGGAGTTAAAGCAATGGTGTTCGCATTAAATGCTCCTATTAAAAGCCTGTATTAAAAGCCCGCATTTAATGCGAACGCCTTTGCTTTAACTCCCCATCTAATCCGAACCGCGCGTCGGGATCTAATAGACGGCCCAGATCATAGGTAACTATATGAGTAAGAGGTCATGAGTAAGAGTATCCCTCCCCATATATATATATATATATATATATATATATATATATATATATATATATGGGCTATTACTAATGGCCCTTACTAATGATCCCATCCATCGGATCGGATTGGATGGATGGCTCTAATTTTTCCTCCCTCTCCCACTCTCTCTCATAAAACCCAGCCCCTTCCCCCTGACCCCGGCTCCGGCAGCCCCATTCGGCGACACCGACCCCCCCCCCCCCCCCCCCCCGACCCCGGCTCCGGCGCCGATCGCTCCGGCCCCGACTTCCCCTTTCGGCTTCGGTCCGATCTTCCCCTTCCGGCTCCGGCCCTGGCCCCGGCCTCGGCCCTGATCGCACCAGACCTCCCCCCCCCCACCCCCGGGCTCCGGCCTTTCCTTCCGGTGACGACACCGGCAGCCCCGATCGACCCCCCGGCAGCCCCGACCGCCCTTCCCCTCCGGCTCCGGCGTGTCGTCGGAAGGGAAGGCCGGAGCCCGGGGGGGGAAGGTCGGGGTCGGGAGGGGGTCGGGCTGCTGCACTGTGATAGAGAAAGAGAGAGAGAGAAAGAGGGGAGATTTTAATCTGATCCATCCGAATTGGAACGGACGGCCCGGATCATTAGTAAGAGGCCATTAGTAATAGCCCATTAGTGAGAGTATCCCTCCCCTATATATATATATATATATATATATATATATATATATATATATATATATATATATATATATATATATATATATATATATATATATATATATATATATATATATATGTGTGTGTGTGTGTGTGTGTGTGTGTGGGTGGGAAAGAGTTTGGTGAACTTGAGCTCACAAATGAATGGTGAAACATGGTTTATATTGCGCCATGTGTCCACTGAAAAAACAAAGCAAGTAAGAGGGGATAGACATTTAAGAGGGTTGAACACTTTCTCATGGTAGCTTTTCCATTCAAGTTCACCATTTAAATGGTGAACTCGAGTTTATCTTCCTGGGCCCATATATATATATATATATATATATATATATATATATATATATATATATATATATATATATATATATATACACGTTGGTCTGGATATCTTTCTAGACTACCTATGAATCACACTCAACCCGACTACTCTCTGATCTCACATCACTTTAGAAAATTATCCAAACTAAGGTTGATCTGGTGGAATAGACCATTGGTCTAGCGAGTTTGCTGGATCAGTTGCCCAGATGATCACCTTACTATAGATAACACACCAATCAAGTTTCAACAAATTCTGAAACTTGTAGGGTGGTCATCTGTGCCACTTGTCTAAAAAATTTGCTAGATCAGTCAACCAGGAAACAAGCTCCATATATATATATATATATATATATATATATATATATATATATATATATATATATATATATAGAATACGGGGTATGAGCTGACAGCCTAATTTAAAATTAGGCTGTCAGCTCCCAGCCGTCCGATTAATATGATCTGGCCGTCCGATCATATATATATTAAGTAATTTCTGTTTCTGTTTTGGGTTTGTTATACCGATCGAGAGAGAGAGATCGAGAGAGAGCCATCTCCTTCCCCTCCGGTGCTGCACTCAGCCCCCACCTCCGGCGCCGATCTCCCGCGATTGCAGCTGGCTGTACCCCACCGACGGAGCTGTACCCCTCCGGCGCTGCACTCAGCCCCCACCGACGGAGCTGTACCCCTCCGGCGCTGCACTCAGCCCCCACCGACGGAGCTGTACCCCTCCGACAACAATCCCGACGAGCAGCCCCCTTTCCCTCCCTCTCTGGCGCCGATCCGGCCTCGACGTCAGCCCCATCGCTCCCCCTCCCCTCTGATCTCCTCCTTCCCCGCCGGCAACCACCCTCGACGGCTGCCGGAGGGAAAGGAGGCTGGATCGGCGCCGGAGGAGGAGGGAAAGGGGGCTGGTCGGTGCCGGAGGGGGGAAGCGGATCCGGTGCCGGAGTTGGAGGGGGATGCTGCCGGAGGTGCCTGAGGTGGAGGGGGATGCTGCCGGAGGGGGCTGCAATCGCCGGAGGTCGGGGAGCCGGTGCCGGAGGGGGCTGCTCGCGAGAGAGAGCAGGCCGGAGGGGGTGACGCCGGAGAGAGGGTGAGGTCGGGGAGCCGGTGCCGGAGGGGGCTGGTCGTGAGAGAGCAGGCCGGAGGGGGCGACGCCGGAGAGAGGGAGAGAGAGGAGATCGGGTTTGAGAGAGAGCGACTGAGTGTGTTTTTTTTTGTATAAAAAACTGACGGTCTGTGATGGGGATCGGACGGCTGTGAGCTGACAGCCCAAATTCAGAAATAGGCTGTCAGCTCATACCCCGTATTCTCTCTCTCTCTCTCTCTCTCTCTCTCTATATATATATATATATATATATATATATATATATATATATATATATATATATATATATATATGGTCCTGATCCAGTGAGAAACCTTTTATATGAGAAACCTTGTGAGAAACCTACCTAGAGGTTTCAGAATTTGATGAAACTAGGTGGGTGTGCTATGTATGGCAAGTTGATCATCCTCACCAAAATTCATCAAATTCTAAAACCTCTAGGCATAATAAATATGCTATTCAAATTTATGGTTTTTATGGACGGTCGATAAATTTTCTAGCATTTGATGCCCCTAGAAGTTTTAGAATTTGATAAATTTTTGTGAGGATGATTAACTTGCCATACATAACACACCCACTAAGTTTCATCAAATTCTAAAACCTCTAGGTAGGTTTCTCATATAAGAGGTTTCTCACTGGATCGGGACCACACACACACACACACGCTATATATATATATATATATATATATATATATATATATATATATATATATATATATATATATATATATATATATATATATGCTATAATGCGGCATGCGGTAAGTGCGGCACCTCACCGCAGCTGTCTGATGCACCACTGCGTGCATGCGATGCACGCAGCGCGTGCATTAGATGGCTGCGGTGCGGTGTCGCACGTACCGCATGCCGCAACATAGCATGCCCCTATATATATATATATATATATATATATATATATATATATATATATATATATATGGGGACGGGGAGCCTGGACCTCAGGTGCAGCGTCTACGCTGCACCTAAGCCCGGATGCATGACACCTGTCCCAGCCGGCCGAAATCCCGACCGCATACAGCCCTGTCCGCCACCATAATTTCGGCCAAATTATCAGCCGTCTGATCGATCGAATCGAACGAACGACATTCGCCTGAGCATCGCTGTTACTGTGGCGGCCACAGTAACAGCCCGGGTGAATCCCGTCCGTTCGATTCAGTCGATCGGACGGCTGAAGGGATTCTCGCGATTACTGTAGCGGCTACAGTAATCGCGAAATTTTTTTCAACCGCCCGATCGATTGAATCGAACGGACGGGATTCACCCGGGCTGTTACTGTGGCCGCCACAGTAACAGCGAGGCTCAGGCGAATGCCGTCCGTTCGATTCGATCGATCGGACGGCTGATAATTTGGCCGAAATTATGGTGGCGGACGGGGCTGTATGCGGTCGGGATTTCGGCCGACTGGGACAGATGTCATGCATCCGGGCTCAGGTGCAGCGTAGACGCTGCACCTGAGGTCCAGGCTCCCTGTCCCCTATATATATATATATATATATATATATATATATATATATATATATATATATGGAAGATGGGTTCCTATGACATGTCGTAGGGAGTACCCTATGACAGTCATTTTGTGACACATGGCGATTATATTGTGCTGTTTTTTTATTAGAATAATCACCCTACGTTAGAACATGTACAAAAAATCAGCATATTCTAAAACTTCTAAGGGCAACAAATACGCTTTTCAATTTAACGGTTAAAATGGTTAACCAATAATGCTTCTAGTATTTGATGTCCCTAGAAGTTTTAGAATGTGTTGTTTTTTGTGGACATTCTATCTAGGGTAAGGTGATCATCTTGATTAAAAATCAGTACATTCTAAAAGTTCTAGTGTCACCAATTCACCATATGTTATAGGATAGTTCCAAGTTCCAACGACATTGTCATAATATATATATATATATATATATATATATATATATATATATATATATATATATATATATATATATAGAGAGAGAGAGAGAGGGGTGTTAGGATGCGGCGTGCGGTGCGTGCGGCGCATCGCAGCAGCCGTCTGATGCACTGCTGCGTGCATCGCATGCACCGCAGCAGCGCATCAGACGGCTGCGGTGCGGCGCCGCACGCACCGCACGCCGCATCCTAACATTCCTCTCTCTCTCTCTCTCTCTCTCTCTCTCTCTATATATATATATATATATATATATATATATATATATATATATATATATATATATATATATATATATATATATATATATAGTTAGTTAGTTAGTTAGGATTCAGGCCCAAGGACATACTACCTAGCCACTAAGCTAGACACCCATCATCCAAGTCGATAGATAGTTCATTTTTTGTGAGGATGATCACCTTGTCTTAGATAGCATATCCAAAAAAAATCAGCATATTTTAAAACCTCAAAGGACATCAAATGTACTCTTAAAAGTAACGGTTAAATTGTTTGAAGCCTTTTAAAATTGATGCACCTAAAGGTTTTAGAATGTGTTTATTTTTTGTGGATGTGCTATCTAAGGCAAGGTGATCATCCTCACAAAACATCTACAAATTCTGAAACCTCTATCTAATGATTTGGATGATGGGTGTCTAAGTTAGTGACAGAGTCATGTCCCTGGATCTTGACCCATATTTGTATATATACTTCCCTTAATTCCATCTAGAAAATACTTCATATTGATCTTTAAAATCTGCTTTATTGATCTTGTTTTTGTCGACATATGCCTCAGCTGTAGATTAATAACTTTTTTTAAAGAGAGCTGTAGATTAATAATTGGTCTATATACATATTGTATAAAATTGAAACATATGCATCTTTACCACAACACTGCTTATATACAGAATAGGCAATGCATTGCTTGCTAAACACAAACTATTCCATTTCTTTTATATTTGATTATGCAGGTTATACTCATTTTTTGTTTATGTTGTCATGTAGGTTGGATTGCTGCAATGCACTCACATAATGATCCATCAATAGATTTATCTGGTGAGTTGTATACCTTTGCCTTAACTTTCCTTGACCCCATGATCATTTCTTCATTTTCTTGTGAATTGTGACTTGTATCCTTTATGGTGGCTTAGTGATGGCTGTGTACTATAGCTCTAAATATCCGAATTGCTCTATTGAATTGTCAACTTAGTCAGAATTCTTAATCGAAAGACTAGTTGAAGTGTTTTTAACATTAGACTTGAATTTGAAAATCGATGCTTGATTCCTGCTTTTGAGATTTTGTTGCCTTAGCTTTCAATAATTCCTCCTTGTATTCAGTGGATCCTAGTATTTTTGATATTTGTTCTAGTATACAAGGCAAACTTTTGGCGACTACATTGTGGACACTCTTTTGAAGCCCACACTGGTCACCTAAGATTGTGCAGGAAATAATACCCATGCCATCTGTTCTCACACCTCAGCTTGCGGATCACATGGTTCCCAGAATTGCCTATCTCCATGTCCCCACTTGCGGTAGTCTCCACTCCCCTATGGATCTGATAACTGCAGTACCATTTAAAAAATTGCATTCCCTCTCTTTCTTACTCTCTCCAGTAGGGTGTTTGCTGACTGCCTGGCTGTATAGTTCATTAAAGAAAGGAGTGATTTAACACGGGCATATAACAAAGACCAGCTCTAATTGGATTGTGCAATCAAGACTAGTCTGATTGTGTATCAACGATTTGTGAGCAACTAGGATTCTCCCACAAAGCCGGTCTAATTTAGTACCGCACCCCTTGTATCGTCAGTTTACATGCAACTAGGATTCTTCCACAAGCAGCTACATTTTTTTCTAGTCTCAAATTTTGAAAATTAAGTTGGTTAAAAATCTCTTAGCTGGGTTGGCTGGAGCTTTAATGTTGGTTTGGGTGTTTCTATGCTTCAAATCTGTTCATGCTATAAATCTATAAAATCTAAGCGGGCCATGTAATTAAATTAAATAAAACACATTGCTCTCGATGTACTCGCTGTTTAACCAAGAAGTGGTCACTTATAAGATAATTGTCACCACCTTTCAAAAACATTACAACTTCTAGAAAATTTAACATACTGAATAAGCGTTGCATTGAATGATTGCATCGATGGCTATCGTTTTTTGTCTTCCTTGAGTTAAAAAGCATTGTACTGGTTGTCAATTTGCTCTCTTTATAGGTAGGTATTGCAATCCACACACATTATGATGCTTGTTTCAATCATCAGATGTCAGAATTTGCACCATACATTCTGTCCACTTCTAAGGATAGGTGCTATATCCCAGGAAACCCGAAACATTTCACTCGTTCATTCAGGAATTTTCTTCCAACCGAAAGACCTAGATGGTGAGGCTTTAACAGCTTCAGTCCAAGAAGTCGATCAATAGTATTTGCTGTTTGTGGGAATAAGAGTGGGTGGTACAGGGTCTTCATATGAATGGTGAAGGAGAAGGAGCAGGCCCTGAGTGAGTAATGTGGTTAAGGGAGAGTAGAGTAAGGAAATAGATGGTGGGAAGTCAAAAGGGATTGTTTTCTGGACGAGGATTCATCAATCACAACATCAACACCGTGTGACACTTGATGGTAGTATCCAGTGATATCACCAGTGATGGGCATCTGGAATGACATTAACAAAGAATTTTTTTTTGAAGGGACCACCATAAACATTACCCGCTAGTGCGCTGGCACAAGATAGACCAAGGATCGAGACTCGCCACAAGAGCGATTGAAATACCCTGATTTTTTTTTTAATAATCCCATGGGTAGGAAAGCTCGCCACTAAGACGAGAAGGACCACCACCACAGAGCGGGACGAAATATGCCGTAGAACTTATTCGAACTGTTGACCAAGCCCACTGGTTGCATATGTCTTACCAACTGAGCTATTAGTTGGAGACGACCTGAACTTTTTTTTCTTCTTCTAAAAATTCGTCTGATTAATTCCCTTCCAAGCCAACTACCAAACATCAAAGGGACCAAGCTTGACTTTTTCTGGCCGTCTTTTCCTAGGAATTGTAGTTCCCAGGAAATAGGCCTCATTCCCATGTTCTTTTTCATAACAGGGCTTGTATGCATGCTTGTTCCCCGGTGAATGAAGCCCCCATTTTTGTGGGATTTCATTTCTCAACCAAAACCTAATGTTTTGTAAAGCTCATCCATAACAGGACTGGCGACTACGCTGGTTAGAGTGACTAAATCGATTCTTAGATTCATCTTATATTTCTCTAAACAGTTCTCTTATTTTTCCGACGCTTCACTTTGTTAACAGAAAGACCGGCAATGTATTCCGGAGCCGGTGGCTCGTCATGGAATCACTTCAAGCTTCCTCATCAGGTGAAAAGTTTTCTTTCTCATGTCCATGGCTTCTCCTTTCCCTTTTCCGTCGGAAACACTTACAGGAGATCAGACGTTCGTTTTCCTCGTTGGTTTGGATTGACAGATGGACTTCCTCGCGGAGCTCCGGCGTGCGGTGCACGCCCAGGCCGGCACAGCGTCGACTGCTGGTAATCGCAGCTGATTCTCAGAGGATCTCGCGCCGATTGCTTCGAGGTGTTTTTACGGTGATTGCTTCTCTGTCGGATGTGTTGTGTTCTCATGCTGTAGGGGTTTGTACAATTTTTAAAGGCTACGATCTGCATCGAAACTGATACTGACGGCACAGAGATGCCCTCTCCTGTTGTAGCTTGGTACTGAAAACATCCGAAGAGGGAAGATAGCTGCTGTACTGCTCAATCCAATAAGTGATTTTTTTTTTACAAGTAAACCCATGAATGCGAAGAATTCTTAAGAGGGGCTCTAATTGCTCAATCCCGACTATCACTGCTTGAAGGCATTGTTGGCTTGTTTATACTGCAAAGGAATGGTGTGTTGGTCCATAAGAGCTGTAGGTCCCACACAACCAACCGTCGCCTTCGCTAATCCTCCACCTGCTCCTACTTCTCTTCTTCTTTCCTGGAGATATGTCGGTCCTTCCGCTCCCAACCGACATGGTTGTCGGTCTCTCCTGACTGACATGGTGTGTGTGGACGTGTTGGTCACTACCGACCGATATGTCCCCACACACGATGTTGGTCGGGACAACCGGTATGTCTTCAAGAAGAAGAGAGGGGGTGGACACGGTGTCGGTGGCAGTCAGAGTGGGGACGAGAGGGTCAGTGGGGTACCCTATCAAAATGGGGGCTTTCTTAAAAAAAAATATAAAAACGAGCTGGGGTGCCCGTATCTAATCAGGGGCATTATTAATTTTTATAAAAATGTGTCAATTTTTTTTTTTTTTTAAAATATCCAAGGTCCAATTTAGCTTAATTTTATCGAAGGCTTCCAATGAACAAGCCGATTTGCTAGATTTTTTTTTGTTGATCGGGGATGTATCTGTCCGGTTTAGTGCGGTGCCTGTTAGTGGCTACGCACAAGATAGACCAAGGTTTGAAAGTAACTCCCATGGAAGAAAAATAACAGGTTTGCCACTGGGATGCAACAACAATTGCGCTTTGCTAGAGTCGAGAAATGAAAAAAAGAAATGCATGCAGTTGAAGGGCCGATGGTGCAGGAAGAGGTTTCAACCTGGTTGGGTGTGAATATGTTGAGTCTTAGAATTCCGTCGGTCGAGAGTACAAGTGTATCTATGGACAGCCTCGTAACGGCTATCATGCAGCAACGAGTCGCATGCAAAACGGCTAGTAGCTAAAAAGGAATTTCATAAATGGTGGAGGACTTAAAAGCAAAAAACAAAAATAGGGCAGGTGCGGACCAGCCCATTTCGGAGGTGCTATCGTGTCCGGGTCCACGGGCGCACACACACGCAGCCCATGCCCATGCCCAAGCCCAAGCCCGGCTCGGCACGCACGCGCGCGCGTGTGAGCTAGTGGAACCCCTCCTCTAGTGTGATGACTAGTGGGAGGAAGTGGGCAAACCCTTATAAGTTGGTAGGGGATTTCTCCCCTTACCGATATGGGACTAAAATCCATGGTTTTTGTGTGGTTTTAAAACACACACCCAACAGCTTTGTCACGGGGCTTTGCCGACGGCTGTGGTACTTTCGACAACAGGTTGGCATGGGATTTTGCTGTTGCCTATGGTGTGGGAATCCGGAGGAGGATCTAGATCATGTTTTTTGGAGATGTCTGATGGCTGTAGAGTTTCAGAGACTGGTACGTATCTATACTGGGTTGGATGCATACCAAATTTAAGTCCATTGTCACCAAAGGATAAGACAAGTGATCATGTGATGCGGGGGGAGATTTTGACGGTGGCGATGTGGCAACTACGGAAAGCCCCGTGTGATACACTTTTTCACAAAGGGACCGATACTTTAAAGGAAGTTGTTTTCAAGGGTGTTGCCGTTGGCACACAATTCCTGCGAGGCTCGATCAGGTTGAAGTGTGCGGTGTGGGAGCTGGAGGTGGAGTTTATCATTTGGACTGATGGTTCGTTCCACACTCAGGAGGTGATGGCGGAAGGGGCATGGGCATGCGTACTGGGTGGGTGACGGCTATGGCTTCATTTTGCTGTCGGGTCTCCTCGGCCCTTCATGCTGAACTCTGCATTTTGCATGGAGCTTTTGATGAATTGGTTCGACGTAAAGGTAGTAAAGTGTTGGTTCTAACTGATGCTTCGCAAGCGAGAGATGCTTTTGTGCTGGGGAAGGGGGGTATAGTGGAGTTAGGCCCGATCATTATTGATTGTCAGTAAAAATGGGGCTGATTGACTGACGTTCGTGTCAAATGGGTTACTAGAGGTTGCAATCGGACGGCTGACTGGCTTGCTTGTGAGACAGGGCTGGTAATTTCGGACCCGACACGGCAGACCCGACACGAAGTTAGCGGGTCTGGGTCAGGGCTAAACGGGTCGACACGATAGACCCGTTTAATAAACGGGTCGGGTCCAGGTTTAGGGTCTGGACAGGTAGACCCGGGAAGACCCGTTTAGTATTCAACGGGTTGTGTCGGGTCGGGTCAGGTCGGGTCTACCCGCAATCCGATACTATAATATATAATACCAACGGGTCTTTCGGGTCAGGTCGGGTCGAGTCGGATTGGGTTGGATCGGGTCAACTGAATAGACCCGGGTGGTAAACGGGTCTTATCGGATCTAGCCGTTTATTAGCGGGTCGGGTACGGGTTTAGGATCTAGACACGATTAGTTAAACGGGTCGGGTCCAGGTCTAGGGGTTTTGGACACGACATGAAACTAGACACGACACGAACCCGACAGGACCCGACCCATTGCCACCCCTAGATAAGAGGGTTACTAGGACTCTAGATATCCGGTTGCTTTGTGTGGTCTTGTACAAGAGGACCTCCGTATCATAATGTAATGACCACCTCAGGTTTACCCCCCAAAAAAAAGAGTTATTTTGACTTTACCCCCCAAGTTTTGCCTTGAATTAGACTTTACCCCCCATATTTTCATTAATTAGAGTTTACCCCTCAAAACTAACTGCTCCGTCAGCTCACCATCTAAGAGAAAGGTGAGCTGACGGAAAAGAAATAAAGTTTTGAAGGATGAGCTGACGGAACAGTTAGCTTTGGGGGGTAAACTCTAATTAATGAAAGTATAGGGGGTAAAGTTTAATTCAAGGCAAAATTTGGGGGGGGCAAAGTAGGGGTGTGCATCGGTTCGAAACCGACCTATTTAGGCAAAACCCAAACCGATCCAACCTAGGTCGGTTTTGAGAATTTGCAATCCAATCCAAACCGATTGAGACTGGAATCCAATCCAATCCAATCCAATTAAAGTCGGTTTGGATTGGATTGGATGGTCGGTTTGGGCTTTGGCCCATGATTACTAGTTTATTTATTTATTTATTTGGACATAGTTTTAACTTTAAAATGATTATTTCAAAAATTATAAAATGATACTACATTACTTACCAAAATACCAAGTTATCAACAACAATACCATTATGTCCACAATATTTATATCCATTAAATATTAAAAACTACAAAGTACAGTTTTAACAATTAAACAAAAGTTCACGACAGTTACCACTAAATTAGTAAATTATAAACCGGAGTCCGGTTCGGTTCGGTTCGGTTTAGGTCGGTTTTTAATTGATAAATCCGATAACCGATCCAATCATATCGGTTTTGAGAAATCCTAATCCAATCCGATCCGTTGAGTGCGTCGAAACCGATTAAATTCGGTCGGTTTGGTTTGGTTCGGTCGGTTTGGTCGGTTTGGTTTGGATCCTGCACACCCCTAGGGCAAAGTCAAAATAACCCAAAAAAAAAAAAAAGACTACCCGTTAACCATGGTTCATCTTTTTGAACCGGAAGGAATATCTTCTGCATCGTCCAAGCCTCAGAGACCGTACGTCTAAGTACACCCAAAGTGTTAATCTCTCTCCTATGACATTTAAAATAAAAATTTCTCAAACTACCCCATATCCCTAATCTCTAACCAACTAACTCTCCCCCAACAGTGTCATCCCCATCCCGATCGTGTCCTCCACCATCCCTGCCCCGCTACGCCGCCCGCAGCTCCTTTCTCGCCCTCCTCCCTCCTCTTCCATCCTCCTTTTTTCTCTTCCTTTTCCTTGCCAACCAAAACCGTAGCCACCCTGAACATGTGCTAGTGGGTGGGCAGCAGATAGCCATCGTCGCATATCCAGGGTGGTTACCCTAGCAACACCGTCGACAGGCAGCCACACTAATCCATAATAGCTAGGATTTGATATGGAAAAATGAGAAAAGAGGGACGAGAGTGACGGGTTGACAATGGAGGCGAAGGTGGAAGCGGCCAAAGGCAAGAGAAAGATGGTATTTTAGGTTTATTAGGGGTGCTATTATAGGCTGATGTAAGTGGGTTCAATACAAAGAGTATTGCGGAAACCAAGGTTAATCGATCGATGCTCCCCCCGAGATGATTCAACTTTTCAACCATGTGCGTTCGATATGGACCCACATGACAGGTGGGTGAGCATTACCCTCCAATTTGAATCCTTGGATGTGTTTACAAACTTAACCTAGGTGCGATGCACAAGCAACTGCATTCGCATCCCAGCGTTAACCAGTTGCTCCACAACAAGACTCAGTCTTTGTGTGTACCATTCCCTCTTGGAGCCGGCAAAGCAACAGTCGGAGAGAAGGAAGGGGGGGATCGGCCATGCAACAAACACCCCCCCCCCCTCCTCTCTCTGGGTCGGCATGTAGCCAGAAGGAGGGAGGGGGGGGGGTCGGTCGGTTGGTCCACAAGGAAGCACACCCCCCCCCTGGGTCGGCATGTACCCAGAGAGGGGGGGGTCGGTCGGTTGGTCCACAAGGAAGCACACCCCCCTCCCCCTTTGGGTCGGCATGTATCCAGAGAAAGGGGGGGGGGTCGGCCGGTTGGTCCACAAGGAAGCAGCCCCCCCCCCCCCCCCCCCCCCCTTTTCGGTCGGCATGTATCCAGAGAAAGGGGGGGGGGGGGGGTCGGCCGGTTGGTCCACAAGGAAGCAGCCCCCCCCCCCCCCCTTTTTTTCGGTCGGCATGTATCCAGAGAAAGGGGGGGGTCGGCCGGTTGATCCACAAGGAGGCAGCCCCCCCTTGGGTCAGCATGTACCCAGAGAGGGGGGGGGGGGGGGGTCGGACGGCCGGTCACCAAGGAGGCACACCCCCCCCCCCCCTCGATGGGACATGCAACGAGCTGAAGTGCCAAGCAACAGCCGAACCCGGAGATCTCGCGGTGCTGACGACGCTCCGCGATTTCCGGCCCAACGTGACCATGTGTCAACCGCGCGCCACGTCACCGCGGCGGTTGAGCTCATTGCGGGGACACGTCACTCGCCCGATTTTCGCGGAGTGTAACCGTCACCCCGCCACTATAAAAGGGGACCTACCCCTTCAGCAAGGAGGAGGAAGAATTCTGGAGGAGACGCTGCCCGTTTCGTCCCGGAATTTGTGGAGCTGCGGAGGTCGGTCGGTCGGTAGCCAGAGACTGTCTGCGGAGGTCGGTCGGCAGACAGATACTGTCTGCACGCGACCGGCAGACAGACACTGTCTGCAGCGATCGGTAGTCAGAGACTGTCTGCGGAGGTCGGTCGGCAGACATATACTGTCTGCACGCGACCGGTAGTCAGACACTGTCTGCAGCGATCGGTAGCCAGAGACTATCTGCGGAGGTCGGTCGGCAGACAGATACTGTCTGCACGCGACCGGTAGACAGACACTGTCTGCAGCGGTCGGTAGCCAGAGACTGTCTGCGGAGGTCGGTCGGCAGACATATACTGTCTGCACGCGACCGTTAGTCAGACACTGTCTGCAGTGATCGGTAGCCAGAGACTGTCTGCGGAGGTCGGTCGGCAGACAGATACTGTCTGCATGCGACCGGCAGACAGACACTGTCTGCAGCGGTCGGTAGCCAGAGACTGTCTGCGGAGGTCGGTCGGCAGACAGATACTGTCTGCACGCGACCAGTAAACAGACACTGTCTGCAGCGGTCGGTAGCCAGAGACTGTCTGCAGAGGTCGGTCGGCAGACATATACTGTCTGCACGTGACCGTTAGTCAGACACTGTCTGCAGCGATCGGTAGTCAGAGACTGTCTGCGGAGGTCAGTCGGTCGGTAATCTGAGTGAAACTGCAGAGGTCGGTAGTTTGGGAGACCGGTCCTCGGGGTGTGTAATTGGGGTTAAGGTGAGAGATTGTAACCAAAAGAATAGTCTTAGTGCATTCTCGCCCCACCTGTGGTTTTTTCCCCTTCGTCGTTGAGAAGGGGTTTTCCACGTAATTCCCGGTTTGTCTCTATTTGGGCTTGTTGGATTGTGCTCGCCACCCGAACCGCCCGGTTCGACCAAGACCCCCCACAATCTTGGCGCCGTCTGTGGGATAGTCTTCGAGACTTCCTACTAGAGCTTTCGACTGTTGACCCGTGGGTGTCGACCAGTCCGAGACTACCTGCAACCAGCACTCCACGACCACACGGTTGAAGAACGATGGCCGGTGGACCGTATCGTACCCGCTCGACGTCGCAGCTCCCGTCCGAAGCTGCGCCACTCGGAGATGCTAATGACGTCGGGCGTCTTGTTCAACCATCAGCGGACACGGAGCGCGCAGTCCCGCTGGTGAGTCCCATACTGGGGGTCGGGGACTCCAGTCAAGCTTCGGTAGCAACCCTGGCTCCACTAACCGGGGGCCTGTCGAAAGCTTTTCTGGCCACAATGATGATGACCCAGCAAGCTCTCACCACCCAGCTCCAAACGATGCAGCGCAACTACGAGGAGTTGCGTGACTTCGTGCGGGCCGCACCGACGGGTGGTCTACTCAATCAGGGCATGTTGGCCCAAGCAGGACAGAGCCTCCCCACTCAAGCTGCCCCACCAGTGCAAATACAGCCGCAACCAGTGCCTCAGGTGGAGGTCAGGGTTAATCGCTCGGTGGAGGTCCAAAGTGCGAATCCCGACGGGCGAGACTCGAGTAGCCCGGAGCCTGCAGAAAGAAACAAGCACGCTCGAGCGGCATCGGCACACTCGAATGTCTGGTCCCGGCTCGGGGCACACCCGCGACAGCCGCCTGCCTCCAAGCATCACTCCAAGACGGACTCAGCACAAGTGCATCACCCAAAGCGAGACGGTGAACACCATCGTCAACCGAGTGATAGTCATCACACTCGGATGATGCCAGCCAGTCGGCAGCCGGCTCATACTACTGATCGGAGGAGCGTACACGAACGCATTCGCGTGCATACGTCGGAGCGACTCGGGGAGCGAGAGGAGATCCAGCGAGACCGACCGGGGGTCCGAGCTCCCGACCGGTTGGAGGAAGTCGCCATCCGAGGAGCCGCACGGTCGCCGCTTGTCGAGAAGCTACTCCGGGAGCCATTCCCTCGAGGATGGAATCCTCCACGCCTTCCCAAGTTTGACGGATCGAAAGACCCGGTAGAGCATGTACTTGCTTTCCGGGATGCTCTGGTCCCCCATGAGGATGATCATATCCTCTGTCGGACCCTCGCCAACAGCCTGTCGGGAACGCCCCTTGAATGGCTCCACAAGCTCAGGCCCTCGTCCATCTCCTCATTCTCGGAGCTGAGCACGTGGTTCATCGACCAGTACCGATGCAATCGCCGGGAGCTGAAGACTCTGGAGTCACTCTTCGGGATGAGTATGACCCAGAAGGAGACGCTCCGACAATTCTACCATAGGTTCAGGTCCGAGTACCTGAGCTTGGCGGACACAGACGGGCAGGATCGCATGGTGATCGCGGCCTTCAAGAACGCCATTCAGCCTGCCCAGCTCGTCAACGCGTCGCTCATCAAGCGAACCCCGGAGACGATCGACGAGCTATCGCGGCGTGTTGAGAAGTACATCAAGATCGAAGACGCGGACCGCAAGAGGAAGGCGGTGGAAACCGGGGTCCCGCACTAAGGCTACGCCAAACCAGCTGCCGTGAAGAACGTCAACAAGCAACAGGGCGAGGCGACGAGGCATGACGCGAAGCGGCAGAAGCAAGACAGGCCAGCGAGGCCACAGTGGAACAGGGAGTTCACAGTACTGAACGCCCCCATAGACCAGATCCTGGAAGCCATTGAAGGTGAACCGTACTTCAAGTGGGCACAACCGCTTGAGCCCGGGGAGAGGGGAGCCAGAGATGCATCAAGGTACTGTGAGTACCATCAAGGCCAAGGTCACACCACCCTGCAGTGCTGGGCGCTCAAGCATCATATTGAGGATCTCATTGAGGCCGGCCACCTTGGCTGCTTCATTGACATCCCTCAACGTAAGGAAACCAAGGCTGTAGGGGAAGTCCAGCGAGGAGCGTCAACACAGCGCTTACCGGGTCCTCCGCCAGAAAGACGTCAACTCCGAGAGGTAGACGCCGTCTACGGGTACCATGGGCCTGTACCGTCGTCAAATGCCGCCGACCGACAGGTGCGGCGTATTGAACAAGCAAGGCAAGTCCACCATGTGGTGCTCGAACATGTCATCCGTCTCGAGCCAAGAGTGAAAGCTGCAGTACAGTTTTCGGTGGCTGATCTGGTCGGAATAGAGAGGCCCCACAACCATCCCCTGGTCATACGGCTGCAGATAGCCAATTGCCTAGTGAAGAGAATTCTGGTCGATGCCGGAAGTTCGATAGATGTGCTCTTCCTCAACGCCTTCGACGCCATGCAGCTAGATCGCGGGCAGATGACTGAGTCATCGTCGACGATAACAGGCTTCACGGGAGAGGCTGTAAGGGTGGTTGGTGAGATCACCCTCCCGATCATAACAGGGCATCTCACTAATCTTACCCGGTTCATTGTGATCGAAGCTCACTCGGCGTACAACATCATCCTCGGAAGGCCGTGGCTCCATCACTTGGATGCGGTCCCCTCGTCGGCCCACCAGGTAGTGAAGTTTTGGACCGACAAGGGCGTGATGAGCATTCGAGGTGACCAGTCCTCGGCAGCCAAGTGCGAGCTCAGTGCCATCCATCTGAAGACGACATGCCAAATTGAGGGAGGAGAACCAGGTGGAGGTGGCACTGAGTTGGGCATCCTCAACCTCTGGACTGTGAAGCAGAGTCAAGAAGATCCAACGTTCCAGCTCCGCGCCCGATCAAGCGTAGGAGCGTGAGGGGGCCAACCCCTTGTGAAGACCGACCTGTCAGCTGAACTTAAAGAGCTGACAGTGTCGGGGGACCTGCTGAAGAGCGACCTGTCAGCTGAACGTAAAGAGCTGACAGTATCGGGGGACTTGCTGAAGACCGACATGTCAGCTGAACGTAAAGAGCTGACAGTGTCGGGGGACCTGCTGAAGACCGACCTGTCAGCTGAATGTAAAGAGCTGACAGAGTCGGAGGACCTGCTGAAGACCGACCTGTCAGTTGAACGTAAAGAACCGACAGTGTCGGGGGACCTGATGAAGACCGACCTGTCAGTTGAACGTAAAGAACTGACAGTTTTGTAACGCCGGATCTATTCAATAAAAATGCACTTGCTCAGAGTTCTTGTTCATGCGTGAGAATAATGGTTACCTGAGGCAACTTAAACCAAGTGGTAAATAACACTCCGAGCGAGTTCTGCCACTTGGCCGACCGGTCGACAGGACCCTGCGAAGGGCGAGACCGGCCGGTGAACACCTTGGAAGATCGGTCGACAGCCCCGCCGGGGTACGACCGGTCGACCAACCTAAACCAAGTGGCACATAACACTCCGAGCGAGTTCTACCACTTGGCCGACCGGTCGATAGGACCCTGCGAAGGGCAAGATCGGTCGGTGAACACCTTGGAAGATCGGTCGACAGACCCCGCCGGGGTACGACCGGTCGACCAACCTAAACCAAGTGGTACATAACACTCCGAGCGAGTTCTACCACTTGGCCGACCGGTCGATAGGACCCTGCGAAGGGCAAGATCGGTCGGTGAACACCTTGGAAGATCGGTCGACAGACCCCACCGGGGTACGACCGGTCGACCAACCTAAACCAAGTGGTACATAACACTCCGAGCGAGTTCTATCACTTGGCCGACCGGTCGACAGGACCCTGCGAAGGGCAAGATCGATCGGTGAACACCTTGGAAGATCGGTCGACAGACCCCGCTGGGGTACGATCGGTCGACCAACCTAAACCAAGTGGTACATAACACTCCGAGCGAGTTCTACCACTTGGCCGACCGGTCGACAGGTCCCTGCGAAGGGCGTGACTGGCTGGTGAACACCTGGGAGGATCAGTCGACAAACCCCTCGGGGGTACGACCGATCGACCAACGCAAACAAGGAAGGGTATATCACCCCCTGAAGGAAGTACTGGATAATTCTACTCGGGCAGGTCGACTGAGCAAGTGGGCTGCAGAGCTGCAAGAGTTTGGTCCTCGGTATGTGCCTCGGAAAGCAGTCAAGGGCCAAGCACTTGCGGACGTCCTCAGCGATTTTCTGGCGGAACACACTGCACCGGTGCCAGAGACGTTAGAAGACCTGTCGGTAGCTGTCGGTCGACCCGTGGGAGTCGGTGCGGCAGCAGGATAGGAGGACGAAGGAAAAGGCTGGAGATTATTCGTGGATGGCTCGTCGTGCGCAGTCGGGAGTGGTGTGGGGGTAGTCCTGGTAACCCCCGATCACACGAAGCTCGAAAAGTCAGTGCGGCTACTTTTCCCGACGACGAACAACGAAGCTGAGTACGAGGCGATGCTGACAGGACTGAAGATGGCGACAACGCTGGGGGTGACCAGCCTACAGGTCTACGGCGACTCCCAACTGGTAATCAATCAGATTACCGGTAGGTATGAAGCCCGCGACGCCAGAATGCAAGCTTACCTGAAACTGCCCGGGAGTTGATCGCCAAGTTCGAAGACATAAGCTTTCACCAGTTCCCCAGAACGGAAAACAAGCAGGCGGATGCCCTTGCTAATCTAGCATCGGTACTCGGAGAAGACAGAGAGAAAAGAGTCTTCATCGAGGTGCAAGCTGACCCCCGAACAGTCGGCCCCGCGGAAGATAGTTGCCTGACGAGGAGGACACAAGCCATTGATGCGGTCCATACTATTGCGGTCAGAGCTGACTGGGTAAGCAACATGAAGAAGTACCTACTTAATGGGATACTACCGGAGGACGTCGATGATGCCCGAAGAACTAAGACGGGCACACAAACCGAGATGGGCACGTATGTCGAGGTGGCACATGCAAACCAGGGCAGGTACGCAAACCGAGGCGGGCACGCAAACCGAGGCGGGCATGCAAGTCGAGGCTGACACGCAGAATAAAGCTGTACGTAAATCGAGGTAAAGTGATCCTGACCGGGCGGGATCAAAGACTGTCCGGTCAGGAGGGGGTATTGTGTGTACCATTCCCTCTTGGAACCGGCAAAGCAACGGTCGGAGAGAAGGAAGGGGGGGATCGGCCATGCAACAAACACCCCCCCCCTCCTCTCTCTGGATCGGCATGTAGCCAGAAGGAGGGAGGGGGGGTCGGTCGGTTGGTCCACAAGGAAGCACCCCCCCCCTGGGTCGGCATGTACCCAGAGAGGGGGGGGGGTCGGTCAGTTGGTCCACAAGGAAGCACACCCCCCTCCCCCTTTGGGTCGGCATGTATCCAGAGAAAGGGGGGGGTCGGCCGGTTGGTCCACAAGGAAGCAGCCCCCCCCCCCCCCCTTTTCGGTCGGCATGTATCCAGAGAAAGGGGGGGGGGTCGGCCGGTTGGTCCACAAGGAAGCAGCCCCCCCCCTTTTTTTCGGTCGGCATGTATCCAGAGAAAGGGGGGGTCGGCCGGTTGATCCACAAGGAGGCAGCCCCCCCTTGGGTCAGCATGTACCCAGAGAGGGGGGGGGGTCGGACGGCCGGTCACCAAGGAGGCACACCCCCTCCCCCTCGATGGGACATGCAACGAGCTGAAGTGTCAAGCAACAGCCGAACCCGGAGATCTCGCGGTGCTGACGACGCTCCGCGATTTCCGGCCCAACGTGACCAGGTGTCAATCGCGCGCCACGTCACCGCGGCGGTTGAGCTCATTGCGGGGACACATCACTCGCCCGATTTTCGCGGAGTGTAACCGTCACCCCGCCACTATAAAAGGGGACCTACCCCTTCAGCAAGGAGGAGGAAGAATTCTGGAGGAGACGCTGCCCGTTTCGTCTCGGAATTTGTGGAGCTGCGGAGGTCGGTCGGTCGGTAGCCAGAGACTGTCTGCGGAGGTCGGTCGGCAGACAGATACTGTCTGCACGCGACCGGTAGACATACACTGTCTGCAGCGGTCGGTAGCCAGAGACTGTCTGCGGAGGTCGGTCGGCAGACATATACTGTCTGCACGCGACCGGTAGTCAGACACTGTCTGCAGCGATCGGTAGCCAGAGACTATCTGCGGAGGCCGGTCGACAGACAGATACTGTCTGCACGCGACCGGTAGACAGACACTGTCTGCAGCAGTCGGTAGCCAGAGACTGTCTGCGAAGGTCGGTCGGCAGACATATACTGTCTGCACGCGACCGTTAGTCAGACACTGTCTGCAGTGATCGGTAGCCAGAGACTATCTGCGGAGGTCGGTCGGCAGACAGATACTGTCTGCACGCGACCGGCAGACAGACACTGTCTGCAGCGGTCGGTAGCCAGAGACTGTCTGCGGAGGTCGGTCGGCAGACATATACTGTCTGCACGCGACCGGTAGTCAGACACTGTCTGCAGCGATCGGTAGCTAGAGACTGTCTGCGGAGGTCGGTCGGCAGACAGATACTGTCTGCACGCGACCGGTAAACAGACACTGTCTGCAGCGGTCGGTAGCCAGAGACTGTCTGCGGAGGTCGGTCGGCAGACATATACTGTCTGCACGCGACCGTTAGTCAGACACTGTCTGCAGCGATCGGTAGTCAGAGACTGTCTGCGGAGGTCAGTCGGTCGGTAATCTGAGTGAAACTGCAGAGGTCGATAGTTTGGGAGACCGGTCCTCGGGGTGTGTAATTGGGGTTAAGGTGAGAGATTGTAACCAAAAGAATAGTCTTAGTGCATTCTCGCCCCACCTGTGGTTTTTTCCCCTTCGTCGTTGAGAAGGGGTTTTCCACGTAATTCCCGGTTTGTCTCTATTTGGGCTTGTTGGATTGTGCTCGCCACCCGAACCGCCCGGTTCGACTAAAAACCCCCCACAGTCTTTGATAAGGAAAAAAAAGGAAAACATCACAATTATGTTGTTGGTAGGTTTTCAAACTGTGTTTTCTTTGATGCAACAACATTAGTTACAAGCACCACTCTAACCAACTAACGTCACATATGATTTTTTTCAAAAATAAAAAATAAAAGAAAAAATGGGTGTTAGGTCCCATACAATAGCTTATATTAATAAACATGACACTCATATGATTCTTTGAAGGCGAGGTCCCAAATCATTTTCATAAACCCGAAATTGTCCCCCACTCCTTTCCCCCTTTCTTGTTCTCTCTCGAGCAGCTGGCGACAGCAGTAGTGGCGGACGGCGACAGTAGAGGCGGTAAGCAACAACGGACGACAGTGGCGAGCAGTAGAGACGAGAGGCGACAGCAGCGAGCGAGTTCTGTCTCGTTCGGATTAGGGTTAGGATTAGATTTAGGACTCTAGGGTTCATCCCATGGTCTGTAGATCTTAAGTTTTAGGATTAGATCTAGGGTTTAGGTTTTAGAATTTGGTGTAGGGTTCACCCCATGACTTGTAGATATTAGGTTTTAGGTTCGGATTAGGTCTAGGGTTTACCCATGGCCTGTAGATCTTAGATTTATATTATAGATTTTAGGTTTAGTTTAGAACTTTCACTAAGTCTCCAAAAAAAAAAAAATTAAGTACCGTGCACGTGTTTATAGCCTTTTGCCGGGAGATGCACGTGTTTTGATGCCTGCCGAAGGTGCATTTAGAGCGGTTGGTGTTGAAGAGTAACCAACCTCTTGGGTCAACCAAATTGCGCTCGCCTAATCATGAGCCGAGCGTGTGAAGTATCAGACAGAGTAGTGGATGGTTACCGTGTTTCCTGTTCTCTGCTAGACAGCTGACTCCCGAATCAGTCAATGTCAGGCCGAGCTCTGACAGCCTCACATGGAAACGGGCCGTGGGCCTCAAATCCCAGAAAAGAACCAGATCCACAACTCACGGCCCTCCATTTTTGTTTGGACAAACGAAACGGATCTGGATTGAATTCGACACACGAAACGTGGCGCTTATTTAATGGAATTGCAAACAAAAAGCTTACAACGCTCGGCCGTATCGGATGGATCCATCTGCTTGATTTGTCGCCTTTATTAGCACCCCGTGTCTGACCCGTCACCAAGGATCGAGGAGTCCATTTCTTTGGAAAGACTCTCGTTCCACTTTCCCCTCCTCTCTCTCTCTCTCTCTCTCTCTCTCTCTCTCTATTTTCTCTCTCTAGACAAGAAAGAAAGGATGAAAGTGTCACAGAAGTACTCCCCCTCTGAGGTCTCCCTCCACTCCTCCAACAAGGATTGCTGGTTGATCATCCATGGCAAGGTCTGTTTTTTTTTTTTTCTTCTTTTCTTTCCTTATTATTGTCGATATTTAGCCCTTTAGAACAGATGGGTTGCTCTATTTTCCTCTGATTATTTATTTATTTATTTATAATTTTATGCATAAATTGAATAATATGCAGGTTTATGATGTGACCACCTTCTTGGAGGATCATCCGGGTGGGGATGATGTCCTCCTCCATGCGTCAGGTACACTTAATTTGTTCCTTTAGATCTAAGTAACACAAGTTTGGTTGAGTTGGTACCCGAGGCCCGGGATCGAATCCCGCTTCCCTCAGATGTGATGTAAAAAAAAAAAAAGAGAGAACAAAAGTTTTTTTTTTTCTTTCTATTTTGATATGGGTCATCCTCTCTGATGTTAAGATCCCCTGTTATTATCCTTTGCATATAGGCCCCTGGTTACTATTTGCTTTGCATATAAACCCTTTGCCTGGACAGCCTCACAAATCTCTATTTTTTTTGCAAAATCCTCCCCGGGCTATTTTGACAACCATTTTACCCTTAGAGCATCTCCAAGAGCCTCCTATGTGAGAGCTCCTCAATGGACAATTTAGACTAGCTCCGAATGCCACATAGGATGGGTAGGAGTTTACACAGGTGGTGTGCTCCAACAGCCTCTTTGAACGGCTCAACTATTTTTCAAATGATCCAATGGTTATGATTTTGTACCGGTTGCTGTTGTATCAGAAAAAAAAGAGAGCAAACTATCGCTATGGTAGGGTTGTGTTTGTTAGGAGATGATGGTTAGGGTTTGGAGAGAATGAGAATAATATCTATTGAGGGACTAAAGCTCAATATATATGTACATCAATACACAAGAAACCCGACCCGACTGTACATAGAACCCGACCCAATATATACATTAACATTCCCTCTCAAACTCACGGTGGATCATGTACCGAGAGTTTGCTAATAAAATGACGAAATCGAGCAATCGTAAGGGACTTTGTGAGAAAATCAGCAGTCTGCTTCATCGAGGGAATGAATGGCAAGGAGATAGTGTGGGCGAGAAACTCTTACCGAAAATGATAGTCAACCTCGATGTGTTTGGTCCGCTCGTGGAAAACCGGGTTGCTAGCAATCTGGATAGCACTCCGGTTGTCACAGAAGAGAGGGTTGGCCCGAATATCCTAACTCCCAGGTTAAGTAGAAGACGTCGAAGCTAGACAATCTCTGCGGTAATGGAAGCCATAGTCCGGTATTTGGTTTCGGTGCTGGAGCGAGCACGCCGAGCTCATATTTCTTATTGTGCCAAGAGATGAGAGCGTCGCCAAGGAACACACAATAGTCGGTGGTAGAGCGACGGGTAGCAACATCTCCAGCCTAATATGTATCGGAGTAAGCATGCAGGACCAACGGAGAGGTGGAGGAAAAAAACAGCGAACAAGTGATGGTACCTCGGAGATACCGAATAATCTGAATAATCGCTGCAAAGTGAACAGAGCGAGGAGCTTAAACAAACTGGCTGACAATTCCAACGATATGAGCAATATCTGGCCTAGTAATGATGAGGTAAACGAGCATCACAACCAACCGCTGGTATCGAAAGATATCTTGGAGAGACTCACCATCTGTAGAAAGGAGCTTCAAGTTAAGCTCCATGGGCGTGTTTACGAGAGTTAGTGAGAGCAGCCTCGGTAACAATATCAGAGATATACTTCTGTTGGGAGATCAACAATCCACGAGCTGATCGGGCAATCTCAAGACCAAGAAAGTATCGGAGAGGGCCCAGATCATTCATCTCGAACTGACTCTGGAGGTGACGCTATGGTAGCACTGTCATCCTTAGTGATGATCATATCATCCATATACAGAAGTAGCTCCTGACTGGAGAAAGCTGGTGACCATAGCATAATCAGAATGTCTCTACAAACTCAGCTGCCAGAACTGTACTACGGAATCGCTCAAACCAGTGAGGTGCCTGTTCGAGTCCATAGATGGCCCGGAGCAGACGATAAACGTGCCATGGAGAAACAGAAATGCCCAGTGGAAGAGCCATGTATACGGTATACCTTCTTGGAGAGGTCACTATGAAGGAACGCATTGGTGACATTCATCTGATGGAGGCTAACATCGAGTAGCTGCCACAGCTAAGAGGATGCCCACAGTAGTCATCCGAGCAACTGGAGCAAACGTCTCCTTGTAGTCAATCTCATACTCCTGGAAAAAGCCACGAGCAACGAAGCGGGGCTTGTGCCGCTCAATGGAACCATCAGGTCGAGTCTTGACTTTGTAGATCCATTTGCAACTGACAGACACTACGCTAGAGGAACAAGGAACAAAGTCTCACGTCTAAGTCTGCGGAAATGTCTCAAGTTTCGTTGTCATGGTCTATCGCTACTTTGGGTGCAAAACTGCCTCACAGTACGATTGGGGCTCCCGATGGGAGTGGAGAGCAGTGAGAAAGGCTTAGTAGGACAGATAATATAAAGCAACAGTGGAGTGTCCAGAGATGTCAGAAGAGATAGGTGTAAAAGCAGAGTAACCAAACATGTCAGAGTAGTAGTCATATCTGTCAGAAGGGTGATGTTCATGCGAAGGGTAGCGCCGAACAGGATTAGGATCCACGGCCGGAGAGGTGGGAGCAACTGTATGCAAAGTAGTACCAATGGAGACAGTCTCGGTGGGAGGAACTGTGGAGCGACGAACGTAGACATGCGTGACAGGTGGTGGTGGTAGAGATAGCGAGGGATACGGGGGAGGTGGTGGAGACGAGGGAGGTGAAGAAGGTAGGGGATGCTCAACCGGGAAGGGCATAGCCATGGGTGTGGGAGTAGGATACGGAGGTAAGAAAAGGATGGTGAGAGGGGGTGAAGGCGTAAAGGGTGGCACAGGCGGTGAGGGAAGATCCCATAACTCAGTGAGAAAGTATGGGACATCCTCAACAAAGGAGACCTGACGAGAGACACGGATCCGGTGAGCCAAGGGATCGCAGCACCAGTAGCCCTTGTGCTCCCTACTAAGCCCCAAGTGGACATATCTAACAGACCTAGCAAAAAGTTTAGTGCGCTCATGGGAATGTAGAAGGACGAAACACGTGCACACAAAGGTACGAAGAAGAGAGTAGTTAGGGGATGTAGAGTAAAGTCACTCGTACAATGTAAGACCAGAGAGGGTAGAGGACGGAGTGATGTTGATAAGGTAAACGACAGTCAGAACAGTCTCGGCCCAGTAGGAATATGGAAAGAAGCAGATAGAAGTAGAACTCGCACTGTCTCGAGGACATGACGATGTTTGCGTTCGGCGACTCTGTTCTGTTCATGGGTGTAGGGACACGACTGTTGGTGAAGAGTGCCGTGAGTCTGAAAGATCTCACGCCTCAAAAGAGAGATACTCCTGGGCACAGTCAGACCGAAATGTATTAATGCGCCGATCAAACTGGGTGTGAATCCAGACCCTTAGATACCCGCCTCCTCATAAAATCAGCTTGTAAGGAGAGGTCCAAGGCTGGTATATAAATGGCTCATCACCCACTCCCACTATCAATGTGTGACTAACCCGTTTGAGGCATGATCATCTCAACCCCCCCTCCCCCCCTTCGCACGGGACATGCGTGGCAAGGTTACAATCGGAAGAAGCTCCAGAAACGGGTCTAACTCTGATACGATTTTAGAAGATGACGGCTAGGGTTTAGAGAGAATCTCTATTGAGGGATTAAAGCCCAATATATATGTACATCAATACACAAGCAACCATACCCGACTGTATATAGAACCCGATCCGATATATACATTAACAGTGTCCATTCAGTCATTGGAGGCCGGGAGATCGATGGTGGGCGAGTGCTGCTATAGTGCACTCGTCTCCTCAGGCCGAATGTGTTGAAGGATCACTTGGCCTGAAATGACCGAGTATAGGAGACAGAGGAGGAGGGAGGAAGGAGAAGAGAGGAATGAGGACAATGACGAAGAGGGAGGAGGATGGGGAGAAAGGAGGAGAGGATAGGAAGGAGGGGTGAGGTGGTGGCAGTGGCGGTAGGGATGGCAACAGTGCAGTTTCGGGTAAAATCGAAACCACATCGCAACACTGAACTTCCACACCGAAACCGCACCGCGACAGTGTACCGTTATGTAAAACCGAAACCGCACCATGCGGTGTACCGCGGTTTATCACTGGAATGGCTTTTAGGTGCTGTTTTATGCGATTTTGGTCAAAACCGAAACTGCACTGCTACACCGAAACCGCACCGCACCGCGACTTTGGCAAACCAAAACCGCACCATGCGGTGCGGTTTTTCGTGGTTTTCAGTTTTAAACCGCACCATTGCCATCCCTAAGTAGCGGTGGTTGGATGTGATCGACGGTGTCCGATGGGCTACAGCTTGCACGAGATAAGCAGCATGCACGGGCATCGACAAGCTGGGGAGGAAGAGTAAGAAGATGTGGACCCCCTACATAGTCGGGGGCTGCCTTTAGTAACGAGTTGTCCCTAACAAAATACAATAACTTGTAAGGTTGCTCGTAAGTCGCGACCTGCCTTTATGAGAAACTGAGTTGTATACAGCCGCATCCAAAAATCTAGAGTTGTTATTTTTTCTTGGTAGGAAAAAAATCTAGAGTTGTGAGGAGTGCGCTCGTGTTATAAAGATAAGGTTTATATGCAAAATCAATTTTTGTCAGGAGCCTATATACGAAAATTTGTTTTTTTATTATTTTTATTCTCATTCTTGTGTAAGGAATTTCCTACACGATAACATGCGGATGTCTTTATTATCGAGAACCATTGACTTTGAAAACGATGAACATAAAGATCGTATGCGGAAGCGATGGATCAAAACGTAGACCTCCGGTCATAACTCGCCAGGTGATGACGATCCACAATTGAATTGATGCAGACGAATTCTTCCTCTTGGTAGATCCTAATCGCGATGGAGGAATAGATAGCGAGCAATGAGATCCGATGATCTCAGGTGGAAGCCTTCAACTCCGATTCTTCTTGGCGACCAAGCGCACGTGGAGACCCCCATACAAATCGATGAGACGAGAGAGATGAATTGCGAAGCCAAAGAATTCAATTTCTTTATTCGATCTAACAGAGAAGAAAATGATCGAATGAGGGGGAGGGAGGGCTGTGATTTGCTTGCTGCAGCCCTCTCTTTCTCTCTTGGTCTTTCTCTCGGGCAAGAGAAGAGGGGAGGGGGGGGGGGGGGGGGGTAGCGACTTGCCCGACTCCCTCTCTCTCCTCTCATCTTTTCTACGGACAGGGCAAAAGGGGAGAGGGAGGGCATCACGATCCTTGCGATCTCTTTCTCTCTCTCCTCTCGGTTTGTACGTACAAACACACGGACCAATGAGAGAGAGGATCCCCCCCCCCCCCCCCCCCCCCCCTTTAATACCCCTGCATACCGCTGCCCCCCTTTTCCCGTTTCCTATTTAGGGTCTCCCATGGATCTGGTTTTACTAATGGGGTACGCAAGGGCGCATTTTCATTGCACCGGAGTTGGGACCTGCACCCTCTCAAACCCTAGATCTAATCCCGACACCTGTAGGATTAGGATTGGTTTAAGAATAATTAACCACATACCTTTGGACTCACAAATTACCCACTAGTCCGATCGAGTCCAAGTCCGGATGGGTGAAGTTGAGCCAAAACCCAACATCTTGATCATTTTTCATCTCAAAATTTTTCTTTTGTTTGAAGAATCAAAGAAGGCACACTGAAATGATTTTTGGATAAGATAACCCAATATTATGTGTAGAACTCGAATATAACCCAAATCCTCAATCTTGGGTTCTTTGCTAATGGAATGCTTTTTCCTGGGATCTGAAGCAAGTGGAGATGCAACCCAGTCATTTGAGGAGGTGGGCCACAGCTCCACAGCCACCAGCATGATGGAGGGCTACTTGATCGGGATCCTGGAAGGCCACGAGGCCTCCGGTGCTGCCATCGGCGGAGGGTCGAATGCCAAGGAGAGGGTGGAAGCAGGGTCTGTAGGAGACAAGCCATTGCTGCGACTAGAGAAGAAGAAGGCCACGTCATCGTCGTCGGGCGTCTTTGAACTCCTCCTCCCTGTGCTTGTCCTTGGCCTGGCCTTTGGGGCTTGGTACTACCTCACCTATTTCCAGGCCAAGGCCTGAAGAAGAGGTTAGGAACTTCTTGTGTGTTGGTTTGGCATGGTTCCTTTCTTAGTTTGTTGCAGTGAATTGAGAGTCATTTGAAATAAGACTAGTCTTTAAAGACATAGTCTTTAGTGCTTGGTTCAACAAATTTATATTGAAACAAACCATTTGGACTTCAATTGCATTCCTGGTGATAATCCCGTACCCTCTCAAAATCGGTTGTGAGGGCGGGTTGTGAGGGCAAGGGGTCAAAGGGTATATGAAGACAGGAAACCTCCACCCCTAGGTGATGTGGGACTATTCGCTCAACACTTGTCTGCGTGCGTTTCAACGGGTAGCTATCCGCACGCGGAGAAAGAAGCATTACCGGGTGGAGGTCCACTCGAGGAGGAGGTGGCAGCTACCGGTTCGGCCGGTTGAACTTTTTGGGTTTAGTCCCACATCAGCAAGGGGCTGGGTGGTGATGTCTTCATATACCCTCTTGTGGACATCCGCTTACGACCTTGGTTTTGGGGCATGAGGGTATCTACAAATGGTATCATAGCAGGGTTTCGCCCAGCCAGGCTCTAGTCGTGCCAATGTGTGTCCATGTTGTGCCCTAGGTGTGCCTCTTCCTCTGTGCCCGTGCACGAGAAGGTCGACTGGCGGGTGTTCAGTCTAGCCTCGTGTGAGGTGGGGATTGTTCGGTTTAGTCCCACATCGGCTAGGGTTTGGGTAGTGATTTCTTCATATACCCTCTGTGACCTTCCCCTACAACCCGGGTCTGACCCGGATTTTGAGGCGTGAGGGTATCTACAGAACGTCCATTGGTCTGTTCCTGCGTCAGGCACATTCCGGTGCTCCGGTTGAGAAGCTCCGGCGGCGGAGCTTTTGGGTTTGGTTGATCAACTTCCAGTATTGAAGCATAAATAGGGAGTGACTAACATTCTCTAAGATTGCACTAACATGCCAATGGAATTAAAGTCGTACAAAAGATGGTGAACGTGTGATCCATGTGAAGCTTATTCATTCGTTTCAGTTTGCACTCTTTGGCGTATAATTTGTCATGTAGAGATGATTACAATTCCTTGTATCAATTCTTGCCTTCTATCTTCTTCGTCTAAATTCTATCCTAGGGGAAGAAAGAGGGTTGGTTTTTTTTTGGGGGGACTTAGCTGTCGGTCCCCCAACAGAGACTTTATTTAATGCAAAGGACACCGAAAAGTTTATTTGGGCAGCAATCCTTCCGTGAAAATTGGGACAATGTCAGCCATGTTTAACCGTCTCTGTATATTAAAAAACCATCAATAACCCATAAGACTTTACCCAATTTACAAATGTTGTCATTGACTGCTAATTCAAGCAGACACAACGATATAACCACTGAAAAACCCCCAAAAATAATTTTTTTAAACAAAATCTTGTTTTTTTAAAAAAATAGATACAAGAAAATAACTATAGCAAATGCTACTTTTTATACCAAAATGTTACTCTTTGTAAAGAGTAGCATTTGCTACAATGTAATTATTGTAGCATTGTTTTTGAGACATCTTGTTTTTTTATTAAAAGAAATACAACAAAATTACTATAGCAAATGTCACTCTTTATAAAGAGTAACATTTAGGGTAATAAAAAGTACCATTCACTATAATGAAATCATTGTATCAATTTTTTAGATAAATCTCGTTTAAAATAAAAAAAAATTAGGTACTTCGAAATCATTGTTGAGAATGTTACTCTTCGTTACCGAAATGCTACTCTTTATAAAGAGTAACATTTGCTATAGTGAAATCACTGTAGCAATTTTTTTTATTTAATCTGGTTTAAAAAATAAATAAATAAAAGTGAGATCACTGTTGCATTTTTTTGGGACGATGAATGATATTCTGCACATGAAGAAGAAAATAATAGGAAATGTTGTTTTGATCTTTTTTCAAAAGTTTGTTACATGTAACAAATCCAGATCAGTTGCATATAGCCCACGTGTTTTTTGGAATGACTGCATATTAATAAATTCTAAATCGTAAGGACCATAGCTAAAACAATCTCTTTCAGTGTCTCTATATTAAAAGAATATGTTTGTCAAAGATCTTAGGCATATTACCTTTTTTTTTGGCACTCCGTGATAGGTCCCTAACAATAGATCGGTTTAGTGTAAAGGATAGACAATAAGATGGATTTGCCCCAGATCCCTACCGAAAAAGATACATTTAGAGCAAATCTCTCAATTGACTTTTGTCTCCCTTAAATGACAAAGCTGCCTCTAATAAGAAAATCACAAATGTTACTCTTCGCTGTAGCAAAGAAGTAACAATATGCAATTGTTACCCTTTATTACTTAATTGAGTCACAATTGCTACAATAATTTCACTGCAGCAATTTTATTTGAAAAATCTTGATAAAAAAAACTTTTGCTACTGTAAAATCATTGTAGCAATTGTTACTCAATTCGGTAATAGAGTGACAATTGCTACAGTGGTAGCAAAGAGTAGCAATTTGGTGATAAAAGAGTAATAATTACTATAGTAATTTCATTGTAGCAAACAAAAAAAAAATTTCAAATTCTTCTTTTTGCTACTGTGAAATCACTATAGCAAATGTTACTTTATATTACCGAAATGTCACTCTTCATGTGATTTCATTGTACAGCTGTGTATAGGGATAAAATGGTTATTTTTCAAACGGACTAAGGGTAAAATGGACCTCCAAACAAGACCTTATCGCTATACCGATATGTTGTCAGGTACCTTAGGCACATTACCCTTTCTATTCTTTTTTTCCTTTTTTTTCGTTGCATTATCTTTAATTGTGGAACAAACAAGACATGTCTACTACCCACCAACTGGCCTTTTAGGTTTTTTGGGTGGCCTATTAGGTTTTTCGGACAAGCTATATTGTTTCCAAGTTGCGTTAGTCAAGTTTTCGGCACCAATCTTATAGTTTTGACGTCTGGCACATAGCCGGTCAAAAAATTATTGTCAAAAGTTTGTATTGGATCATGATGAATGGCAATGGGGCGGGTTTGGGAATTGATTTTTTTTATTTTTGAATAGGCACGTCCCGAACCCGCCCCGTTTACAATAACAATTTAAAACCCAAACCCGACCCTTTGCCATTCATGCTCTTGCCCAGCTAGATAAAGCCAAAGAGACTATCTAGTCCCCGGTTTCCTATCTAACCTCCATTATGGCGGAGACTAACCATCGACAGTGCCTTCAACGGAGCCACCACATCTAGTGGAGCCTCGCTCTAAAGTACCATCACCGGTAGAGCCTAATTATGGAATCGTGGGAAATAAAAGACTAATTATGGAATATTATCACCTCTAGGGATCGCAATGCGCCAGACTTGGGCCGGACTCAATCAAGCCCGGGTCCAGGTTCATATTTTTTCTCTTCAACCGAAGCCCGAGCCCATTTTGTATTGGGCTTTAAATACAAGACCCAAGTCCAAGCCCGTATCAATGCTTTCGGGCGTGGGCCGGGTCATTGTCTAAAAGCTTTCAATGACTAACTTTCTTTGATGGAGTTATTTGGCATTAACCGAGCTTGTTGCAATATTTTTTGTATTAAAAAAAGATACATATTATCTCAAGGCAATTTCTCAAATATGTCGTTATCTCATCGAAAGAAAAAGTCCATTCGTGGATATGTCATTGATCCGACCCCAACTAGCCAAGTGGGCTGGGTTCAGGACTTACTTACACAAGCCCAGATCCGGCCCATTTTTGTTTCAGGCCCAAACTGTAAGCCCATGCCCATATATAATGTTTGGGATATAGGCTCAAACCAGCTCCAAATGGACCGGCTCAATCCGGCCTAGGCCGGATTTGGGCCCATTGCCAAGCCTAATTACCTCCAATAATTATGGAGCGAGCAAACCATCCATGATCATGATCAGATTTTCAAGCAAAGATGGATTTAGTATAAAAAAAACAATCTATGTAATATGGCACGGCGGTATTGTGCTGACTAGACAAAATGGAACGTTGACTAAACAAAAACATGCATGCTGACTAGACAAAACAGTCAAACTGACAGACTAACAAAGAAACATATAAAGAATCGGTAATACAAATTTTTAAAAAAACTCAGCTCATCTCAAAAAAAAAAAGTTTACGTCCCAATCCCAAATCAGGAAACTGTGATCCCCTCCCTTCACGCCCCCCTCTAGCGCCGGTAAGATCGCCTCCCCTCCCCCCCCAAAAAAAAAAACTTGTTCACGCCTGAGTGCCGACAGACACGGGCATGCATTATAACTAAGATGTGTTGCCGCTGAAGGCGGCCGGGGGTGTGTGTCCGTAGAAGGTGGTCAGGGGTGTTGCCGCCGAATACGACGGTATGGGTGGGAGTGGTGATGCCCGGTGGGTGTCCTGCCGCCGAAGGCGGCCCGATGCTGTACCGACATGTGTGTTGCTACCGAAGGCGGCCCGCTGCAGTGCCGATAGGCACGCGCAAGCACTAGTAATTGAATATCTCCTCACGAAGGCCGGGGGTATTCTCGAAAATCAACAAATTCAGCCGGGCTGCCATCAGCAAATAGGAACAGCCGAGGGATCAAACCAGTAAACAGAAAACAACAGTCAGATCCGGGCAGCGACAGTAATGGGGTGACCTAAAAAATTTAATTTCCTAATTGACAATTGTGGGGTGCCCTCAGAAATAGAATAAGAGGGGATGCAGGGAAACAAAATCGGGAGAGAGGCAGACCGCGGGAAAGATAAAGATGGGAGAAAGAAAGAAAAAGAGAGAAAAAGAATCCTTTCCCCTTTTTCTCCTTCCTTCAAAGCTCCACTACTTTCCTTCTACTTCTTGATTCTATTGTTTCCAGAGATTAAATATTTCTGCTGTATATTAGTGTCATCTTTTTTTCTTTTTTTTTGAGAAACTATATTAGTGTCATCTTAATTATGGTATTTTTGGTTTCAGATAACTTATTATGCTTCACTTATAGTAGAAGTCCTGTCAGTCAAACTTATGGTTTATATAGAGAAGGGTTGTAGGCAGGCCTCAAGATTATAAGAGTTTTGCTAATGAAATATTAATTTGGTGTGTTCCACATTATCCCTCTTTACTTTCTCTCCATCTTTGTTTTTTAGCTCACTCTTCAGAAATACTCAGCTTGCTTCCTACTTCATCCTTGTTGCAACATTCAAAAGATTGGTTTTGACCGAAATTTTGGAGGCCGAGATATTTCGCCGAAATTTCATGAAATTTTGACCGGTTGCGCTCCAGCCTGTACAAAGCATGGTGTCGGCCGTAGATTTCGGTAGTGTGTAATTCATTTCATAGACCGGGAAAACCGAAATATTTCTCGAAATTTCGTGATTTATATCGGCTTGTATGGAACAATCTAGCCTTTAGGAGCCCAATAAAAAATCACTGACTGATCAGCATTTCACACCAGCATTACCATGATAAAGGAGGCATCTTCAGTTTGCCTTGCTTTCTGAGATCTTCACTAACACTAAAAACCTGTCTCTGTCTAAAAATTGAAGGCACATGGGAGAGGAAAACTTACCAGTCAAAAGCCACATCACTGGAAGCAGCAGGTGAGGTGAGCCCAGCTCCATGCCTTCCTTGTCCAGCTGACCTTCAATTATTTATTGACCATGAAGGGTTTATACTCCAAGAATATGCTGCTTGAAGGGATCATTCTAAGGATATGCCCTTCTATAAGAGATGCCAATCAGCTTCTCCTGAGCTCCTCCTGTGTTAGGCCATGGCAGAAGCTGAGGCTCCTTAAAGGTTGCAGCTTTGATTGTGTTTTGTTGATGGCCATCTAACCATATTCCAAACTGCAATCTCCCCCCTTTTATCCCTTCAGATGTTGCTTGATTCCATTGCGAAGCCATGGTTAGATGCCCATCAGCAAACACATTCACAAGACATGCACATATCCTTTTTTTTTTTTGTTCTTTCTCGTTACGTTTGTCAGTGTAATCAGTTTTTTGTCGACTCGTCGGAGATTTATGTGTGATTATCGAATACATGTGATAGCTCAATATAAATATCTGCTAGATATTACATGTTTCTCTATCCCTAGTCTTCGGTTTCTCGGTTATGTTATCGTTATGGATAAACAATTCCTTGATAGCTACACTTGTTTGGAAAATTTCATCTATTTATGCAGGGAGGAAGTAGGCGATAGATAATCGTGTGATCTTTCAAGGCATGGGATTAATTGCAAAGTGTTCATATGAACTTGTTTTCTTTCTTTTTTTTGGTGGATTAACCGGGTGGTCAGGGGACAGGGCGCTAGAACAAGGGTTCAAAAAGGTCCGGAGATCGAAACGGAGAAGGCAGCATAGTTGCTATTTATTAAATTCCATAATCCCGCGAGCATGACATCAACGGGCAGGATTCGCACGCGCTAACAAGGCACAATGGCCTAGAGAGAAAGTTTGCGCTACAGTGTCCATACTAGGATTCGAACAGGGAACCTCTCCAACATGGGAGAGAGGAAGTACCACCAGGCCAAGAGCCTGTCTGTTATTACTTGTTTTTTCAGTTCTGAAGCCAAAACTTCAATTCGAGAATCGAACTCAACTTAGTAAATTATTTTTCAAGATTTTGACCATAGGGGGGAAGCTTAGCCTCTTGATAAAAAGGTTTGACTTTAAACGGGTATTTGATTCGTCTTCAGCACAATTCTCGAGGTCATGTAGAGGGAACAAAATTATAGAATCTGCTAAAAATGGATAGAATGATTTAAGAAAAGAATTTCTTGCCCTGTTGATTTGCTCTTATTGGAGACAAGAAACTTCGGATTCAAAAACGGTTTATGATGATTGCCATCAGGAAATACCTTCATGTGGCCTAGCTTTTTAATCTCTAGTGGATGTACTGTTGTTTCTGCTTTCTGTATGTCGGTCTCGTGGAGGCTTTTATGATTCTTTTGAGTTTGGTTGTTGTACTCGTGGACCACGTTTTGAATGGATCCACTTGCGCTGTCAACATTCTACCTTTTTTACATATAGTGTGAAATTTATTTTAAAAAAAGGACTTATGAGGCTTATTTCGCCAATTATTTACCTGAAAGGTCATCACAAGGTTCACAACAAGCTCAATTTTATTCTATTATGTAATTATTCGAGCTGCCTTGAAGAATCCAAGTTTGTAAGAGTTTTATCCACAAAATGAGAGATGGAGCATCAACTGTTGAGATGGTCATGTCTCACACGGGTTAGTCCCACATCGGTAATGGGAGCGGGTGATGAGCTACTTATATACCCGCCTTGTACCTCCCCTTACAAGCCGGTTTTGTGAGGAGGCGGGTATCCAAGGGTCTAGGTTCATCACATGGTATCAGAGCCAGACCCGCTTCGGAAGCTCCTCCCGATTGTGCCCTTGCCACGCTTGTCCCGTGCGAGGGGGGGTGTTGAGATGGTCATGCCTCACACGGGTTAGTCCCACATCGGTAATGGGAGCGGGTGATGAGCTACTTATATACCCGCCTTGTACCTCCCCTTACAAGCCGGTTTTGTGAGGAGGCGGGTATCCAAGGGTCTGGGTTCGTCACATCAACTATGGAAGAATACACCCTTTTAATCAGCATACTCAATAAGAGGAGATTTGTGATGGTCTTCGAAATATTTCTTTGACAGAACGCAAGAATCAAATCAAGACTACGTTAGGTAATGGCAACATACAATGAGAAGCTTAAACAAATTCTTCAACAAGGGCTATCCTCATTGTTCTTTTTTGGAAGCCTATCCAGAGGGATACAAGTACACAAATCCTTGGGAGGTAAAAATTTTCCGTTGGTCGGCAAATTGAAATAAAATTTTGACACTGGATAATCTGCGTAAGGTAAATTGGCAAGGTGGGAATCACAGGTGTGATTTGTATAGTAGGGGGAAGAGACAATCGATTATCTGTTTCTTGATGGATAAGATAGAAATTACAGGCAGATCCTCCTCCTCATTGTTAGAAGGTGAGAAGAGATTGAGATTTGAGACATGGAACTCATGGCATTCATGTGGAGAATGTGGACAAAAAGAATAATCGAGCCTTCAACCAGACGCGCTTACTTCAAAAGAGTGGTGTAAGATCAAGGATGGATACTACTACAGCTACACTGCTTTAAATCTGTATTTTCACAACTTCCTTTTGTCTCGAATCATAGGAGCGGAAATCTAATGGATTGTAATTCTCTTTGACAATAATGAACAGGTTGGGGTCAGCACCAAACCCACTCTCCCAATCTATGGGAGTAACTGTCTCAAAAAAAAAAAAATCTTAAATTAGCCATTCTTGTTTCCATTCACATGGATCAGATCCCCCTTTACCTTTGGAATAATATGATTTCCACAAAGCTGAAATGCTAATTCGGAAACAGTATATGATTTTTACAAGGCTGACAATGTAAAAGAGTACAAGCTAATTTAATAGTATGGCACATCATGGTCCACAACAAAAGTTGAGTTAGTTAGCAGGCCTTAGTGGGTGTTGTGATCATGATGAATTAAAAATGATACAATGTCTTAAGCCAAAGTTCATTGTTATGGTACTTTTTCAAAGTGATTAAGCTTTTGCCTTGATTGTTTGTGCACCAATGATTTCAAATTAGATTTGTTAACATATTGTATTATCTATGTATAGACTCATATGGTTGTACATGTGCGGGACATATACTTGGCCTATTGGCCCAATAGAGTTCATTCCATTCTCTCCGCAAACACTAGTCTTCTTCTCTCTCACTCTCTCTTGTAACATGGTATCAGAACCAAACCAGCTCTGGGAGTTCCTCCCGATACTGCCCTTGTCACGCGTGTCCTGCGTGAGGGGGGGGGGGGTGTTGAGATGGTCATGCCTCACAAGGGTTAGTCGCACATCGGTAATGGGAGCGGGTGATGAGCTTCTTATATACCCGCCTTGGACCTCCCCTTACAAGCCAGTTTTGTGAAGTTGTGGATATCCAAGGTTGGGTTCTTCACAAGCTTCAAGTGATTATTATCTTACCAGCAGCATTGAGGTCGGCCGTCAGAATCCTCATTGCTTTCTGAGCAGAAAGACAACTGAAGAGTTTCATGAAGGTGAACCCCATCTTTCTTAGCTGTCAAAAACATGTAAAACATACTTTAACATCAAAAATGGGGAAAAATCAACAGAGTTTTGAATCCTAGATCTATAGCGGTGTAGGAATCTGAGACCAAAACAGTGAGAAAGGTGACGCTGCTCTTCCAAGACCTAAAGATCTATGGATCCAAAAAACAAATAAGATCCTATGATCTATGGACACAGACACGGGTGTCGAGTGTTGACACGGACACGAGAGTTGGGCAAAACAACATCGTAAAAGATGGATACGGAGACACACGAGTATATATATATATATATATATATATATATATATATATATATATATATATATATATATATATATATATATATATATATATATATATATATATATATATATATGGGTCAGGATCGGATGATCCATGAAATTTTGACCTATATTTTGACCCATCGTCCTAATCATTGGATTCGGGTTTCATAATGTATTGATTTTTTGTAGAGGTGCTATCTATGATATGTTGATCATTCTCACAAAAAATCAGCACATTCTAAAACCTCTAGGGTCATCAAATGTTATAAGCTTTTTCGATCGTCAATTTCAACCGTTGATTTGAAGAGCACATTTGATGTATCTAAAGGTTTTAGAATGCGTAGATTTTTTGTGAGGATGATCAACATACAAAAGATAGCACCTCTACAAAAAATCAGCACATTCTGAAACTTGAATCTAACGATTAGAATGATGGGTCAAATATGGGTCAAAAAAATATGGGTTAGCAGATCCTGACCCATATATATATATATATATATATATATATATATATATATATATATATATATATATATATATATATATATATATATATATATATATACACACCAACAAAATTATGAAATTGATAAAAACTGAAAATTACTACCCCTTCAGAATTCGACTCCTACACGGTCTACCATTTCCCTATGTTCATCCGATTGGAGAAGGGAGAGACTCACAACATTCGGTTTAATAACATGGAGCGATGGAATCATGCCGTGTCGACATAGTTGGACACGGGAATCTGTATCGACCTCCGAGGGCTCAATTTGCCTTGTCTCCCATATCATAGATAAGATCTCATCAAACATAGGGATTGATACTGTATATAGGAATTACTTCGATGATAGTTTTGCAAAAAATGGATGGTTAAAAAAATCTGTAGATTAAAGTCGAGAGGAAGAGACATTACAAAATACAAAGAGAGTAACAATCAGCAAATGTATATAGTGATTTGTAGAAGTTACTCTTTGATGGAGTGATTTCACTGTAGCAACTAGCAGATATAGTGACTACTATAGTGATTTCACTGCAGCAAATATTAACAATCTGCAAAGTACTGTAGCAAAGAGTAACAATCTGCAAATGTTACTCTTTAGCTGCAGTATTTTGTAGAAAGTTACTCTTTGCTACAGTGATTTCACTGTAGCAAATAGTAACAATCTGCACAATACTGTAGCAAAGAGTAATATTTGCATATTGTTACTCTTTGCTACAGTGAAATGCTACTCTTTATTACCAAAATGTTACTCCATGTGATTTCCATGTAGGGTAAAATGGGCATTTTCCAAACAATAGGACCTAACACAAAAGCATCTCTTTACCTGTCCTTATCATTAAATATGATATGTTTGAAGGACTTTAGACCAATTTGGCCAAATAAATTGATGCTTGACTGTGTATGTTGTTTCCTTGAACATGGTATTTTCAAATAAAATGGAACTAATGTGAAGCTAAATGCTATCATGGATTTGCAAGTAGTCAGACATGTGGATGAGAGTTTGCATACATGTCAAAGGGAATGAACAGGGCATGCATCTTTACTAGAAGACATAGCATATGTGCATGTGGAGGCATACCAAATAAGGAGTCTTTGAGCGAAAGTTCCCTCCTACAAAATTTTAGTGCCACAAGCATCTCCAAGTCCAAGGTGTTGATGATCCATGTATTATCTTGTAATGGGTTAACACATGGTTTTTTATTTTATATTTAAGTTTCATTTAGTAGAAGGTCAACTTAAAAACAAGCCTTACTCCCATCAAGAGTTCAGCTATGTAACCCTGATATGGTGTCAACCTATTGTCACCTCCCACAAATTTTGACAACAGGGCAGGGGTGGCCCGGGTGGGGGTGAGTTGCTGATTATAGTAACAATAACCTACTGATTGATAAATAACTTAATAAAAATTTAAAACTAGAGACAGGATGTATTTTGATGCAATGAAGTGGAACTGATGGATTCAAGAAGGATGACAAAGTAATGAAAAAAGGGAGACAAACAATACAGAAGAAAAGATAGATATATCACAAGAGTCAATAGAATGTTGTCCGCAATTTCCATCCTCGTCTTCCACTATCATATTAACAAAGATTAAGGAAAATTACTCTATATACTATGGGTGAGTTGTAGTACTTCAGAATATTGTAAATTGGCAAATGCTCATCTTGACAAACCAGTATTATGGCCTCATAGATTTTTTTCCAATCTAAATCTAATTGTACTTGCTAACACCATGCCAACTTAGATGCATATGTAAGATTTTAAGAACAAAAAAAATGAGGATGATCAACAATAAGCATGGAGGGAAGAACATAAACTTCATCCCATTGATCACTACAAATTCAAAATTTGACAAGGCTCATATATTGTGAATGTCTTATCTGAACATGTAGACATGCATTTGTCAGAAAGGAAAAACATAACGGAACCAGAACGTATGAGAAATATCACCATTTGTCATGTGGATGGGAGTTTGCATGCTTGCATAAAGTGACTTGGTGGGCATGCATGTGAAATAGAGCACTCACATCTAATGGAAACTAAGCAGATAGGTGTTTTTGAGAGAGTTTCTTCACGAAATTGCTTTGTACAAAATATCAGTGCCACACATCACCGAGGTGTCGTTGCTCCTATATTCACAAATAGTAATTCGTCAATATGTGAGTTCAGTTTTCCCTTTGGACGAGACCTGCCTTTAAGCAGATGGCCAACCAAATATAGGATGATCAGACTTAAAATTACAACATTAAGTGTTACAATACTCATACCTCTCTTGAGAGGACTAAATGAGAATACCAAGTATTCTGGTTGGAGCTACAGCAGTGATTAACTGCTGAAGTATACCACCCATCTATTGTACAAAGTGCCTCAACCAAGCCATGATTCAGCATACATTATTCAAACATATGAACAGGGGATGACAAATTACAAGAAGGCTAATCAAAGATCAAAATTAATATATATATATATATATATATATATATATATATATATATATATATAAAATTATATATATATATAAAACTAAATAACAAGAAGTCTAAGTCTCAATGGTCAATTAACTGTTGCTTGCCATGTCATACCAATCATCCCATTCACGTATCAAATCCAAAGAATACATTCGTCTCATAAATAGCAATGAGAGGCAATTATTCTGAATAGTTGTGGATTAGCAAGTAGAAAGGAGAAAGACCATTAGTTGTCGAGTATATAATTCGCGCATGCTCTCTTTACGAACCATATTACTAGCTTATAGATTTTTAATGGTTTACAACTAGCATCCATTCTTTTGGCGAGTAAATTAGGTTGGACATGGATTTACCAGGGTAATATCACTTTGTGCCACGTTCTTTTGTCCAACGTCCCGGGTAAATGGTTTTCCAAGATTCCTTTTTTTCCTAGTTTGGTGGCACATTAGCGTCCCACCAAAATTGGTCGGACATTGATTGCCCACCACGAGCAAGTCAACAATTATCGAGATCTATTTGATCCACAAAAATTTAGATGGATTTGTGATGCAGGCCTGATCAGCACCATCAGATCATCGCCGCATCTTCAGTTCGTCGCCAGAGAGTTTTATTTCAGTCGTTTTATTTTATGCATGGAAGACATTATCCATATGAGGACTTGTAGCCGTTTATTTCAGTTTTTGGCCCATTTTCTATGTTTTTGGCCTAATTTCTGCACTTAGTATTAGTTATGTTCTTGCCTAATTTATGGGGGATGTCCATGATCTCATCCAAGGGCTTTTCGGATTGAATCCGGGTCTTCTCTGGTGAGTTTTCTGCATGTTATTAATAAATTCTGGGTGTGTGTGTTTGCGGGGTACCGACGGACGAGATTATGTCTCGAAACCGACGGTTAGATAGCAAAATAACTTAAATTTGATGATGTGGCATCAATTGGGCTTCAATTAGGGCTATGTGGGCTTCAATTAGGGCTTGTCCGTCCCTTGCCCGCATGGAAACCGAGCCAATCCGCCCCCTCTTCCGTCCCCTCTCTTCTCTCTCTTCTTCCCCTTATTTCTCTCTCTTTTCCTTTCCTTTCTTGGCCCATTGCATCCCCACCATTCCCCCTTATTTCCCTTTGATCTTGGCCATCCAAAAAGAAACCCTAGTTCTACAAAAAGGGGAAGATAGAAGAATATTTCAGTTTTTGATCATTGCTGAAATTCGTGCCTCTTTGTGAGAGCTTCCGGGAGAGACTCGTGTCCCCGATCCTCGCCGCATCCGCGACTTCGCCTCGTGAAGGCCTCGGTGTTGTTTTTCCGAAGGTTCCGGCTTCTCCCGACGTCCGGCCTTGCTCTGTGTGCAGGATCATTGACGCATCCTCGCAATCGACCCACGGCGGGAAACCCCAGGCAGTATCTATCCTTTACCTTATTTTTCCATCGCATCCGCATCATTTTCCTTTGTTTCCATTGCCTTCGCTCCGCATCGCAGCCGTAACCGCCCGTTTCATCGCTAGTTGAAGCCCTAACATATGCCTATTCATTAGTTTTACTATCTATAGTCTGTCGTTAACCCTAGCAAGCATATCTAACCTATTTTTAGTGAAAAATCTGATGCAAACCTATTGTTAAATTTCCATATCTATTGCTGCGATTGAATCTATTATTTGCTGAAATTAGTTTTGTGATGATATTGCGTTCTTTATTGTCCAATCTGAAATCTGCTTTATGTTGATTGCGTAGACTTTTAGTCCTGCGCGAGATAACTTATATTTGCTGTCTTTTTGAGTTATACAACGCTATATTGATCACTAAATCCTAGTTATTGACCAAAAGGAACCCTAAAAGGGTTTAAGATTGTAGTGCACCTTATCGGTGCCTGCATCAATTTGCCCAGCTGAAACGAACATGAGACATTTAATTTCCTACGATATCATTGTTCTTGCCCATGAATGTCTCAAGCAAATGAATTTCCCATCCCATTTATGACTCGTCAAAAGAACGGACCGTATAGTGATAAATTGGTCCTCCTAAAAGTTATGAACATTAGATGAAGGCAGAAGGATCTTCGTTTTCCAAACTAACAATAAGGAGGAGCAACAATACTTAATGTATGGAGAAACTTGAATTTCATCAATCAAATCCCTACAGATACAGATTCCAAAACATATGGAAGTGAAAATAGGGAAAGTAAAAGAGATCTGAGGAAAATGCATCATAATTCAAATAAATGGTTTTTATAGAAAAGAGTCCAATCAGAATCACCAGAAGAAATCAGTCCATCACCTCCCTCTGTGCTTATGGACTCTGCGCATGAAATGGGTCCAGGAGGGACCTTTCCTTCTCCATTTTGAGCACGAGCTTCACCACATGCAACTTCAACAGACCCAAAACCATTCAATAGTCTGTCATTTCCGTCTTTCGATATAGAGCTCCAATCATTCCAGTCAAATTTATCATCAATTTCGAATCCGGATTTATCTTCCCCGCTGCAATTGGTGTTATCTTCATCATCCGAGAGCCATTTGCAGCAATCAAACTCACCCATCTCAAAAATCCTACTGACAAGTCCTTCTCGCCATGATATTCTCACCTCTGAACCTGGCAAGACCTGTTCTTTTAAATGAAGTTCCTTTCCTGCGAAGGCCTTTCTGTACGATGGCTTCTGAAAATGGCTTAAATCAATCGAGTTTGAAGGTGCGGCTGGGCACTCAAACTTGAAACTCTCATGGGACAATGGCAAGAGATCACTTTCTTCATTTGGCAGTGCCCTCCTCTCTGGAGATAGTCTCATGGTTTCTAGAGCATCCGCTATAAAATCCATCTTAGAGGGAGACAATTTGATTTGTTTCTTGGAGCTCGAACATGATGATGGAGTGGAAATAGCATTGCCACCTGAAATGGGTGAACTTTCCATGGCCAAATCATAGCGGTATCCTCCTCTCTTTTTGTGAGCCTTAACATCTGTTAATCCGGACGACGCTGCTGCCTTTCGCAAGATCATTGAGAAGGGACTAATGCTACTGCCAGTTGTTGGAGTTCTCCAAATCCCAAAACCAGATGACGGGGTTTCTACCACAGGTGAGTTGAGATCCATCAACCCTTCAACATCAGATAAGTAGGTAGCATTATCATTCAAAGGAGCTAAACCCCGAAGCCCTTGATAAGATGAGAATTCAGTTCCCGAGCCAGCAGCCCCATCTGCATCATCACGAGGAGAAAGAAGCCAGTTCACGGAAGCTTCTTCATGAGGGTAATGCGAGATATGAACCCTAGAACAAGAACTACCACTGGTGGCCGCATTTGCATCCTCGGAGGGGGAAGACATCCAGTGTATTGCAGCCTCTGTGATCGGAGGTGGTGCAGAAGGAACATGAGACCCATTACTGCTCCCAACTGCAGACGATGAGCCTAGATTCTCCATGACCTCCGGCCCGAATCCACCGATGGTGAGTATTCCCCTTGGCCTGCATTTCCTCCTGTCTTGGACGCCGGCAATGACGTAACCTGCGGCGAAGCAGACCGGCGTGGGGGCTACAGAAGACCCATTGAGAATTTCAGGGGAGATGGAGGCCTGAATGGGAGGCGTAGTGGTGGAAGTGGGGGTACTCGACAGCTTCTGCTCTCCTTCCTTCATCTCCAAACCCAATTCATGACTAAATCCTTGAAGGGTTTTCTGTGGAGTGGAAGATGAACAAGGCCCAGATCGCAAACCGATAACTTTACCACCATTTCCCACCAGACCCACCTCAAGATCAGCATTCTTACCCGTAGATGCATCCTCAGCTTCGCCAACCTGCTCTCCCCAAATGGGTTTCCTTTGCTTCCGCCTCTGGAGTAGATCCGGGGTCCTGGCCTTCCGGGGTTTCTTCGATCCGAGCTGCTTGATCTTTTCCGAGCTGGGTCTCGATGGGTTCTTGTGTGCATCACGAGACGCCCAGAGTTTGGAAGGGTTTGTGGTCTTGGAGGGCAGGGCCCGTGGATTGGGAGGGGCCGATTTGGGGGTTCTTGGGAGGGTTCTGGATCTGGGGAGGGTATCCTTTGTCGACGAGCCCGACAAGAGGAAGCCGAAGCAGCCCCTTCTTGTGGCCTCCGCCGCGCGAGGCCGTGGAAGCGAGCTGCCGTTGAGGTCCATCAACGGGTTCCTTGGGCTCGGCGTCTTGATTAGGGTTTCATCCTGGCTCTTCGTCCCGGGCTTCGCTGCTCTGTTCATGGCCTCTCTCTCTCTCTCTCTCTCTCCAACTCCAACTCCAACTCCAACACCGAAGTCAATAGTGATCCGTTGGTAAAAGATGTTCATTTGAAATGAAAAGGAGGGGGGATCCCCTCAAAATTTGGGATCATTGCCGGTTTTTTTAGGGGTAACGAGCCTAAAGCCCATCTTAGAATATGTTTTGAGCTGCAGTCCCCACAGCCTTTCCATTTGAACTCGACTCCTGTAACGAAAATACCCCTCATCTTATTTTGAATTTATATTTACTGCCATTCATCCTCCATCACCTTGTAATTGCCGGACTTAATCGATTCCCCACCACCACCACCGGACCTAACCGAATCTTCTGCCACCGCCTCTCTCTCTCTCTCTCTGTCTCTCCCTCTCTAGTGCACGATGAGAGATTTTGAGAAGAAAAAGATCATCATCGACACAAATCCCGAAATCCATAACTTAAAAAATAATCATTGGTGTATTTTTTTTTTCTCCTTGTTATTCTCTTTGAACTGGATCGTTGGTGTCCAGATGATGCCATGCGATATTTGTGGCCATGAGATCGCCAGAGGTGGAGGTGATCGGGCTGACGACGATCGACAGCAAAAAAAAAGAGAATGCCTTGCATCTCGTTAATTTTGTGCCTTGCATCTCTTAACCATAGTCACAAATTTCTCCGAATTTATTCAGAAATCTTTGAATATTCATGCATTAAGGATCTGCCGAATAAACCACGATTAATCTTTCAATTTGCTAGTTCGTCGAATGTTCCCGAATAATGCCGAATAATCTTAAAAAGTCATGAATAATTTTTCAAAAACACATGAAAATCCTTAAACCTTTAGAAATCCCAAAAAATTCTGAAAATTATAAATAACCATGAAAAAAAAACCTCCCTGTTACGGATATATGTGGTTGCCCACTTTGGTGGGATACATCTAACCGACACGTCTATCCATTATCCCTAGCTCTCTATATATATGTTATGAATAAACAAGAGTTGGTGAAAGCGCAGCCGTCATCCCACGTAACACGTTATCAGCACGAGCTCGCCGAGCCAAGGGCCGATCTAGAAAGCTTTTTAGAGAGAGAGAGATTGAAAGAGATTGATAGAGAGAGAGAAGAATGGCCGGTTGACTTAGATATCAACCTCAAGGCCGTCCAGTTTTATTTATAAGAAAATAATAACTAACGGATTACATTCGGATTTAAACTGTTAACACATATCTCAACTGTTTGTTATTATCTGTGTTATCACCGTAACCAAGGTAGTTACAGAAGATAAACACATATATCTTATCAGCCCCCCACAAGCTGATCGGCGGATCCGACGAGAAGTTTGTCCCGTAATGATTTGAACCGAGTCTGAGGCAGATGCTTAGTGAAGATATCTGCAAGTTGATCGACTGTTGAGATATGACGAACCTCAATGCGCTTTTGAATTATATTCTCACGAACAAAGTGGTAGTCCGCTTCAATATGTTTGGTGCGGGCATGAAATACCGGATTTGAGGCCAATGCAATGGCGGAGATATTGTCACACCAGATAATGGGAGGACCGGGCACATGGATATGCAGGTCATGAAGGAGCATGACGAGCCAAGTGACTTCAGCAGCAGTAGTGGCAAGACTCCGGTATTCAGATTCCGTCGAAGAGCGAGCAACTGTGGGTTGTTTCTTAGCAGACCAGGAGACCACATTCCCGCCAAGCAGCAAGCACAGTCCGGTAGTAGATCGCCAATCGATGTCATTCCCCGCCCAATCAGCATCAGAAAAGGCTTGAAGTAGAAGAGGGCCTGGCAAAAATTGGAGGCCATGTGAGATGGTGCCCTTGATATAGCGAAGTACCCGCTTGAGATCGGCGAAGTCACCAGTTGTTGGAGCATGCATGTGCTGGCAAATGGTGTTGACAGCAAAGGAGATATCCGGCCTGGTGACCATCAAATATTGAAGCATACCCGTAAGACTCCGATAAAGTGTAGGATCATGAAACGGAGCAGTAAGAGCCGGATCCAGACCCTTCTTAGAGGAGGTGGGTGTCAGGTATGGCTTGCAATCAGTCATTGCTGCGCGAGAGAGAATATCAACAACATATTTGTGTTGGTGCAGTAATAGGCCCTTGGCATTGGAAGAGACCTCAATGCCAAGAAAATGATGGAGGTGACCAAGATCCTTCATCTCAAACTGAGACTTCATCTGAGAGAGGATGTGAGTAATATACGCGGGATCATTTCCAGTGACAAGAATGTCATCGACATACACAAGTAGTATGGTGAGTCGACGAGAAGTCCGTTGTATAAAGAGTGAGTTATAATTTTTACTCATGACAAAGCCCAGAAGTTGGAGATAGGTGGAGAGACGATCGAACCACGCACGGGGAGCTTGGCGCAAACCATATAGAGCCTTTCGAAGGCGACAAACATGCCCTGGTTGAGAGGGATCAACGAACCCGGGTGGTTGTTGCATATAAATCTCCTCCGAAACGAAGCCATGAAGAAATGCATTAGAGACATCAAGTTGTCGAATATGCCAGCCAAAGTGAAGCGCAAGAGTAATAACGACCCTGACCGTGGCCATCTTGATGACTGGACTAAAAGTCTCCTGAAAGTCGATACCTTCCTACTGATGAAAGCCCTTGGCAACGAGGCGAGCTTTGTAGCGAGCGACTGTGCCATCAGGACGTCGTTTCAGTTTGAACACCCATTTACAGTCGATAACGTTAGCCAAGGAAGGAGAGGGAACGAGGTACCACGTCCCTCGCCATTGGAGAGCTTGAAATTCAGCGGACATTGCGCAACGCCATTCCAAATGTCGATTAGCATCAGTGAAGCATGTGGGTTCGATATCAGGAGTGGAGGAGTGGCTGTTAGACAGAGAGGGTGTTTGGGCTTGAAGACACCCACTTTGGAGCGAGTAACCATGGGGTGACCAGGAGCAGTAGGAGTAGTGGAGTCTGCTAGGGTTGGATGCTCGCCGATGACAGGATCCGAGGGATTGATATATGGCCCGTGTTCTATGGAGTTTGAACAGGGGGAACCAGCGGGAGAGGAAGCACGTGTCGATGCCGGTAGGCAGGAGGTGGGGTCCATGGAAGAACTGTCAGCATGTGCAGTTGGAACTCTGAGTCCTGAAGTTGTTGGTAAGGATGCAGCAGTGCCAGAGTCTGATGAAGCGGCATTAACGGGACGCCGGCTCCTCGGCCGTTGGACGGAGGAAAGTCCCGGCCATGGTGGAGAAAGAAGCGGAACACTGGTGTTGGTTGTAGAACCTGATGGAGCAGTAGTGGTGTTGGTAGTGGAGAAGAGTGGGGGTAGGAATGGGAGATAAGGAGAGTGCTTGGAAATGGTACGAGAGGGCTGGACAGCAGGCGGGTCAAGTGCAAACGGGAAGATGTTCTCAAAGAACCGAACATGACGAGAAATGAACACTATCCCCGTAGAGGGATCAAGACACCTATATCCTTTGGAGCGAGCACAGTAACCGAGAAAGACATATCGTCGTGAACGAGGTTCGAGTTTATGGGAGGAGTAAGGCCGAAGCCAGGGAAAGCATAAGGAACCAAATACCCGGAGAGAGTGATAATCAGGGGATTGCTTAAATAGAACCTCAAAAGGAGATTTGTGGCCTAATAGGGGTGAGGGGAGACGATTGATTAAATAGGTGGCTGTACAGAGGACATCGGCCCAATAACGATAGGGCATAGATGCATGTTGCAGAAGGGTAACAGTGGTGTCAACCAAATGACGATGTTTTCTTTCTGCGACCCCATTTTGCTCTGGGGTATGAGGACACGAGACTTGATGTAGGATGCCACTGGAGGTGAGAAGAGATGTAAAGGCAATACTGACAAACTCACCACCACCATCAGTTCGCAATGTTTTAATACGAGAAGCAAACATATTTTCAACAAGAGGCTTAAAAGAAAGAAAAACCGAAAAGACATCAGATTTATTTTTGATTGGAAATACCCAACAATACTTTGAATATTCATCAATAAAAGAGACATAATAGAGAAATCCACTAGCAGAGGGGACGGAGGAAGGGTCCCATACATCAGAATGCACTAAAGCTAATGGACGATTGACCGTGGACGACGAGGAAGGAAACGGGAGACGATGGCTTTTTCCGAGATTACATGCTGTGCAACAAAACTTGAACGAGCCGATGAACGGAAGAGCCGATCGTTGCTGAAGAAAACAGAGAGTGCCGGTAGAGGGGTGGCTAAGACGAGAGTGCCAGACTGGAACAGCAACGACAGAAGCAACGAGCGCAGCGGAGGTTGAAGAGGATAGAGGACCCGACAGAAAAGGGTATAACCCATTCCTACTGGGCCCGCGAAGACGGATCTTGTTCGTATTCTTGTCCTGGACAACAAATTCAGCAGAGTCAAAACAAAGGCGACAATTATTATCAGACGCGAAGCGATTGATAGACAGAAGATTAGCAGATGCTGTGGGAACATGGTAAATATTGTTAAGTTGAAAGGAAGACATAGGAGTATGTAGAATACCACGACCAGAATGAGAGATGGGCAAGGAAGCACCGTTACCAATCGTAACTGAGTCATTACCATTATAGGGAGAGGCAACACTGAGGTTGGAGAAGTCAGGTGTCAGATGATTACTCGCGCCACTGTCTGCATACCACGGATTGCGAGTAGTCGGAGGAGCGGACGCAAGCAGTGCAGGGGAAGAGAGGGCTGCAGGGGGGGAGGACCCTGGCTCTGGTAGAGAGCAATGTTTGTCCGATGCCAGCAATTGAGGGTGATGTGACCCGGTCTGGAGCAGATCTGGCAGACTGTGGAGGGAGAACCACCGAGAATACCACGACTGCGGGTGCGTTCAAAACCGCTGCGATCGGGGCCGTCACGACCACGGTAGAACCGACCACCGCCGCCACGGTTGCCACGACGACCACCCCCACGACTGGCCGTAAAGGCAAAGGAGGCCGGTGGTGGGGCCGGGGTTAGGTGGGGATCGGGGGAAGTGGTTGAAGTAGAGGCCACATCAAGGTAGTTCTCCTCCGCATGTAGGAGAGCAGAGAGCTCGTCCATAGCCAAAGGACCAGGGCGAAGACGAAGCGTCGTCTTGACATTGTTGTATGCGGCAGGGAGGCCATCGAGAGTATAAAGCACAATGTCGGGCTTGGAGACTGGAGTACCGATCGCGGCCAGATTGTCACAGATAGTTTGAATCTGTTGAACATAGGCGGATAAAGACAGGGTGCCTTTCTGAAGCTTCTGAAATTGAGAGCGGAGATGAAGGACATTAGATCGGGCTTGGGAAAGGAAGCGCTTCTCAAGCGCCACCCAGACATCACGAGACCCAGGCAGACGAAGCACTGTAGGAAGGATGCTAGGGGAGAGGGTGGCGAGGATGCATGTACGAAGCTGTCTATCAACGAGGATCCACTCCTTGTAGAGAGAATTGGTGGGCTCTGGGATAGGATGACTGCCATCAATAAGATGCTCAAGTTGAAAAGTTGATAAGGCACCGAGAAAGAGATCTTTCCAAGTCATAAAATTGGTGTCATCGAGTTTGATTGTCACCAGAGAGCTCAGGTTTTTGATGAGGAGCAGCATTGGAGAAGAAAGCGAGGACAGAGGAGGAGCAGAAGAGGAAGGAGAAGATTGTGTTGAGGAGGAATCCGTCATGATGAAGACTGCCGAGGAGAAAAAAAAGGAAAAAAAAAATAGTTGGAAGAAAATTTAAGAAGCTGAGGGTAGATGTAGATCTAGCACACCTCAGAGACGAGGCTCTGATACCAAGAAAGCTTTTTAGAGAGAGAGAGATTGAAAGAGATTGATAGAGAGAGAGAAGAATGGCCGGTTGACTTAGATATCAACCTCAAGGCCGGCCAGTTTTATTTATAAGAAAATAATAACTAACGGATTACATTCGGATTTAAACTGTTAACACATATCTCAACTGTTTGTTATTATCTGTGTTATCACCGTAACCAAGGTAGTTACAGAAGATAAACACATATATCTTATCACTCACACCTTAAGAGAGAGAGAGAGGAGAAACGAGAACGAGAGAGAGAGAGGAGTAAAGAGAACACAGAAGATCGAAGTTCGCCAGCGGGACATCAGCGACCCACAAGCGCTTCAACCTAAACGGCAACCCACCCCGGCGACATCCATTGCTACTCATCGCAAGGTACACCCGGATCATCTCAAACTTTCCTCGCCGGCCATGCCCAGCCGGAGACCGACCACCCTAGCAACCCCCATGGCCTCTCGAGACCTCCCGTCGCACACACAAGTCCGGTCGGTACGCCAGCAACAACGTGCGCCCTAGTGCAGCACCGACGGCGACCTGCGCTCGCTTGCAACGGTGGCGCCATGCACTCTCGTGCAGCGCCGGCGGCGGCCTACGCTCTCGTGCGCCGACGGCGAGCAGCGCTCGCGTGCGGCAGCAGAGAGCAGCGCTACGTGCAGCGGCGGCGGGCTGTGCTCGTGAGCGGCGGTAGCGGTGATTGGGTATGGTTTATTTTTCTCCGGTTTCATCGGAGAAGATAAACAGTAATCGATTGAGTTGTTGGGTTTTTTTTTAAAAAATAATCATTACAACTCAACCCGACCCAATCGATATTTTGTACACCCGACCCGAGCCGAACCTGTTTACATACCCGAGCCCGAGTCTGAATCCAGACCCAGGCCCGAACCAAGATCACGCCCGAGCCATAGGCTCAGATCCGATTGCATAGTGCAGGTACGACCCAACAGTATGGGCAGACCCGACCCGACTGCTAATAGCTAAACCCGACCCGTCTATCCTACCATGCATTCACATATATTTATCTGTCTGATTTAATCTAGACCGTCAGTTTTATTTTGTGATGTAGGCCTAATCTTGGCCCAATCTGATCGATCCAAGTAAAGATCTTGACTAATTGAACCATTCCGGACACATCGGTACGGTCTGATTTTACAAATTCAAACTATTTAATATATATTTTTAATCTGAACCGTTTAATTTGATATTGTGATCTCGAGTCCAATATAGATTCGTTTTCAGCGATCTATATATGTTTATTGAGTATTTGGGCCATTCCGAACTCATCGGTATGGTCCGATCTTATCAATTTAAATAAGTTAATACATGTTTAATATGGACCATCAATTTTAGTTTGATGCTTGTGAACTCGATCTAGACCCGATGTAGACGATCCAAATATGGATCTTAGCTTTAGGGACTGCTCCGGATGCATTGGAATGATCCGATCTTACAAGCTCAAATTGTGTTTCATTATATCTTATCACTTGCTTATGAACATATAGTTGGTAGATATCTTGCTTGATTAAATTGGTTCAAGTGATTTTTATTTGTTGGTCATTTTTCTGCTTTGTTATTCAAGATAGATATCTTATACCTCGTAGTATGTATTAATTTTATCATTATTAGATACAATATTTTTCACTATTGTCAGTGCTAATATATTTCATACCGAATATTATTTGTTTATGGACACATGTCAACTAGTTAAAATGATTCCTCTTTAACGTCATCCATAGCATGTGTGTGAGCTCGGCCCTTGTCAGCCGAAACAGTACAATGTGGCTATGGATACATCTTAACTAATTTTTCCACTATGTATAGGATCCGTAGTTTCATCTCGGTTAGGATTTTGATGTTCCTATAATCCAATATCCTTTAATCTATCAATTGACTAGGCTCATATTCCGTCCCCAGATGTCTAACCTTGCAAAGTTGGAGTTCGCCGCACTTAATGTCAACGGCAATAATTACTTAGCATGGAGGCTAGATGCTAAGCTCCATCTACAATCAATTAAGTTAGGTAAGGCGATTATAAAGCCTACAGGCACAGAAAGTCTTAGTCCTGAAGACAAGGCTAAAGCGATAATCTTTCTGCGTTGTCACCTACATGTAGACCTGAAGAACGTATATTTAACCGTTGAAGACCCCTTAGTTCTGTGGGAATCCCTATAAGATAGATATGATCATCAAAGGGCTGTCATCCTCCTAGCAGCGAGGAATGAATGGATAAACCTGCGCTACCAAGATTTTAAATCGGTCGCAGAATATAATTCTGCAATGTTTAACATCGTGTCCCGACTTGAGCTATGTGGAGAGCCAGATACCCAAGGACAGATGATCGATAAGACTCTATCCACCTTCCATGCAACGAACGTTCTACTGCAACAACAATATCGGGAGTGAAACTTCCAGAAGATATCAGATCCGATTTCGTTACTCCTAGTTGCAGAGGAAAACAATAAAGTTCTTATGAAGAATCACAACTCCAGACCAATTGGAGCATTGACGTTCCCTAAAGTGCATGCCAATGAAGGATACTACAGAGATAGAGGCAGAGGAAGGTTTGGAAGAGGTGGTCGCCATAACCACTTCGACAGAAGTGGCAGGGGCGACAAAGGTGGCAACCCCAACAAAGGAGGCTACCGAGGTAGAGGTAGGTGTGGCCACCCCAGCAGAGGTGGACTCAATCCGCAGCAAAATACAAATTTCAAGAAACAGAATAACAAGCCCTAGCACGCAGAACAAGTGACGGAAGACTCTTTCTAATAAATGACATACAGACACTTGTTTTCAAGTATGGGCGTGAAGGCCATTGGTCTCGCAACTGTCGTACATCTAAAGAAGAGGTGGTAAACTTTCAAGCATCACAAAAAGCTGAGGGTAATGCAATATTTGACCTCGACAATGATGACCTCCTTGAAGATGAACTCAATGAGATGCAAGAAAAAACTAAGCTCACAACTTCTGATTTCTTCAACGACAACTAGGGGGGACAGGATATTTTTAGTGATAAACTGCTATCGTTTATTAGAACAGCTGTTTAATTTCTAGTAATTAATATTTTGTTTGCTTGGTAGACTGCTATATGTGCAGAAAAGGTACGGGTCGTTTTTATTGCACAAAACGAGATTACAAGTGTGGCCGGGACCCGGGTGGCTCAGGTGTGGCGAGTCCGGGTTACGGCGAGTGTTGATCAGGAGATTGTGGGAGAGATCCTCTGGAGGGTCCCTTTGATCCGCGTCTCCACGTGGTGTTCGTGTGAGAGCTCTGAAGGGGTCGCCCAAGACAGGGGGTCTTTACAGGGTGAGGGCTTTTGAGAGGCTAAGAAATATCCACCGTTGCTTTGTCCCTTCCGTGCTTCGCGCTTTCTCGGCTAGGGGGTTTTCAGCTTCGTTCCTCGGTCTTCGTGTCTTCCTCGCTCCTTGCTTGACCTCGGCGTCCTTGATCGTCGGTTCGCGGCGTCAATCGTGCTTTTGGCATCGGCTTTGGCTTCGGCTTTCGACTTCGGCTTGGCTTGGGCGTGGCTCTGGCTTTTGCTTTGCTTTGGCGCTTGCTCTTGGACGTAGACGGGGGAGACTTGCAGTGCTTTTGTTCTTTCGGACTTCGCGTCGTATCGGCTAGAACGTGCGGTGCTTTTGCTCGAGACCGGCGTAGTCGCTTGGCTTTGGCACTTGTGTTGCTTTGGCGCGGGCTTTACCGGGGCTTTTGCTTTGGCTTCTTGCGTGGGCTTTGGCTTTAGCTTTGACTCGGTCTTCTTCTCGAACGACGTGGGCTACTTCTTCGGTGCTTCGACGGTTTGGGTGTCGGTTGGGCTTCTCTTCTTCTCCGGGCTTCTTTGGCGTGATCAGAGTCGAAGACTGGTATTGAAGATAGTGGGGGTAGCACTGATCTTCGTGCGATGGTTGTGGCGTCGGCTTTGGTTGATGAAGACGGCGGGGGTAACGACGGTCTCCGTGCGACGGTTGTGGCGTCGGCTTTTGTCAATGAAGACGGCGGGGGTAGCGACGCTTCAGGTAGTCCACTCCAGGCTTTCTTCTTTGTGGATGGAGCAGACATTTATCGAAGGTGACGAGTTGATGACGCTTCGTTCCTCTTCTCCGGGCTTTGGAGCTTGATCGGAGTTAAGGGTTTGTTAGAGCCGACGGGGTAGTGCCGCTCCGAGCTTCTTCTCCGGCCTTTGCTTCTGGCGTCTTCGGAGTCGAAGGGTCTTCTTTCTCCGAGCTTTCTTCTTCGTGCACAGAGTCGAAGTCTTGATCTTCTTGTGCAAGGGTCTTCATGTTGATGAGGGCTTTCAATGGACTAAGCCGATCCCGACGGGACAGGCTTGCCCGTGCCTCGTGAAGCCTTGGGTCGATGAAGAAGCATCTCCTTCTCTGCAGAGCTTCCGCACTTCGTCTTGTGATTTCTTCGACCCTTTGAGCCTTCCCCCTCCCCCTCTATTTATAGGAAAAAGGAGGGGGGAGGGGGAGATATGGGAAGTTTTAATTTTAAATCCCTTTAATATCTCCCCCATAATTGCCATGGATTTATTCATCCATTGATGAGGGGAATAACATTTATTTGCTTTCCTTTCCTGGCGAGGCAATTAAGGCTGGATTTTGCACACGAAATCGATGGCGATCCGGCGCTTCTTCTTGTCTGTCGGATCGAGGGATCGGCGCAGATCCGCACGTGAGCAGACGTCGTACGCAACCTCCCCCCGCGCATGGCGGTAGTTCTTTCCTTTTCTTTCTTCTCTTTCCTTTTTCTTTTCTTTCCTTTTCTTTTCTTTCCTTTCTTTTCTTTCCTTTTCTTTTCTTGCCTTTCTCTTCTTTTTCCTTGCAGGGCCGGCCGGCCCCCATGGGGTTTGGGTCATAGTAGGGGCCGGCCCCATGGGGTTCGGATCCCTAGTAGGGGCCGGCCCCCCTTGAGTGTGGGGTCCGCTCCTCTTTTTTTGGGCACAAATCGGGTCCGGGTCCGCGCTGGTGCGTGCAAGTCGGGTCCGAGTCGAAACGCGCGTTGGGTTTGCATCCGCGTTGGCACACGTAAGTCGGGTCCGGGTCAGACGAAATTCGTGTGTCTACAAATGCCCCCTCAAGGACGAGTGCGTCGGTGAGAACGTGTAGGGTTTGGACACGTAGGAATCGTAGAGCGCTTGTCCTTGATTCCTTTTGTAGGCGGGGTTGGGGGTCTATTTAAGGACCCCTACCCCCTTCATCCGCCATTGTGCTTCTTTGCGAAGGTTCTGCCGACTTTTGGAGACCGCCGTTGGAAGAGAGCTGCCTGGGGTTGCACGCGACTTGCTCCGTCTTCCCGGTGTCGCCTCTTTCGTCGGCGGCGATGGTGCGCGATTTGGAGGTCGTTGCAAAGACGGGCTCGAAGCGACGATGCGGCGAGGACCAAGGCGGGGAGGATGGAGGAGCGCGGCTGAGGTGCGGGTCGCCTTTGCCGCCTCTCTCTTCCTCTTTCTTCTTCTTCTTCTTTTTCTTTTTCTTTTTCTTTTTCTTTCTTCTCTTTTTTTTCTTTTCTTTTTCTTCTTCTTCTTCGGCTCCGGCTCGTGCTAAGGAAGCAACAGCGGGGGCCGGCGCGCGGGCGGCGGTGGGGCTGCAACGCGGTGGTGCGTGGGCGGCGGCGGCGCGCGGGGTGCGCGACGGTCGGGTGTGGGCGCGGGAGTCGCGGCGGCCGGGTGCGGGCACGGGGGTCGCGGCGGCCGGGTCGGGCTCGGCCGCGACCGGATCGGAGAGGGGAGGGCGGCGGCGTCCCTGAGTTGGGCGCCCCCCCTCCGGCTGCGTTGGCGACGGGGTCGGGTCGACCCCGACCAGATCGGAGGGGGGGGGTGCGTGCGGGCCCCCCCTCTCTGCTGTCTGTCTGTTTTTTTTTTTTTTGAGGCTTTCTCTTTCTTTCCTTTTTCTTCTGGTCTGCGAAGGCATCGGTGGTAGCAGCGTTGGCTCGTGGCACACGGGCTGCGACGCGGGTGTGGGTTGACTGGCGAGTGACACAGTGTCGTGCGGCGGCCGGGTGTGCAGGTGGCTGCGGCCCTGGCTGGGTTGCGCTGGCATCGTCGGCCGACACGGGTGGTGTCGGCGCAGTCGGGTCGACGCGAGTCGTGTCGGCGTAGTTGGGTCGGCGTGGGTGGTGTGCGGACCCGTGGGAGTGTGGTGCGTGCCCAGAGTCGGATGATCCTGATGGTTTTTTTTTTTTTGCACTTGTCTTGACTTGCTTCCCTTCATGGTTTTCCAGGGTTCGCGTCTTTGAGAGCTTGACTTCGCCGGGGTGGATAGCTGAGGACCTCTCCGATGGGAGGAGGTGCCTTCGCTTCCCCCTTACTCGGGTGCACCGTTACCGCAACTCGAGGCGGGAAGACCTTCTGTCGTTGCTTCGTGTCTTTATCCACAAGCGCATCACGGAAGATGGAGTTGCAGATACGACTTGTGGGATGCTGAAATTGAGCGAGAAGATCTATACTGACGAAGGGATTTCCATGAAGCTTCTCCGGCCGAGTTTGAGTACTCCTTTCCACCATTGTGATGAAGATTTTGTGCCCACTCCGGTTGTTGCCTCAAAGATATGCTCCCGATTGACCCGATGGGGTACCGATTCTTGGCCTCGGGGAGACGTCCAATACCTGTGCGGTTTTCGTGAATGGATGGGCGAGCTTTACGAGGTCTTTGGTGCGGAACCCGAGATGAACTTATTAGCCAAGTTTCTGGCACCGGCTCGTCGAGAATATAGCCGTCCTGAGGGGATGTATCGCGCACTTTGCGAATTCTGGTGTCCGGCCACCAATACTTTCCTTACTGGAGCAGGGGAGATAGGAATCTCACTTCGCGACGTCCACATCGTCTCCGGGTGCCTCGAAATGCGGAATTACTATCAGGAGGAGGTGCCAGCTTTGAAGGATCTGTTGGACAGCAGCTTCACTCTGAGTTCCTGCCTTCTTTTGTTCAAGGCATACGCTATCATCGCGGTGTGGGATCAGTCAGATCGAGTGCGTCCTTCCTCTTGGGTTGACTTTTGGTTCAGAGGCGAGTATAGGTCTCCGGCACCTTCGGCTCACCCGATGTGGAAGGTCGCTCAAATGAAAAGGCCTCCGCTTCGTTCTTTCGTGAGGCCCATTGAGTCGTTGGCTCGAGAGAGGCACTCAATGGAGGGAAAGCAGTGTCCCTGGGAAATCCTCGGCTTGAAGCGTGACAGCGAGGAGTGGCGAGCGGTTTACCGAGCCGCCGGGCTGGTCATCTTCCTCTGCCGGTTCGTGCTTCCCTGTTCTGGTGAGGTTATCCGTCCGGGGACCTTCCTTACAGCTTCCAGGATGGCGAGGGGGGAGCTTTTCAATCTAGCCCCGGCCATATTGTGCGCCTTGTATCGGGGTCTCAGCGGGACTTACTGGGACTTGTCCAGCTCGGACAATGCCAAGGAGGAGCTGGGCCGGTCCGCTGCGTTCGGACCTCTGCACTACTTGTATGGCTGGATAGCTCTACACTTCCCAAAGGGAATCTTTGCCAGACGCGGGCATCCAGCTGACCTGCCGTTCCTTCCCGGGATAAGAGGGATCTTAAACGCTTTTATCAGTTGGGAGCGCCCGAGGGAGTGTGCTCGCACTCTTCTGCGGAGGATGGGAAGCACCGATTTTAAATTTCTGTCAGAGCACGCGGTGTTGTCTTTGGAGAGGTCTATTGTCTATGACAACGAGGGACTCCCAGACAGCCTGTATTGGAACATGGTCAGTTGCCGCCCTGGCTACTTGGTTTGGTGCAAGAGGGATGTGGTGGAGGTGGAGCAGTACTCTGCTCACCGCTTTGCTCGCCAACAGGGATTTCGATAGGAAGTTCCCGGTATGCCTCAGCAGTTGCAGGGGCGTATCAGTCCGCAGGAGGGTTACCGTCTCTGGGCTTCTCTCTATGCTCGATTGACTGGAAACTGCTTCTTCCCTGGGACCAAATCTGGGTTTCGGGATGCTGCTACTCCGGAGTACTGCAAGTGGATTGAAGGGCGAGTTTACCCTTTGCTTGCGAGTCTCCCGGTTGACGTCCTGGCGAGCAGCGAGTTTAGAAATTTCTGCTTTGACTCTTCTGCGGGAGTAGAGGATCGTCGCCTCCGACTGGGGCTTCAGAGGGCGCAGAGGAGTTGTAGCCGTCTTTCTAGTGCCTGCTGTGTCCCTTCTTCGGCTCCCGTGTTAGACGCCGAGCTTACTAATGCCCCCGGGGCATCCCGTTTCTCGAAGGCCGCTGTTGAGGGTGTCCCTCCCAAAAGAAGAAAGATTTGCATTCCTCGCGGGATGGTTCCAAGGGTCCCTTGTCCGGTGGAGGATACCGAGGAGCCTGGACTTATAAAAGATGAGGTGATCCCTCCGTCTAGGGCTGCTTCGTCCGACCTCGCAGGTATGGAGTTCTCTTTATTTTATTTCTATTCTACGCTCGGGAAGGTCCATTACGCTGAGTAGTGTATCTTTTTTGGGCAGATTCCGTTATAGTGGTAGAGCGCGGGGCGAACTCTCCGAAGGCGTCTCTTGGGCATTCGTCTACTGGCGCCGCGCAGGAAGTGCCTGGGGCATGTGGGCTAGATATCCCTCTAGATGATCTGGATCTCCTCGGGCTTTGCGGGGAGAACTTCCCTAGTGGCGATATTGATCTGGACGGCATCGATGTTGACGCTTTGTCTTTCCATAAGGAGGCTAAAGTTTCGAGCGTCGACAAGCGGCATTCCCCGGTTACTGTACCCTCGTGCCCGTTGGAGGAGACGGTTGTTGCAGCGGTAGCGGCGGTTTCTCCAGTTCTACCACCCTCGTTGGCGCAGGCGGTTCCTGTCGCGGTTGCAGCAGGAGGGAAGGTCTTGCCTACCTACTCCGAGACACCTCGCCCGAGTTTAAGGCCGAGGAGCAGAGTTTCAGAGTTCCTTCTTGCGAGCTGCCGACAGTATATCAAGTTGACGTTGGAGCCTTTCCAAGATGCTGGCTTTGGCGCCCTCCAGAACTGGTGGTCGACGGACGGTGCAGAGTTCTGCGCGAGCCTGGAGGAGTTTAAAGTCGACAGTTCTTCTTTCGTTGCTTAGATGAACCTACTCGTGACTGACAGCGAGGCTTATCGATCCCGGCGAGCTTTACTAGAGGGGAGCTCCCCTTCTGAGTTGGAGGCCGCTGAGGTGAGTTTATAGCAGTCAGAGCACCAACTTGCGGAGGCCGCTTCCAGCCTGTCGAAGGCTCAAAGGAAGATAGAGTCTGTGCGCGTCTCGTTTCGAAAGACAGAGTCTCGTCTGGAGTAAGCCGAGGCTGCGGAGAGCGCTTTGAAGGCGAGTTACCTGAAGCAGCAGTCAGACTTGGAGACCCGTCGTGAGCTTCTGGCCACTCGTCCCATGGAACTTCAGCGAGTGGAGGCGACTAGAGAGGAGTTACTGCGCCGTCTTCGAGCTCTGGACACCTTCTTTTAGTTGCTCCTTGTCTGGTTGTTTTGCATTGTAGCTTTATTTTTGGAACCTACGTCATGTATCGCCTTTTCTCCATGATCTAATAATATTACCTCGCTTTGCCATATCCTTTGCATGGACCATTGTTGACTTTTCTTTTGGTCGGACTGAACCTGAAGTAACTTCTCAGGCTGCCTACGTACCCCCCTAAGGGGGATCAAGTCGCACGTAGTTCATTATTATTATTATTTTATTATTATTATTATTTTTTTGCGCAAGGGGTGTGGCCTTGCTTTAGGCATAGTACCTTTTGAGGTACTTGCCGTTGATAGGGCCGAGTGTCAGCCCTTCTGGCGTGGTGAGGAGATAGGCGCCGTTGGAGTAGACTTCCTTGACGGAGTGCGGGCCATCCCATTTGGCGTCAAATTTCTTTCCTCTTCGATGCGAGAGGATGATGGGGCGTTTGACCGCCAGCACCAGTTCCCCCATCTGGAATGATCGAGGACGGATCTTCTTGTTGAAGGCGCGAGACAGTCGGGCCTGATAACATTCCAGACGTTGTTGAGCTTCAAGGCGTCTCTCGTCCAATGCTTCCAATTCTGCTAGGCGGAGCTGGGCGTTGTCATCGCTGGTGAGGCCTTCCTGGATTGCTATCCTGAGCGATGGGATCTGGAGCTCGAGGGGAAGAACAGCTTCTACACCATAGATGAGGGAGTATGGTGTTGCTTGCGTCGGCGTGCGGAAGGACGTCCGGTAAGCCCATAGTGCTTCGCCCATACGTTCGTGCCAATCTTTCTTTGTCTTCGAGACAGTTTTCTCCAGCAGCTTGCACAGAGTCTTATTGAAGGCTTCTCCTAGACCGTTGGCCGGAGCGTTGTACATCGTCGAACAATTCTGCTTAATGTTGTACAATGCGCAGAACTGACTGACGGCAGCATTCTTGAACTGCTTCTCGTTATCTGTTACGATGTAGCGGGGGACTCCATAGCAGAAGATGATGTCATTCTGGATAAAGCTGATGACGGAGTGCTTTGTAACTTCCTGCAGAGGTGTTGCTTCAGCCCACTTGGAGAAGTAATCCGTTGCCGCCAAAATGTAAAGATGTTGCTTGGATGACTTGGGCAGGGGGCCGACGATATCGAGTCCCCATCCGTCGAAGGGCCAAGACGCGATTGTTGGGTGCAAAGGTTCCGGAGGTTGGCAGATGTAGTCCCCGTGCATCTGGCAAGCGTGACATCTTCTCGCGTACTCCAAGTTATCCTTGATCATGGTAGGCCAGTAATATCCCATCCTCTTGACGCGGAAGTGGAGCTTCGGGCCAGACTGGTGTGAGCCGCAGATTCCAGCGTGTACTTCTTCCAATACTGCTTCTGCCTCTTCCTTTGCGAGGCATCTCAGGAGTGTGCCATCGTAGCTTCGGCGATACAACTCGTTGTTGAAGTGGTAGAACTTCAACGATCGTCGCCAGATGTCGACTCTGCGCTTCGGATCTTCGGGGAGTTTATCATAGACGAGGTAATCCACCAATGGTTGCCTCAAATCTTGCTCTTCAACTTCGAGGACGTGCACCGCGTTGGTTTGAACTGGAATTTTAATCGGACCTTCTTCTTTGGTGATCATGAATCTTCTGCAGACGGGGACGACGAGCGAACGTTCTTCTAGAAACGGGAGTGTAGCCACCAGATTTGCAAGTGCTTCTGCTTGCTGGTTGAGGTTCCTGGAGACGTGCTGAATGGAAGCAGCCTTAAGTTTGCCAAGGAGCTCTACAGCCCGCGCATGCAACGACACCAGGTCTTCTTTGTTGACTTCGTATGCCCCCAGGACTTGCTGGATCACGAGTTGGGAGTCTCCAAAAATCTCTAGTCCTTGAAACTTTATTTCGTCGGCCAGCTCGAGACCGATGAGCAGAGCTTGATATTCTGCCACGTTGTTGGAACACGATTCCGACAGTAGGAATGAGAAGGGGAGTATTTCGTTGTCCGGAGTGACGAAGATGACTCCGGCTCCCGCTATGTTTTGCCTTGCTGCGCCGTCGAAGAACATTTTCCAGGATAGGGCGACGTCGATGGAGATCACTTCTTTATCTGGGAGATCTTCTGATAACTCTCATTCCATCGGGAGAGGATATTCTGCGAGGAAGTTCGCGAGGGCTTGCCCTTTAACCGCTTTCTGCGGTACGAAGGTGATATCAAATTCAAGTAGAAGCAGCGCCCACTTGGCCAGACGTTCGGAGAGCACTGGTCTTGACATGATGTACTTGAGGGGGTCAGCCTTCGAGACGAGTCTGATGGTGTGAGCCAGCATATAGTGTCGCAGCTTTTTCGTGGCGAAGATGAGTGCTAAGTAGACCTTCTCGATTGGGGAGTAATTTAGCTCTGCGCCGACGAGAGTGCGACTCAAGTAGTAGCAAGCCGTCTCCTTGCCAAGTTCATTGTTCTGAGCCAGGAGTGCCCCCAAGGATTGCTCTTGGGCAGTAATGTAGAGGATGAGCGGCCTTCCTTGAACTACTGATAGAACTGGTGGCTTCAGTAGATAGACTTTGATGTTTTGGAGTGCTTCTTGGCAAGCTTCGTCCCATTTGAACGGCGCTCCTTTCTTCATGAGGCGACTAAAAGGGTGGCACTTTCCAGCTAGGTTGGCGATGAATCTCCGGATATACGCCAAGTGCCCTTGGAGGCCTCTGAGGTCTCGTACTGTCTTCGGTGCGGGCATATTGACGATGGCATCAATTTTGGATTGATCTATCTCAATGCTACGATGTCGGACGACGAAGCCGAGGAACTTGCCTGAGGAGACTCCGAACGCGCACTTGAGTGGATTCATGCGGAGTTGGTACCTTCGAAGCCGTTTGAAGATTAGCTCGAGATCTTGCAAATGCGCCGACTTCTTCTTAGATTTCACGACAAGGTCATTGACATAGCACTCCACATTTTGATGAAGAATGTCGTCGAAGATCTTCTGCATAGCTCGTTGGTAGGTGGCTCCTGCGTTCTTCAAGCCAAACGACATTACTTTGTAGCAGTAGATTCCTTTCGGTGTGCGGAATACCGTGAGCTCTTCGTCCTTGGGTGCCATCCGAATCTGGTTGTAGCCTGAGGATCCGTCCATGAAAGTTAGCACCTCGTGGCCTATCGTGGCGTCCACCATTAGCTCTGTGATTGGTAAGGGGAAGTCATCCTTCGGACATGCGTTGTTCAAATCTCTGAAGTCCACACACACTCGGATTTGACCGTTCTTCTTTTTGACCGGGACGACGCTAGAGATCCATGTCGGGTACTTGACCTCTCGGATGAAGCCGGCTTCGATCAACTTGTTAACTTCGCCTTCTATTTGGGGTACCAGTTCCGGCCGGTAGCGTCTTTGTCCTTGCTTGATAGCGTTAGCTCCGTGTTTGACGCTGAGCTGGTGCACTGCGATTTTGGGATCGAGGCCCGGCATCTCCTTGTAGGACCATGCGAGGACGTCTCTGTATTCTTTAAGCAGTTTGATGTATGCGGCTTCTTCCTCAGGGGTCAAGAGTGTGCTGACGAATGTAGGCCGAGGCTCCGTCTCTGTGCCCAAGTTGATTTCCTTCAAGTCATCAACGGTGGACTACTCCCCTTCTTCGAGGACTGGCGGGGCATCGGGCAACTCGTCGTCCGAAGTAGAAGTATCACCGTTGTCGGGATCCGTGATGGAGATATGATTGATGGCAGCCATGGGTGGGTGGGTGGGTGGGTGTTGAAACGAGGTCCTCGACTGGCATTCCCAGACGATCGAACACTGACTTCTTCTTTGATTGCTTAACTGGCCCGAGCCTTTCGAACACAGACGTGCATTTTTGATTCGACCGGTTTTTACCACCTCTGATTTGCTTCTGGAGTGAGGCTTGGCATCGAGCCCGTCGCCGTTTTCTTTTGCTGTCGGGACGGCTTGCGTAGGCAGAGCGTGCATCGGAGATTGTCGATCCTTCAGCTGCTTCATCTACCATCTTCGCCCCGATGTAGTTGGAGGTGAAGGTCTTCTTTGCTGCGGTTCTGATGACCAACGGAGCTTGGCTAGAGCCGATGCCTCGGCGGTTCGGGAGAATTTGTTCACCGTTTTGAAACAGCCGAGTTTGAGTCCTCGTCATCCCATGTGGAGTTGCTGCTGGGGGAAGTGTGCCCATGGCGCTTTCTCTATCGTAGCCGGCTTTGAACAACAACTTAGCAGCATTTTGCCCCCAACTTCCTTTCGGCTTGAATCCCAGCTGATTGGGGTCGATGGATTTGATGGGTCTGCTCGGGTTCGGAGCTTGCGTCAGACTGGGTAATGGCAACGTCATTTCCTGTAGAGTGACGACATTGGCCTACGATAACGGCGGGGCCCATTTTGTTACCGGAGTAGAAGGCGATCGTTTAAATTTGCGAAGCCACTGAGGCGCGAGACGCAGGATTGGCGTCGTTTGGACGGGCAACGGGGTATGTTGCATTGCTCTTGACTCGGAACTGATGCGCATCCTTTGCCTAGGTTTTGGCGTTCCTTGGACCTTGAGTCTTGCTTCGTCGGAAGGTGGCATCAGATTTGTGGGAAGAGGAGTCTTATCCTGCTTCACTTCTTCAATCTTCTGGCTCGAGGGGCTTTAGCTGGAAGAACTTCTGCGACTAGGTCCTTTGCTTGGTAGAACTTAGCGTCGGCCAAGTGTGCCTCGGCCTCGTTGAATGGCTTGTCGTCCGCAACTATGCACCTCTCTATGCCTTCTTCGTAGTACTTGAGGCACTGGTGCCAGGTGGATACTACGACGCCATTCTCGTGCAGCCATGGCCTTCCTAACAGGAGGCGATATGACGTCTGGCAATCGATGATGTGGAAGAGGGGGCCGATGGAAAGCTTCAAACGAATGATTCCGACGGTGGACTGTCCGCCCTGGTTGAACCCTTGAATGACCAACTGACTTAGCGAGAGCTGGTCGTTGGTGATACCGAGTTGCCGCATTGTCTGGATAGGCATGATATTTACGGCGGAGCCACAGTCTAACAGGATTCAATTCACTGGCTTCTCCTTGATATATCCCGAAATGTAGACAGGCCGATTGTGCAGTCGCGTTCCGAGTTGCAAGTCCTCGTCGAAAAAGGTTATCGTTGCATCGCACGAGGCCACAGCTTTGCTCTTCTGGTCATCCTTCCGTTTCCTCTTGTAGTTGTCTGGATCAGTCAAGGCCGCAGCCATTGCCAGGCGAGCCTTCTTCGGGAGATGCAAAGCTTCTACGAGAGGCAAGTGCAGGATTGCCTCGTCATGAGAGGCAGTGCCCCCTTGGTTGGAATCATCTCCCTTGTCGGTGGAGTCGCCTTCTTCAGAAGTTTCGCTTTCGTCTTTTCCTTTCGATGCCTCATGAACTTCGACCATGCAACAAGACACCCTGATGTGCTGATTGACTGGGAGGAAGTGATCCGGGAAGAATTCTTGCAGTGTTGCAGGTTCTGGAAGGCTTTGCTGGAGGAGATCGTTTTGGCTTGCTGGCGGCACTTTGAACACCTTCCTTCCTGGAGTCTTGCTTTTCTTCTTGTAGGTTTGGCGTTCTGGAAATCTCCTCATCACACGGTCTTGCTTCTGTTGCCTTTCTTGTCGTGGCTTTTGCCACCGTGGTAGCATGACCCATGCCTCTTCATCGGTGGATTCCCCTCCGCTAAGATGATGATCGGTAGCAGCAACTGGTTCCCTTGAACGCACTTGTTCTTTCGGAGGCTCTACTGGCTCGTCTTTCGATCCCCAGCCGGTGGACTTGATTTCTTCGATCGAAACAGATGGAGGCTTTGAGTAGAGGACATAATTGTAACATTCGCCCCAAACATACAAGATTTTGTCCGCTTTGCCCGTGCCCGCACGAGAACTTCCCAGGGTGGTTACCCATCCTAGTACTACTCTCGCCCGAGCATGCTTAACTACGGAGTTCTTACAAATTCCGTAGCGGCGCACGGTTTTAAAACATGTCTTCTATGTTTGAGAGGGGAAATTATATAAGTAGCTCAAGATCTCCTTCTCTCCAGGCGATGTGGGGTTAACTCATGGCCTTGTACACCTCACCTCATCCATCTTGGCATTCCCGCCTCAGGAGTCTTGGCTCTTGGCTATTGGCCTATTGGATCTTCGTTGTCACAATCCACCCCCCTTAGGGCTACACGTCCTCGTGTAGGGTTAGACCCCCCCATAGCGAGGAGAACCGGCTCTGATACCATTTTGTAACATCCGCCCCAAACATACAAGATTTTGTCCGCTTTGCCCGTGCCCGCACGAGAACTTCCCAGGGTGGTTACCCATCCTAGTACTACTCTCGCCCGAGCACGCTTAACTACGGAGTTCTTACGAATTCCGTAGCGACGCACGGTTTTAAAATACGTCTTCTATGTTTGAGAGGGGAAATTATATAAGTAGCTCAAGATCTCCTTCTCTCTAGGCGATGTGGGGTTAACTCATGGCCTTGTACACCTCACCTCACCTCACCTCACCTCATCCATCTTGGCATTCCTGCCTCAGGAGTCTTGGCTCTTGGCTATTGGCCTATTGGATCTTGGTCGTCACATAATAGTCGAACTTCCCCGAAGGCTAGCCCAGCAGACTGACTTCTGGATCTCCCTGCTCGTATCTTTTCCGGAGAGCGCATTGGGACGTAGCTCGACTGGAAGGGACTTGCTCTTTCTGAAGCTTCACTGGCTCGTCTTTCGATTCCCAGCCGGTGGGCTTGATTTCGTCGATTGAAACGGACGGAGGCCTTGAGTAGAGGATGTAATAGTCGAACTTCCCCGAAGGCTGGCCCAGCAGACTGACTTCTGGATCACCTTGTTCGTATCTCCTTTGGAGCGCTCGTTGGGATGTAGCATTGCTTGGAAGAGGTGCTGGCGTGAGCGATGGTTTCCCCCAGGGCAGCGACGTTTCTTCCTCGGTGAGCGCAGGAGTACGTTGACGTCGCTTTGAGACTTTCGGCTGGGAAATTAACTTAGCGGTTGAAGCTTGACGGTTGATGCGCAATTTGGGCACGCTTCGCCGAGCAGCAACGAGTACCGGCGAGAAGGAGCCGAAGGCGATGGACGCCATGTTGGCCGTAGCGACCTCCCCGGTGTCAATTTCTATCTTTCCTTGCTTTGCGAGTGCCATGATTCTTTCCTTGAAGACGAAGCATCTTTCGATGGGATGACTTACCACCCGGTGGTATTTGCAGAAGAGAGGGTCGTCGACGCGATGCATCTACTCGGGCCTCTTCGAAGGAGGGAGCTCTATCATCTTCTCTTGCAGCAGTTGGTCGAACATGGAGGAGACTTCTGAGTCTGGGAAGGGGTACTCCTTGATTTCGAGCTCCTCGAGAGTCATCCTTTGTCTTGGCGGCGGAGGCGGTGGTATGGCGACTCCCTTCTTCTGATCCGGCTTGCCACCGATCTTGAGCGGTTTGGAGGTTGAAGCGACGTCCGCAACATTGACTTGTTTCGGTTTCGGTGCCGGTGGCTTGTCCTTCTTCTCCACCTTCAAAAAGTCTTTGTTCTTCGAGTCCCCGCGGCTTGCTAGGTTGAGTTCCATGTCGTGAGACCGAGTCACGAGTTCTTCGAAAGACCGAGGCTTGATACCTTTGAGGATATAGAGCAGGCCCCAGTGCATGCCTTGGGTGCACATCTCGATGGCCGAGTCTTCAGACAAGCGGTCTCGTGAATTCAGTGCGAGGTTCCTCTATCTGTCGATATAGTCGATCATCGGCTCGTCTTTCCTTTGCTTGACGGCGGTGAGTTCAGTCATGCTGACGGTGCGTCTAATGCTGTAGAAGCGATTGAGGAACTCCCTCTCCATCTGATCCCAACTGTCGATGGTCCCTGGAGGAAGATCAACGTACCAGTCGAACGCATTGCCTTTGAGGGTGCGAACGAACTATTTCACCATCTTATCGCCATATGTGCCGGCGTTGTTACAAGTTTCGATGAAGTGAGCAACGTGCTATCTTGGATTTTCCTTTCCGTCGAAGTGCTGGAACTTTGGTGGCTGGAATCCGACTGGGAAGCGTAGCTACTGGATCCTCACGGTGTAGGGCTTCGAGTATGCTGCCGTGATCGGAGGAAGGCCACTGCCGTGGGAGCGCATCATGTCGGCTACCAACGCTTGGACTTGCTGAGCATTCATCGTTGCCGTTGCCGGAGGTTGTGTGGCCACCGAGGCTGGCACTGGGGAGACGACTTCCACTGGGACGGGAGCCGAGGAGAGCACTGGAGTAACTGCTTGAATCATCGGAACAACTTCTGTAGGAGCGGGAGTTGAAGACGGAGCTGGAGCGGCTACTGGAGAAGCGACGGGTTGGCCGACTGCTGCAGCGTCCTTTGCGCTTAGCTTTTGGAGTAGAGTATTGATGTGACGATCCTTTTCCTCCATCAGCCGAGTAATCTGTACCATGTGCTCGCTCATCTGCATGACTTGAAGCTGAAGAGCGGACGGAGGATGGTGACGGAGGATGTCTCGATGTTGCATGCTAGCATCCTCGCTGTCGTCATCGGAGATGTAGTTACGTCGGCTTGCTTCTGGTTGATGACTGGTGTTTGCCCCTGCAGAGGAGGTGCAACGTCCGTTGGAGAATCCGAACGGGCTCGGGGTTGGGGCTGGTCCTCCCCAAACTTCTGGACATGGACTCCAGGATCGAAGCGCGTTTCTTCATGCACCAAGGTCTCATCGGTGTTTTGACAAGCATCTTCGGCAGTAATTTCTGGTGTGAAGACATCCGCAAGGGTTCGAGTACGCCGAGTGTAGACGCGTACCATCAGGGGAGCATCACCCTCTGGGTTTACTGGATCACCGTGTCGGAGTAGAGGAGACTCGGCGATCGGTGAAAGGCTTGGAGCAAACACATCGTTGCTTGTCCCGGCCATTGCAAACTTCAAGCAGCTTCTTCAGTCGTACGGATGAAAGGAGAAGAGGTCCCACCGGGTGTGCCAGAAATCTGTATGTGCAGAAAAGGTACGGGTCGTCTTTATTACACAAAACGAGATTACAAATGTGGCCGGGACCCGGGTGGCTCGGGTGTGGCGAGTCCGGGTTGTGGCGAATGTTGATCAGGAGATTATGGGAGAGATCCTCTGGAGGGTCCCTTTGATCCGTGTCTCCACGTGGTGTTCGTGTGAGAGCTCTGAAGGGGTCGCCCAGGACAGGGGGTCTTTACAGGGTGAGGGCTTTTGAGAGGCTAAGGAATATCCACCGTTGCTTTGTCCCTTCTGTGATTCGTGCTTTCTCGGCTAGGGGGTTTTCAGCTTCGTTCCTCGGTCTTCGTGTCTTCCTCGCTCCTTGCTTGACCTCGGCGTCCTTGATCGTCGGTTCGCGGCGTCGATCGTGCTTTTGGCATCGGCTTTGGCTTCGGCTTTCGACTTCGGCTTGGCTTGGGCGTGGCTCTGGCTTTTTCTTTGCTTTGGCGCTTGCTCTTGGACGTAGACGGGGGAGACTTGCGGTGCTTTCGTTCTTCCGGACTTCACGTCGTATCGGCTAGAACGTGCGGTGCTTTTGCTCGAGACCGGCGTAGTCGCTTGGCTTTGGCACTTGTGTTGCTTTGGCGCGGGCTTTACTGGGGCTTTTGCTTTGGCTTCTTGCGTGGGCTTTGGCTTTAGCTTTGACTCGGTCTTCTTCTCGAACGACGTGGGCTACTTCTTCGGTGCTTCGACGGTTCGGGTGTCGGCTGGGCTTCTCTTCTTCTCCGAGCTTCTTTGGCGTGATCAGAGTCGAAGACTTGTATTGAAGATAATGGGGGTAGCACTGATCTTCGTGCGACAGTTGTGGCGTCGGCTTTGGTTGATGAAGACGGCGGGGGTAACGACGGTCTCAGTGCGACGGTTGTGGCGTCGGCTTTTGTCAATGAAGACGGCGGGGGTAGCGATGCTTCAAGTAGTCCACTCCAGGCTTTCTTCTTCGTGGATGGAGCAGACGTTTGTCGAAGGCGACGGGTTGATGACGCTTCGTTCCTCTTCTCCAGGCTTTGGAGTTTGTTGGAGCCGACGGGGTAGTGCCGCTCCGAGCTTCTTCTCCGGCCTTTGCTTCTGGCGTCTTCGGAGTCGAAGGGTCTTCTTCTCCGAGCTTTCTTCTTTGTGCACGGAGTCGAAGTCTTGATCTTCTTGTGCAAGGGTCTTCACGTTGATGAGGGCTTTCAATGGACTAAGCCGATCCCGACGGGACAGGCTTGCCCGTGCCTCGTGAAGCTTTGGGTCGATGAAGAAGCGTCTCCTTCTCTGCAGAGCTTCTGCACTTCGTCTTGTGATTTCTTCGACCCTTTGAGCCTTCCCCCTCCCCCTCTATTTATAGGCAAAAGGAGGGGGGGAAGATATGGAAAGTTTTAATTTTAAATCCCTTTAATATCTCCCCCATAATTGTCATGGATTTATTCATCCATCGATGAGGGGAATAACATTTATTTGCTTTCCTTTCCTGGCGAGGCAATTAAGGCTGGATTTTGCACACGAAATCGATGGCGATCCGGCGCTTCTTCTTGTCTGTCGGATCGAGGAATCGGGGCAGATCCGTGCGTGAGCAGACATCGTACGCAACCTCCCCCCGCGCATGGCGGTAGTTCTTTCCTTTTCTTTCTTTTCTTTCCTTTTTCTTTTCTTTCCTTTTCTTTTCTTTCCTTTCTTTTCTTTCCTTTTCTTTTCTTGCCTTTCTCTTCTTTTTCCTTGCAGGGCCGGCCGGCCCCCATGGGGTTCTGGTCATAGTAGGGGCCGGCCCTATGGGGTTCGGATCCCTAGTAGGGGCCGGCCCCCCTTGAGTGTGGGGTCCGCTCCTCTTTTGTTGGGCGCGAATCGGGTCCGGGTCCGCGCTGGTGCGTGCAAGTCGGGTCCGAGTCCAAACGCGCGTCGGGTTTGCATCCGCGTTGGCACACGTAAGTCGGGTCCGTGTCAGACAAAATTCGTGTGTCTACAACTGCCTATCGTTTATTTTTATCAGAACAGTTGTTTGCTTTATTATAGTTGATATTTCGGTTGTTTGATATAATATCTTTTAGATCTCCCTTATTAAATGTTTCTCATTTCCTATATATCTGAGTTGCTAGAACCTTATATCAAACAATACGTTATTTCTCTGTAAGGAAATGGAATCCAAGGGAGACATGTATATAGACTATAGCTGGCCTCGCTCAAATAATAGAAGGCTTCGGTAGAGCACACCTAATGTTAGCTAATGGAACCCATATCTTTAGACAATCTGTCTTATTCTTTAGTAACTCTAAAAGAAACTTACTCAGTTTCAGAGATATAAGAGCAAATGGGTATCACATAGAAACCCTGAGCGAGAGGAACAATGAATTCTTTATATAACCTCTAGTGTTAGAAACCAGAAGTTTACTATAGAAAAATTCTCCAATCTATCCTTAGGGATATACTTCACTCACATTGGGATTGTTGAGTCACATGCTAACATGAGCCAGCAGCTTAGTACTAATCCAAGACAAATAGTGAGCCAGAAGCTTCATAATCCTATGATTTTTAATATCTGGCATGATCATCTAGGATATCCTAGGACAATAATGATGAAAACGATCGTAGAAAACTTTTGTGGTCATCCCTTAGCACATTATCAAATATTTAGAACCTTTAACATATGACATTTTTTCCTGCAAAATTTGCAGATTGTCACATTGATGAGACAGTCTTCCCATCGTTAGGGGGAGATAAGAAAGATAATGAACGTCCCGTCCAAGAAGGAACGATGTGAATTATCGTGAAATACTTTCATTCTGTCTCATCTAGACCCCAGGACTCCCCAATATGAGCATGACGTTAGGAGAATGGCAGTAAATGAGTCTGATACACGCCAGAAGCATGGCAGACCTATAGGTTCCGAAGATTTAGCTCCCCGGAAGAGGAGATTAAATAGCATATCACACCCTACAGCTCCTGAAGAAGTTGTTCTTAATATAAACTCTCCTTAATAGAGCATTCATGACAGTCCGGAAGATGTCATGAATCAAAGATCCAATTTTTCCAAATTAAAGCATATCTCTCCGGTAGAGGTTATGCCCCAGATCCTAGAAAAGACTGGGAAAGAGGTACCGGTACCCAACAATGATGAGATATCTGTGTTCTACACATACTCAGGGGAAATATGGATAGAAAAGAAATAATCGTTGATGATATATTCTTATATACTATGGTAAATAAGATAATAAAGGGTAATGATAATGACACTGAACCACGCACAATCCTAGAATATCGACAAAGTAAAGATTGGCCAAAATAGAAGGCTGTGATTCAAGCGAAACTAGATTCCCTCACAAAGCGTGAAGTGTTTGGACCTATAATACAAACCCCAAAAGGAATAAACCATGTAGGTTTCATATGGGTGTCTGTTAGAAAAAGAAATGAAAAGAACGAGATCCAAAGATATAAAGCACGCTTAGTTCCTCAAGGATTCTCGCAGAGACCTGGGATAGATTATGAAGAAATATATTCTCCAGTTATGGATGTCATCACATTCAGGTATCTTATAAGTCTAGCTGTCTCTGAAAGATTAAGCATGAGACTTATGGATGTAATGGCAGCCTACCTATATGGTAACCTAGACATTGAAATATACATGATAATCCCTGAAGGATTTGATTTACCAAACTCCAAATCTAGAAATACGTATTCAATTAGATTAAAACGAGCATTGTACGGTCTGAAACAATCCGAAAGATTATGGTACAATTGGCTCAGTGAATATCTGTCTATGAAAGGCTATAAAAATGACCCTATATGCCCATGCGTATTTATTAGAAAATCTCAGAATAGATTTACAATAGCAGCAGTATATGTAGATGATATAAATCTAATAGGATCTCCCGAAGAGATTGAGAAGACTGCTGGCTATCTTAAAAAGGAGTTTGAGATGAAAGACCTGGGTGAGACAAAATTTTGTCTTGACATGCAGATCGAACGCAACAAGGATAAGATCTTAGTCCATCAAGCAAAATATACTGAAAATCTCCTGATGATGTTTAATATGGATAAGTGTTATTCACTTAGTACACCCATGGTTGTAAGGTCTTTAGATGTTAACAAAGACCCATACAGTACCAAAGAGGAAAATGAAGAAGTCTTGGGTCCTGAAGTACCCTATTTAAGTGCAATAGGCGCAATTCTTTATTTATCTCAGTGCACTAGGCCTGATATTTTATTTTTCGTTAATATACTTGCTAGATATAGCTCCACACCTACACGTAGACATTGGAATGGTATAAAGCATATATTTAAATACCTAAAGGAGACAGTTGACCTTGACTTATACTATTCATGTAAAAGGACTAACCTAGTTAGATATGCAGACTCTGGTTACTTATCTGATCCCCTTAGATATGCAGACTCTAGTTACTTATCTGATCCTCATAAGAGGAGGTCACAAACAGGCTATGTGTTTCTTAATAGTAATGCAACTATCTTATGGAAATCCACAAAGCAAACACTAGTAGCAACGTCATCCAATCATTTAGAGATACTAGCGCTTCATGAGGCAAGTAGAGAATGCGTATGACTACATACGATCGATGATTCAACACATCAGAGGAAGTTGTAAACTCCAATCAGCTACGGATGAACCTAAGTAAATTTACGAAGATAATGCAGCATGCATAGCTCAAATTCAAAGTGGCTTCATCAAAGGTGACAGGACCAAGCACATCTCTCCGAAATTTTTCTACACCCATGAACTCCAAGAGAAGAAAGAAATTATTATAAAGTAGGTGAAGTCAGCTGAGAACCTGGCAGATCTCTTCATCAAGGCGCTTCCAAAGTCTATATTCCAGAAGTTGGTGCATCAGATTGGCATGAGGAGACTTCACCAACAGAGCATGTGAATGTTATTTTAAATTGATGTATTAACATGGTGAGAAGTAGCATCTTAATGTATTAGGGTGAGGGATTATATTTTCTTTTGAATATTGATGTAAGCAAGTCATGTAATAGAATGTAGGATAAAGATAAGGGGGAGCATCCTGCAGATACAGATGGAGACATCCAGAAGAATGTCTTTTGCGCATTGTACTTTTTTTCCTACGATGAGGTTTTTCCCACAGGGTTTCCCATCGAAAGATTTTAATGAGGCAGTGTAAGTCGCACCCACTAAGATTCCAGAAGAATCTGAGATTCCAAACGAATCTGTTCCTGAAGAACTACGTTTCTGAAGAACACATTGTACTCTTTTTCCTTCATTAAAAGTTTTGTCCCATTGGGTTTTCCTTAGTAAGGTTTTAACGAGGCAATGTTTTGAAAAGTGGGTATTCAAGGAGGAGTGTTACGGATATATGTGGCTGCCCACTTTGGTGGGACACATCTAACCGACACGTCTATCCCTTATCCCTAGCTTTCTATATATATGTTATGAATAAACAAGAGGCTCTCATGTTTTGGTGAGAGCGCAGTCGTCATCCCGTGCGTGCAAACTCTCTCTCGCGTAACACTCTCGAATCTTTCCTGAATTTGTCCGAACTGAATCGAATTGACCTACCACCAAATGAGGGCTGAATCCAATCTTGTTGCTATGCTCGTAATTTCGGCGATTGCATGGTTTCTTTATCAGGGCTTCACATTATGAATAGTCTAGTCTTCGTGGAGATTATACTAGGTTTTCAGGATGCAGGGGTAGTATTGTATTCAAATATTGTTACAAGTTGAACTATTCTGATTCATGATGCCAAAGGGAAAGTTCTGGCAAAGGCCTTCATGCTTTCCTAGTAAGCAAAATGCTATAAAATGCTTCAAGCCTGTTGGGGTGGGAATTGAACTAAGGTTGCAATTTGGATGGGTCGATCCCGATCGACCCGTGTTCAACCCAATATCAATATTAGATTGGGTATGGGCATCTGTAGGATAGGTTGTCATCGGTTGGGTTGACAAAAATCAATCATATTAATATTTGGATGGGCTCGGATTGAGGGTCTAGATTAACCTGATATATCTATATACTATTTCAGGGTTTTATGCGGGGGATAAACATAAAGAGACAGATTAACAGCAGTGATTAATTTGTCAAAAGACAAAGAATGTTCATGATTCATCCTGTACAAAAAAGCAAAATCACAACCCCACGCTCAAATGACCCGTGCTCCTCATTCACGCCCCCCTCCAAATCTCTCCCCGAGCCACGCGTTTGAGAGAGAGAGAGAGAGAAGGATAGAGATCGTTTGAGAGAGAGAGAAGAAGAAAAAGAAGAAGACGGACAGAGGGAGAGAAGAAGCCCTGATCCGACCATCAGAGTCCTCCAACACTGCACCCGACCTCAATCCGGCCCCGACCCCCTTCCTCTCTCTCTCTCTCTCTCTTTCTCTCTCTCTCTCTCTCTCTGCGATCAAGCCACAACCCCCTCCCTCTCTCTGTCATGTGATTCGGCCCCGACCCCCTCCCTCTCTGTCTCTCTCCCCTCCCTTTCTCTGTGATCCAGCCCCGACCCCCTTCCTCTCTCTGCGATCCAGCCCTGACCCCCTTCCTCTCTCTGTGATCCAACCCCGATTGTACTCGACCCCCTCCCTCTCTCTCTCTGTCATGAATTGCACTTGACCCCCGATCACAATCATCTCTGACGAGCTCTCTGCGATCCCCTTCTTGTCTCTACGATTTCAGTCTGCGACCCCCTCCTCTCACACACACACAATGTCATGCGATTCGGTCCCGATCACAACCGTGAATTACACCCGACCCCGATCGCAGCTATCTCCAGCAACGTCGAGATGAATCGCACTTGACTGCACCCCTGCTGGCATGCATCTTGGCGATTGATAAATGAGCAACCTGTTGTAGCTCGTGTGTCCTTAGCGTGGATTTTCTGTATTAACATTAATAAAGATGACTTTGGTTATTGCTTTAATTAGAATACTACTCTGGTATATGATAATACTCATATAATAAAAGGACCCTAGGGAACATAGTAGGCCACTGAGGCGCATGGAGGATCCATGCTTGGGAGACCCAGTGGACCAGTTATGTATAGACCTGGAACTATATCACAGTTTAGGTGATTCCAGTCGCTTCACCGAGAATAAGCTGTTGGTAGGTAGAGGATGTGGTGAAGTCTCCACCACGAGAACGTGGGATTCCCATTCACCTGGCTAAGCATGATGATCGTGTTGAATAGGAACCAAGACGGTGCACAGTTCAGTGATTCAGACACTAGTGCATAAACTGTCTTACTACTATAGATAATTTGTCTTTAACCCTGAGGGACCATGTTCACTGGGCCAACCAGTTGTGTGGTGCTTTGATGTGCCAACGTGTGTGGACCTTCCATAGTCCAATACCACGGTACGTTAGGTTACCCGGCTGGCGCTTGAGTGACATGTAATCCCTACAGGTTATCTGAGGTGCAGTGTTAGATGGGTGCGTTTTAATGAGTCAATCTATCCATACAATTAACCCAGGCCTGGTGGTTGTTAGTATGACTGACGATGTTCCGAATGCTAGGCATAGCACCGGAAAGTATGTGGTGTTATAGATGACAAGTCATCAAACCCTAGTCAGATGATCGATCGGGATCTGACGGTGCTCCCCACCGCCCGAGTCGTATCATGGCACCAGAAATAGGAGGGACTAAGGATTATCGAAGTATAGTAAAGAACAGGGTTACGAGGGAGTAACATAAGTTTAGGATCACTAGATTTCAACTCGCGTCGCACTCTGGGTGGCTACGCGGGTTAATCGGATTAGGGCTGATTAACGGAACTTTCGGTATGTCACCGGAACAGTTAATCAGGTTTCCGGTTGGAGCTAGAGATCCCGAACCCTGAAGGTTCCATCCTGTCATTGTGTATAGGAATTGTTCCCCAATCTGGTTGGATACGTTGGATGCGAAGTAGCGCAATGGAGCGCAAGCCCGGCGCATAAGAACCTGATTCACATATATTACGGGCCGTAGGGGTATTTTGGTAAATGTTGAAATATGGCTCAGAACACATTGAATATGGATCTTAGTATGAGCAGAATAATTCCAGGAGCTCATAGGTGCTGACAGAACTCAATTCCGAGTAGCGCATCTCACTCAGTCTCTCTTTCAGTTTTTCACTTTTAGTGAAGGGCGTTTTCGTCCAGGCTTCACGATAGACATTGGAAATCCCTAAAACCGATCCCCATTTACCCTAATCTACTAGGGGCCGGCCCTAGCTTCCTTGAAGCACTAGGGGACCGGCCCTATAAGTAGAATAGGGAGAGGGAGGGCCGACCTTAGTGTCTCCTCTCCTCCAAAAATCCGAACCCCCCCTTTTGTCCTCCTCCTTTGTGGTTTCGGCCAAGGAAAAGAGAGGAAGAAGAAGAGAGAAGATAGAGGAAGGAAGGAGAAGAAAGAAGAGAGAAAGAGAAGGAGGAGATCTCACGGCTAGCCATCATCTTCGCAACGGATTCCTTTGTCGGCTCGTAATCCTTGCACTTAGAGACGGGATTTCGATGATTCTTCAATTCACAAATTAAGGACAAGGTGCTATCCGACAGTTTCCCTTGTGATTCAAGTGCGGTTCTTTATTGTTCCGTCATCTCCGGATCATAGATCTATAAGGTATGATAATTCTAAACATCTAACTAGATGCATGCATGTCTTCAGTAGATCGTAGTATGCCTCTAAGGTGTCCGCGCATATGCTAAGATCATAGATTTGCATGTAGATTGTTTTGTAGAATTAATTGTAATGAAACATACACCGTATGATCTTCGGATCTATCTTTTGCTTCCGCTGTGACTCTGATAAGCGGATCCAATTCCAACAATTGGTATCAGAGCACGCTTTGGTGTATGTTTCATGTATGAATTCGTGAAAACATCATGTGAATATATGATGTCATATGTTTTCGTCGGCGTTCGGCGTAGATCATGCATATGGATTGTGCTATGTATCGTCTTTTTGCAGGTGCCGCGCTGAATAGTAATCTGTGATTGCATACTTCCGGGGGTCGGACCTCGGATTTAATTTTTGCATTGATTATTATTGTGCTTGTGGATTTTAAGGCTCTAGATGGGCGAGGGTGGGGGTTGACCATCCTCGGTTCCCTGGCCATGTTTTCTAGGATTATTTCTTTTTCTTTCTAGCGAAATTATACACGAACGAATACTTGCTCGGAGCGTGTTAGTTTTTCGGTCACAGGACGAAGGAGATGATGTTACATCCACGGTTCGGGCAAGCGGTACTATAGCATGCAAAGACCCGGCGAAAGCGTGCACGTTGGCGATAGTGGGAATCGTCGTCAGAGATCGTGCAGAACGAAAGAGCATGATATCTTGGTTGTGCTATTCAGGTTCAGGGGTTGGACCCTGGCCTTGATTCAGTTTGGATGTTATTTCTGTTGTTTCTCTTTATTTAGTATTTGGAGAACCCCGATGATAATGTGATTATCTATCTTGCTTGTGAGTTTGTCTCTAGATCAGGCTTAGGGTTAGTACTAAGCTTATGGATTCATTGGTGTCTATATGGTTCTAACACGTGCGAATCCGATGACTAGCTAAAAGGAAAGGTGGTAACTGCCCTCGTGGTAGTTCAGGTAGCCAAGTGCTGTGCACCGAGATAGACGCAGTGTTAGATTTGTTTAGAGATAATTAACTAATGTTTCCATAAGAAGTATGATAACCCTAGTGGGATGCCCTTTCCCCACGTAGTCCTAGCGACCAAGTTACGTTAGGATTTTACTGTGTGATATCCGTTTCTAGATGATGTTTGATCGTAGTATGAACTCATCACGATTTGGTTATACCACCATTAGGTTGAGGTCCGGCGGAGGTTATCGTATGTCCCTATTTGGCCAATATCGAAACCTGTAATGAGATGAGGTCTACTATGACATCAGGCATCAAATTGTGAACTAGGCGTCATCGTAGTGGGAGTCCTTTCCATGTTGACCTTAGGCTAGGCTCCAGATCTTAGGATTATGGGCAAACTAGTGAAGTATCGGGATCCTTGGAATCTATGTAATGTGATCCTTGCAAGAAAGGCGAAAGCTGAGTATTCAAGGTAGGGACTATGATATTTTCCGAGGATACTAATGCTTTGCGGAAAGTTTTGTAATCCTAGTGGGAGCACGGTAGACCAGGGTCTAAGTCTAGGAGGTCGTGACCTATCTAGATATGCATAAAACCTCATAAAGAAGGGATGTGTAAGAGGTTCCCTCCAAAGGGGAGCCCCTGGCCTCCACAATCAACCGGCTAAGGGTCTGAGTGAGAGGTATACAGTTCGATATTCCCACCGGGTGAGAGTTGTGTTTCCTTCCATGCTGGTTCACCTAGTGGTTTCCTTCGGGACATGGAGGATGCCAGTGGCAGTGAGTGACGGTTTTTTCCTGCACCGCGGGAGCCTATGAACCCCCCTGTCGATACCACCTAGATTTGTGGGAAGCATCCGAAAGCTTGTGTGAAGCCACCATTGCTGCGCATGCGGGTCACATAAAGCTGGCTTAAAGGAGACTGGGAGGTTTTTCAGTTTACCATGGGTAATTCTGATGAAGACTGGGTCGTAAGAAAGAGCTCTCAGTCAGTCGAAGAAAGAGCTTCTCTCTCTAGGGCAGAGCTTCTCTCTCTAGATTCTGGGTGGTGGTGGTGGTGATTGCCATGGGGGATCCCCTCAAGGGGGGCTCCTCCTCACCTTCTTCTCCCGGAGATAGGGGACAGGATATTGGAGCTCTTGAGAGGGAGGATCGGCTGGCGCTTGAGGCGGAATTCCTTCCTCCTCGAGCTCTGATTCTAGAGGAGTTCATCTCGAGGGGTTATCGATCTGTGCGAGGTCGTGCATGCTCCAGATCTGGCGGTTTGGGCGTGCGAAGTCCAGATCTAGCTCCTGGAATTCCGAGAACCAGATCTGGTGATCTTGGCGCTGCTCTAGAGGGCATCAGTGCTGTAACAGGTACTGCACAGGAGGGTATTACTGCTGCTGGAGGTCAGAATGGCTTGGGTTATTGCTCGGGTGGTTCAGATCCCAGATCTGGTGGTTCGGCACCAAGAACTGGTGGTTCAGAGCCACGATCTGGTGATTCAGACCCCAGATCTGGTGCGGACGGCACTTCTCCAGATCAATTCCGAGATGGCAGGGGATCAGGAAACATTGCTGAGGAAGAAGATGCTGTTCAAGAGGGCATCCGTGCCTTTGGTGCTACACAGAAGGGCCCCGGATCTGTTTCTGCTGCTGCTGGAGGGAGTTGTGGTGTGAAGGTCTGTTTGAAATCCAGATCTGCTGATTCTTCTTCCTCCCGTGGTAATAGGAGATCGGAGCAGAGCTCGCGTACCTCAGGAAATCAGACGGCTGGAGGGCTCGAATTGGGTTCTAGATCTGATGGTCTGGGAGTTGCTGATCCCAGATCTGGTGGGTCTTTTGATGAGGTTGCTGCGGAGTTGATCACAGATACCAGATCTGGTGTGAGATCCAGATCTGGTGGTCCGGAAGCTGCTGTGCCCGGATCATTTGGTGCAGTGCCGATTGATGTTGGGGCTGCTACTCCGCAGTCCAGTCAATCTACTGCAGGGTTGGGTGGAGTTCTTCACGAATTGGAGGGTGCTTGTTTCCCCCCTCCCCTTCTTTATTCCCCGCATAGCCCTCGATCTATTTCAGTAGGTTCGGGTGATGGGGCTGCAGCACCTCAGATCAGTAAATCTTATGCAGCAGTTGCTGCCGACCAGGTGTTTGTGGAATTGCCTAAGTCATCTGCAGGCGAGTCCGTTGCAGAACTTAATTATGTTCTTGGGCCAGGTGCACCTCAGGTGGCTGTCGGAGCGCCTGAACCACGAAGGAATGTGGGGGTTGGGGAGAGGGCAGCGGGTAATGCTTGGAATGGCCCTCGTCTTCTGTCTGCTTTGACTCCCGACGATTTTAAGCTCACTTTTATTGAACCAACAGTGATCGATGGGAAGAAAATTGCAGTATGCCCTCAGGAAGAGCTAGCTAAAACGGAAAGCTTCTGGGCCAACGCGTTAGTGGGTTTTGTCTTGGGGCGACGACCCTTCTTCCCTCACCTAAAGGCATCGGTGTTGAGGCTATGGAAACCGAGAGGGGGTATGGAGATGTATTCCCGAGAAAATGGTATTTTTCTATTCAGATTCACGGAGCCTGAAGACTGTTCGAGGATCTTAGCTGGCGGTCCGTGGCATTTTCTAGGGCGACCTCTTGTGCTTAAGAAGTGGACGAGTGACACTCGGTATGACAGGGCGATGCTCACTCATATACCTGTCTGGGTCAGATTCCCCAGTCTCCCAGATACATTGTGGTCGTTTGATGCCCTAAGTAGGATGGGCAGTATTTTGGGTAGACCGGTTGGTATGGACGGCCCCACAGCTGCAGCGGTTGCTCATAAGGAAGGGGGTAGGATGAACTATGCGAGGATATGTGTGGAGATTGATGTGGAGGATGACCTTAGGTTTGATGTTGAAGCTCGGAATGATGCGGGCACCTTTGCCTCTGTGCAACCTGTGTCTTATGACTGGAAACCTACCCGATGTAGAGCGTGTAAGTCTTTTGATCACAATGAAAATGATTGTGTGTCACACCCGAAGATCTCAGACAAGTGGAAGACTGCTCAAGGGCCTAGGATTAATCCTGGTAAGAAACATTGGGTGCCAAAGGATAAATCTCCTTTAGACACCGATGCTTGGATGCAAGTAGGCCCTAAGCATAAAGCTTCGGCTAAGGTAATGGCTGCAAAATCTGGAACCGCAGATTTTGGTTCCAGTTCCAAGATAGGGAGCGCCTCTCGATTTGCAGTTTTGGCAAATCAGGAAGGGGATCTTGAAGGAGAGCCGTGTGCTGTAGTAGGGTCTCAATCAGCTAAAATTGTTGATGCTGTAACTGTGATTGGTGCAGTGGAGGTTGGAGCTCCTGATGGTACGCACGGTGTGGATGGTGTTAGTGCAGTGGCTTATGCTGGTTCAGCAGGGTGCGAGGCTGTAACAGTTTCTTTGCAGTATGTAATTGCAGCAGAAGGGATTGCAGCTGTAGATGTTACGCAACGTTCTGGTGGTGCTGCAAATCCTATTGCAGCAGATCGCGTAACAGAGGCAGTTACTGCTGTTACGCAAGCAACTGATTCCAATGTTACACGACCTGTTGCTGCTGCAGGGCATGAGGCTGATGATGTTACGCTTGGCGATACAGTTGCAGCAGAAAGGATTGCAGCTGTAGATGTTACGCAGTACTCTGGTGGTGCTGCTAAACCTATGGCAGCAGATCGCGTAACAGTGGCAGTTATGGAAGCCAATGTTACACGACCTGTGGGTGATGCAGGGCATGAGGCTGATGATGTTACGCTTGGTGATACTGCGGTTGTTGCTGGAAGCACTGCAGTGGGTGGTGTTACGCAACCTGATGGTGCTGTTACACCAATAATTGCTGATGTTACGCTAACAACTGCAGGGGCTGCTTCTCGAACTGAGAGTGTAGCCAGCAAGGGTGAGAGACCGATTGTCTTAGCTTTTGCCAGGGGGAGTGGGGCTGTAATTGGAGGCGCTCCGAGGCATTCTGGCCGGCGTTTCAATCGAGAAGGAAGTCCTAGATTATCTATTCCTTCTCTTGAACGGGCCCATCGAAAGGCTGTGGCTAAAGGTGCAGCGGGGCTATCTGGTGAGCAGATGGCAGGTATCATGCAGCACTTCAGTGATGAGGGTGGGGAATACCCAGTTCGAGCAGAGGAAGATACTTCAGATTCCTTTGCTCAATACAGGAAGCTACCCCCCCATCTTGCCAACCGTCCTGCTGTCCTCACTATGCCTAATCCAGCGATCGAATCGACGTCCCGAGCCAAGGAATCTTGGCCTAAGGGTCAGTCTGATAGGGTTACAAGGAGTAGGGGGGCTAGTTGATGTTGTCCGGGGGTTGCTTCCGGGGGTTGCTGTCGCTGCTCCTTGGAGATTGTTGGTTTTTGTCTTAGCCTTGTGTGGTATGTTTTTCCTCTAGTCCGGGGACTACCTTGTCGGTCTGCTCCCCGTGCGATGAGGTAGGGTCTTGTTGTTTTTTGGCCCTATTTGGCCTAGTTCCTGCTTACTCACTCAGAGTTAAGCCGAGTCCTGTAACTGCCTTTCTTTTTCAGTAATAAATTCGTTTTTTACCTCTCAAAAAAAAAGAAGACTGGGTCGTAAAAACCCCGTTGGCAGAAGCGGTTGCATGCTCTCACCGAGATGTTGTCTCCAATTCAGGGCCGATAGTCTCAGTGCTCGAGCCCAGGGAATTTAGATTCCTGGATGTCTCCACTTGAGGTAGTGAAGACATAGCGGCTGGAGTAAACATTATCTATTTTTAAATTCCATGAAATATATTGTAGTAAACCCTAATTTTGCTTTGAACCATTGTTTACAGAAATCATGACCAAGCTCGACCCCCTTGCCTCCATACTTAATGATAACAAACTTACGGGACTAAACTATGAGGACTGGAAGCGTAATGTCACGCCCCAGAAATCTGAAGACCGATCCCTGGGGTGTGAGGTGAGAAAAAGATTGGATTTTGGGTCTGGTCAATTAATTACACCAATTTGGGTTCTCACAGGGCTTCTACGCTCTCTAATATGAAAAACAAGAAGGAGAGAGAAACAAGAGGGGAATCTTTTAAATTTGATTTTTCGAAAAACATTTTTATTAAAAAGCAAAGAAAGAGAAATTATCAACAGAGAGAAGACATTATCTAGTAAGGCTCGACCTTCAAAAGTCATATCCTCTCAGTATGAGTGACCTGTCGGTGCCACTACATACTGACGGGAGTCTATCTGAGGGAGCACGAGGCTCAAGCCTCCTACGGCTAGCCAAGTGGTTTTACCCACTACCTAACACTCAAGTGCACTAGTCTAGGGTTCCTATCTACAAGGTTAATCAATTTAGTCATTTATATATACTTATATTTTCATCATGATCTATCCTATGCTTAGGGCCTTAAGGAGAGGCCTACCCAAAAGAATTCAGCTGGAACCATTGCAACTACAACCATAGAATACTAACTAACTAATAAAAACTCTTATTCCAATACAATTACCATGTCTGAAGAGAAAAGACTACAAGACGGACATACTAAACAGAAAGGTAAAGCTGCAACTCCAACTCCGCCTCTGGACTCCTACTGCTACTCCTGAGCCTCCGAATCTGCAACTGAGCCTACTCGTGGGAAAGAGTAGCCCCCAATAGGAAATTGGGAGATTAGCCAAATTAATGGCTAGTGACATCCTAATAGTCTATAATAATATGAGACGACCAATTGTAATAAATTAAGATATAATCTAGCAGTTCTAGTATGATCAATGTTTGTAGAATGATACCTAAACCTATCAATAGTCTATATTCACATGCAATTCCTACTGTCACTAAGTTATCTAACATAAAGTCTATTCAATGTTCTACAGCATTAAAGAATAAATTAAATAAGACATTCATTTAAAGTCACGAGATCATCATGTGAACAGTCATACAATTCTAAATTCATGTACAGATAAAACACACTCTATCAAAATGTGAACCCCGGATATTTTGTTCATCCTGCCCCCGGTCGGGCATTACTATAGGGCCTTTTATTTCGATATAGAGGGCCAACTCTCTCGTCGTGCATCCACCAACACCATGCACAAATCACCCAGATGATCATAAGGGGTTTCCCGTCTTTCACGGTGGAGCTCTACCGCCCAACTTGCTTTACTATGGGGACTTCAACTCCCCGGGACGGGGTTGCTAGGCCAATCCCTACTCGAGGGCACCTCCTATTGGCTTTACCACAACCCTTTCCCGTGACCCCTAACCTACTTAACTTCGGCTGTACGCGCAGGGTGGTTCACGGCCCTTGCGCGCACGGGGTCCCTACCTTCTAACCAGGTAGATTCTTATATAACATCTTTCAACATATTTACTGAAGCTACAAAAGGTATATTTAATACTTATCAATTTCCAACAATTTACCCTTGGTCCCGTACTGCTCTCGCAACCCATGCAACATAATAAATCAATAAAGTAAAACACTCATCCCAGTGACCCGTGTGCTAGGGTTGCCATACTCCTCTCAGGAGGGTGGGCTCCGATAATTATTAGTTATTCAATTTAATGATTAATTTAAGGGAATCCTAATTACGGTGTCCATACAATCAAGAGCAATCATTATCATTATTATTATATTAATATTTTAAGCATGCGTTCGCCGGACTCGCGACTCCGCATGCAAGGCGGGGTCCACTTGACTACATGCGACGATGCCCGGCGGGGCCCGCATGCAGTGTCATGGACACCTACCCTTAGTCATTCTCATTTCCCACTATTAAAGACCACGCAAGGGTAGTAGATGTCACCTGGTTGTCGATCGCACACGACTCCTGCTAGTTGCCTCTGATCTGTCTCCGCTGGATCACCACAATCACAGTCTGATAACATGCACAGCTCTATCTCACAATGCTATCGATTAAAACAGAAGAATCAACGATGAGGGTTCTATGCCAAGGATAGTCGGGTACCCTCGATAGGGGACCAACATTGAGTCGACAGCAAGCAAATCCATGCGACTGAAGAACTTGAACCTAAACAATACTAGGCCAATCAAGTAAACAGAAGCTAAACCTACTCATCGAATCGGGCTCGAAGAACCCTTTTCGATGGTTCCAGTTTCACTGGAATCTGACTTAGGTCGGATGGTTTCGGGTCAAACCATGTAGAATCGGTGAAACCGATCGCATGGTTGGTTCACTAGGGTAGAAGGGGTTCTAGGGTTATATTCTAGGTTTAATAGGTGGGACTCAAAGTTCTGAGCACAATGCCGCTGGTTTCGTCCGAATCCGAGTTCGGACGATGAAACGGCGGTCAAACCACGGTACCGCGATAATATCGGGTCCAAGGATAAAACAGGATATTAAACAGTACAATTACTATGATAAACTATGGCCAACAGGTAGTATTTTCTGAGCCGGTCGAAATGGCGCTGGTTTCGTCCAATTCCGAGTTCGGACGGAGAAATGGCAGTCGAACCAAAATTCCCTGGTTCACGGGTCTGGTTCAGGTGAACCAGACCGGTTCACTACATGGGTTGGGTCAGGTCTGCTGGGTCGGGTCGGGTCTGCACTCAATGTTGGGTCGGGTTCAGGGTTTAATGGATCGGGTCTGGGGTTAATTAAATCTGGGAAATTACAGATCTACCCCCCCCCACCCAACTCTTTCTTCTCCACGAAAGCCAGCCGCGGGCTGGTTCCTGCGCGCCGGCGGCCGACGGGAGGGGCGGCCTGGAGCGCCGGCGAGCGCTCGGCCGGCCTCTCCCGCACCACCCCCACGGAGGAGGCGCGGTGGGAGGCAACCGGAGCGGCCGTCGGACTCCCAAGGGCTCGGACGAAGCGGGGGCTCGCATGGGGTTTGGAGGTCGGTGGTCGCCGGGGAGGGGCTCGGTTGCGGCGGCAAGCACTGCCCGTGCGGGCCGCGACAAGAGAGGAGGAAGGGGGTCGCGGGTTGGGTCGCGGAGGAGAATGGGAGGAAGAGGCCGGGGTGGCTGACCTGCGGGGTGACGGCGTGCTCGTCGGGGCTCCGGCGAGGGGCGGGTCGGTGCTCCATCTCCCTCGATCTCTCCTCCTTCTCCGTCTCCATCTCGCTCTGTCTCTCTCTGCATCCCGTTCTCTCTCTCTCTCTCTCTCTCTCTCTCTCTCTCTCTACTACGTCCTTCTCTCTCTCTCTCTCCCGTTCTCTCTCTATTTCACTCCCGTTTTCTCTCTCTCTCTCTCTCTATTATGTCCTTCTCTCTCTCTCTCCCGTTCTCTCTCTATTTCTCTCCCTCTCTCTCGGTTTATATATAAAGGGGGGCTGATGTTGTGGTGAGAAGAACTAGGGGATAAGGTCGGTTAAGGTTTCCTAATAAGGGGAAGGGATAAAGACTAAAAGGTAGGGGTTTATCATCCCAAAATCTTACCCGATTATTCTCATCCAAATTTCGAATTTAAATAACTGGGGAGGGAGGTCAAGAGAGCCTAAATTATGCTATGAGACTGGGAGGCAGGCTCTAGGGCTGGTCGGGCTCGGTCCCGAGCCCTGAACCGGGCTCGGTTGGAATCCGGGTGCGATTCGTCCATCAACCGGCTGAAAAGAATAATAAGTCGTAACTATCTAACCGGAAGTCAGAATAGGGCCCGAGAGGATTCGTTGGAAATGTCTCGTCAACGCGAACGCGTTAGCGCTTGGTACATAATTTTCTGACTTTTGGATCTCCCGAAAAGAAGGAAAGACTCCAAAACTCAAAATAGCAATAACTATTCACCCGGGTATCGGATCGACCCTAACTCAGGCTCATTGGAAGGCTCTCTCAGAGCCTCATCTAACGCATCTTGTTTCGTTACGATCCGATCACCCGATCTCTTGCAAGAAACAAAACAGCTATAACTATCGAGCAATTATCGTTTTTCTAGGGTTTACCTGCCGGGCTGCCGAAACTGGCTGCGCATACACATGATCGTTGTACGGAACGCACCATCGTGACATGCTCGAAGTTACGGAGAATGTGAACGTAAAACATCTCATAGGTTTACGATCCATTTATTGGGAAAAAGTCCAAAGAAAAAGTCTAGCTGTAAAAAGACGAAACTAGCCATGGGGGATTTCTATTATTCTCAATTCTAACACCACAGGTGTTACAACCTACACACCTTAAAAAAAATTTCGTCCCGAAAATTCAACTACAAAAACCATATATACGAGTCCACTCATCTCTACTACCAAAACAAGAACATTATAGCAATGAAAAGTTAACTATAACGAGCGCAAACATCCTCACTAACAATGCCAACAAGAAAGCCAAGTCACTACGCCAAATCTTACTAAAAGAAAATCCTCTACTACTCATAATTCTACTCTCTCTACTAACCTAAACATTATACGAATCGACTCTCATAATTATTAGGATAGAAATGAACCTCCAAATTCTCACATCGTGAATACGAGTTTTGGTTTCCATTTCTCATTCTAAGCATTACGGATTAGACCAAAATCATGCGTTCTGATCATTAATCCTGCCTTGATAAGGGGCATCATATCCCCCTTATTAGTACCGCCGAGGGGTGTCCTTCTCGATAGGGTAACTACCAAAACTTATAGATTCAGAAACTTAAAATGTACTCAATTGTCAGTGCCGATATAAAAGGTATATCAATGTATATGAGTGCCCATACACCCATATATAATTTATACTTTTGGTATCGACTCTACAATCATAGCAATGTATACTACACATATGCGCCCATACACGTATGCTTAAGTACACATTCAAGAATGATTTGACAAAAGAGATGTCTCAACTAGTATGCCTAACGTGTATCTAATACTAAACTAAAATCCTATAAGATTCCTATGATCCCAACACCTACCCTAACCGAACTACCAATACTGCTCAAGGGACTAACGAACAAATGCCCGAAAAATCTATTTCTCAAGTGGGTCCAAACTAGATAGCTACCCTCTGACAATAGATAGTCATCTCATTGGCTGAGATGAGGGGATCGATCGATCCTAAACCAAAACTATTATGAGTTGGCTGAAGAAACTACCTACTAGAAAACTAATGGCCAACTAATATCGACTGAGCAGATCGATACCAAGTACTAAATTCTACCCTAAACTAATCATCGAGATAGTTAAACGGAAACCTCGCAACCATACAAAAATAAGAATAAAGGACCCGAGACAAATAGAGACAACTTAGAAAAAGGACAACTGAGGGAACTAGCACAATCTTAACATTCTGAGAACTAAAGGCAATCACTCAAAAGAAACTGAAGCAAACGAAAGTTACTAAAATTGAGTAATAATTAGAAACAAAGCGGGGTGAATCAGCAGAATAATGATCATTCTTAAGAGTCCAACTTATAAGGTATTCCCAAATTTTATAAACATAGACAATCCATTTGATATCGTCGCTAACATCTTTTTAGTACTCAATTATCTTAATTCGATCTTAACGTCACTGTCATCTAGTCAGTGCGCTCTCTCCCGCGAGTTCCAATAAGAACTGCGAAACCAACCGCCAAAGCCTCCGAAGAGTCATTGTGTAGCCACAGTATGTCCTCTACCGGACAATCATTATCTACCGCCAAAGTTCCCTAGGAACAGTGCGTACTCTTTCGCAAGAGTCACTATCAAGGTATCCCGTAATCTATAAACCAAAAGGATTCAAACTACCACCTGAGAATTCTATCTTCTGGTGTATTCCTTGAAACCACTATCCCCAAGAGTCATCATTATTACGCACAGGATCTAAAAAAAGGAAACACACAAGCTCTACACCAAACTAATTATAACCCACGATACACCAGAGAGATCTAACAAGAAAACTAATTATTACACCTATATCGAGATAATGGACAATCCTAAAAACACCAACTAGGTCTCTAGTACCAATGGTCAACAAGAATCAAGGAATCCTAAAACACCAACTAAGTCTCTAGTACTAAGGGTCAACGAAGATCAAGGGATCCTAAACACCGACTAGGTCTCGAATACTAAGGGTCAACAAAGATCAAGGAATCATAAAACACCGATTAGGTTTCTAGCGCTTAGGGTCAACGAAAAATAACAAAACCAATAGAAAGAGCAACCTCACAACCATGCCAGATAAACCATCAAGGATATACATCCTTCCAGATATATTCAAATATATCCATCCCAAAATCAATCAACCAAACACTAACTAGAGTTGAATATCTAGTCCTTGGTCAGCTCCTTACCACTAGAAAGTTCAAGAGAATCCATATTAGGAGACTCCCAATCTATACTCTGATATAGACTCAAACACTATACTTCTGCCTAGAGATCAAGAAATACCACCCTTAGTTAAGATGTTCCACATGGCTCCTTCCTAAGAACTATCACCCGAGTGGCAACGACTAACTCTAAACCTAAACATTACAGCACATCAGAGTTCAAATACAATCATACTCATACGACATATAGATTGATTCACGAGTCCTGATCAATCAAAAACTCAATCATGGATAGCTCTTAGTTATAGATCAATTCCTCAAACAAAACCAGTTCTCTAAGTATGATTAACCCTAGGTCTTTATCCTTAGAAATGATCGCTATACCACCACTAGCTACTACGAGAATTCTATCGACTCACTATCTATACAATCTCTAGAAAACATTCTAACACCACTAGAGTCTAAACTTTTCGAAGAAAGAATCGCAAGACAAGGACCACATCCTAACAAAACCCCTAGGAACATATCCCTAAGCTCTGATACCAGCTGTCACGCCCCAGAAATCTGAAGACCGATCCCTGGGGTGTGAGGTGAGAAAAAGATAGGATTTTGGGTCTGGTCAATTAATTACACCAATTTGGGTTCTCACAGGGCTTCTACGCTCTCTAATATGAAAAACAAGAAGGAGAGAGAAACAAGAGGGGAATCTTTTAAATTTGATTTTTCGAAAAACATTTTTATTAAAAAGCAAAGAAAGAGAAATTATCAACAGAGAGAAGACATTATCTAGTAAGGCTCGACCTTCAAAAGTCATATCCTCTCAGTATGAGTGACCTGTCGGTGCCACTACATACTGACGGGAGTCTATCTGAGGGAGCACGAGGCTCAAGCCTCCTACGGCTAGCCAAGTGGTTTTACCCACTACCTAACACTCAAGTGCACTAGTCTAGGGTTCCTATCTACAAGGTTAATCAATTTAGTCATTTATATATACTTATATTTTCATCATGATCTATCCTATGCTTAGGGCCTTGAGGAGAGGCCTACCCAAAAGAATTCAGCTGGAACCATTGCAACTACAACCATAGAATACTAACTAACTAATAAAAACTCTTATTCCAATACAATTACCATGTCTGAAGAGAAAAGACTACAAGACAGACATACTAAACAGAAAGGTAAAGCTGCAACTCCAACTTCGCCTCTGGACTCCTACTGCTACTCCTGAGCCTCCGAACCTGCAACTGAGCCTACTCGTGGGAAAGAGTAGCCCCCAATAGGAAATTGGGAGATTAGCCAAATTAATGGCTAGTGACATCCTAATAGTCTATAATAATATGAGACGACCAATTGTAATAAATTAAGATATAATCTAGCAGTTCTAGTATGATCAATGTTTGTAGAATGATACCTAAACCTATCAATAGTCTATATTCACATGCAATTCCTACTGTCACTAAGTTATCTAACATAAAGTCCATTCAATGTTCTACAGCATTAAAGAATAAATTAAATAAGACATTCATTTAAAGTCACGAGATCATCATGTGAACAGTCATACAATTCTAAATTCATGTACAGATAAAACACACTCTATCAAAATGTGAACCCCGGATATTTTGTTCATCCTGCCCCCGGTCGGGCATTACTATAGGGCCTTTTATTTCGATGTAGAGGGCCAACTCTCTCGCCGTGCATCCACCAACACCATGCACAAATCACCCAGATGATCATAAGGGGTTTTCCGTCTTTCACGGTGGAGCTCTACCGCCCAAATTGCTTTACTATGGGGACTTCAACTCTCCGGGACGGGGTTGCTAGGCCAATCCCTACTCGATGGCACCTCCTATTGGTTTTACCACAACCCTTGCCTGTGACCCCTAACCTACTTAACTTCGGCTGTACGCGCGGGTGGTTCACGGCCCTTGCGCGCACGGGGTCCCTACCTTCTAACCAGGTAGATTCTCATATAACATCTTTCAACATATTTACTGAAGCTACAAAAGGTATATTTAATGCTTATCAATTTCAACAATTTACCCCTGGTCCTGTACTGCTCTCGCAACCCATGCAACATAATAAATCAATAAAGTAAAACACTCATCCCAGTGACCCGTGTGCTAGGGTTGCCATACTCCTCTCAGGAGGGTGGGCTCCGATAATTATTAGTTATTCAATTTAATGATTAATTTAAGGGAATCCTAATTACGGTGTCCATACAATCAAGAGCAATCATTATCATTATTATTATATTAATATTTTAAGCATGCGTCGCCGGACTCGTGACTCCGCATGCAAGGCGGGGTCCACTTGACTACATGCGACGATGCCCGGCGGGGCCCGCATGCAGTGTCATGGACACCTACCCTTAGTCATTCTCATTTCCCACTATTAAAGACCACGCAAGGGTAGTAGATGTCACCTGGTTGTCGATCGCACACGACTCCTACTAGTTGCCTCTGATCCGTCTCCGCTGGATCACCACAATCACAGTCTGATAACATGCACAGCTCTATATCACAATGCTATCGATTAAAACAGAAGAATCAACGATGAGGGTTCTATGCCAAGGATAGTCGGGCACCCTCGATAGGGGACCAACATTGAGTCGACAGCAAGCAAATCCGTGCGACTGAAGAACTCAAACCTAAACAATACTAGGCCAATCAAGTAAACAGAAGCTAAACCTACTCATCGAATTGGGCTCGAAGAACCCTTTCCGATGGTTCCAGTTTCACTAGAATCCGACTTCGGTCGGATGGTTTCGGGTCAAACCACGTAGAACCGGTGAAACCGATCGCATGGTTGGTTCACTAGGGTAGAAGGGGTTCTAGGGTTATATTCTGGGTTTAATAGGTGGGACTCAAAGTTCTGAGCACAATGCCGCTGGTTTCGTTCGAATCCGACTTCGGACGATGAAACGGCGGTCAAACCATGGTACCGCGATAATATCGGGTCCAAGGATAAAACAGGGTATTAAACAGTACAATTACTATGATAAACTATGGCTAACAGGTAGTATTTTCCGAGCTGGTCGAAATGACGCTGGTTTCGTCCAATTCTGAGTTCGGACGGAGAAATGGCAGTCGAACCAAAATTCCCTGGTTCACGGGTCTGGTTCAGGTGAACCAGACCGGTTCACTACATGGGTTGGGTCAGGTCTGCTGGGTCGGGTCGGGTCTGCACTCAATGTTGGGTCGGGTTCAGGGTTTAATGGATCGGGTCTGGGGTTAATTAAATCTGGGAAATTACAGATCTACCCCCCCCCACCCAACTCTTTCTTCTCCACGAGAGCCAGCCGCGGGCTGGTTCCTGAGCGCCGGCGGCCGACGGGAGGGGCGGCCTGGAGCGCCGGCGAGCGCTCGGCCGGCCTCTCCCGCACCACCCCCACGGAGGAGGCGCGGTGGGAGGCGGCCAGAGCGGCCGTCGGACTCCCAAGGGCTCGGACGAAGCGGGGGCTCGCATGGGGTTTGGAGGTCGGTGGTCGCCGGGGAGGGGCTCGGTTGCGGCGGCAAGCACTGCCCGTGCGGGCCGCGACAAGAGAGGAGGAAGGGGGTCGCGGGTTGGGTCGCGAAGGAGAATGGGAGGAAGAGGCCGGGGTGGCTGACCTGCGGGGTGACGGCGTGCTCGTCGGGGCTCCGGCGAGGGGCGGGTCGGCGCTCCATCTCCCTCGATCTCTCCTCCTTCTCCATCTCCGTCTCGCTCTGTCTCTCTCTGCATCCCGTTCTCTCTCTCTCTCTCTACTACGTCCTTCTCTCTCTCTCTCCCGTTCTCTCTCTATTTCTCTCCCGTTCTCTCTCTCTCTATTATGTCCTTCTCTCTCTCTCTCCCGTTCTCTCTCTATTTCTCTCCCTCTCTCTTGGTTCATATATAAAGGGGGGCTGATGTTGTGGTGAGAAGAACTAGGGAATAAGGTCGGTTAAGGTTTCCTAATAAGGGGAAGGGATAAAGACTAAAAGGTAGGGGTTTATCATCCCAAAATCTTACCCGATTATTCTCATCCAAATTTCAAATTTAAATAACTGGGGAGGGAGGTCAAGAGAGCCTAAATTATGCTAGGAGACCGGGAGGCAGGCTCTAGGGCTGGTCGGGCTCGGTCCCGAGCCCTAAACCGGGCTCGGTTGGAATCCGGGTGCGATTCGTCCATCAACCGGCTGAAAAGAATAATAAGTCGTAACTATCAAACCGGAAGTCAGAATAGGGCCTGAGAGGATTCGTTGGAAAGGTATCATCAACGTGAACGCGTTAGCACTTGGTACATAATTTTCTGACTTCTGGATCTCCCGAAAAGAAGGAAAGACTCCAAAACTCAAAATAGCAATAACTATTCACCCGGGTGTCGGATCGACCCTAACTCAAGCTCATTGGAAGACTCTCTCAGAGCCTCATCTAACGTATCTTATTTCGTTACGATCCGATCACCCGATCTCTTGAAAGAAACAAAACAGCTACAACTATCGAGCAATTATCGTTTTTCTAGGGTTTACCTGCCGGGCTGCCGAAACTGGCTGCGCATACACATGATCGTTGCATGGAACGCACCATCGTGACATGCTCGAAGTTACGGAGAATGTGAACGTAAAACATCTCATAGGTTTACGATCCATTTATTGGGAAAAAATCCAAAGAAAAAGTCTTGCTGTAAAAAGACGAAACTAGCCATGGGAGATTTCTATTATTCTCAATTCTAACACCACAGGTGTTACACGTAACCTGATGCTCGTCCTAAGGGTTGGCAAACACACAATTTCCCTAAGTACCCCTCAACCGGTCATGCCGGGACCAAGTGCAACTGAGGCCCAGTTGAAGGAATGGAAAAACTGGCTAGATGCTGATGAGATGTGCAAGTGCTATATAGTGGCATCCTTGTAGACCGTCCTTCAGAAGCAAGTCGAAGACATGGCCTTCCCTTCAGACATGATGCTCTACCTAAAGGAAATGTTCGAGGGTCGTAGTCGGGTAACTCGTTATCTGACCATCAAGAAATTGGTATCCATGAAGATGGCAGAGGGGACTTTAGTTCGGGATCATATGCTGAAATTGTTTGGCTATGTGAATGAACTTGGTTCCTTCGATGTCATCTTGGATGCGGAGATCCAGACCGATATTTTCCTCGCATTTCTGTCAGGAGCGTTTGAGGGCTTCGTTACCAACTTTAACATTAACCGGTTGGAGATGTCTAACGCAGAGCTCCTAGCTGCGCTCCAGGCGGTAGAGGACGGGATGAAGGCAGGAGCCCAATCCCTGAACATAGAGCGGAATTCTTCTCTGAAAGCCAAAGGCAAGTTTCAGAAAAGAAAGTCTAAGAAGTCCGTGAAGATGGGCCAGGTGCAGTTGCAGGTTCCTAAGCAGAATGGTCCGGCGAAGCCTAAAGGAAAATGTTTCCAATGCGGCAAGAAGGGGTACTGGAAGGGCGACTGCCGTGCGGCTCCCAAGAAGGCTGAGACAGGTATATCTCAAATCCACATAGTGGAATCCCTTGTAGCATCCAGTTGTTCTCCAGTTTCATGGATTGTGGATTCTTGTTCCACTAAGCATGCTTGCAATAATTTGCAGGGGTTCAAGCAGACAAGAAAACTGGGTGATGGGGAGATGATCCTAAGCATGGGAACTAAGGCCGTGGCAGAGGCTGAAGCAGTTGGAGATGTCGTCTTGCAGTTCCTTGATGGAAGAAGTTTATTACTTAGAGACATACTTTATGTACCGTCCTTGAGACGTAACTTAATTTCTGTTTTCTTATTGAATAATGAAGGTTTTTCAGTTTTATTTGATGCTTCTGGTGTGTCAATTAAATTGAATGGTTCCTTTGTTTGTAAGGGAAAGACACAGAATGGTCTCTATGTAATTAACTCCAATCATAAGAAGGATAACATAACTGAAGCATGTGTGGTTAATTCATCTAAAAGGAAAAATCCCTCAGAAAATCTAACACTCCTTTGGCATCTAAGGCTTGGACACATAGCCTCAGACAGGATTCACAGGTTGGTTAAGGTAGGACTTTTAAGTCCAGATGTTTCCGAAAGCCTACCGACGTGTGATTCTTACCTGGAAGGTAAAATGACTAAAAGATTTTTTCGAGCCAAAGGTAGCAGATCTAAGGAGGTATTAGAGTTGGTACACACTGATGTATGTGGACCCATAAGTGTCCGTGCCATAGGAGGCTTCGAGTATTTCATCACCTTCACGGATGATCACTCGAGGTTTGGATACATATACCTAATGCGGCGGAAGTCTGAATCCTTTGATAAGTTCAAGGAGTTCAGAGCTGAAGCAGAAAAGCAGACGGGTAAAAGTATCAAGTCTCTTCGTTCGGATCGAGGAGACGAATACCTATCGGATGAATTTATTGGGTACCTGCGTGAGCATGGGATTGTATCCCAATTGACTGCACCAGGGACACCGCAATAAAACGGTATATCTGAGAGGAGAAACCGAACTTTGTTAGACATGGTTCGGACTATGATGAGTTATGCAACATTGCCACCGAGTTTTTGGGGATATGCCCTAGAGACGATTTTTGGGGATTTGTTCCATCAAAGTTAGTACCCCTAACTCCTTGGGAGCTGTGGTTGAAGCGAAAGCCAAGCCTACAGCATTTTAGGATTTGGGGTTGTCCAGCACATGTGCGGAAGGACAAACGAGATAAGATGGAGTCAAAAACTAAGGTATGTCTGTTCGTTGGGTATCCAAAAGGGACAAAGGGTGGTTTATTTTATGATCCTAAGGATAGAAAGGCTATCGTCTCGACGAACGCCGTATTCCTGGAGCAGGATTATTTAATAGACCATGAGCCTACCAGTAAAGTAGTTTGCTACAACTTTGAGTAGTCCTAATTAAGGGACTAAAAAGTGCAATTTAACCCCAAGTATAGGGTGTGTAGCGAAGTAGTAATCTCGGTGAGTCCGAGATCGATTCCACAGGGACTGAAGGACTAATGGGAACTAATGTGATGACAGTGCGTGAACGTGAGTACAAATCAGGGTTTTCCACTGAGAATGGAGCACGAGAGAATGAAACTACGTTACTAAATTAACTAGAACTAAATATTGCAATTAATTAAAGAAGATTCTGATGGAGAGGAGGCTAAGGCGTCTGGGTTCAACCTAGTAGTATATTATGCATTCTTTTTTATCAATAATTCGTATGAGGATAGCATCAAAATAGGTTCTAGCGTGCATGCTACAGAGATTATTAAGCATTGCATATGCCCGGAGTCGATATGTAATCAAAATAACTTATACACATGTGCTGATTTCTAGAGATATGCATCCATCATAAATACTTATATAGATTGAAAATTATGTGATGAGAGCCTCGTGAAGTTTGTGTCATCATGCCACAGGGATTCGCAAGCATTACGTATGCCCGGAGTCAATACGGAATCAAACAAATTTGCAAGCAAGATGCCATACATCTTAGAATAGTGTCATCCAACATAAGAGTCAATCATAGGAAACTTAAAACTTCATTACTGATAAAAAGAGAAGCATAATAACCACTAGGCATCCCCCATAGCCTTAGCTAGGGGTTTAGCTGTGCATGTTCATAGAATTCAATATAAAAGCATAACAGCACGCAAACTCCATTAATGAAAAAAATACGAAGGATGGCGCTTGTGGATGACGACTTTCGGCGATGGTGACGACGTCGGTGAAGCGTGGCTCAGAGACGATGGTGCTGTTGGAAATCTAATCGTTCTAAACTAGCAAATTTAGGATTTAATCAAATTCTTAATATTAAAATTGATTAGCAAATGTTATTTTCGCAAACAAGGACAAGTCACAAATTTCTTTTAGAAATTGTTTGCCAAGGCAGAGCGGGTTCTATGGAACCGTCATTCACCTTGCCGAACTTTTCTAAAAGAGAGATACAATCTATCTAAAATATATCTAATTATTTAAATTTCTCTATTAGATGCAAGTCGATTATTTTAGATCTAATATCAGGACAAAAGAAGAGTTAGAAAACTCTGGCCTGTGGTCGAAGCGTGCTAGGCACTGTCCCAAGAATCTTATTGCCCCCCTCGTGCGGGTCTCGTGGCAATTGTTCTCGGAGATACGGCGACCCCGGTCAGGCGACCTCCTTCTCGTCGGCATGACTCCAAGAAGGCTTTGCGAACCTCGTAGACTTTCAGGAACCCAGCGACTCGATGACGACTTCTCGAGGCCGGGAGGCAGCACCGCAGCAAAGCTTTGGTCCGAGAGAGGGAGTCTCTTCGGAGCAAAGGGGCAGCACAACAACACCACGACCGAGAGAATGGGAGAGAGAGAGAGAGAGACAGTAAGCAGGGATGAATTTCGAAATTCGGACTGTACCATTCCCATGGCTGCACCGGGCCTTATATAGGCCTCGGGCTGTTAATGGGAGGCTGAAAGAGGGGAGCGGTTAATGGGCTGCGATTAAGCCCATTAACCTCGCACGTTACAGCTCGCAGAGAGCAGTCTCGTAACGGCTCGCATGCAGCAACGGGTCGCATGCAAAACGGCTAGTAGCCAAAAAGGAATTTAATAAATGGGGGAGGACTTAAAAGCAAAAAACAAAAAACAAAAAGAGGGCAGGTGCGGACCAGCCCATTTCGGAGGTGCTATCGTGTCCGGGTCCGCGGGCGCACACACACGCGCCGCCCAGCCCATGCCCAAGCCCAAGCCCGGCCCGGCTCGGCTCGGCACGGCACGCACGCGCGCGCGTGTGTGAGCTAGTGGAGCCCCTCCTCTAGTGTGATGACTAGTGGGGGGAAGTGGGCAAATCCTTATATATTGGTAGGGGATTTCTCCCCTAACCGATATGGGACTAAAAACCCATGTGTTGTGTGGTTTTACAACACACACATCCAACAATCCCCCACATGTGTTTAAAACCACTAAATATTAAATAATTAAAAAATTCAAAATATAAAGTAAAAAGACTTTGCTGGATTCCTTATACTACGCAGTAGGTGTAGGTACCTTCCGGTTTGAACCTCCACTTAGTACAGTTGTATACATCCGTGAGGACTTGGTGGACTACGCCTTGAACCAGCCTCATTTATCGGGTTTCTACAAGTAGTACACGTAGTACAGTTTTCGATGGTTCTAAGCGGGTTGCGCTATTAATGGCCTTGCGCAGATATCTTTTCTTGTATGTTTCTAGGGAGCAGCCCTGGTCCCAGAGTTGCGGCCTCACAACGACATACATATAGGTAAGTCCTAATAGGGGTGTGAGCAAGGCGACACCCCGCCTCATGGGTCTTGGACTTATTAAGAGTTTTACACTCATCCTACCCCTTGCTTTTAATAAGCACTGACGTCATAGGGACGGGAGCATTATTCAGTGCTCCTTATTTTCAATCACTACTACAGTTTGTTTCTACCCATTGAACCTCCGTGAGGTTGGGTTCCCACTGCGGTGATTTTTCTTATGGGCTTAATCCCATCCCCCTCGACGATTCTAAGACCACTGTCCTAGATAGGCCTTTAGTTAGATGATCCGCCAAATTCTTTTCGGATCTAACAAAGTCTAGGGCAATTATTTGATTTTTCATCTTATATCTGAGAGATCTATGTCTCACTTTCAGATGTCGATTTATTTTCACGTCAGCGTTTTCTTGATTACATTTATCAATAGCTGATCGACAATCACAATGGATAGATATAGCCGGTAAAGGCTTTTCTATCAATGGGATCTCATATAGAAGATCTCGAAGCCATTCTGCTTCTGTGCTAGTGGTATCTAGCGCTATCATTTCTGATTCCATGGTACTCCTAGCTATAACAGTTTGTTTGGTGGATTTCCAAGATATGGCTCCACCTCCTAGTAGGAATACATATCCGGTTGTGGACTTAATATCTATTGAGTCACTAATCCAGTTAGCATCAGAGTATCCCTCTAATACAGCTGGATATCCACTATAGTGGAGAATGTATGATATGGTTCCCTTAAGATATCTAAAAATTCTTTCTAACGCATTCCAATGGGACAAATTTGGGTTAGACGTATAACGACTAAGTCTATTTACCGCGTAAGCGATATCGGGTCGAGTATAGTTTGCTAGAAAACCTAGCGATCCTATGATTTGAGCATACTCGCTCTGTAGTCTAGGAAGTCCAGTATTCTTTGTTAGATGGGTATTTGGATCATATGGTGTGGATACAGGTTGGCAATCGGGATCGTAAAATTTTCTAAGGATTTTCTCGACATAGTGGGATTGGGATAACACTAAACCATTGTTCTTCCTAATGATCTTAGTGTTCAAAATAACGTCGGCTTGTCCTAAATCTTTCATGTCAAAGTTTTGGGACAAAAACTGTTTAATATCATTTATGATTTGTATGTTTGAACCGAATATCAGAATATCGTCAACATACAAACATAAAATGACAATATTATTACCATCTACTTTATGGTATACACATTCATCCGTTGAATTGATATCAAATCCATAGGATAAGATAACTTCATCGAATTTCATGTGCCATTGTTTTGGGGCTTGTTTAAGTCCATAGAGGGATCGAATTAACTTACACACCTTTCCCTCTTGTCCAGGTGCAGTAAATCCCTCGGGTTGGTCCATGTATATTTCCTCATTAAGGTCGCCATTCAAGAAAGCAGTCTTTACATCCATTTGATGTATGACTAGCTTATATATTGAAGCTAAGGCGATGAGGATCCTAATCGTGGTTATCCTAGCGACAGGTGAGTAAACATCAAAGTAGTCTATCCCTGGTTTTTGGGTAAAGCCCTTGGCTACAAGTCGTGCCTTAAATTTATCTATGGTACCGTCGGGTCTAAGCTTTTTCTTAAACACCCATTTACATCCTATGGTTTTACAACCAGGAGGTAAATTGGTGAGTTCCCAGGTATGGTTTTGAAGTATGGATTGGATCTCGTTATCTATGGCTTCTTTCCAAAAAGGTGAGTCTATGGACTTCATTGCATCTGTATAGGTGGAGGGGGAGTTCTCCACCATAAGTGCATAGAAGTCATCAAAGACTTTCTCTACACGGGCACGTTTACTCCTCCTAGGTTCGGTTTGGGTTACTGGTTCAGTCTGGTCTTCAGGTTCTAATTGGACTTCAGGTTCGATCTGAGTCACCTGATTAGAACTGGAGGCCTGGTTATTGGTATTAATCCTAGTGTTGATCCTAGTCTTATACGGAAAGATGTTTTCGAAGTATGAAGCATCTCTTGCTTCGATTATGGTGTTATTGGCTATTTCGCTTATTTCAGAGTTAAACACTAAAAAACGATTAGCGTTACTGTTTGAAGCGTAGCCAATAAAGATGGCATCTACAGTCTTAGGTCCTATCTTCTTCCTTTTGTTATCGGGGATTTTTACCTTAGCTAGGCACCCCCACACTTTTAGGTATTCTAAGTTAGGTTTCCTATGTTTCCATACTTCGTATGGGGTCAAGTCATTATGTTTGAACGGAATGCGGTTAAGGATAAAACAAGCCGTCATTAGGGCTTCCCCCCACAAGTTCTCTGGCGCTCCAGAGCTTAGTAACATGGAATTAACCATGTTCATTAGGGTTCTGTTTTTCCTTTCCGCTACACCGTTGGATTGGGGAGTGTAAGGAGCTGTGACTTCATGGAGTATTCCATAGTCATCACAGTACTCACTTAACTCATTTGAGGTATACTCCCCTCCTCGGTCTGACCTAAGGATCTTAATGGTTTCGTCTAATTGGTTCTCAACCAGTGCTCTGTAAATTTTAAATTTACTGAGAACTTCATCCTTAGTTTTAATAAGGTAGAGGTGGCAATATTTTGAAGCGTCATCTATGAACGTTACAAAATATCTATTGCCACCTCTCGAGGTTCTCCCAGAATCATAGACATCGCTGTGAATTAATTCAAGTATATGGGAGTCTCGATCGATAGTTTTAAAAGATTTCTTAGGTTGTTTGGCTTCTACGCATATCTCGCACTTGTCGAGATTCCTAGTATCGAATTTGGGAATGATATTTAAGGTCATGAGTTTCTTAATTGAATTATAATTTACATGACCTAGTCTTTGGTGCCAAGTGACCGAAGACTCAACATTTAAAATAGTAGAAGAAGGATTGAATACATTCAATTTAAACAAACCATCACAAAGAAATCCTTTTCCAATAAAATTCATTCCTTTAGTTATTACAACCTTATTAGACTCAAATACAAGCTTATAGCCCTGTTGGACTAATAAGGACCCACTAATTAAATTTCTCCTAATCTCTGGAACGTGGTGGACTCCGTGCATGGTCAGGGTCTTCTCCGACGTCAGCTTCAGATCAATCCGTCCTATCCCTAGCACACGAGCCTCAGCATTGTTCCCCATGCTTACAGCTCCTCCACCTGAGACCTGATAGGTGGAAAACAAAGATTGATCAGAGCAAACATGAATGTTAGCTCCTGTGTCAATCCACCAATCAAATGCTTGAAAGGTCATGTTAACTTCAGGGGTGAAGAAAACAGACCTGAAAGCGGTCCCAGAAGAGCCAGCTCCAGAGGTCACCATGTTGACTTGAGAGCCGAGTGGCATTGGACCATTTCTTCTTGGATTTGGAGGTGGTGCTGTCTTCTTGTAGAAGCATTGGTTGGCCATGTGATTGGTCCGACCGCAGACGTAGCAGCAACGCACTCCTTCCTTCTTTTGGTCCTTGGGATGGTTTGGGTTATGGTTGCTATGGTATGGCTTCTTGGTATATGGCTTAGGCTTAGGGTGGAAGGGTTTCTTCTGGAACTTGTGTCTAGGTTTTTGGAATGGTTTAGACGATTGACCCTCTACGTTGTTGACCTTGGGTTTGGATTCAGAGGATCCTTTTTCCCTGAGCCTATGTTGCTCCTCAATTCTAATAGAGTTTAGAACTTGAGTTAGGGTTAGGTCACCTTGGGTATGACTTAGGTGCTTAGAGAATTCAGACCAAGAAGCAGGTAGTTTATCTATAAGGCAGGCTATTTGGAAGGTTTCATCAAGAATGGAACCATTCGTCTTTAGGTGTTGGACTAGGTTTTCAAACTCATGAATCTGATCATTCATGGGTTTAGAGTCAACCATTTTGAAGCTGTTGAAGTCAGACGCTTTGAAGCGTTTTACTCTAGCATCATCTAGGCCATACTTACGCTCTAGGGTATCCCATAGGTCCTTAGGGTTTTGAATGGTATAGTAAATATCATATAACCTATCAGATAAGGCCCCTAGGATCCTATGAAGGCCATGGTAGTTGATTTCTTCTGGGGTCCTAGTGGGAATACCAGAAGTTGGTTCAGATTCAAGTTGAGAAGTGGAGGCTCGGGTACGACGAGTTTGGCTAGACCCGTTGGATATTCCTGGTGCGGTTTCTTTTAGAATTGGTGAGGTCTATAGCTCGTAAAAACCTAGTGTTTAGCTTTGTATGGTTGATAGTATAGGATTGCATATTGGTACGTACCTTAGTACGTGTTCTGATTACAGAACAGAGAGCCATAGCTACATGGTAATCCACTTGAGTGGGAGACTCAAGGGACTGGTCCCATGTAACCTAAATACGTTTGCAGCTCTGATAAGGGTTGGTCGCCCTATCAGGATAAGCTGTTGGGATGACAGAGCGTAGGTGTCTCCACCACGGTCATTACCAGGCACAGTGTCTATGGCCGAACGGAACCAACACGGTGCACAGATCGATGAGCAGACATCGGTGCACTAAACCGTGTTTCTGCTTAGGGTAAAACGGTCCTAAACCCTGAGGAACCATGTCTGGTGGACTACCAGTTGTGTGGTGCTTTGGCGCACCAATGTGTGAGGATCCGGATGCAGTGATCCAAAACCACGGTGTACTGGGTTACCCGGCTGGCGTTGCATCAGCATGTCACTCCTGCAGGCTATCCACACCCCTAACGGGAGGTGCGTTCCTTGGTCTGACCTACGTCGTATTAAACCCTGGCCAGGTGGTCATCAGTTCGACTGGTGACGGATCCGGTTACTCGGCAGAGTTATCGGAGGTACGATGTACGTGGTCAACCTGGAAGGAACCGAGTCATATGAGCACTCGAGTCTGACGGTATTCTCCACCGCTCGAGTTGCGTCATGGCACCAGTGGAGGGACAGCGAGTTTACCATACTAAGCGGAGAGCAGGGGTATGTGGGAGAACATAGTAAGTCCGGGGGGATTGGAGTGCAGCCTGCGTCGCACTCTGGGTGGCTACGCAGGTTAACTCGGACTCAGAGGATCGATGGTACACTCGGGTAGTGTGTCGATCGAGTCTGAGTTGGAAGCCATGAACCCTGGTCCCTGAAGGTTCCACCTTATCGACCTTATGTACGGTTCTTATACCATCTCCTCGAAACACAGAACGTAGTTAGAGGAAGCGAGAAGTCCAAGCATACGCTCCGTGAGTGCTTCGCACTAGTGCACGGTAGATGCGTAGCTACATGTGTGCACTAAGGGGAAACCCTAGGTTAGTGCAGAGACGCATGTAGCAATTCCTTGCCATAAGTGGACTTTGCCACATGGGTGCGATGCACCGGGACATGTTGCGAGTTGACTAGTTGACTTCACTAGGGGCACCCTACGGGAACCTCAGAGAATAGTGAAATCACTGGTGCACTTCACTTATGTGTGCCTTACAGAGTCTCGTACACGAGAAACGGCCAACTAGTGGCATAAGGGCGTTTTGGTCATACCATGCGCCACTATGCACTAAGGGGGCCGGCCCAAAGTGTTGAGAGACTGGTCAAGGCCGGCCCCATTAGTTTCGGGAGGTTGTTGCCTCCGATGAAGGGGCCGGTTATGAGGCGCAGAAAACGGGCTGGTTTTGACCGTTTTCGAAAACAAGGAAAGGATAGAGATAAAGAAGAGATATATAGGGATAAGGTTTGAATCTATCATCCTTATCCATACTGTCCTTATCCATATGAATAGGCCAGCCCTATATATGAGAAGGAGAGAGAGGGTGCACGAAATTAATAGAGCCATGCAAGCCCTAGGGCCGGCCATGGCATGGGGAAACCCTAGCCGCCCCCTCTCCTCTCTTCGCATCTCCTCTCTCGTCTCTCTCTCCCTCGCTTGCGCCATTGGATGGCGACTCGTCTTCCTCACGTGGTGTTTTGTAGAAGGAGAAGACTCGTCGTATGGAGGCACTCAGAGATCCATCGACGAGGTGCCGTGCATCGTGTGAGATCGGGTGAACTAGAAGGCGTCTCCCGCAACCTTTTGCTGTCCAGAATCTGCACAGAAAATCAACGTTGTTTCTGCGATTCCGGGAGCTACAAAAATCCAAACGACGTGAAACTTATTGGAAAAGTTGCGTCTCGAAGTTGGCTACCTGCAGTCCAAATTTCAGCCCAATCGGAGTTCGGAGCAGAAAGTTATGGCTGTCGCACCGAAGCTATGTCGAGTAGATCCGTAGCCCGTCTCCATCGACAAAGAAGAAATTTGTCGCGGTGAAAGATTCCGCACGCAGGTATGACCTCTAACAAGTAGATCTAACATAATTAGAACATGCATTCATGCTAGTTTGTTCTTTCGTGTTAGATCATCGTTAGGGGTTCGCGTAGTTGCCATGCTAGATTCATACACGCATATGTAGATCGTTTCGATGAAAAATTTGATATGTAACGCACACCGCTCACGGTCCTCGGACCTTCACTTTGCTTCCGCTGCGGGCCTCTACCATGGATTTATTTCCAACAATTGGTATCAGAGCCCGCTAGTGGTGTGTGTTTCATGTTTTTCATGAAACCGTCATGTGCGCTTGAATAGTATGTGCCGCCATCGGGGTTCTACGAGTAGATCATGCATAGTATATTTTTTTGTGTGTTCTATGAATCTTTCTTACAGGGCGCCGCTTCTAAAATTATTCTAGATATGTGATTGCTTGCTACCGGGGGTCGGACCCGTGTTAGCGATTTTGTCTGGATGTTTTTTCTTCTGTGTGTGGATAGATTTTAGAGCCATAGTCGGGCAAGAGGTGAAGATTTACCACCCTTGATTCCCAGGCTTTTAGCTAGGTTTGTTTTCCTTTTTGTTCTAGGAAATTGTGTACGAGCGAGCACTTGCTCGAAGCGTACTAGATCTTTTTCGGTTACAGATTGAAGAGGAGGACCTACCGTGAAGATCCACCACCGGGAGGACGAGCGGAACCTTGGAGGACGATGGCGATCCGGCGAAGCGTACACGATGACGGCAAAGGGCAGAAAGCGTCAGAAGATCGTATACAGAGGCTTGCACCGGATCGAGGAGCCTTACGAAGGAGACAGAGAGCCTGCGCTGTGCCAGTCAGGTTCAGGGGTCGGACCCTGAACTTGATTCAGTTGTGTGCTTGTTTCTTTCAGTAGTTCTTTATATTTCTGTAGAGAACCCCGATGCGATAATTTGATTATCTGTGTTAGAGGGATGCCCTTTTCCCTCGGGTTCTAGCGACCTTATTAGGATAGGATTCCACTAGTGACGCCTATTATTTAATTGACCCTTGATGATAGCATGAATTCCTCACATTTGGTTATGCCCCCATTAGGTCAACACCCGATTAGTCGGGTGTGCCTATTTGGCAAGCATCGAAACCTAGAATGAGTTGGAATTCTACTATGACATCATTCGTCAAATTTATAAGCGAGGCGCCATGGTAGTGGAAGACCTTTCCTTTCAGTCTGACCTTAGGTTAGGCTCCAGGGCATTAGCGTGATAGCCAAGTTTGCAAAGCATCAATGTTCTTGGGATATGTAATGTGACCTTTGAGTGGAGAAATCCACTCGAGGCAGGGACTATGATATTCCAAGATCGATTAATGCTTCGCGAAAGGCTTGAATGCTAGTGGGAGCACGGTATGACCAGGGTCTAGTGTATGGGTTGTCGTGACCTTAGTGTACACTCATACTTGCATTAAATAACCCTCAACTTTAATAAGGGATGTAAGAGAGGACTTTTAGAGATCCTCTGGCCTCCACGGCCAGTCGTTTTGTGTTTGGGTGGGGATGCATAACTTCACACCCCCTAGGGTGGGAGCTGTGTGTTTCCATGTCAAATTACTTAATGACCTCCCTAAGGATATGGCGATTACGAGGCCAGGAGAGAAGGGCTTTTCATCCCACCCTAGTGGGGGCCACATGAACTCCCGTGTCATAATTGCTTAGGCTCGTGGGTAAGCATCCTAAGTGCACGTGAGGTATTCGTTGCGAAGACAACGGTGATCACGTGGCACTGGCCAAAAGATAACCATGGTCCATCAAAGTCCTTAGTTGGCAGATTTGGACTGGGTCAAGGAAAGGCCCGTGTAAGCGGATTGACGCTGCATGATGCCCCCTAGGGCAGGTGTAGTCGATTCCGAGATCTTACATACATGGTTAATTAATCCATAGAGGTGTCTTCGCTGTGAGGGTAGCGCTGACATTTGGATATAATTAGCTTATTTTCAAAATCCATAAAATAAGTTATTTTGCATTCATTTTTATTCAACCATATAGTTCCCCTATCCGCTATCCCATAAGAGAACCAGTTATCGGGTCTCTAACTACGTAGAGTGGAAGCGCAATCTTTAGCTTATGCTTAGGGTAGTAAATGTACATTGGCATGCAATCTAAATATCCCTATACTAGACCTAATGGGTCCAGATATCACTAGGGCACTAACTAGGGCATATGAAGACTGGCGAGAGTCTAAGGAGATGTGCAAGTGCTATGTTATAGCAGACTTGCGGACAATTCTTTAGAAGCGAGTCAGAGATATGCTGGGTCTTCTCTAATTAAGTTTTACTTGCATTAGATGTCTGGAAGGCGAAGTCAGTCGACTCATCGCTTTTCCACTAAGATACTTGTCGGTACTGAGATGTCAGTGGGTATGCTTGTTCGGGAACACATCTTTGAGTTCCAGAACGAACTAGAGTCCCAAGACATGGTACCAGATGACGAGGTGGTGGAAGACGTCTGTCTTGCATCCTTGTCTGGAACCTCGAAGGCGTTGTCAGAGACTTTAGCTTTAACAAGCTAGAGATGACAAACGCAGAACTTCTAAGGAGATTTCTAAGAGACAAAGGATGGGATCAAGATTAAAGGCAAAGCCTTTAGTGCTTAACCTAGGTCTTCTTTAGAAGGACCTAAGGGAATAACTTATAAGAGATCGAAAACTATTCTAGTGCAGAAACTGGTGTGGAATCCTAAGTCTGGTAACGCCAAGGACGGAAGTATTTCCGCTGTGGCGAGCATAGGGGGTATTTGAAGATTAAGTATGACCTCAGGATGTTAGGAGTTGAGTCGCTATCTAGTAGCAGTTCTTATGCTTCTTGGAATGTAGACTTCTGGTCTACAGATATTCAAGGAAAGCAGAAGGCTACTTTATAGTGAAGGAATCCTAACATAGGTACTGATGCCATAAGCCGCTGCGGAAGCTGTTAGATACGATTGTCTTAGTTTTTCTGAAATACGGATTTTGTTTTTTAGAGATGTAGTTCTGTTTCCTCTTTGGTAAATGAAGTTTTTAATTTTAGACAGCACCGTAGGTGTGTATCTTAAACTAAATAGATAGCTTCATTACTAGAGAAATAGATCAGAATAATCTCTTTATATTTAATCCTAATTCGGAAATAGATATCATGACAGCTGCAGCGTCTAATTTAAATTCATCTAAATCCTTCGGAGAAGCTATCCCATTTGTGACCCCTCTGATTTAGATATTCTGCCTTAGATAAATTCAAAGGTAAAAGAAGGCCGAGTTTCTGTTCACAGATTCATCGGAGATCCTTCTAACCTATGAATGTTATCTGGAAGGCAGAATAACTAAAAGGGCCACTAAGGTATTGGAGTTAGTTAATTTTGACGTCTATGGTTCCAAGAGCGTCTAGACGATAGAAGACTCTTCGATTTAATCGAAGAAATAAGTCACTATCGGACGAGTTCTATAGGATCCTGAGAGAGTATGGGATTATCTCCCAGTTAAATGCTCTAAGGATGACACGTCAGAATGAAGTCTCCGAGAGAAGGAATCGGACTCTGTTTGACATGGTCCGTAGTATGATGAATATTGCCAAGTATACTACCCACCTTTGGTGGGGTTGTACCTTAAAACAGTAGCTTATATCTGAAACTATCTCTCATCTAGATCAGTACCTCAGACCTATAGAGAGCTATGGTCTAAGCGAAAGCTGACACTATAGTGTCTAGAGATATAGAGTTGTCCTGCACTTGTGCAAAACGACAAGAGGGATGAGATGGAGATGTAGTTCCAGGTATATCTATTTGTAGGTTACCCTTAGGAGGCATAAGATGGACTGTTTTATGATCTTGAGGTTAGGAAGGTAATCGTTTCTACGAACACCATCTACCTAGATCAAGATTATATTATAAGACCATAAGATTATCAGTAAGGTAGTTCTGGGTGAACTACTGGGTACTGGTAGAGAGTGCGCATTTGAAAAACGTAGTGGGAGTAGATGATACAAGAAACTAGTATACCAGGTATTGTAGAAACGATTCACTTTGTACCACCACCACCTCATCGTTGTGGGACCATCAGAGCTCTTGAAAGATACTATGGAGAAACTTCGATAGTTAATCCAGAGTTTCAGGAGGATGATCCTTAGAGCTACGAAGAAGTAGTGGGAGCTTCCTTTGTACCACCACCACCTCATCGTTGTGGGACCATCAGAGCTCCTGAAAGATACTATGGAGAAACTTTGATAGTTAATCCAGAGTTTCAGGAGGATGATCCCTAGAGCTACGAAGAAGTAGTGGGAGCTTCCGACAGCTCTGACTGACAAAAGACCATGGAGGCAAGCTTACATCAATGTCCCTTGGAACAGTCTTGACACTTATAGCACTATCACCCATCAGGGTGTAGGAGGTGTATAAGAAGAGCACCCGGTTAAGACTTAAGTAGCTAGATTAGTTACCAAAGGAGAAGGGATTGACTATGTCAAAACCATCTCACTGGTAGCTATGCCTAAGTCTATAACGGATCCTCTTAATCCATCACAGCCCATTATAGTTGGGAGATCTGGTTGATGGATGTCAAGACAGTTATTCCCTAACGGGAATTTGAAAAGGGACATATGGATGATGTAGCCTCAGGCTTTGTGTCAGTAGGTTAGGAAGATATGGAATGCAAGTTGCAATGGTCCATTTATGGACTGATGCAAGCATCCAGGTTGGAATGTCTATTTTGATCAAGGGAATCCGCTCACACGGATTTGATCAGAATGAGGATAAACCAAGTTGGTACAAGAAAGGTGAAATAGCTACAAGGGTGTATTTAGTACTTTACGTTAACGATATTTTACTGATTGAAAATGATGTAAGAATATTGTTTACGGTAAAGGTTTGTAGTCATCACAATTCGATGTGAAAGACCCTAATGAGGCGAGTTATGCTCTGAGAATCAAGGTAACTCGAGACAACCAGAGCAAGATTCTCTTGCTGTCACAGGCTACGCATAAAGATAAGATTCTAGCCAGATTCATTTTAAGAGGCTAGATATCTATTGCGCAGCAGGAAGATGGGTCGGTTTCAGTCGAACCCGGGTCCAGATCTTTGGACCGATGTGAAGGGTATACTCAGAAATCCTCGTTAAGTAAGGATTGTGAGTTAGCTTGCACTTCACAGGTCCTGATATCGATTGGACACACAGGATCTGACTTTGGTGTCAGATGTGTGTTTCAGAGAATCAATTTCAGGAATTATTTTTATTTTGGGATTAGAAGCGGTAATTGGTAGAGTGTGAAGCAAGTGCATCACAGACTCTACCACAGATGCTTAGCACGTTGTTGCGTGCGAAGTAGTATATCAGGTGGTAAGGCTTAGGAAGTTCTTAGAGAACTTGGGACGCGTACCAGAGGCTCAGTTATCTGTTGTTACAACAGAAGAGTGGTAAGCAAGGTCCAAGGAGACTAGGCACCGCCGTGAGGGGAAACCCATCAAGTACAAACTCCACTTGATCTGACAGTTATATGAGGAAATGCAAGTAGCGGTACTGAGGTGGAATCTACAGATAATGTTGTCAATTCCTTTAGGGAATTCCTGCAAAGGCTTTTGGGCAGCATGTAGAAGCTACAGAGCTCAACACCGTTATTCCTCGTTAGACCTAGTGGGAGATTGTTAGAATTGGTGAGGTCTATAGCTCGTAAAAACCTAGTGTTTAGCTTTGTATGGTTGATAGTATAGGATTGCATATTGGTACGTACCTTAGTACGTGTTCTGATTACAGAACAGAGAGCCATGGCTACATGGTAATCCACTTGAGTGGGAGACTCAAGGGACTAGTCCCATGTAACCTAAATACGTTCGCAGCTCTGATAAGGGTTGGTCGCCCTATCAGGATAAGCTGTTGGGATGACAGAGCGTAGGTGTCTCCACCACGGTCATTACCAGGCACAGTGTCTGTGGCCGAACGGAACCAACACGGTGCACAGATCGATGAGCAGACATCGATGCACTAAACCGTGTTTCTGCTTAGGGTAAAACGGTCCTAAACCCTGAGGAACCATGTCTGGTGGACTAACCAGTTGTGTGGTGCTTTGGCGCACCAATGTGTGAGGATCCGGATGCAGTGATCCAAAACCACGGTGTACTGGGTTACCCGGCTGGCGTTGCATCAGCATGTCACTCCTGCAGGCTATCCACACCCCTAACGGGAGGTGCGTTCCTTGGTCTGACCTACGTCGTATTAAACCCTGGCCAGGTGGTCATTAGTTCGACTGGTGACGGATCCGGTTACTCGGCAGAGTTATTGGAGGTACGATGTACGTGGTCAACCTGGAAGGAACCGAGTCATATGAGCACTCGAGTCTGACGGTATTCTCCACCGCTCGAGTTGCGTCATGGCACCAGTGGAGGGACAGCGAGTTTACCATACTAAGCGGAGAGCAGGGGTATGTGGGAGAACATAGTAAGTCCGGGGGGATTGGAGTGCAGCCTGCGTCGCACTCTGGGTGGCTATGCAGGTTAACTCGGACTCAGAGGATCGATGGTACACTCGGGTAGTGTGTCGATCGAGTCTGAGTTGGAAGCCATGAACCCTGGTCCCTGAAGGTTCCACCTTATCGACCTTATGTACGGTTCTTATACCATCTCCTCGAAACACAGAACGTAGTTAGAGGAAGCGAGAAGTCCAAGCATACGCTCAGTGAGTGCTTCGCACTAGTGCACGGTAGATGCGTAGCTACGTGTGTGCACTAAGGGGAAACCCTAGGTTAGTGCAGAGACGCATGTAGCAATTCCTTGCCATAAGTGGACTTTGCCACATGGGTGCGATGCACCGGGACATGTTGCGAGTTGACTAGTTGACTTCACTAGGGGCACCCTACGGGAACCTCAGAAAATAGTGAAATCACTGGTGCACTTCACTTATGTGTGCCTTGCAAAGTCTCGTACACGAGGAACGGCCAACTAGTGGCATAAGGGCGTTTTGGTCATACCATGCGCCACTATGCACTAAGGGGGCCGGCCCAAAGTGTTGAGAGACTGGTCAAGGCCGGCCCCATTAGTTTCAGGAGGTTGTTGCCTCCGATGAAGGGGCCGGTTATGAGGCGCAGAAAAAGGGCTGGTTTTGACCGTTTTCGAAAACAAGGAAAGGATAGAGATAAAGAAGAGATATATAGGGATAAGGTTTGAATCTATCATCCTTATCCATACTGTCCTTATCCATATGAATAGGCCTGCCCTATATATGAGAAGGAGAGAGAGGGTGCACGAAATTAATAGAGCCATGCAAGCCCTAGGGCCGGCCATGGCATGGGGAAACCCTAGCCGCCCCCTCTCCTCTCTTCGCATCTCCTCTCTCGTCTCTCTCTCCCTCGCTTGCGCCATTGGATGGCGACTCGTCTTCCTCACGTGGTGTTTTGTAGAAGGAGAAGACTCGTCGTATGGAGGCACTCAGAGATCCATCGACGAGGTGCCGTGCATCGTGTGAGATCGGGTGAACTAGAAGGCGTCTCCCGCAACCTTTTGCTGTCCAGAATCTGCACAGAAAATCAACGTTGTTTCTGCGATTCCGGGAGCTACAAAAGTCCAAACGACATGAAACTTGTTAGAAAAGTTGCGTCTCGAAGTTGGCTACCTGCAGTCCAAATTTCAGCCCAATCGGAGTTCGGAGCAGAAAGTTATGGCCGTCGCACCGAAGCTATGTCGAGCAGATCCGTAGCCCGTCTCCATCGACAAAGAAGAAATTTGTCGCGGTGAAAGATTCCGCACGCAGGTATGACCTCTAACAAGTAGATCTAACATAATTAGAACATGCATTCATGCTAGTTTGTTCTTTCGCGTTAGATCATCGTTAGGGGTTCGCGTAGTTGCCATGCTAGATTCATACACGCATATGTAGATCGTTTCGATGAAAATTTTGATATGTAACGCACACCGCTCACGGTCCTCGGACCTTCACTTTGCTTCCGCTGCGGGCCTCTACCATGGATTTATTTCCAACAGTTTCACCTATGGCTGACAGTAACCCAAGTATGGTTAGCCAGAATCGCATCTGGTTTTGCCACCTCTTGAAGTCAGACCCATCAAACTTCTCGGGTTTAGCACTAAGGGTTTCACGGTTTGGTGAGGCCATTTCAGACCAAAATTAGGAGTTGAAATCTGTGGATTGAAAAACAAGTTTTGTCAATTTTAAAGTACACCTAGATAGATTCGACTTTTAGAAGTCCAAATGAAACTTCCAAATCCTAACGGCCAGATGGGCTCCAGGTAGGAGGTGGAGCACTAGGCTCGCTCAAATACCAAGCTACCTTGGGCAATTTAATGCCGGTTTGACAAGCCTTTCTTGACACCGTAGGCAGTGGAATATTTCAATGACGACTTTTAGTCTTTTCTATAATCTATGCTTCTAATTTACTTTTGTAGAAAATAGTTTTGTAATTAGTAGCAACTAATAGGTAGCACGAAATAAAGACTAATAGATGATCACGTAGGCTAACTTAGTGAGCACGTTGCAAAGAAAATAACTTATGAACGATTAAATTACAATAAGATTCTTGGATTGTTGGAAATCTAATCGTTCTAAACTAGCAAATTTAGGATTTAATCAAATTCTTAATATTAAAATTGATTAGCAAATGTTATTTTCGCAAACAAGGACAAGTCACAAATTTCTTTTAGAAATTGTTTGCCAAGGCAGAGCGGGTTCTATGGAACCGTCATTCACCTTGCCGAACTTTTCTAAAAGAGAGATACAATCTATCTAAAATATATCTAATTATTTAGATTTCTCTATTAGATGCAAGTCGATTATTTTAGATCTAATATCAGGACAAAAGAAGAGTTAGAAAACTCTGGCCTGTGGTCGAAGCGTGCTAGGCACTGTCCCAAGAATCTTATTGCCCCCCTCGTGCGGGTCTCGTGGCAATTGTTCTCGGAGATACGGCGACCCCGGTCAGGCGACCTCCTTCTCGTCGGCACGACTCCAAGAAGGCTTTGCGAACCTCGTAGACTTTCAGGAACCCAGCGACTCGATGACGACTTCTCGAGGCCGGGAGGCAGCACCGCAGCAAAGCTTTGGTCCGAGAGAGGGAGTCTCTTCGGAGCAAAGGGGCAGCACAACAACACCACGACCGAGAGAATGGGAGAGAGAGAGAGACAGTAAGCAGGGATGAATTTCGAAATTCGGACTGTACCATTCCCATGGCTGCACCGGGCCTTATATAGGCCTCGGGCTGTTAATGGGAGGCTGAAAGAGGGGAGCGGTTAATGGGCTGCGATTAAGCCCATTAACCTCGCACGTTACAGCTCGCAGAGAGCAGTCTCGTAACGGCTCGCATGCAGCAACGGGTCGCATGCAAAACGGCTAGTAGCCAAAAAGGAATTTAATAAATGGGGGAGGACTTAAAAGCAAAAAACAAAAAGAGGGCAGGTGCGGACCAGCCCATTTCGGAGGTGCTATCGTGTCCGGGTCTGCGGGCGCACACACACGCGCCGCCCAGCCCATGCCCGGCCCGGCTCGGCTCGGCACGGCACGCACGCGCGCGCGTGTGTGAGCTAGTGGAGCCCCTCCTCTAGTGTGATGACTAGTGGGGGGAAGTGGGCAAATCCTTATATGTTGGTAGGGGATTTCTCCCCTAACCGATATGGGACTAAAAACCCATGTGTTGTGTGGTTTTACAACACACACATCCAACAGGTGCGTGGCGTCGATGACGATGTGCTTCGAGATGGGCTTCCACGACAAGGACGATGGTGTGCGGCGTGACTTCGGGATGATGGAAACGGGTTTCGAGATTGGCGGATGGAAGATGATGGATCCGAGGTGGTGATGAAACGATGAAGGTCCGGGGGTGATGATCTGATGATGAAAGTCGTATGGTGGATGAGGTTCGGGCCTTTGATGGTGGTCCAAAAGTCCGGGTGGGTTCGTTGAAGTTCGGGCGTATGGGTTGACGAGGTTCGGCGATGATGGTTCGATGGTGGTGCTCGGGCAATCCCCCCTGGGCTTTCCCGTGAGAGTATTATATAGAGAGAAGATGAGAGGAAGCTCGGGTAAGCGAGAGTCGGATAGGGAACGTGCAAGGGTTGGATCGCATGGAGGGTTATGATCAAGTTTATGGGTTTCAGTTCAGAACTTCAGATTAGGCAAGGAGAGAGCGAGAGATGTTCGGATGGGACTGGACACACCGGACGGCTGCGATCAGGTTCCGAATGGGAAAGAGAGAGAGAGAGGGTTTCGGTTTGAGAGAAAAACGGAGACGGGAGAGAGAGATAGGCAAGAGAGAGAAAAGAGCTGGGCGGTTGGGATAGATAAGGAATGGGAGAGAGAATTACGAAGACGTGCATGCATTGTGGGTTGGCGAGTGTTAGAGAAGATTGCACACGGGATGCGAGGTTCTCGTACAGGACTTGGTTTGGAAAGAAGAGAGAATATAGGATAGAGAGTGACTTAGAGAGAGAATGAGAGATATGAGTATCTTGATCGTGTTTAGAGAGAGAAATAGGTAAGTTGCGATCGGGTCGGACGAGACTGGACACACGGACGGCTGTGATGGTCTGCATGGCCGGATGATGGGACTGCGAGGTAATGGGAGACTTGTGTGGGCCGGGTTTTAGAGAGAGAGAATTCAGTTAGAGAGAGATACGGGATCTTTATCTGGGCTCTTCAGTTGAGAGAAAGACGGGGGAGAAAGGCGATGCAGAAAAAGGAAAGAGATAATCGCAGCCGGTGCTGGGTTCTAGAGAGAGCATGGACGGCCGCTGTTGGGTTTTGGTTGAGTTTAAGAGAGAAAATTGGAGGTGCATGTAGTTGGTACAGCTGGACACATGGGTGAAGGGAGGGACGTGCATGATGGGTTATTGGATGGCTGGGATTAAGTAGAGAAGAAGAGAGTTGGGTATGATAAGGAGAAAGGGTGACGTGGGAGTTGTACTCAGATTGGTTAAGAGAGAGGTTGGGATTGGTTTTTGTTCATAAAATAAAAGAAAAATAAAATAAAGAAAACGAAAAGGTGGCAGCAAGCTGTGTATGATTGGGATTTCATGAGAGGACTTTGTTGTGGACGTTTGGGATTCTGCATGGGGTTTTGCATGGGTTGGAGTTGTGTGGATATTTGGACGGTTAATTTACGAGCGGCCATGATAACTAGGTTGTATGAGCACGCATGGGATCCGAACGGCTAAGATCCAGTAGGTTAGTACTTGTATGGATTTAAACAAGGTATAGAATTGAGATAGAGAAAGAGAAAAGAAAGAAGAGGAGAGGGGAGGAGAGAGAAAAGGTGGTAGATCTGTGTGTTCTCCTGATTTGTATCATGCAATTCGTCCACCCGATGAAATCAATTCTCCGCCAAATCTTGCATTGTAATTATCCTTTGCTTCATTGTTCTTCAGAAAATGTCTCCAAACGAGCTGTGGATCCTCTATCGACTTGCCGTGAGAATATCCATCACTTTAAAACGATGCCCTTGGGCTAGCTGCATCAAGAACCAGATTAATTTCCTGAAAAACACACATGAAATAACGAATGTAAGGTTACAGTGCAATTATCGATGAAAATGATAATTTGGACTTTCGAACTCCGTATTTTTCATGCATGTATCATATGAGTACGAACCAATATACCGTTATGTTTGTATTAAAGTCTACTATATAGTGGTGCAAAGAAAATGATGCGCTTTACGAGTATATAAAAACTTTTACGTAGGAAAGTGATGATAACGCAGAAAGAAATAAGCGATAAAATGCATTATTTGGAGACTTAACACACCCCCCAACCAGCTTTTTGCTAGTCCTCGAGCAAAATAAGCGAGAATTCAATGGTGAATCTAGAGTTTCAGGAGGATGATCCTCTGAACTATGACGAAGCGATAGTATCCTCTGACCATGCAGCATGGCAGGAAGCCATGGAGGCAGAACTAATATCGATGTCCCAAAACTCGGTCTGGACACTTGTAACACCGCCTCACAACATTAAATATGTTGGGTGTAAGTGGGTGTACAAAAGAAAAAGAGGTCCGGATGGTACCGTTGAGACTTACAAAGCTAGACTAGTCGCTAAGGGTTATACCCAGCGAGAATGGATCGACTATGACGAAACCTTTTCGCCAGTGGCTATGCTTAAGTCTATCCGGATTCTCTTGTCCATTGCAGCCCATTATGATTAGGAGATCTGGCAAATGGACGTCAAGACCGCATTCCTCAATAGAGATTTGGAAGAAGACATCTATATGTCTCAGCCTCCAGGCTTTGTTGCAAAAGATCAGGAAAGTCTGGTGTGCAAGTTGCAAAGGTCCATATATGGACTGAAGCAAGTATCCAGAAGTTGGAACATGCGTTTTGATCAGGCTATCCAGTCATATGGATTTGAGCAGAACGTGGATGAACCATGTGTTTATAAAAGGAGCGATAAGACTGCAGTAGTTTTTCTAGTGCTTTACGTAGACGATATCCTGCTCATTGGAAACGATATTGGAACGTTGTCTACTGTGAAGGTGTGGTTATCCTCTTAATTTGACATGAAAGACCTGGGTGACGCGAGTTATGTTCTGGGGATCAAGGTAACTCGAGATCGCCAGAACAAGACTCTCTCGCTGTCACAGTCAGCCTACATAGATACTATCTTGGTCAGATTCAGTATGCACAACTCCAAGAAGGGACTGGTTCCATTCAGATATGGAATGAAATTGTCCAAGGATCAGGGTCCTAAAACTCCTGAGGAGAGAGCAGAGATGCAGAAGATACCTTATGCTTTGGCTGTAGGGAGTCTGATGTATGCTATGCAGTGCACAAGACCAGATATATGCTATGCAGTAGGCATGATGGGCAGGTATCAGTCAAATCCGGGTCCAGGGCACTGGACTGCTGTGAAAAGTATACTCAAGTATCTCCGTAGGATAAGAGATTATGAGTTAGTTTACTCTTCATAGGAACTGATGCCGATTGGATATACAGATTTTGACTTTACGTCAGATCCGGAATCCAGGAGATCGACGTCAGCGTTTGTGTTTTCATTAGGAGGAGGAGCTGTCAGTTGGAGGAGTGTGAAGCAGGGATGCATCGCGGATTCGATGACAGAGGCTGAGTACGTTGCGGCGTGCGAAGCAGCTAAGGAGGCGGTGTGGCTCAAGAAGTTCCTCACAGACTTAGGATGCGTACCGGGAGCTCAAGATCCTATTGTCCTTTACTGTGACAATAGTGGAGCGGTAGCGTAATCCAAGGAGCCAAGATATCACCAGAAGAGCAAGCATATCAAGCGAAAATACTACATTATCTGAGAGTTGCAGAAGCGAGGGGAGGTTGCAGTGACTTAAGTGGAGTCTGCAGATAACATAGCGGACCCTTTCACAAAGGCGTTACCGACCAAGGCTTTTGAGAAGCACGTGGATGCCATGGGAGTTAAGATTGTTGTTCCCTGCTAGGCCAGGTGGGAGATTGTTGTAGCTCGTGTGTCCTTAGCGTGGATTTTCTGTATTAACATTAATAAAGATGACTTTGGTTATTGGTTTAATTAGAATACTACTCTGGTATATGATAATACTCATATAATAAACGACCCTAGGGAACACAGTAGGCCACTGAGGCGCATCGATCTATGCTTGGGAGACCCAGTGGACCAGTTCTATGTAGACCTGGAACTAGTTCACAGCTTAGGTAATGTCGGTCGCTTCACCGAGAACAAGCTGTTGGCAGGTAGATGATGTGGTGAAGTCTCCACCACGGAAACGTGGGATTCCCATTCACCTGACCAAGCATGATGATCGTGTTGGACAGGAACCAAGACAGTGCACAGTTTAGTGATTCAGACACTGGTGCATAAACCGTCTTACTACTATAGATAATCTGTCCTTAACCCTGAGGGACCATGTTCACTGGGCCAACTAGTTGTGTGGTGCTTTGATGTGCCAACGTGTGCGGACCTTCCATAGTCTAATACCACGGTACGTTGGGTTACCCGGCTGACGCTTGAGTGACATGTAATCCCTACAGGTTATCCGACGTCCACTGTTGGATGAGTGCGTTTTGATGAGTCAATCTGTCCACACAGTTAACCTAGGCCTGGTGGTTGTCAGTATGACTGACGATGTTTCGGATGCTAAGCATAGCACCGGAAGGTGTGTGGTGTTATAGATGACAAGTCATCAAACCCTAGTCAGATGATCGATTGAGATCTGACGATGCTCCCCACCGCCCGAGTCGTATCATGGCACCAGAAATAGGAGGGACTAAGGATTATCGGAGTATAGTAGAGAACAGGGTTACGAGGGAGTAACATAAGTTTAGGATCACTAGAGTTTAACTCGCGTCGCACTCTGAGTGGCTACGCGGGTTAATCGGATTAGGGCTGATTAACGGAACTTTCGGTGTGTCACCGGAACAGTTAATCAGGGATCCGGTTGGAGCTAGAGATCCCGAACCCTGAAGGTTCCACCCTGTCGTTACGTATAGGAATTATTCCCCGACCTGGTTGGATACGTTGGATGCGAAGTAGCGCGATGGAGCGCAAGCCCGGAGCCTAAGAACCTAATTCACATGTGTTATGGGCCGTAGGGGTATTTTGGTAAATACTGAAATATGGCTCAGAACACATTTAATATGCATCTTAGTATGAGCGGAATAATTCCAGGAGCTCATAGGTGCTGACGGAACTCGATTCCGAGTAGAGCACCTCACTCAGTCTCTCTTTCAGTTTTTCACTTTTCGTGAAGGGCGTTTTCATCCAGGCTTCACGATAGACATTGAAAATCCCTAAAACCGATCTCCCTTTATCCTAACCTACTAGGGGCCGGCCCTAGCTTCCTTGAAGCACTAGGGGACCGGCCCTATAAGTAGAATAGGGAGAGGGAGGGCCGGCCTTAGTGCCTCCTCTCCTCCAAAAATTCGAACCCCCCTTTTGTCCTCCTCCTTTGTGGTTTCGGTCAAGAAAAAGAGAGGAAGAAGAAGGGAGAAGAAAGAGGAAGGAAGGAGAAGGAAGAAGAGAGAAAGAGAAGGAGGAGATCTCACGACTAGCCATCGTCTTCGCAACGAATTCCTTTGTCGGCTCGTAATCCTTGCACTCAGAGATGGGATTTCGAGGATTCTTCAATTCGCAAAGGACAAGGTGCTATCCGACAGTTTCCCTTGTGATTCAAGTGCGGTTCTTCATCGTTCCGTCATCTCCGGATCATAGATCCATAAGGTATGATGATTCTAAACATCTAACTAGATGCATGGATGTCTTCCGTAGATCGTAGTATGCCTCTAGGGTGTCCGCACATATGCTAAGATCATAGATTTGTATGTAGATTGTTTTGTAGAATTAATTGTAATGAAATATACACCGTATGATCTTCGAATCTATCTTTTGCTTCCGCTGCGACTCTGATAAGCGGATCCAATTCCAACACAACCATCTCTGGCGATGAATCGCATTCGACCGCAGCCATCTTCGGCAATGAATCGCACTCTAGCAGTCCTACTGACATGCATTCCTACGACCGGCAATGGGCAAGATGAATCGCACTCCAGCCCCCCCCCTCTCTCTCTCTCTCTCTCTGAGTTCAGAAAAAGTGGTGTGTTCTTTTTAGCTGAGAAGGGTCTGCAATCGTAATAGGATCGATGAGGGCTTTTTCAGCCGAGGAAGGTTTACAATGATTGTCGGATGGCAAATTAGTGGGAAGGTTACCTTCCATCACTTTTCATAATCTTAATGAGTTTTCTCTTTTGTTCTTAATGAGTTTACCTTTTTATCATTTAATTTCAATTATTTTTCTTCTTTTTTCTTCTGGTTTTATTACCATGGTAAAGCTACTCTTTGTTGATTTTACGTTCAAATTTAGAGATGATCTTATAGTTTTTTTCATATTTAATTTTTGGATTTGATATGTAACCTGATTTATTTAAACTTCATATCTAATACAGGAAGGTTCAACATTTGCTATAATTAAGTATACATATGAGAATTGACAACTTCGGTATGATGAAGAATATTTTCTCCGGTTATTGCGGATATCTGATGCGGAGATTTTTTTGCCCCTTCCCTTTTCCGTTTTCTTTGTAAGAATTGTTGGATTGAAAGGTTTGATAGGGATGTATTTTTGTTTTCTGTTAGAACCAGTCTGAAGCTTAGGCACCGACCTCCGACCTCTAGGGCAATAATTTCTATTCAATAAATATTGATGCTCAGTCTTTAGTGCAGTTCACCTATGGATTGGCCACATGGGGTAAATTTTTTATTTTTTGTTACATGTGTTTTTAGTAAGGTGATATATCTGTCAAATTATTGTTGGAAATAAATCCATGGTAGAGACCCGCAGCGGAAGCAAAGTGAAGGTCCGAGGACCGTGAGCGGTGTGCGTTACATATCAAAATTTTCATCGAAACGATCTACATACGCGTGTATGAATCTAGCATGGCAACTACGCGAACCCCTAACGACGATCTAACACGAAAGAACAATCTAGCATGTATGCATGTTCTAATTATGTTAGATCTACTTGTTAGAGATCATACCTGCGTGCGGAATCTTTCACCGCGACAAATTTCTTCTTTGTTGATGGAGACGGGCTACGGATCTGCTCGATATAGCTTCGGTGCGACGGCCATAACTTTTTGCTCAGAACTCCGATTGGGCTAAAATTTGGATTGCAGGTAGCCAACTTCGAGATGCAACTTTTGCAACAAGTTTCACGTCGTTTGGACTTCTTTAGCTCCCGGAATCACAGAAATAACGCTGATTTTCTGTGCAGATTCTGGACAGCAAAAGGTTGCGGGAGACGCCTTCTAGTTCACCCGATCTCACACGATGCACGGCACCTCGTCGATGGATCTCTGAGTGCCTCCATACGACGAGCCTTCTCCTTCTATGAAACACCACGTGAGGAAGACGAGTCGCCATCCAATGACGTAAGCGAGGGAGAGAGAGACGAGAGAGGAGATGCGAAGAGAGGAGATGCGAAGAGAGGAGAGGGGGTGGCTAGGGTTTCCCCCATGGGTTGGGCCGGCCCTAGGGCTTGCATGGCTCATTAATTTCGTCCCCCTCTCTCTCCCTATTCCTTATATAGGGTCGGCCTTATCCTTACGGATAAGCCTAGCGGATAGGATCGACTGATTCAAACCTCTCCCTATATATCTCTTCTTTTATCTCTATCTTTTCCTTGTTTTCGAAAACGGTCAAAACCAGACCGTTTTCTGCACCTCATGATCGACCCTTTCATCGGAGGCAACAACCTCTTGAAACTAATAGGGCCGGCCTTGACCAGTCTCTCAACACTTAGGGCCGGCCCCCCTAGTGTATGGTGGCACATGGTATGACCAAAACGCCCTTATGTCACTAGTTGGTCGTTCCTCGTGTACGAGACTTTACAAGGCACACATAAGTGAAGTGCACCAGTGATTTCACTATTCTCTGAGGTTCCCGTAGGGTGCCCTAGTGAAGTCAACTAGTCAACTCGCAACATGTCCCGGTGCATCGCACCCATGTGGCAAAGTCCACTTATGACAAGGAATTGCTACATGCGTCTCTGCACTAACCTAGGGTTTCCCCTTAGTGCACACACGTAGCTACGCATCTACCGTGCACTAGTGCGAAGCACTCACGGAGCGTAGGTTTGGAATTCTCGCTTCCTCTAACTACGTTCTGTGTTTCGATGAGATGGTATAAGAACCGTACATAATGTCGATAAGGTGGAACCTTCAGGGACAAGGGTTTATGGCTTCTAACTCAGACTCGATCGACACACTACCCAAGTGTACTATCGATCCTCTGAGTCCGAGTTAACCTGCGTAGCCACCCAGAGTGCGACGCAGGTTGCACTCCAATTCCCCCGGACTTACTATGTTCTCCCTTATACCCCTACTCTCCGCTTAGTATGGTAAACTCGCTGTCCCTCCATCTGGTGCCATGATGCAACTCGAGCGGTGGAGAATACCATCAGACTCGAGTGCTCATATGACTCGGTTCCTTCCAGGTTGACCATATACATCGTACCTTCGATTACTCTTCCGAGCAACCGGATCCATCACCAGTCCAACTGATGACCACCTGGCCAGGGTTTAATACGACGTAGGTCAGACCAAGGAACGCACCTCCCGTTAGGGGTGTGGATAGCCTGCAGGAGTGACATGCTGATGCAACGCCAGCCGGGTAACCCAGTACACCGTGGTTTTGGATCACTGCATCCGGATCCTCACACATTGGTGCGCCAAAGCACCACACAACTGGTTAGTCCACCAGACATGGTTCCTCAGGGTTTAGGACCGTTTTACCCTAAGCAGAAACACGGTTTAGTGCACCGGTGTCTGCTCACCTATCTGTGCACCGTGTTGGTTCCGTTCGGCCACAGACACTGTGCCTGGTAATGACCGTGGTGGAGACACCCACGCTCTGTCATCCCAACAGCTTAACCTGATAGGGCGACCAACCCTAATCAGAGCTGCGAACGTATTTAGGTTACATGGGACCAGTCCCTTGAGTCTCCCACTCAAGAGGATTACCATGTAGCCATGGCTCTCTGTTCTGTAATCAGAACACGTACTAAGGTACGTACCAATATGCAATCCTATACTATCAACCATACATAGCTAAACTATAGGTTTTTACAAGCTATAGACCTCACCAATTCTAACAATTATCAGATGATATCTTTTATGAATATTTAGAATTTAGTGTTTTAGTATTTTATTATTCTTTAATTTGGAGTTTGGTCAATACAAAAGCCAGGCGAGGCCCGGGCTCCACTCAACCATCTAATGCTCCTCCCATGGAATTCTGCTCGCTCCACTCAGCCATTTGATAGAAGAATTTTTGGGTAGAACGGAGGCCTGATATTTTAACATCAATGCTAAGTAACTTATTAAGAAGGAGGCCGCTACAGTACTAATATGATCGGCTCATCTAGATTCCATACTTTCTTAAGTCTTTGGAGTTAGGCGCCGAATAACCGCAAACTTTCTTTGAGTCGAGCTCCTCTACCACATCCGCACCCGACTCCCTCACGGACCCCACCTACCCATCTCAAGAACCTTTGCACGTCATCCTCTTTCTTTTCCCAATTCACCCCAACTGAATCAATCATCATAGCCGTCCATGAACCAACCAACACATGCATAGGTTCCAATTTGATCCCCATTAAAGCTACGCATGCATGTAACCATTTATCTCTCTCCATAATAACTATGCAAATTAATGTAGCATGCATGACATTCACAATCATTCCCTCTCTTCCAAAGAATTCTTTCTCATTTAATTTTTGAGCTTATTTACTCTTCCCTCTTTTCTCTCTTCCCTAAAACTATCCATGTATTCATGCACGACCTGATCGCAATCTTCCCTCTCATCCGACTTCCTCTCTCACGATCTCCTACCTTCTCTCGTGTCCAGCTGCAATCGAAACCGCAACCTTCACACACACTCTCTCTCTCTCTCTCTCTCTCTCTCTCTCTCTCTCTCTCTCTCTCTCTCTCTCTCTCGGACCTAATCGGAGAGATGTGTAGTGTGGTAGTGGATCCGGAAGCGAATTGCCTCTCTTGGGTTTCAATTACCTTGAGTTGCTTATTGCTTTTCGAGAGTTCGAATTGCTTACCTGTCCATGAAGGGGTGGCATGGGCGAATCCATGAGTCGGCTCGGCCGTGCTATAGTCCGGCCGAGATTTGAGAAAGTCCTTGTAAACCCAGCCCAGTTCAGCCCTCCTCCGCTCAGTAGCCCGTCATGCCTAGCCCAGCCCAGCCAGTCCGCCGTCAAAAAAAAGAAAAAACACACAGTAGCTGTGCCCCTTGCCCTTTTGTCGAGAAGCGGCATCAAAAATCCTTAACAAATCCTCTGTGTGTGTGTGTGTGTGGCAAAGAAGAGGTGCAACGGATGTGGAGGCCGGACTAGCAAAGCGAGGAGGGGCAGCCGACGACGACTTGGTGGACCTAGTGCCTAGTGGTGTTGCTTGATGGCGTCGGCGCTACTCGAAGAGGATCTCGAAGTAAAAATGGAAGCTTTTGTATGAAACATTTGACAACTCATCATTTTAATTGCTAAATTAGGAGAAACAAAATTTGAACACATAAAGAAATAATCAAAGGAATCCATATTTTCAAATACAATTATGCATAACATTTTGTTGCCTTGAGATCTTTAGAGCCTAATATCTCATTAACTTATTATACTAAAATTTTCTCGTTTCGTTGATGTTCACTTAAAATTTTTTGCTCAGTATGTCTTTATTGTGTATAGTAAATACTTCATTATTAAAAAAATTAGTTTAGCTTCAGCCCAGTCCAAAAAAAATTTCTGGCTACACCCTTGAGGGGCGGTTTTCTTTTGTAGATTTCTTCGCACGTGTGTGTAATTATTGCGGTCTGTCCTCCAATGATCTTAGGTCTGTTATGGCGGATCCCCTCCAATCAGACGCTATTCAAATCTTTATTCTATGTTCCCGTGGATTGTGGGTGTTATACCTCATCGCGGGTAACCCACGACCCTGACGGGCGAGGTTTCCTCGGGATCGCCTAGCCTGACATGTATCTCGGCTGTTACGGTGTCTTCTGATCTTTCCTCGCTTGATGACGGTTCTTCGGCGCTGATCAGGTCGGGCCAGTCGTGTGGTCGGATAGCCGAGCCAGCACCACGACCTACCCTGCTCCTCCCCCGATCTGGCTCCCGTCGAGGAGCTCAGGTTTCTCTGATCTCCTCCCCGGGCTCAATCTTCTGCTAACAGAGCAGCTCGCGGGCCGGGTTTGGTTGACTTGGGCACGGTTCATGCTATCGGGTCCCACAGATCTCCGCACTAGACCAGACAGCGGTACATCTGGTGGGCGTGACAGAAAACCTCTTCTACAATGCCGATGGGGGAACTCAAAGGGTCGTTGTATCTGTAAGAACGAAAGCAGGAGCTCCGGGCAAATCCAATCTTAGGACAGCGTCTTGCACCTCGACCCAGCCTACTTTCTCTCCCTTAATCTTCATGCATATATGTGCTAAATAAGTTATTCTATGTTCTACTCATTCTACATAGATTTAGATCTTCTTATCTAAACATTGCATGCTATAATCCAGCTTAACCTTAATCTTCATGCATATATGTGCTAAATAAGTTATTCTATGTTCTACTCATTCTACATAGATTTAGATCTTCTTATCTAAACATTGCATGCTATAATCCAGCTATAAGCTTTAGCCATTGGTTTAAATGATTAATTGTTGTTACTGATTTTGAAAGTTATCAAATATAGTTGATAGCATCTAATCTCATTGTCCTCTAAATCTGATATTTGCATCTTAATAGCCATCTTAATCCGTGTTTGCACAGGATCCAATCAATACCTTCGTGACTAAATCCTTGAAGAGTTTTCTGTGGAGTGGAAGAAGAACAGGCCCCCCATCTCCCCCCCCCCCCCCCCGACCCACCTCAAGACCAGCATATGCATCCTCAGCTTCGTCAATCTGCTCTCCCCAAATGGGTTTCCTTTGCTTCCGCCTCTGGAGTAGATCCGGGGTCCTGGCCTTCCCGGGTTTCTTCGATCCGAGCTGCTTGATCTTTTCCGAGCTGGGTCTCGATGGGTTCTTGTGTGCATCTCGAGACGTCCAGAGTTTGGAAGGGTTTGTGCTCTTGGAGGGCAGGGCTCGTGGATTGGGAGGGGCTGATTTGGCGGTTCTTGGGAGGGTTCTGGATCTGGGGAGGGAGTCCTTTCACCTTTGTCGATGAGCTCGACAAGAGGAAGCCGAAGCAGCCCCTTCTTGTGGCCTCCGCCGATACGCGAGGCCGTGGAACCGAGCTGCCGTTGAGGTCCATCAACGGGTTCCTTGCGCTCGGCTTCTTGATTAGGGTTTCCTCCGGGCTCTTCGTCCCGAGCTTCGCTGCTCTGTTCATGGCGTCTCTCTCTCTCTCTCTCTCTCTCTCTCTCTCTCTCTCTCTCTCTCTCTCTCTGCAACTGGCTAGTGATCCGTTGGTTAAACTTAAAAACCTTCTTTTGAAATGAGAGGAGGGGGAGCCCTTAAAAAATTGGGATCATTGCTGTTTTTTTATTATAATTATAAAGAACCCAAATCGCCATGTGCAAGGAAAGCCGATCCAGGTATTCCACCTGGTGATTCCAACCACCGCTGATCGATCAATGGCAACAGGAAATGGACGGATGTGATCGTGGTAACTTCATTGTTTAGCTCCATGTAGGAGACGGGAAGCAGCACGTCTCCTCTCTCTCTCTCTCTCTCTCTGCTGCGCCATGGGAGACGCCGAGAAGAAGAAGATCATCATCGACACCGATCCTGGAATCGGTAACCTATAAACTAATCCCCGGACTAAAATTCTTGATTTGCCAATCCTTTTCTTTTCTCCTTGTTATTCTATTTGAGCTTGGACTGTTGGTGTCCAGATGATGCCATGGCAATATTTGTGGCCCTGAGATCGCCGGAGGTGGAGGTGATCGGGCTGACGACGATCTACGGCAACGTCTATACGACTCTGGCAACAAGGAATGCCTTGCATCTTGTAATTTTCTGCCTTGCATCTCGTAAATCATAGTAACAAAGTTCTCCTAATTTTTTAAAAAATCTCCGAATCTGTTCACATTAAGGGTCTGCGAATAAACCGGTGATTAATCTTCCGCGAATAATTCTTCAAAAACACATGAAAAATCCTTAAACCTTCAAAAATCCCTAAACAATCCTGAAAATTCTAAATAACCCGGAAAAAAGACTCCCAAATCTTTTCCGAATTTGTCGGAACTAAACCGAATTGAACCATCACCAAAAATAATGCCGAATCTGAACCATGTTACTATCGTAATTCGTCGATCGCAGGGTTTCTTTATTAGGGCTTCACGTTATGAATAATCTAGTCTTCATGGAGATTATACTAAGTTTCCAGGATGCAGCTGTAACAACAGTATTGTGGGGTAGTACTCTAAGTCTCTAACAGATTAATGTTGCAAGTTATCAACTATTCTGATCTTGTGAAGATGAAGGAAACTGAGACCCTAGGACTTGATATCATGATTCATGATGGCAATGGGAAAGTTTTGGTGAAGGGCTTCATGCTTTTGTAGTTAGCGAAACGCTATAAATTGCTTTGAGAGCTAAACAATTAGAAGAGGGACAATCAAAAAATTATGTATACCTTTCCAATTAGTAATTGCATTTTGTTGTTTAAATTTATGGATTTTTTTAAAACAATATTAAAAAAATAAATATTTAATTGAATAGCGGTTAGGGCTGGCAATTTTAGACCCGACACGGCAGACCCGACACGACCCGACACGAAGTTAGCGGGTCTGGGTCAGGGCTAAACGGGTTCGGGTTGTAAACGGGTCGACACGATAGACCCGTTTAATAAACGGGTCGGGTCCGGGTTTAGGGTCTGGACACGGTAGACCCGGGAAGACTCGTTTAGTATTCAACGGGTCGTGTCGGGTCGGGTCTACCCGCAATCCGATACTATAATATATAATACCAGCGGGTCTTTCGGGTCAGGTCGGGTCGAGTCGGATTGGGTCGGATCGGGTCAATTGAATAGTCCCGGGTGATAAATGGGTCTTACTGGGTCTACCCGTTTATTAGCGGGTCGGGTACAGGTTTAGGATCGATTAGTTAAACGGGTCGGATCCGGGTCTGGGGGTTTTGGACATGAACCCGACTAGACACGACACGAACCCAACACGACCCGACCCATTGCCACCCCTAATAGCGGTTGACCAAAAGTATTTAACATACCAGTGTTACGACATCCGTGTGGTCTGTTAGCATCATAAATCAGAGGCCACGTCCGATTTTTTTTTTCCTTTTGATGCCCGACACCTGTAAAACCTGGCATCTAAGCTGCTGATTTTAAAGTTAGTATTCTGGATATCGGTTTTAATGAAAAACCCTACGCCCCTTAAGATGCAGTTCCAACATTTAACCGATTTTGCAAAAGGGTTTTCTATTAAAACTGGTATCCGGAATACGACTTTAAACCCGGCAACCCGGATGTCGTTACGAGCATCAAAAAAAAAAAAAATCCGATATGTCCTCCGCTTTACGGCGTTTACAGACCACGTGGATGTCAGAACGCTAGTCTGCTAAATACTTTTGGTCAACCACTATTAAACTAAATATTTATTTTTAATACTATGTTGGGAAAACCCCTTAAATTTATACTTTTGTAGATTCTTTTATATATGAGTTCCATTTGCTAATCTATAAATGACAATTTTTTTACTGGTTTAGTTGGAGGTTGCAGAGAGGAACGATATTCCAGTTGCTGAGGGTTCTCATGTAACGATCACGGTATGGGTTTATTACAAGGTTATTTTTGAAGCGACAGCTTCTATTTTATATTCTTTTCTTCAATTTAGTTTACATCGGTGCATAGAATTTAACATCAGTGTCTGGTTTGGAACATAACTCATTTAGAGGACAATTTAATATCATTTGTTGCTTGATTATTATGGTTAACAGTCTCAAGCTAGTGTGTTTAGAAGTTGGTAATATTATTGATTATTATGCTTCACACACACGACTTAATTTTTTTGACATAAAGATATAAGTATGTAGAAGTAGATTATTTCTATGGTGTTGACTATCAACTGTAAAAAAAGGCCAAGCTGTCAGATATATGTTATGTTTTTCAACTTTTTCTTGCTCTACCAATGCTAGCGATCCTTAATGGCTGTCACATTTTCACAATTACATAAAAGAATGGATCTAATTCTTCTAATTTCTGAGAAGGGTCCTGAAAATGTTGACACTGAATTAGAAATAGGGGATCGGGAACCATACAAACTTGTTCATGAATTATATAGAAAAATAATTTTTGACCAGTAAGCCATGATATATGTTGCTTGGGTACTTGTAGGAGTTGGACTCTATTGAGATTTGAGAGATGATTGGACTCCCTGGACAACAAATAATAGTATTCAATAGCATGGCTGTATTTTCGGTTATGATGTGTGCATGTGTATGCATATTAATTTATTAAAGAAAATAGGGAATATATATGTCTCTTATAAAACAATAACAACAATGAACGATAAATAATGTATAGCATCATCTACCATTGGTTATGCCAAATATGAGCATTGTGAACCCATAGAGATAAATTCTTGTAGGCGCAACCTATAATCAAGGTCATCCATATATTTTACCGATGTTCCTGTTTGTTGGATTGTTAGTAATCTAGTCACAGAGGTAAAAAAATACTATAATAAACAACCAAATTCTTTCAGACTTAGTTCAGATATTTTTGAAAAATCATGACATTTCAGAAAGTCGGGAAATAGTTGTGTAGCAAACACTTTCTGAATAAGTTTTCTAAAAGTCGGAGATTTTGGTAACAAAGCTTAACACGGTTATGACTAGCAAAACAACATAATCTATTGTTTGTTGATTCGACGGTTTGACAACCCTTCTAATTTTACTCAAATGCTTTCTTGATAGATCTTCCTGAAGATTTAGGGTCTATTTTGAGATGTGATCATCATGGTGATTATGAGAGTGTTGATCAAGACTTCCCCCAATAAGTGTTTAATGCAGAGTTGCCAACAGATTGGAAAATATTATTTAAGAATCATATGCCCTGGCCAGCCAATTCAATTGACCAATTTGCTAGGCCCATAAACAGGTGCAGATGAAAGTTTGACTAGGTGTAATCAGTAAAAGTTGTAGGCTGGAGTCTGCAGGGCAACAAGTCCCATTTGGGTCATTTGGCTGTATGAACAGTGCTTATCTACAGCTTGTTATGTCATCATTTTGATAGGGATCTGAGTGTGGTTTTTTATGTATTCCTTTTCTGGTGATCAAATATCTATCAGGAACTTAATTTACGTATTGCAAATATTTCAATTTTTGCAAACATCAAACCTCCTTTGCACCATCTACCTAGATATTCTTTCACGTCCAGGGGTGATTTCTCATCCAATTTGATTTCTCTCTCTCTCTCTCTCTCTCTCTCTCTCTCTCTCTCTCTCACACACACACACACACACACACACATAATGTTCAGGGGTGGATAAAAGCCTCAGACTAAAGATGATTGGGTCTGAATACGAGTTTGTCAATATTTCTGGAGTTCTGGACACATTCTCCTAATTCGATTGGAACTTGTTGGACTCTAATTTTGCTAGTTTATTTAAATAAATTTGTGGTGTCTTGGAAGTTCCTTCTAACACATAAGAAAAAGCTGCATGCAAACCCCTCCCCCCCCCCCCCCCCCCCCCCTGGGCCCCTCCTCCTCTTCATCATATTTGGTTTATGTTGTAATGAACGAGTAAAAGGTTCTTCATCTTTCTTCCCTATGCACATGACATTTGAGCTTTGCTATGCATCCATGGTTCCCATACTGATATTTTTATGACACGGACATGCATCAGGATTTAATTGCAACAATAGAGCTTACTTCATTTTTTATGAATGTGAAAAGAAAGGTACAAAGCTTCGAATTGCTGATTTTGTTCATGGTGCCGACGGGCTTGGAAATCAGAACTTCCCTCCACCAAAGGGAAAACCAATTGAACAATCAGCTGCTACTTTTCTTGTTGAACAAGCGAATTTGTATCCTGGAAAACTTACCGTGGTTGCACTCGGCCCACTTACAAATATTGCCTTGGTCAGTTTCTTGTTTACTTGAGCTTGTACTCTGAATATACTGCATCTACTTAAACTTTTTTTTTGGGCAATGAACCAGGCCATTCAACTTGATCCTGCATTTCCAGAAAAGATAGGACAGATTGTTATTCTTGGTGGTGCATTCTCAGTAAACGGAAATGTTAATCCAGCAGCGGAGGCTAATGTATGCTTAATATATTTGTACTGCTTTTTTCATTTCTTTCCCATCAACTCTGACATAACATGAATGGGATATAGCGTGTTGGTTGAAGTTATGTAACTTTTAAGATTCAATTGAGATCTTTTTCTTTCCATCAAGAGCTTTCTTTTCTAATACTAGCAAGTGGATGATTGTAATTCTTGGGAAAACACATTCCTTTCGTTATGAAGATAAGCTGTCAGTCTAAAGCTTTTCAGTCCGACACATTTCATGAATCATTTAGTTTCTACTTTTAATTATATATCTACTACGAGCAATATAGCTTGTATACAACATGATTAGATTGAGGAAACTTAACCTTTCTATTGTTACTTATTCAATCTTTTCTCTGTATCAGCTGCCTTTACCAGATATGATTTCCTTAGAGAAATTTGATTTAGATTTAAGCCTATCAGTTCCTTAGAGAAATTTGATTTAGATTTAAGCCTTGCATTGAAATTTGGCTATCATCAACCCTTGTTTTGATGTATTTTGTGTCGAAGATCCTTGTAATTGGTGCTCTTTTAATTTACAATATAACCATTAAGGGCCCATTCGGTTGTGCGGTTTGGGGGCTCAAAAGCACTTCGAGGAGGCTAAGTGTGTTCAGACGTGTTTGATAACTGCTTAAAAATGCTTTTAGGAGAACCAAAAGTATTTTCACCAAAACACCAGACCCAAGTTTTGCCCTAAAAAAAGGCCTTTAGTAGAGCAATGAGCACTTTGCTAAATGCAACCGCATAGCCAAAGGGGCCCTAAATCTACTTGCTTTTCTCTTCTAACTATGAATGGTGATCATTTAATAAGACAATTTATCGTCTATTTTTGGTCTATGGGTAAGCAGATCTTTGGTGACCCAGATGCTGCTGACATTGTTTTCACCAGTGGGGCTGATATTTTGGCTGTGGGAATAAATGTTACACATCAAGTTGTATTAACAGGTACACATTTCATATCCCTATAATAGGGCATTTGTTGTTGAAATGTATAGTGCTTAGGCTTTGAAATTGAGGCCCAATGTTTTTTGATGGACAGCCATGTGTTAACTTATAACTGATTCAAGATCTTTTGTAGATAAAAGTGTGATCCAACGGAGGTTTGTTTTTGTTGTTGCAATTGTGGATTACTTTTGCTTGTCCTCATCCTATTTTGAACCATGACCTTGCTCTTCACCTTGGCTTCCATTACTTGTGTTGTATCAATAACTTATTCACTTTGCCATAATCAGCTTACTGGATGTACTTCGATGTGTCCAATAAATAATGTGCATCTTCACGTGGTAATTTGCCATCATAGGTACCATAATTACATTTTTCTGTTGCTTGTTTGGAAGTAATAATGCTCTCCTTCCTTTTAGAAGTAATAATGTCCCCCTTCCTTTTGTCTAAAATTAATGTAATTTTATTACTTTTAATATATTTAATTATTATCTACAGATTCCTAGCATGAATTGAATAATATAAAGATAATTTACTGGGAACAGTTTATGGATAAAGTAGCTCGAATAAATCTCTCTAAATTAGTAGCCCAGCTATTGCCTGAAGTTTTAAGTGTTTTTATAATTTTTTAAGGGATGAATTTTAAAATGGTGATTACTGTTGCTGTCATACCTGTTTAATTGGACATCATACTGGGTCGCAATGCCATTGTTATAGACTATTGTTTGTCTTTCTTTTCTTCCATTTGTTTATAATCCTTTTCACATTTTGCTTGCTCTGTAAGTCTCTATCAAGAATTTTAAACACAAAGGCTCAATATTTAGTTTGCCTGAACTTATCTAACTTTCTCCTATGCTTGCATACTTTATAATAATATAGAGATCCGCCAAATTTGTTCTGTAAGTGAGTTGATTATGGCCATAACCTAAACAAGTTTCTTCTTTTGTTTTTTGAAATCCATGCAATATGAAGCGATTCACTATTCAGAGCCAATAGTCCTACTTCATCAATTAACTCATTGATAATGTGAGTCATGTGACACATTAATCATATGCATTGCAGAAGTTGATCGAAGCAAGCTTGCACAATCCAAAGGCAAATTTGCTCAATATCTGTGCAAGATCTTAGGAATCTATTTTTCGTATCACCATGATGCTTTTGCTACACAAGGTTTGCACTGGAGAAGCAAATGTTTAGGAACAATGTAAAGAGGGGAGTACTTCGGACATACTGATGTTTGTATTTGGTGGATGCAGGTGTTTACCTTCATGATCCCACTGCTCTTCTGGCAGCTGTTAATCCATCCCTCTTGACTTACATTGAGGGTGTGGTGCGGGTTCAGACAAGTGGCATCACAAGGGGGCTCACAATATTTGATAACACGAAGAAAAGGTCAGTAAATTTTGCTACTTACAAATTGAATACGGACATGTTCTTCTCAACATCAAAATAAAGAAATAAATTTTGCACTGTAAGTATATGCTTATTGCAGGATGTCTGAGACTGAATACTTAGTAACAGTTCCTAAAAGTCTGTGTCTATATAGATGTGGTTTTGAGAACAAAACTATTGACAGTGCCGTAATTAATAGCGTTGATGCTACTACCCATATTGATCAACGTTTTCTTAAGATCCACCTACATGTTGTGTTCACTACTAGGTAATTAGATGCCTTAGTGGGGCACTACATTTGATTATTTTTAAATGCTATTAGCATATAAATTGTTAGTGTAATTTTTGCATAGCCTTCTTAAATTATTCTTCATCATTAAAGCACTGCATATTTTGTCAAAACCTTTTCAATCCTTTCTGACTTCCATCAGCCTTATTGTATTCCCTCCATCCTGAACAAAAGATTCAGTTCCTAGACCGTGGGATCTTCTCGGTTTTTTTTGTGAACCATGTTAATTCCACCACCACTTTATTTTAAACTGATGCAATTCATAAGTCATTCCTTCATGCATACATTTTAGTCTCCATTCCTAGATTTACGTCACGTTCACCTCAATATACGCGTATGTTAAATTCTCATTTGTTTGGATCAGTGTTTTGAAAACTGGGCCGAACCGGTCGGTTGAACCGGTTTGGACTGGAACCGATTCAAAGTGTGAACCGGCCGGTTCTATGATAAATTTTTTTTTGACAATTTTTATGATAATAATTAGAGAAATTATGTCTCCTAGGCTTCAAGCATGTGGCCTGATGGATGAAAACTCTTAAAATAGGAAGGGTTCGCCAATTACAACCAACTCTTTTGCTGTTTTATGCTACAGATACTTACTATTTATTCTATGATTTGTCTGGTTCAACTGGTTGAACCACCAATTTGAACTGGTTTGGACCGGACTGGGGACCTTTTTGGTTTGATGTCTGCTTCGGTTTTGAGAACATTGGTTTGGACCTTCATGCACAATATTTTGACCCGCACAATATGGTGGGTCCTACTATTGCCACTGACCCATAAAGTATCGAAGTCATTCAATGATTGGACCACACTTCACAAGCGTCTTTATACTTCATACACTAATTATTAATTCTATTAAAAAAGTCTTTATTCAGCTTGAAGAATGTGTTTCATCTGAAACTTTTCACTGAAATGTTTTAGCTTTTGGCATATTGGACAAAAACGGAGGGTTGAAAGGTACATAACTTGTTTCAAATGCATTTCAGCTTGTTCGGACAAAAAGGACCTATTTCCTTCAAGAAACATGTTTTCAAAACACCTCATATTTTGTATGAGATCAACTAAATTGAAAATTTTTAGGTGTACTAATTCTGGGTTATTAGTTAACTTTACTTACTGATGTAATTCCATATTTTTATCTCGGTGAGCTACTTAGTTTATATTTTTGATAAATTGTGCTTGCTTTGAGGTATATTATCAAAGTTAGTAACATTATAGACAACTTCTTGCTCATTTTCAGCTACATTCTAGGCTTTTCTATTTTGTTTAATGCTAGGATTCCAATGAAAACTAGTACCAGCCATACAGTGGCACTTGATAAGTGCATGGACATTACAGAACATCAACCAGCAAAGTTTTCATGAGCTATAATGGGATAAAGGAAGAGGCAACATGTGTCATCTTTATGCTGTGTTATCAAAAGCATTGACAATCATAGATACATTACTTTTTTCTCCAAAATGCTTCCAGGTATGGAGAAGTCACGGAGTGGTCCGACAAGCCCACCGTCAAGGTTGCCGTCACAGTCGATGCTCAGGCTATCGTCAATTTGGTCATGGAAAGACTCATAAACTTGTAGCGCCTGGTGCTACGTTGTCAGCTGATCGGAGCATACGTGGAACAACACTTGACCAAGCTGGTCATTGGATTTCTGGTTGCCCTGTTTGATGATTCTTGTAAGCTGATGGTGGACACGAAACACGATGGATATGGCCTTGGATGCAGGCCTCAGTAAAATGTGATTTGCTGAATAAGATAACCAAATAATCCTGATGTAAGATGGACGGATGAGATCGTCAATCAATAGTATATGGGTGTTTCAGGAATAATATTAATAGCATATAAAATTTGAACCAATCTTTATTGTCTTGAATTAATCTGTAAATATCTTTGGAAGTATTGGATGATCATGAATACCTGAGATAGTTGAGTTTGCCCGAAGAAAAAATGTCGAGTTATTTGAAAATGCTCAATTATTTTGGATAATTTGTTAATGTGGATTATTGAGAAGTATTGGGTTGTTTTTTTTTATCTTAAGTTCCTTTAGCTACCTAGTTGTAATCTTGCCAAAAAAAAATAAAGAAATGACTATCTTAATGGTTATCAAGTCGGAAGTCGGAAAAAAATCGGCTATGGAAGAAGTCAGAAAAATTGAAAAAATAGGAAAAGAGTCGGGGAAAAAAAACAAATTATAAAGGATATGCATATAAAGATATTCCACCAGATTCTTTGAGTCCTACATGATAGGTTAAAACATTATTAATCAATATTACAACACATAAATCAGGATTAAAATATAAAAAATATATTATTTTTGGCAAAACATGATATTTCATAAAGTCTATAAAGTCTGGAAAGGGTCGTGTAGTAAATGCTTTTTGAATAAGTCTTCAAAAAATCGAAGATTTTGGTAACAAATTGACACGATTATGATTAGCAAAAGAGCATAAACATTTGTTTGTTTGACGGTTTGACCTTTCTAATTTTAGGCAAATGCTTTCTTAGTAGATCTTCCTAAAAATTTATGATCTATCTCGTGATACGATTATCATGGTGATTACGAGAGTGTTGATCAAGACTTCACCCAATAAGAGTGTTTAATGCAGAGTTGCCAGCAGATTGGAAGTAATCTTTAAGAATCATAGGCCCTGGCCATGGGTCGACGGTCCAAGTCGCGAGGCGACGTGATGTCGACAGTGTGATTATGCAGATATATGTGTGTGTGTGTGCACGCGTGAGCATGTGCGCGAGAGTCGAGCGTGCAAGTAAGAACAAGTTGCTTATTTAATAGTTAATTAATGATTTATATGTTATCGATCAAAGTTTGTCTTTGTAGCGACCCATCACTAGGTCACGAGACCCAACCGATCATTCAACCTAGGACTGATAGGTTGCCCCAAGCACCGATCCAACTCGATCTAATCATCTCGATTCCCGAAACCCTATGCCGTCACCCCCTAGCCCCACCCATGTCTCCATCTCATCTCGATTCCCTTTTATTTTCTCTTGATCTTAATCTACGAAATCATGTTTTCTCTTTAACGTCGACCTCTGGATTTCAATCCGATGTACCACACCAAACCCCTCCACTCTAATCGCCCAAAACCCCTAACTCATCCAACCAAACACCCATTTATCAAAACAAAACAAAATCAAATCCCCTCCAAACAACACCTGTGCATACAAGTAGGGTCGCAATCCTTGACCCGACCCGCCAATCCGATCCAAAGTTAGCGGGTTTGGGTTTGGCCTAAACGGGTTTGGGTCATAAACGGGTCGACCCGATTGACCCGTTTATTTAATGGGTCGGGTTCGGGTTTGTACTTATGATCCGATTGACCTGACTTGACCCGTTTACCAAATGGATCGTGTCAACCCGACCCGACCCGAGCCAACCCGATCAAACCCGGCCCAATCCGACTTGCCTTGACCCAACCCGGTAGGTTTACATGGGTTCTATTGACCCAACCCGAGCCAACCCGACCCGACATGACCCGACCCGTTTAGTAAACGGGTTAAACGGGTCGGGTCGGGTCAACCCGTTTATTCGACGGGTCGGGTTTGGGTTTAAGTTTTTGACCCGTTTATTAAACGGGTCGGGTTCGGGTTAGGTGTTTTGCCCTTATACCTATATCTCAACCCGACCTAAACCCGACCCGACCCGACCCATTGCCACCCCAACATACAAGCCGTACACCCTATCAACCGCCCTCACAAGCCAACCCTTTCAACCAAACCTAACTCAAACCTAGGGGTGGCAATGGGTCGGGTTGTGTCGGGTTCGTGTCGTGTCTAGTCGTGTTCGTGTCCAAAAACCCTAGACCCGAACCCTACCCGTTTAACTAATCATGTCTAGATCCTAAACCCGTACCCGACCCGCTAATAAACGGGTAGACTCGATAAGACCCGGTAAGACCCGTTTAGCACCCGAGACTATTCAGTTGACCTGATCCGACTCGACCCGACCTGACCCGAAAGACCCGTTGGTATTATATATTATAGTATTGGATTGCGGGTAGACCCGACCCGACCCGACACGACCCGTTGAATACTAAACGGGTCTTCCCGGGTCTACCGTGTCCAGACCCTAAACCCGGACCCGACCCGTTTATTAAACAGGTCTATCGTGTCGACCCGTTTACGACCCGAACCGTTTAGCCCTGACCCAGACGGGCCAGACCCGCTAACTTCGTGTCGGGTCTGCCGTGTCGGGTCCGAAATTGCCAGCCCTACTCAAACCCTGACTCTCCCTCTCTTCCCTGTTCCCACCCCCCGGGCACCCAACCCCTAATCTCTCCCATTCCCCAAACTCGGCCGCCGCCCCCTCTGTCCCCATCTCTTTCCATTTCCCAATTTCGGCTCCCCCCTTCTCCTCTCACGCCACCGCCCCCTTCTCATCAGACCCCAAACCCCCCTCCCCTCTCACCCTCTCTCTCTTTCTCTCTCTCTGCGTTGTGTGCTGCCACGAGGTGGCCGACGAGAGGCGCAGGGCGCAGCCGGCCGGAGCAAGGAGGAGGAACCCGTCTGGAGCCGGGGAGGAGCAAGGAGGAGGAACCCCGTCTGGAGCCGAGGACCCCCTCATCGACTAGGTCAGCCCCTCTCTCCTCCCCCCTTCTTTTCTTTTTCTTTTTGGTTCAACAGCCCCCCCCCCCCCCCCCCCCCCCCCCCCCCCCCCCCCTCCCCCGGGGGGGGCTATGATCGCGGCTGCTGTACAGTCGACGGAGCCCGACTAAGCCTGGCCAGGCCCCATGGGCTGACAGGCACCCGCCCACCCCCTCCTTTTCCCTGTTTCTGTTGTGATTGTCGTCGGGCGGAGAGACAACGGGCAGCCCCGACCCCTGCGGCGTTGATCTGATTCCAACCCTACGTCCGTCGTGCCGGTTGGGACTGTCCCCGCTCTTCGGTCATGGCTGCAGTTGTCCTAGGGCTGACAGTAGGGCAAACCATGACCCGGCATAGCATAGGGCACGCCATCGAACCCCACTTGAATCAGGCGGATCGGATTGACTCGGGTCCTGCCCACCTCGATGATGGTAATGCCGGTAACACGTGTCAGTCTTCTCTTGTGCAACTTGTGCCTATAAATACTGCGAATGTACCGCTAGAGACATCGTTATGCGTGCCAATAGACTGGCGCCTGATGGCGCCTAAAACATCGTTTCGGCCAACCTCAGTCGTGATCGGCTTTACCGAGCATTCCACCTCCCTTAGTGTTGCGTGGTTATCAACGATCCCCGGCCGCGATGAGTCACGGCGAGACCCTTTACTGTTGCAGGGTTTAACCCCGGCATTCGCATCGGTTTCTATGCCCATGGTGCTGAAGCGGTTGTTTCGGAATCCTTGGGTCAGATCAACTGTAGACACCATATATTTGATTAAATTAGTAAAGCATGGTTATGTGTCCTGACCAGACCTGCCCGTATTGACAAAGAGGAGCTTGACCTAGCAGGAGTTTGTGCATGTCCGTCAGGTGACTGCATCACGGTTTTAATAATTAGATATGCTATTAGAGGAACTAAAAATCAGTGTCCATGACACTGCATGCGGGTCTTGCCGGACTCGTCGCATGCTGCCAGTGGACCCCGCCTTGCATGTGGAGTCACGAGTTCGGCGATGCATGTATTAATTCAATTATGAATAATTATATGGACACCTTGCATGCTTCTTTTTTAAATTTAAAACGTTCATCAAGCAATATTTGATAATAAAGTGACTCCACTCTGCTTATGGGATTGACCAGAGCCTTCGACATTTTAACTTACAGGCTTGAATCAATTGCGAACTTGATTGGGTTCGAGTCAGATCCAGATTCATTTTGGGTGGTAATATTCAACCCACAGAATTAGTGAGAGCCCCCACCTTCCAAATTGAATTTTTTTATTTTGGAATGAACCTACCAAATTGATAAATGCACAGTGTCCCCGATCTCAAATTAATATATATTAAATCTTTGTTGAAATTTCACCAGAACAATCAAATGACATTTATGCAGCCCTCCTTCACTACTATCAACCAACACCCACACACCCACTGTAAAACAAAAAAAGGAAACCAAAAAAAGAGGGGGTGGGGGGGGTGGGGGGGGGGGGTGGGGGGTTGACGATTCTCTTATAGGCTTCGACATGTTCTAAGTATGAATTTGGCCTTTGAACCAACCAAATTCAAAATTTATACCAATCATGTGGCCTAAGTAAGGTTTTTTACTTAATCAGACTGTTTTTTGATAAATATGATCATTTGGTACACCTTGGTATAGTTCTGCTTTTTAGGGTTGTGTTTTTAACTTTTTATGTGCCAATTCTTTCTGGATTATCTTTGTTGATTGTTCATCTGTTGATTAATGCATGTTTTGGTTATTGGATCATTACTGCATTGTTTTGTAGCCTTGTCAACCTTTTGTTTTGTTTGAGTTGAATCAGTTGATGTCTTCGGCTTGCTGTTATCTTTTTCTAGGTATAACTATTTGTTATATTAGGCCTGTTTTATGTTTTTTTTGTCACGGCTTATAGGCATGCTATTTCGTCTCATCTCCTTTCTCTTAATATGTTTTGCATTTGCTACGTATAGAATTTAGTTGTTAAATATGACCAATTAAAACACTAAAAGCTTCTTATGCTCAAGTGCTACCCAAGTAGTGTTACTTACAATCTTCAGTATGGGCGAATAAGAACACCTTGTTACATGTCATGGCATAACTTTGGCTTCTGGGAACACAAGCTCGTATAAACACGATCTAAAGCTTCCGTCAAATTGATCCATGTAGGTCGTTTTGGATTGCTTCAGGAACCGAACACAAAACTTCCTAAAACTTAAAACAAAGTCTATCGGACAGTTTCGTCCAAGCCCAACTGAAGCCTTATTCTTTTACTTGGTTTTTTTTTTTTGGGGGGGGGGGGGAGGGTGTTTGGATAAGGATTAACCCTCCCTTTATTTGCTGGGAGTTGTCTTGGGCCAAAATTCTTAAAAACGAGAATTGTAGGAACAGAGGGGTTATGGACTCAGAATTTTTGCACAATAGTTTTTTAGCACAAGAAATCCATGGCATTTATGAATAGGGTTGTCGACTCATCAAACATAATTTTTTATCGTTTTTTATGCGAAAATGGTGTGGTGACATGGTATAATTTAAGGAATGATTTCATTTGAAGGTCTTCAATTTAACGCCATTGGTTCTCATCTCTAGGCAAGCCTTTGGGGGGTAGTCTAATTACTTTTAACATATTTTTGAGCCCGTATAGGTTTTGAGTTATGAATTATGTATAAGAGTTATCATTGTTACTTACATAAGAAATTTGGATAGCAGGGAATATGACAGTATCAAAGATAATCGTTCTTAGTGATGACTAATTACATTTCATAGTAGTTACTTGTTACTTACCACTAACATATTTTATATTTGACTCGAGTTGATATTTGATAAATAATTGTCACTCAGTAGTTAATTGGTGTATTTGATAGTTGAATACCTGCACAGTTGAATTAGCTAGTTACTTGATAAGTGAACTCAGGATCGGAGACACCTTGCACCTTTTATGTCTCTGATTATCATGGAACTATACATTATACTATGAAAAAGTGCCTTACTTTTTTATTATTAACTTACTCTACTTCTTCTAACATTTTGTATTTTTTTAGTTTATGAAGATTCTGAAATTGAAACCACTGAAACTTGGAACTGAAATTGTCGAACTTGGAACCTTGCATATGAATGTATTTTAGTATACTTGTAGAAAGAACATGTTGAATATTATGATCATGGCAAAATTATTTTCTTTTAGGTGAAAAGAATTGTGTCAAACAACAATTTCAGAACACTGTATTCTTGCATGTGCAGATGGCCAGATGGGATGAGATTTTGACACTCCCTGTGCAGAATCCACCAACCTTGGAATTCTCTGCTGCTGATATCATGTGGTCCAGGGTGGAAGGATGGCGAGAGTCGTTGGATAGACTTGCACTTATTCCCTTCACAAGAGTAAATGATTTTGTAAGAGGTGAATCTAACCATAAAGATTGCCCCACCAGATTCCATGTTGAAGCAAGGAGAAGGCGGCCTCCTGAGATGGCCTACAAACCAAAAGTTGATGGGATCCTTGAATATATTTTGTAAGTAAACATCCTTCAAATGTTTTGTTACGAAGAACCATATGCTACATTTAGACTAGATAGAAAGCAAAATAATAGATTGCTCAAACACTAATATGGGCTGCACTATATTTGATTTTTTTTTCTGTCAGAATTATGTATTTTTCTTGGCTATGTCTCTTGCCAGTGCTTCATGTTCTCTAAGTATCTCATTGCATCCCTATTCTCACTTTAGGAAATAAATACTAGTATAATCGGTCAAATATTGAACAACTTCAATCATCAGAATCATATTTGCTGAACCAGTCGCTTTATAACAATTATTCTGGAAATGTTTTTAGTATCTTAGACATACTAGGGCAGTAGTTAGAGAAAGATATTCAAGCGCGGTAAATTTATCCTGTTACATCTTACAAATATTTTGTTCATGATAGATACAGTTGAATGTCTAGGTACTGGTGCTCTTTTGGCCCAGATGACCATAGGAGGGGTGGTACTGTTCGCCCCAGCAGGAACTATAGTGCAAAGAGGAAAACTCCTGCTGGACGACCCAGTACAAAGAGAGGTTGTGTCTGCCATTTCATTGTGAAGCGTTTGATTGCCGAACCATCTGTTGCACTCATCATATATAATCAAGATAAGCATGTAGACAAGAAAGGGTTACCCTGTCATGGTCCCCAGGATATGAAGGCTGTTGGAACCCGAGCGATGTTTGCACCAGACATCTCGGATGAGCTTCGTCTCCAAATCATGTCTTTGCTATACGTCGGGGTTCCCGTGGAAACCATAATGCAGAGGCACACTGAAATGGTAGAGAAGCAGGGAGGACCATGCAATCGTGATGGTCTTCTTAGCCACAGATTCGTGAGGAGGTTAGAGAGAAAGATCAGACGGTCCACATACCAATTGGACTCTGATGATGCTGTTAGCCTTCTACTGTGGATTGAAAGTCATCAGAACCACATTTTTTTTTTTGAGGACTTCTCTGATTCAGAGCCTTTTGTTTTGGGCATTCAGACAGAATGGCAACTACAACAGATGATTCGCTTTGGGAACCGCCGCCTTCTAGCATGTGACTCAAGGTTTGGGGCAAACAAGTTGAAGGTGCATTCAGTTCATATGCCTCCTGTTGTGATTTCTTTATGTTACTTTGAAAACTGAAATCTGACCCTTGTTCTTTTTGTATGTGTGTTCAGTACCCTATTTATAGTCTTCTTGTTTTTGACTCGAAGAACAATGCGATTCCTGTAGCCTGGATCATAACCCCAAATTTTGCAAGTGGTGATATACATAGGTGGATGGGCCCTCTTTATGACAGGGCCCGTTCAAAAGACCCAACATGGAAATTGGGTGGTTTTATCATCGATGATCCTTTAGCCAATGTGTTTTCCATCAGGTTCATTATTTATTATGTTTTCCATGTATGCGGTGTTATTTTGTCCATCCAAGGTCGGTGCCTGTTAACCTTCTCATGGTACACAGGGAGGTGTTTCAGTGCTCAGTGCTGATCAGTTTTTGGCGTGTTCGTCATTCTTGGCATAAAAACTTGATGAAGAAATGCTCAGAAACAGAGGTACGTGTGCAGATGTCAAGGCGGCTTGGTGAAGCAGTATCCTGTATATGCAGAGGGAGTGGTGACGTGGATTTATTTGAAGCTTTCGTGGAAGATTTTGTTGATTGCTCAGATTTCTTGGATTACTTCAAGGCGATATGGTTTCCCAGAATTGGTTGGTATCTTTCTACTGAATTTAGGCTTATGATGTTTATTTTTTTCACGAAGCTGATCAAATTGCTTCTTCAATAATCTCATAGGGGCATGGATTGCTGCCTTGAAGGCCCTTCCACTTGCTAGCACAGAAGCATCTTCAGCCATGGAGTGCTATCACCACCAACTGAAGCTCAGGCTTTTGAACGAGAATGATTTGAGCAATTACGAGCGTGCTGATTGGCTGGTTGACAAGTTGGGGACCAAGGTGCATTCTTATTACTGGCTTGATGAGTATTCTGACAAGGCAAATTTTTCCCGGTACTGGAAAGATGAGTGGAAGAGCAGTTTGACGTCGTGGCGCCAGGCGTTGCAGATTCCCAATTCGGATGTGGTTCTCGATGGTAAATGTGCGAAAGTGGTCAGCCGAAAAAACCGAGAGAAGGTACATACTGTAGCGAATCCAGGTTCGGACTTTGCCATGTGTGACTGCTGTTGGTCGAGGATGGGAAACCTTTGTAAGCATGCGATTAGGTCAACTAGAATTTATCGTGAGAAGGGATTGGCTACACCATCAGCTAGCCTCTTTGAGTATAACCGTACATTGATGAGTATTCTTCATTGCCCACCACATGATTCTGTGATCCGTGACCATGCGATTGCTCTGGCTGTTTCTGTTCAGGCTCAATTAAACGCTTTATTTGACCTAAAAAATTGCAGTGCCAACTCAGCTATATCACATCCCAGAGAGCAGCAAGCACCTGCTGATCCGAGTTTGTCTACCCCCGATGATCTAGAGAATGCCGAGAAAGATTCGATGAACGGGAGCCAGTTGGTTTCTGAGAACGGTGATGCAGTTTTGAGAAACGAGAATCATTCTGTTACAGATATTGTTTTACAGCCTGTTGAGCAGCAACTGATCAATAAGAATGCTATTGTTAGTGACGGTAAACGGAATGAAGAACAAAATTTGTTTAACGAAAACCTAAGTTTGGGTAAAAATGTTTGTAATACTTTGATGATGGAAGATGGATTACGAGATGATATGTCTCTAGATTCTTGTAGTGATGAGGTAACTGCTCGTGTTGCAAGTGCTGATCAAGTTAGTGATGATGCTTTCAAGATCTCTGCTGGTGAGAAAATAATAAACATTGATTCGCGTTCCTTCCAAACCTTGCCATCAGCATCAACGTCTGAAGCTGTTAATGGAGTTGCAGAAGAGAACTGTACTCCAATGTCTGATGTTGTAATGAACAAGGAAAAGGCTTGGGAGGATTTGGAAACACATTCTTTTGATTCAATGAGCATCGACACTGTTGAAGCTAGCAGTGGTTTCCGTCATGGCCCTGAAAAGGAACCTTTAATTGCCCATGAGTCTCACAGCGACATTGTTGGAAATGTATGTCTCCATCAGAACAAAGTGGCAATGGAAAATGGGGTCGGTGGTGTCGCGGTGAATAGTGGTGACAAAGATCGGACACTTGGCACAGATGCAGTTGATCAAGACCGTTGTGGTGATGCTGAGAGAGTAAAAAGTAGTGTTATGTTAAACAGCGGAGCTCGCGATCGTGATGGCATGGAAGTGCCTCTCGATGCAAAGCTGAATCTTTCAGAGATGGACTCGAGGCATTGTTCTGGAGTTACTAAATCTTGTGTTGGTTCTGGTGCTGCCGGGGCTAAAGTTCGTGATCACGAAGTGATGGATGTTGCTCGAGCCGAAGAGACCTGTGCTTTTAATTTGGGGGACGAAGCAGTGGCCACCGGTAAGGCTCCAGAATGTGTTCTAGCGGGCCCCAGCATCATGGAGGGGGTTAAAACAAGTACGAATACCCATGCTGTTGTGATGGACATCGATATTTCCGCTGATTCTGTTCAAGAAGTTCATTCTCGGCAGTCTTATGTTATTGACGAGAAAGATGGTGTGGATCTTGCCGTTGATGGTGTTGATGGGGTATCCGGTAATTAAGAGGGATATCGAGCAATGGTTATGTAATACCGGGTGACTCCAACAAATTGTTTCTGTTTGGCAATTATAATCTGCACTCGTTTTTGCCGCTGATTGCGGATGTTTCTGTACTCAAGGAAACAGGTGTGACCTAATACTTGTCCATATCGGTTGGATTTGAAAAGAAATGGTTCCAGAAAAAGCTCGGCCTTACGACTTGCAGATGCATCTCAGCCTTATAACTTGTGGATCTATTGACCGGATGTTCACGAAAAGAGATTAGAATTATTGCCTTTCAGTGATTTTGATCTCAGTTAAGTTGTGAGTAGTTCACGCTAGTTGTTTGTACTATGTCGAGATAACAAGCACGAATCCTTGCTTACTGAGAGGATCAGATGAGGAGTGGCAGGCCGGGAGATCATATGTACCAATCATTAGTTGGATTTCTCTTTCCAATGAGAATGATATAGTAGAAACTGTATTGAGGATGCCGGAATGGAATTTTGCCACTGATCAAGCTCTGTTAACATACATTCAACAGTACGTCTTAGGGTTTGATGTCGGTATCGGACTTCATCTCTAGATTGTCTTGTGTATGCAATTTCGTCATCGATTGATCATATGATTGTTTAGGATGAGAATTAAAGAGTATGCTTTCTTGGTTCGGATTTTTAATTTGAATCAGGGTTCAGACAATCGTATGTATTTCTTGTTAATCAGCTGAGCTTGTGCAAAAGACTAAGGGTGTGTTTGGCATTGGTTTTGGACACCTGGTTTTGGGTCAAAAATGGTTCCACTTTCCAAACTGATTTTGAAATAAGATTTTGGGTGTGTTTGGGATCCGGTTAGAAAGTTGGTTTTTCAAAACCATAACCTGAAATCACCCCAGAGGGAACTTTATACATATCGAATGTCATAGAGAAAATATATTGTAGAGAGAGAAATATTATAGAGAATATTCTTAAGGAAAAATATATTGGAAATAAAAAAAATATTGGTGTGAATATCAATATGCCGATGCTTTGGGGACACATCCGATATTTTTTTTTTGTTAAGTTAGGGGTGCTAGTAATTTGTGGGTTGCAAATAGTAACACCCATTCAGATTCAGTTCCAACTTTCGATTGAGTTGGAGCTCGAGTCAGATTGAGTTTGGGTTGAGATTCTCCAACACAAGCCCAATACAAGCTAACGTAAAGTTTGCTTGGGTGTGTTTGATTGCATGTAAAACCTAAGAAGGGAGAAATTTTCCTGCAAAATCTGATGTTTGGTTGGCAAGAAAGTGCAGGAGAAAGTATTTTTCTCCATAAACTAGCTTTCTGTCAAATGGTAATAAAATTTTGGGTTATTTTGACTTTGCCTCCCAAATTTTGCCTTGAATTAGACTTTACCACCCATATTTTCATTAATTAGACTTTACCCCCCAAAACAAACTGTTCCGTCAGCTCACCATCTAAGTGAAAGGTTGAGCTGACCGAAAAGAAATAAAGTTTTGGTGGGTGAGCTGATGGAAAAGTTAGTTTTGGGGGGTAAAGTCTAATTAATGAAAATATGGGGGGTAAAGTCTAATTCAAGGCAAAGTTTGGGGGACAAAATCAAAATAACCCTAAAATTTTTCTTGCCAAAACCATGGGTAAACACAAAAAGAAAAAAAAAATTCTTGACAACCAAATAATAATAAAAAACCACCTCTCATATTCTTTTCTTTTCTTTTCATATCCTTTCCTTTTCTTTTTTTTCCAACAAATTATTTTTTAGTTTTTTTAAAAATAATATTTTTTTAAAAAATATTTTAATAGCCACCTATCAAAAATAATTTCAACATTGGCCATTTATTTGACACGTGACCGTCACATTAGCTCTTTGATGAATTTTCTATCCAATCAAATCGGTAAATGAAAAACCGATTTTAAAATCGATATTTTATTCACCGATTAACACTACATGTCATATGTAAATGTGATGGTCCCTATTTTTAAAACCAAACTTTAAAGTTGAACCTAAACGTAATCCTAAACCAAAGATCTATGGGCCATGAGATGAACCGTAGACCTAGGATTTCCAAACTTAATCCTAATCTTAACCTGGGACCGAATGGTGGCGGTTTCTCATTGTCGCCGCTTGCTGCCTTCGAGACCGAGAAGCTGCAACTTACCAGGGTCGAGGTTGCCGTGATCAAGCCGCTACTGTCTCTTCGCTCACACTACTGCTGTCTTGTTGTCGCTGCTCGCGTGCTCGAAAAAATTTAGAGAAGAAAAGACCGAGTAATTTGGATTTTTGAAAAATATCTGGAACCTAACTTTTGTTGAAATTTTAACATTGAGATGTCATGCGCCTTCCAAATTTGTTTTGTCTAGAACCGATCACCAATTAACACAATATTTTTTGATCATCGGCTATTTAATTAATTTTTATAATAATATTTTTTAAAAAAACCCTAACAGCAAACATCTTTAATTTTGCTTCGGACCTTCGATCTGATCTACTGTGGATCTATCTTTGATCAGACGGTCAGTGATCACAGAATCTTCTGCGTTGCCCACTGACGGACGGCCACGTAGCCGTAGGACAATACGTACTCTGGCTTAACTACACTAGGTGAGGGCCAGGCTTCACAGAGTACGACTTATCAGTGGCATATTGGTTAATAATCTGATGAAGCAAGGTTATTTTTACAAATAACGTCTGATCCGCCACTTTATTGCGTCAGACTATAAATATCTCTCCCCTTCGACACCGAAAAATCCGAGAATCTCCGTCACTGTTCTCCGCCCAGCCGGGCTTTGGGAAAGATCTCCCCCCTCACCCTAACCAAAACCCTAAATAGGCGAAATGGAGCGAGAAATCGCAGAACAGACTCTAGAAGCCCTCGAGGATCGGTCCGATTCCCCCATCTCCGGTGGCCGATCGCCGCCGGACTCAGCAGACCCCTCTCTTTCCCGGAGCTCCTCGTCCAGCCGCCTCAACGCCGGCGCTCCGGAGTTCGTCCCCCGGGCGGCGACGCCCCCGGCGTGCCACGCCCACCAGACGCAGAGGCTGGTGAAGATCCACCACGGCCCCCCTCCTCCTCCTCCTCCCATGGTCCATCACGTCTTCCAGCAGCTCTCGCCGAGCCCTCCCTACCTTGCTCCGGCGGTGGGCCATGCTTCATTTGAGTACTTTGGGGGTGGAGGCGGTGGAGGATTCGGGGATCACGAGGTTACACAGGCGCCTGCCGATCCCGATCCTGCACCACTGGCGACAAGGGAAGGGCTCTCGGAAGATGCCATTCAGAAGATCACGAAACAGGTGCGATCTTTCGTATATTGTCTTTTACCGTAGTAGAAATGTAGAATAAAAATGTTTTTTTTTTTTTTTGAATAAAACGTTTTGGTGGAATGCAATCACTTAGAATGACTGGTCAATTGGCAAGAAACCTCGTGTATGCTGACTCCGTCATGATATAATGAAGCATGAGCAAGAAATATGCAATCTATAGGATTATTCGTACATCACATTTTATGCCATTTAGTTCTGTTAATATATCAAAATTTGGGGCAAGCTTGGTTGATGCAAGGATCAAAAATATATTTTGTGAAATGTCGCAAAATTAATCGGTTTCCCCTCCACTGAGACGCCAAATATTGTGAATATCATGATATATCGCGATATTTAGGTGAAATGTATCCATTTTTGGTGGGTCGAACTATCAGTCGAAAATCGATATTCAAATCCACTTCGACCGAATCGATTATGGACTCGGCCAAATCAGACATGAAGCAAACCCAAATCAGTCAAATAAGACCCAAGTTTCTGATTTTTGGTTTTTTAACATTTTTAGCTGAAACGGCTGAACCTAAACCCTAATCGGCCAAATTGGTTAGCTTTCTACATGGTCTGAATCGGACCCAAACTCTCTAACCTTGTGTTAGACACGACAAACTATCTTTCACAACCTTATTTTCCATCAGTGCAACTTCTGCAATTTCATTGGTTTTATATCATATCTTGTCCTTCCTAATTTACCACACATCCACCTCGATATTCCTATCATCTTCGCCACGCTCGGCATGTATGGTTGTATCTTCTGTGTTGCCCAATACCTAGATCCTTATAATGTGTATGTTCCTTGTGTCGCTTCATGGGCCATAGTAAATTGAGTTTTCTACCAAGGTTGATTTGCTGTGATATTTAGTTCTGGTAATTGTTAAAAGTCATCTATTGCTAATGCATGCCGTAATAAAAGGGAGTGATATTTAGTTCTGGTAATTGTTAAAAGTCATCTATTGCTAATGCATTCCCTAATGAAAGGGATATATTATTAACTTCTTCAACTAGAGTTTAAACATCTCAATGTGGATATTGAGGTAGACAAAAGCAACATCTACGGGTACTTACCTTGCAATGATGTCATCCTTAAGTTGACCCGATCGCCCCTTGTTTATCTAGGTATGAAATTTTTGGGGTGCTGTAGGCTTATTGTTGATTCTTCACAGGCTAGATTGTCTGCTTTGATTGAGATGTGTGCACATTATTACAATCTAGTGCTCTAGAAAATTCCTATTGCTCAAGCATGGCTTGCCGAAGGGATGGTTTATAATGGAATTGGTTGTATTTATCGTTCAAATCCCATGCCATTAATAGTTAATTCAGTTCTTTACCTGCTTTTAAAACTTATTGTTGTATTAACTTAATCAAAAGGACCTTCATGTCTATTAACTAACTCTGTGCATCCAGCGGTTTTTATAATAATAATACATCAATATCCTATCATTTTAACAAACTCATAATGACCAAGCAACTAAATACATAACCATAATAACAACCACCATCCAGCCTTGTCCCATCTAATCAAATTAGGATTCAATTCATTGTTTGAGTTGGTTTTTCACTACCGGCTTTCAACCTAACATCAACCTTCGACCTTTATCATCAGGGCTTGGGATTGGCATTGGCGGCCATATATTAAAAAACAAAATTTAAGTGAAAATATTTATATTTTTCGCTTTGTAAAGTGTATGTCCATCAGTGCTCTCCCTACTCTTATACCTTGACTTTAATAATCATCCATCTTCTGGTCTTTTGTGGCCAATTTGGTTTTTTTGATGCACAATTATTCATCGACTGTATGATTTTGACATGTTGGTTTATCTGCACTATCTTCACTATCTTCAGAAATAATTCATTTGTAATGGCAGGTGGAGTACTATTTCAGCGATATAAACTTGGCTACCACTGAACACTTGATAAGATTCATCAGTAAAGATCCAGAGGGATTTGGTAATCTATTTGCAATAAATGTTTCTAATTCTCTCCATAAATTTTCTTTGAAATATTCACTTTTTTAGAATTTTCTCTTTTTATTTGCTTAAATCTATTAAATGGAGGCATTATTTCAGACTTTGATATTACCTTGTTAAGGCTTTCCTTTCATCAACTTTTTATTTAAATGTAGATATTCATCTCATACTGGATATTCATGTATCTTGCATGAGAACGCTTTGTAAGAGTAGAAACTTTTTGAAGAATGTTGAGGCCTAAATGGTTTGGTTAAAGGCTTTAATATTCATATTGATACAAAAAAGAGCTCCAGTTTCATAAATTGCTGTGGTCTATAGTAGTATATTCTGATTCGTAACAATCAAGATTGCAAGCAAATTATTGTTAATGTGATGGAAGCTATTGATAAAATTAAATTTTGTTTATATAGTTTTCTGCTTATATGTTTATATAGTTTTCTAGAGTTGCAGTGCTGTTTTCTTATAAAAATTCATTTTTTGGATGAAACTACGGGTTTTTTAAATGGCATTTAAATAAAAAGTTATTATTATATTGGTCATGTGAGAAACTTAATTCAAAAAGCGGCCATCTCATAGCACCACTTGGTGAGACGGCACTGTAAAGCGCCCTGCCACATCAGCTGTCCCCTTTTTTTTCTCGGTGGCCGCAAAAATTGGTAATTCACTTACTGAGTTAAAAAAATGTAGTTTGAATACCGCTTTACAAGTACTGTACAGGTCGGGATCAACTTCCATTTTTTTTTTCTTAGTGGTCGCGAAAACCGGTAATTCACATACCGAGTTAAAAATGTTATTTCTAATACCGTTTTACAAGTTCTGTACATGCCGGGATCAACTTGTATCTACTTCGGCTTTGTTTATATGTAGTTAGGCGTTTGAGTATAAGGTAGATTGAACCCAACATTTCATATGCCGAGTTTTGAAGTCGGTAATTGGTTTACTGGTTTTTGCGGCCACCGAGAAGAAAGTGACAACCGACGTGGCGGGGTGCTTTATGGCACCACCTCGCCACATGGCTGTCAGATGGCCACTTTTCGAATTAAAATTTTCACGTGGCCAATATAATAGTGAAGTATTTTTTAAATGCCATTTTAAAAAAATCCCTAAAATTAATCAAGCTGCCTTTTGATGGCATAATCTGATTTGCACAAGTTTAGTCATGTATAGTTCCGTAGCTGATTTCAAGCCAAACAAATTTCATAGTACAGATTTGTCTAATTTTGTCATTTTGTACTTGTGCCAAGTTTGCTGACAGTTTTAGGCTTATTTTTTAGGTCATATCAGGGCAAACTTAATTCCTTTTCTTAATAGTCTTAGTTGATAGGTTGCACATTACTCAAAATATGAGCTCAAGTTATATTAAAAAAGTAAAAGAGCATTGCTGATTAGTGGAATGGCTGCTGTGATTATAGAATCTGCTGAAGTTTAAATGTTGTATGAATTTTATGGGATTCTTTGTTTTGCATTGGAGGCATCATATTCCTTTAGTTTTGGTGTTTATTAGGCATTGACGAATTGGCCTTAGGTCGTGGAGTTCATCCTTTGTTCTCTATGTTCTCAAAGTATGTATACGACTATGTTATGCAAGTCTGATCCCAAAATCGAATGCTACGAATGTCATATGCGAAGAATTTTGATCATTCTACAATTATTTTGCTATTTAGTTATGGTGATACACATCTGAAATGAAACGTGAGATGCATGCAATTTTTTGGGGTCTTCAGGAGGATGAACAAAAACATATAGATTGTGGTTCTCACACGATGGATGTGATTAATCGTAAGGTAACAGTATATGGTAGAAGAACGACCTACTGAAATTCCACTTAGACAGTATGGGTGATTTTTTTGAAAGAATTGATATCGTATAGGTTCGGTTGGGCAATTTCTGAAAGAAAAGATTCTTGAAGATTTAGAAGGAAAGACAAAAGGTGCTTGATTATCAAGAAGAAAGGATTGAACAAATTCTTGAAGATATGATCCAAGAGCATTTCATTACCAGATTTGAGCACTAAAGAGACCACCTTTAACAATTATCATTTCATACAAATAGTATGATGGTTTGTATTTTGATTTGATAGGTTTATTTAATGGCTGATTAGAAATGATATGATCACCGATTGCAAGGAACTGTCTCCACAATTTGGTGTTTAGACAAGACATTGTGACCTGCCTCCACCTGTTATCGGAGTGGTTGAAATCAAAGTTTGAAATAAAATTGATCACAAGGCTTTGATGTGATTAATGTTGTTGACGGGGAATTAGTGTTTTTTTTCCTTTACTTAGTGTGTTTGGTTGCTTAGAAAATAGAGAAAAGGAAAAGAGAGAGATTTATCATTAAAATCCAAGTGTTTGGTTCACAAAAAAAGTGTAGCTCCCATGCGAAAATAAGTTTCCTATGGAACCAACTCCTCACCAAAATGGCTTAAAAAAATTCTGCCATAACCTTCGGAAAGCACATGAAAGGAAAAAATACTATATATTTCCAATTAAAATTTTGTTTTCTTTTCTAGACAGCTAAACATAGTATGAGGAATCACTTATCTTTTCCACTACTTTACTCTCCTTTCCTTTCCAAGGAATTCTTTTCCTTGCATCGCTCCCCCGACAACAAAACACTTCCTTAAGAATTTATGCATTGTTTTTTTTTTTTTCAACTGTAGGATTAAACAACTCTGCTTTTAAGATAAAACTTGGTGAGCACTCAATTGATATAGGTGTGTAAGTACTCATTTTGAGCCCTACATCTTTTGATTTGTAGGTTTTGGCTAAATTTAGCGTTATGGTCCGCAAAAGTTGGGTCAAAGATTGATGATGGGATTATACATGATTAAATTATAAAACTAATTTTGTTATGGTCTTCATGAAGAGTGTATTAGTGCCATTCAACAGTTCTTTCTTACTTGGTGAACCATGGGTTCCAAGCATGAGCAGAACAAGTAGCTCAGCTAATTGGTCTTTTGTAACAATATCTTACTTGGTGCAGAAAAACATTTTTTGTCATGACTTCCTAGATATAAGCAATTGGGTTGATACCAAGGAAATACAATTGATGGCCAAATAATACAGTTTTGTGATTGTTTTTCGGTATCTTCGGTCTATTATACAAAAGAATGAGGAGATAGATGATGGTATATCTAATAGGATTAGAACTGGTTGGATGAAGTGGAGAGTAGCTTCGGGGGTGCTATGTGATCGACACATGCTTGTAAGACTTATGCTGTGTTTGGGAGACTGAAAAATGAGGATTCTCCCATGGGGAAATCTCTAGGAGTTAAAACAGCATGTTTGGCTCGCCCATGATTCGCCTAGGGGGCACCTTCATATCGAGGGGAAAAAATCATTTGGGAAGATGGATTTGTTTCCTCGAAGAGAGGAGGTATTCCAAATCTACATATAGGGAGAAGACATAATTTATCGGCTCGAAATCCTCACTCCCCTCTTTCCTTACTCCCAAACATGAGAAAAGGACCAGGGATTCCCTACTTCAGGGAATCCCCAACCATCCAAACAAGAGAAAATACTGTCAAAGTCTCCAGTAGGAATCGCTTCCCCCAGAGATTTGGAATCCTCCGTGGGGAGTCCACCCCTTTCCCTGATGGCAAACATACCATTAAGGGTAAATTTTACCAGACAACAATAAGGTCCACAATGTTATATGGTACAAAATGTGGATCCTTAAAGAGAGCTCAAGCTCATAAGATGAATTTGGTAGAGATGAGGATGTTGAGGTGGATGTGCAAAAAACCTAGGAGGGGAGTGATTAATGTGTGTATCGGAGGAAGTGTTGGAGTTATACTAATTGAGAACAAGATAATGGGAAACATAATAAGATGATTTGGGCATGTACAAAGGAGAGCAAAGGTGATTTGATAAAGACAGAGTCTTATATTACTGTGGAAGGTCCAAGGAGGAGGGGAAGACCTAGAATACCATTACTATCAGTTAGGAAAGACATGGAAAACTTTAATTGAAACATATATAGCCCTTAATAGAAATGAGTGGTGAAAATGGATTTATAAAGCCGACCCCAAATAAATGGGACATGGATTGATGGTATAGTTGATGGTGGCTAATACCAAAGAGGGCTAGGAAGAAACACTACATTGTATCTCTCATGGTATTCATAAGCAACTAACATAATTGTGGCTTCCATTGGGTAAAATTCATGCATGGGTTTCTCATTAACAAGGAAGAAGATAGAGATTGGACTCGTAAGAGTAAGCCATGAAGGTTGTGACTCGTGAGAGTAGCTAGACTTGAAGGGTGAAATCTCTCTTATTTATTATGAAGACTAGGGAAAATGTTTTGATAAGACACTCTTAGGCTTATGGAGATAAAGTCATGGATGATGTCGTGAAGATCTTTTTCCCAAATATTTTGATTTACTCAGTTTGATAAAAAGGATTGTGGATAACATGGGAAGATTTAAAGTGATTGCATGTTAAAAAATAAAAAGGAATTGACTGCTAGGAAATAACACGTTTGATGGGATGTAAAAACAGAAAAGTTAACATTCTGACAGAGTTTTGGAAACAGAATTTACCCAATGTTTTGTTGAATAATGGTCAGATACACCAAGTTGGTAATGAATAACATGCATTTTTGTGTCAAATTAGTGGTAATATAAGTGAAATAAATTCTAATTTACCAGTCAACTCAGTTATTATAATATAGGGTAGAGTACGAAAAAACGCAGGTAGAAAATCTGGAGTTTAAGAAGGTAAGCTGCATCGATGAAAGAAAGATGCTGTTCTGGTTAGTCTCAACTTAATTCAGAGAAAATTGAAGTATTGGTTGAAAAGTTACATGAAGGTTCAGGGAAAATAGAACTTGTGTTCAAGATGTATCACCTCCTAGAAGAAAAGTGAGTATATATTTAAGAGCACCACATTTGGAGGAAGTCCTTGTTATTTTCCACAATATACCTTTTGTATATGATTGCTTTGATATTATGATTATGTTTGAAACTTTGAAAACCCAAAAAAAAAGATCGCATATGGTACCCCATAATGCATATATAAAGCTGCATATTATATTCGGAAGCCAAATAGCAATATCTGCATATGAGGTTTTGATAACGTTATCGAAATGGTTTTGAGTGTTGTCAAAAGTTTGTGGCTTGTTAGCCTAGTCACAAGACTCACAACGCATGATCGATGCATCACATTATCAAGATGCATCAAACAATCATAATTCCTTCAAATCGTTGAAGGTCAATTCTTTTTTCAGTATTGCCAGTAGGCTTTTGTTTCTTTTCAAAGCTAGCAGGCTTTTGTTTCTATTTTCAGGAACTCTGTCTTTTAGGTAGTTCTGTTAGAGTTAAAGAAGCTCAATGAGGAGCCCATACAGAGGAGACAATCGACACTTGATAAATTTTGCATTATTTTGGGTGTCTTAAGTCCGATTTTTTTGCGGGGCATAATTTGTTGGGTACTTATCTTTATTGTTATAACACAAACTCTCAGGATTTGCCTTTGACATCTTATCTCCACTTCTCCCCCTAACATGTTGAACAGACATGCCAGTTGTTATTATGTTTAAGGTGTGTGACCATTCATTTGAGAATCTTATTTTCATGAGCTTCCTAATTGAGAACATGGTCGGAGTAATGGGTTTAGTTATGTTAGGGCAAGATATATAGATTTGCCACTCACATTGTTGAAAAAAATAAATCTTCTTAAATAAACATGTACTAGAGAATACTAAATCTCTAGGTAGCATTTCGTGTGACATATTGTTGTGCATCTTTGAATACTTCAACATCCTTCAACTCTTGGATGTTATCTTATTCTAGTACTTACGTTGTCGACAATTCTTGATTTTCTGCTCCTGGGATTTTAGGAATTTCTTTTGTAGGGATTGGATTTTCTTTTCTTGTCTTTTCCATTTGAATTTTTTGCATATGTTGTTCTAAATGGAAGCTCAATGGTATACCCCTTGGGATGCTCTTCAAGCATTGTAGAAGTGACTTGAGATAATTACTCATCTTAGAACACCCTTACCTTTACTTTTCACTTCAACAAGCAAAGAAGTAACATTAGAATTCCTTATTGGTTCAGCTTTATTTTTCAGTGCTTCTTCAAACTTCATCGGCTTGAAGTCCATCTTTCAGCCATTGAATTTGAACTCATACCTGATTGGTTCCTTATTATTGTGGAAATCTCGATTTATGATCTATGTCTCGATTTGTGATCTACATTCAACTAAACAATAGGTTTGTGCCAGATAGTGTATGATCTTTATAAGAATCACAACACAAAACAATATGATGATATCATTGATTTTGAAGGAAACTAGGAATCACTTTGCGATGGTGATAGAGTATATTATTCTCTAATGCGACCATATATGGATATGAACACAATCAACTCATAAGTTTGATTTTTTAATCACAAGTTCTGCTATGAAATTCACACTCACTCTACCATAAAAAATTATGCTTCATACTTTCTCACCACGTTTAATTATTGTACATAATTAAGAGCTCCTTAAGATGTACAATTATAACTTGATATATCGATTTCTGTGCTTTCTAGCCCAATTTGCACACATGGTTTTCTAGTTTTCAAGTCTATTGCAGCCGCTGCTAGAAACTCTTTGTCGCTCTGACAAATTTTTTGAATTGGATCAGCCACTATAGTAGGACATGGTTGCAACCAGAAGCTTTGATACCTAACTGGTGCAAGAGGGGAAGGACTTGGTCACTTGGGTGGATGGGGTACTTGCATGGACTTGGAAAGAATTCCAAAATTTTCGAAGTTAGATGAGATCTGAAATTGAGCTGAAAATGGCGAAAGATGTATAAAAAGGCTAATAGAGGAAGGCCTACTATTCAAAGGGATGGAAATCTAAGAGGGTTTTGCGACCTAATGAGGATTCATTAAGGAATTCATAAAGTATTGGCTTGCTGGAAATTTATGTAGCATGATCTCTGGATTTGGGAAGGATTATGTGAGTATTATGGATGATTCAAGAACATGAGATCAACTGGTATAGTGGTATGAACTAGAGTAGACACATATTTTAAGAGTATATAAACAGAAATTAAGAGGGAAAAGGTAAATAATTGAGAGATAAAATCAAAGATAAATATTACAAGTGTCTAGCTTGTATTGGGTCATAAGGCATTGTATTTTAATGTTCTATGGTATATTATCAGGGAACCGAGGCATCTCACCAAGACAATGGCTTCAAAATTGCAACAAATAAGAAAAAGAACTCATGACTCTTTGGTTACCAAATTAATTACATGCTGGAATAAGAGTCCTATATTCACTTTAAAGTATAACCGAAAATTGAGTCCGAAAATTCCAAGAAGATAAGAACTCTCGCTAAATTAGGACCAAGTCAAACTGGAATTGAACTCAGACTTTTAATCAAATTGTGAATCCTAATAACATAATATCCATCTTTAATCAAATTCACAATTGGATTGGACTCCTAAAGAGTCATGACTTCCAATTAAACTAATTCAAAGACAAGGGTCAGATCCCCTTGTGATACCCATTATTGCCAGTGCCCTTTCTTGTTGATTCCAACTGCATCAGGAAACAATATTTTCGTAAATAGTTCTGTATGTTTGGTCGAAAGCACACACCATTGAAACCAAATCCATCTTATCTTGTGGGTCTATGATTTGTATCATTTCGACCTTTGATCAGTTAATAGGACTTCAAAAGAGAGATCCAAAGTTGCTTAGTAGATGAAACTGGCCCAATAGGCCATAAAGATGTTTCAGAATGGTAGAGCTAAATTTTGATGTTAAATACAGTGATATCATTCATATCAGACTATAAAGGATCTCTATGATACTGATATGGTCCAACATAGGTCGTTACAGTGAGTTATTTCTGCATTTTGCTGAAGTTATGGACTAAGATGTAATTATCTCAAAGAATGTATGATCTAAATTGATACTTTAACTAGCTCAGTTATGTTATTATTCCTTCAAACTATTAACAATGATGCCCTAGTTTGCCTTATTTTACATACTAAAAAATTTATACCAGCTGATTTTAATTGAGAGAGCCTTGCATTGCGACTTATCTGATAAGACAGCTTTATCTTATGTGCAGTGCCAATGCCAGTTATTGCATCTTTTAGGAAGATTAAAGCCTTAGTTCAGAACAACTCTTTGCTTGCTATTGCTCTCCGGACATCATCAAAATTAGTAAGTCCTTCAGACTCTGTTGGCTACTTGGCTTTAGCACACCTCGTTATCGTTATTATGTCTTTGCTGCCCTTACTCCCGCCACAACACAACCGTGCACTCATCATTTGTCCGTTATTGTTATTATGTCTTTGCTGCCCTCACTCCCACCACACCACAACTGCACACTCATCATTTGTCCCGTGTTTGGACTCTTAATGATAACAAAGATGCTGCATTATGTAGGCCCCATGCATTAGCATTGGTCATATGTGTTATTAAATGCTTTGTGTATTCTCTCCCATTAGCTTATGTGCCGGTGATATTGTTTATCGGAATGTTGTTTCATTAAAGCTCTTTGGCTTATAATTTGTGCTAAAGAGATGATTGTCCCTATATCTCTTTACCTAGATTATTTCCAGCCAAGAGGAACCTTGGAGGGTTGCTCCTTGGTTGCATGAGTGTAAATTGTGTAACCAACATGTATGTCTCCCTATCCAGCAACTGGCATTTTAGGTTTCTTGACAATTCTCCTCTCTTGCCAAGTTGCCTTGGTCAGGTTTTCGGCACCAATGCTAGAGGGTTGACATTAGATTGACAGCGGGCCGACAAGTTCTTGGCAATCTTGCATATAGTCGACCCTTTCTTGATGGGATAAGACTTGGTGATTCTTGATGAAGATGATCATAACCTGTGATACTGTTAACTTACAGGTTGTCAGTGATGATGGAAAAAAAGTTAGACGCCAACAGCCCTTTACTGATTCTGATGTGGAAGAATTGCAGGTTTCATTGAATTACTTTTGAATTGGATTATTTCATTATTCCTCCCTTTCATGTGTGCTGAGTGTAACACTTCAATATCTTCTTGTTTTTGTTGGTTCCTGTAGTCACGTATTGTTATTGCCGAAAATTTACCAGAGGATCATTGTTACCAAAGCCTTATGAAAGTTTTTTCTGTTGTTGGGAGGTATGGTGTGTATTTCACTAGTTGAATTCTTTGTTAAAAGTATATTCCAACATTAAATGCATGAAATAATGTCTGGCGATAGTGTGAAGACGATTCGAACCTGCTATCCTCAGACTCCCAACGGCATAGCTGCTGCAACCAATAGATCGACAAAAATGGATATGCTTTTTGGTAACAGGGTATGCATCTCTTTCTTGATGTAATTTATGATAAACAAATGCATTGGCTAGGGAGCTTATATATCCATGACGATATGAAATCGACATTTTGAAACTTTGATGTTGGCTTTGTTATTGTTTAATTTTGGCTCAACTTCCACTTAAAAAAACAAATTTGGCTCAACTTTCATGCTTTGGATTACAGTAGTTATTTTCAGATGCTATGGGATGTCAGGAATTCATTCAATGCTTTACAGATTTGGATTTTATGGTCTAATTTTACACATTGAGGATTTCATTAGCTGTTTCCGGGTTTGGATTTTCTCACCTTGGAAGACTAGATATGAGGATGTTTAATCGTTCAGTAAGATGCCAATATGCTAATTTATGTATATGATAGAATGGTTTTGTAAATAGCACATGGTAAGCATATATAACACAAAAGAATGTATAATGTGCAGTGTGTCTGCCCATATACTGAAGAATAATGTATGTTAATTAATATGTTTACATCTCCAACCAAAAGAATATCATAGAATTTGTGAAATCTTCTTTGTCTATAAGTAAAATTATTATTATCTGTTAAGCAAGTGAATGTGTACAGTATGTGAAAGTGTGATGTACAAAATTTGGCTCTTCCGAATTGTCTAGGAAGGTTGGCTTGTACGTACACATGGTGTGGTCCTTGATTTGTTATTATTCTGGTAAATGGATGTAGTGTGGTCCGCCCTTTGGTCAGATTTTCTTTGTCCTGTTTTTTGCATATGACCAGCATCATGCATTGTACTATTGTGAATTTAAAACTGTTTTTTTATTGTTTCCCACTCTTTTAGTTTGATTTATATACCAAAATAATTTTGGGGCAATGTTTCATTTATATTGTTTGTCATATAGCCGCTGGAAATTGTTTTATATAAGTAGAGAGCAATTCATTTTGGAAACATATGTTTGAGTCTTGAGATTCAAATGGATTTTCTGCTTTTTATGGTCGAATATGTATTTACATTTCCTAGACTGTAATTTAATATTAGTTGGTTTGTATAGGAATCCAACTTTGTATCAAGTGTTTGGAATCTGATTTTTATGATTTGCTCTTAAAGAAAAATAACTCAAGACTTTCTAAATTATCTAGATTGGAAATGATTGTAATATGTTAGGTTCACAGATTAGAAGGGGATAGGCATCAGATCTAGTCCTGGAATCACTTAAAGATAAAGAAAGAGGAGTTATTAGAAAAATTCTATTCCTCATCAGCAATAAAAAAACAGGGCAGTAGTAATGTGCTTGTAACTTCAGACAAATGACTTGCACCACAAGATCTCTTTTTTTTTAACCTTACTCTATTAATTACAACTTTTAACTGATGCGGTACATATTACTTAAGCAAATGAAAGAAAACTCAAGTTTAAGAGAGAGAGAGAGAGAGAGAGAGAGAGAGAGAGAGAGAGAGAGAGCTGGTAAAGTGGGTCTTTTTTCAAAGATAAAGGGATAAGAAAAGAAACACAGTGGTACTACCACGAAGAATGGCAATGTTCTTTAAGTGACGTCCTAATAGCTAGATGTCATTATAATTGTTTGAAAGGGCAAAATCCAAATTAGCCTAAAACTCCTGAAATCATACTCACTGAAATCTTTCAACTAATGCTGAAACCTTCTTTTACTTTTTTCCCCCTTTAAATAGTTGGTTTTCAACTTTAATTGCATGAATTCCTTTTGACTGAGACGAATTCAGCTTCAATGATTGGTTTGTTCTTGTGAAGTGTTCTGTCTTTGTATGATTATTTTTAGTTTCCTCCTAAAACTCCTAAAATCATACTCGCTGAACTCTTTCAACTAATGCTGAAACCTTCTTTTACTTTATTTTCCCTTTAAATAATTGGTTTCAGCTTTAATTGCATGAATTCCCTCTGACTGAGAGGAATTCAGCTTCAATGGTTTGTAGTTGAGAAATGTTCTGTCTTTGTATGATTATTTTTAGTTTCCTCTTGTCTAATATGCTATGATAGTTGCATACGTCACTTAGTCTATGTGTCAGCACATTATGATACCTGGATACTGATACAATACCTTCATTAGATTGCCTATTGCCTCTCCTCTGGATCCTAGTGAGCCTTTTTCAGTTCCCTCGAAACCCCATACCGACTCCTACTAATGGCATTTTGTACCTTTGCATGGCAATCGGATGTTACGGTCTCATATATGCAATAAGGTGTCATGTGTAGGAGACATTGTGAAAATAAGTTGCTATATAAAGACAGCAAACGTGGTGGATAGTTGGTTTGTATATCTCCATTGTTGGTTGTCATTCATAGATGCCACAGATTTAATTGATTTAAGCCGGGGGTGGTTTATTTTGTACATCCGAAATGTATTTTATGTTTGGACATATCTATGTACTAGAATTTGCATGTAAGGCGTGTTCTCATATCCCATATCCGTTTCCTTGTCCGTTTACATCTTTTAGTATCATAGCTAATTCGCCATGCTCTATGGTGGAACTGTTGCTTTGATAGCTTATATATGTCATCTATCAATATAAGCTAGTTTAATGTGAAGACCTTCATACTAAACCCATTAAATGGCATAGGCACTAAGAATGTAATAAGGCACCAAGTAGACCAGCACTCTCTCAACATTCTTCAACCTTCCGAGTGAATATGGTTCGGCTAAATTTGCCTCCTTAATCCCATATTGAAAAATCACTTAAAATAAGATGATTACTGGTCTGGTTTGGATGATTATAGTGAATGTTGCATTGCACTTTTGGTTATCATACATGGCTCTCAGCTTGAGATTGTAGACTAAGTTTCTCAATTACCATCATCTTTTTGGCATGATCAACCTAATATTTTGAATTTTAGTATCCACTTCATCCTTTTTTCCTATAGCAGTCTCTTTTCGTAGTGCTGAACACCGACTGACTAGATCTTTACTTATTAAGAGATTGAGATAAATAGATAATCTTATTTTACTTCAGTTTCTTTTTGGGATTGGTTAGTTTGCTGTCCAGCAAGTTTAGAACGGCTCCTTATAGACTAGGTTGAGAGATCGATGCAATCAAATATTGTGTTGAAGATTTTCAAGATCTACAATGGGACCGGATATGCCTTCTCATGACCACATATGAAACCAATCCTAGATTCAGTTTATAATTCTCATTAATACTTAGACATATTAATCTGTTCTGCCTGAGGTGGGGACTGTGGGCTAGTTTCACAGAGCATTGTGACCTCCCATTCCAGCGAATGGTGGTAGGTTCACCAGCCTCTGCACTTGCCTGACCCCACCCTAATAACCCCACGAGGGCACCAACCTCAAACTTGATGACTAACCTTTTTGAATTTTTTTTTGATTTTTTTTTTATTTAGATTATTGATTAGGGTATTTTGAATTGTAGTTTTTTTTTAAGATTTGATTAGATTCAAATCTTTTTTAAAATTATAAGCTTTTATCTTTAGTAGGTAAGATTTGATTGATTCAAATCTTTTTGAATAATTAATCTTTTTCTTTTTTAAGAGATTTTTTTTTTCTTTTTTAAAGGCCTTATGCCTCCCATTGTAATGATGATGAGGTTAATTAATGAGAAAGCTTTTGGTTTGATGTGTTTTCTTTGAGAGGAACCGTGAGGGAGCGAGACCCTAGATTCTGGCCATAGTCTTTGCTACTCGTGAGGTGAGAGATTATGGGTTTTATTCCATCAAGCGATTGCTGGGCATCGTCGTCTCCATCATCATTCATCTTCTTCAGTCTCACGTCATCTGTATAATCCGTGCTTGACCGCAACTGCGTCGTCCGTACGGCCTGGCCTTCGATGCGACTTTGTCGTCCTTGCGATCTGCACCCGACTCGTGGCCCCGCCATCCGATTGACCACCAGGTCCCTCGACGCACCCATCCGGTTGCACCAAGCCCCGGCCACCTCGTCCGTATACACCATGCCGTCGGACCCCTGTCCGGATGCATTGACCCTGCCCGATCGTCTGGTTTCTCTGCCGCCCGTGTCGGACCACCTATCCCTATGGTCGTTCGCACCGAAATTGCTCATCGATTCACTCTGGTTGCCCTTCAAGTAACCGCCAAGTTCCACTGCCAGGATCCTATTTTGGGAGTGACTTGGACGTTGCAGCTGCTCATGCTCTTCGAGTTAAACTCAAGGACGAGTTTCTTGCAGCTGAAGCGAATGATGAGAATCAGATTTAGCATGCATGAATCTCGAGGCATACAATAAATAAATTAATAGTTTTTGAAATTTTTAAAAATATTCTATTTTCGGAATGATTGATTAGGGTATTTTTTAATATTGTTTTTGGATAAGATTTGATTAGATTCAAATCTTTTTTTAAAATAAGGTTTTATCTTTAGTAGGTAAGATTTGATTGATTCAAATCTTTTTGCATAACTGATCCTTATCTTTTTTAGGAGATTTTTTTCTTATGTAAAGACCTTATGCCTTCCATTGTCATATAATGAAGTTGATTAATGAAAAGAAAGCTTTCACTTTGATGCGTTTTCTCTTAGAGGATTCATGAGGGAGTGAGAGACTTTGGGCTCCGGCCATGGTCTCTGTTACTTGTGAGGTGAGCGAGCTAGGACTTCGAGCTAGAATCTCCGTTACCATTCTATCTTTCCCCTTTTTCTCAAACACAAAGGCAACAAATCGAGCATCATGTGGGACCCCCGGGTTGTCCTGCATCAGTCATGTTTATCACTGCATTTGCCACTGTCTATCTCCGTTGTCTACACGGAGACGGGTACGCTCAATGAGTGATGGGAAAGAAACAAATCCAGATGCAGCTGACTTTTTGTGTGCTTTTACATGAATCAACTTACTTTACATCCCACCAATCACCACACTGACACCGAAACAGCTGGAAGACCTCATTTCTTTCTTTCTTTTACCTTTCCTTCCCCATTCTGCATAACAAGCTTATTTCTCCTTTTAATGATATCAGGGTAAGATTATTTATCTGGTAAACCATGTAGATGAAGCACTATTTTTGTGTCCAGCCCCCACGTTTTGAAATGTAAATCAGTGTAATAAAATTTCGTTACGCTCACATGTTGAAATTCATGGCATCTTTAAATGCGTGTTTTCTATGTTCTCGTACAGTTGCATGCATTTGTGGAGTATGGGACTGTCGAGCATGCTGAAAAGGCAGTAAGTTTGGATTTTGAACATGTTTTACATACTATGTATTCGTGCTCTTCTCAGGTTGATAAATGTATTTTTTTTCCCCTTTTTGAACAGGTCGCTGAGCTCAATGATGAGAGGAATTGGAGAAGCGGGCTTAGAGTTCGCTTGTTGCATAGATGCATGGTATACACTATACCCTTAGTGCCTTCCACCCATGCATTTTCCGTTATACAGCCATTGTTTTGTTTCTTCACGGCTTCAAAGCCTGCCCTGCTAAGGATCTCTGGCATAGCACTGAATTGCTAATCTGCATTTCATTTGGTTTGTCTGAGAAATTCTGGCAATAACTCATGCAATATTCATATAATTTAAGATACTTAAATGTTGATTATCTGATCGGTCAGGCAGTTCGTTAGTTTAATTTTTGGGACGTAGTTGGACTAGAGTCACTTTGACTACCGGAAGTTTTGACTTTTGAGGGCAATATGCTCTCGTAATCAGTGCGAGCATGATCACGGATAACATTTCACTCTGGGCCGTATGATTGATCAACTGCGGCGAATCCTCTTCTCAACCAATCACAGTTACCTCCGAAGCAAGCTGTGTAGGGACGCTAGTAGGCCTGTCAATCTAGCCCTTTGGAGAGAGTACCCTGCTTGGCCCGGCCCTCCAAAAACTTCTAAAGCCCTGCCCACCATGGGCCTGAGGGCCGGGCCCAGTTTTCATAAGCCCTCCAAGCTAGGGAAACCTATGGCTTGGCCCTGCTAGGATCTGCCCGGCCTCCATATACATAAACTATTATAATATATAATACCTATTAAGGGTTTAAATTAGTGGCTAAATGGGACTAATAAGTTATTAACCGGTCACTCACTGTGACCCTATAGGAATTGGAGTTATCAAGTTTGGATATATTAGTATTAGAGGTATTTTATAATACTCATAAGACTTATAATACTTTTTAAGTTGTTTTATCAATCTCAAGCATGAATAAATGAGTGGGGTTTTAAATGATTGTCAAAAGCCTAAAGGCATTGGCATAAGAGTAGTTTAGGGAGAAAAAAAAGATTTAACCCTTCTTTAATGATCTAACTGAATTAATAAACATGTCGATAATCCTTATCTTGGTGATATAAACTTGGCCCTTGATCGGCCCTGGTCCAACCCCGCCTTTGAAGGGTCGAGCTAGGGTCCATCATTTTCTGGCCCTGAAGGGCTAGGGCCGGGTTAGGGCCTACCTCCTAAAACCAAGGGCCGGGCCCGATTTGATCCCAACGCTGCCCTGACTCTGCCCTTTGACAGACCTAGACGCTAGATATACTCGTGTTGGTGAGAATTATTTACACCCGTTTGTGCCACGAGGCATGTGGGCCGCACACACTTGAACGGGGCCCACACTACAATGTTACGGCTTTCGCACCGATGTACCTTTATTATCACTTAATTTATGATTATGATATGGTAATGGATCGCATGCCTACATGGTCAGATGACCTGATGAACTCTTACTCCTACCACTGCTTGTGCGGAAACAGGGTCAGATTATGTGAGCCTACTTGCACCGGCTGCTTTGCTCCTTGTGTTATTTAACTGTATATATATAGGTAAATTATTATTCGGATAGCTAATTTATTATCTCAAAAACAGACGAAACATGGGCAAGGTCGAGGGAGGAGGGGCCCGCACGAAGGTGATGGCAATGAAGAGGAGGATGCCTCGGCATCTCACCAGCTAATTGACAAGCAGGTGGAGGATCCCTCTCAACCATCAGAAGCTTTACTAGAGCACACGGTAAGAAACCCTTGGCCCTTTGGTGCACTCATTCTTCAATGTTTGATATAATGGCTCCACAGCTATGTTTACATGATCTCATGCGTGTGGTGTTGCCATTTACTTATTTTCATCGAAACTTTCCGAGACAAATCAGAATCTTGAGATTGTGGACAGGGAGAGGAGAATTTCAATGACAAGGATGGTGGGGCGAGGCGAGGGAGGGGGCGGGGCCGGGGAGTGAGGGGGCGAGGACGGGGCCAGTACCTCAACAACCGGAGTAACGGAGGCCAGACGATCGGCACTCCCCCATCGGGCAGCCCGGTCCATCCCGAGCAGGCAGTGGTAGCTAAGCAACCACCCGGCCCTCGCATGCCAGATGGCACGAGGGGATTTACCATGGGCCGTGGGAAGCCGCTCAACTCCGCTGCTACTGCATGATGAAGCTCGGTATGGCTTTACAAGTCAAGGTATTCTAAGTTATCCAGTCTTGAGGGTGCTTTTGTGATGGAATCCTACTCAGTTTCTACCCCCCCACCCACCCTTTTTTTTTGTTTAAACAACATTTCTACTGTAAAAAGGAAAAAAAAAATAATCAGATAACTGGTACAGGATGAACTATGATGGTTTCTCTAATACTTCATATGTAGTGTGTTATAATGTATGTGGGGTTTTTTTTTGGTTTTTTTTTTTTTTTTGTTAAGCTTTTGAAAATCAGAGTTTTGAGATTGGGTATCAAATGTGGAGCCTGAGAAACTCGAAGGAAGTGGGATCTGCGGAAGGTGATCAAACATTTCTCGCTCTCCAACTGATCGCTCAGTTAGTAAGACATGCAACCTGTGGCCTTGGTCATGGGTTCGAATATGTGCTATGCTAGGCTATGGGGTTATTAAAAATCAGGGCATTTCTTTCACTCCTATGGTGAGGTTTGATCCTTCGTCTATCTTGTGCCAAGCACTAGTGGGGTGATGTACTGACCACTATGGTGGTCCCTTCTAAAAAGGAAAATCAGACTAATCAATAAAATTATTGTGGCTCTGTCCATGAAAGTGATGTCGGATCTAAAAAAAAAAGAGACAGTCGCCGGGACCGTCAGGAGGGATGAAGATGAAGCTCCTGATGCCACAAAGAGGTTAATGTGGTCACTGACAACATATCGATGGGGTGAAAAGGACAGGTAGAAGATTCATTGCGCGTAAGGTCCTTGTTTAATAGATTGGTTTGGTGTAAACGATCAAAATTTTCACTGAATCTCCAAAACACTCTCACCTGACCTCTCCTTTATCCTGTCTCTCTCGATCAGCAATGGCGAGGCGGGTGTGAGCAGTGGTGGTGGAGGTGGGCACGAGCAGCAAAGGTGGCGGTAGTCGGCACGAGTTCCAGCTGGGACGGCGACGAGCATCAAAGACGAGAAGCCACCGGGGGAATGGAGGGGTTAGGTTTAGGATTTGTAGATCTATATGGTTCATCCCATGGCTTATATATCTTAGGGTTTAGCATTTCTTTATCTAGGGTTTAGCAATGGACTATAGATCATCAGATTTAGGATTCGGTTTAGTTTTATAAAGGAATGGCATGAGAAGCAAATTTAAAGTGAAAGGGGTATTTTTATCCACAGGGTTCTGTCCTTTAGCCAAAATTGATCTCTTGTCAGGGACCTCTCCCTAAGCTTCCATGAAAGAATGTATCAAAATCTGATTAGTGCTCAGTATGGATGCAGGTTCGTATCCTATAAATGGACAGGGTTCTGTCTAATAGCCAAAACCGATCTCTAGTCAGGGATCTCTCCCAAAGCTCCCATGAAAGAATGTATCAAAATCTGATTAGTGCTCAGTATGGATGCGGGTTCGGATCCTATAAATGGAACCGATTTAATTTTTCGATCCATCTAGAATCCAACCTATTATCATTCCTAGCTGGGATTTGGCCCAAGGATTTTACAAGCATATAGTTTTTGTTTGCAGAGGTAGAGCTCTATTGGAAGTGCAGTTGGGAAACAGTTGGACCCGGAGATCAGAAGAGATCACTACATACCATACCACATTGACTATCAATTAGGGGCCTTGGATTACAGCAAGGACAAGGATGTGCATGAATAATTCAGTACATGATAAACTATATCGGACTATCGGGTTTGGATCCTTGTACAACCAAACCAATATTGGGCAATGATCCAGATTCTCTTTCTATAATTTATGACATAATTTTCGGCACCCAGGCATGGAATTTTGTATCAGACTCGAGACCGAGATCGGGATCAGGTTACAAGCCTCCATTGCCACCCGTTAGCCCTGGCCATCACTGCAGAGGTAACGAGGCGCCAGTGTTTAGGGCTTAGGGTTTACTGCTTCCAATCCAAACACTGCTAAGGGGGATGAATCACCTACATGCCCCTGTTGCAGGCACAAGAAGCTGACGGCCAATAACACGTGCTCGAGCAACTTGACCCGGCCTTCGTGAACGCTCGACACCAGAGCCCAGGCCGGACGTTGGAAACCCAGAGTACTAGCAAGAAGAGTCACAGACCTGGGCACTTCCACATCAGAAAAAAAGATGCCTCAGTTATCATCTACTAACAAGCCACCCTGGCTTAAAGGCAGGATCCTGCTTGAAGTCGCGGCCACGCGCTGATGTTGATTCCCCTTGACGACGGTAACACTATTGCCAGAAAATGTAGCCGTTAGAATGTCCGGGTTCGACTTGAAAATTGACCGAAGGAATCAATACGAGAAGCGACATAAGCAAGCGACATAAGCTACGAGTAATCTTTTCAGAGTATAATTTACCTTGTAACAGACAACCGAATCATCCGGATACATTGCAAAGAGCTTGGTGCCAAGGCGAGCGTGGCAGGAATCGCATATGCTCTCCTCATGTATCTGCACGTGCCTTGATCTCTCCTCTAATCTCGCCAGACGTGCATCTATACTTATAGCATGTGAGAGGCTACCGACAATCTAGGGCAAAAAAAAAATCATCATGCGCACAATCAGAAATCCAGTTATACAAAACGTTTTCAGACAGGAGCTTTTGCATGGGTTTTCGATTTGGAGATGGCTAAGCTTTAGAAATGTCCAAACTCCAAAACAAATTTGGAAAATTCGAATATATTTAGGGATTGTTGTGTTCACGGTAGAAGAATATTATTATTATTTAATATGTTTCTTACAATATATGTTTATTTAATAATCAAAACATCACATGAAAATCTACAAAATAACCATCACTTATTAAGCCAAAAAATGATATAGTAAATCCAAACAGAATCATTTAGCCAGGTCGAAGAATCCAGTTACGATAGAACTGGCACTTTACTCTTTTCTGTGGATGAACTGATTCAGACTCTAAACCTAAAAAGTTTTATATCCTCAAACACAATGAACTGTAGTAGCAAAAGATTGGTACCATCTTAGAAATGCTTGGATTATGACCAGAAGGGATTGTTTGCTTTGTTGCAACGGTCCTGCCTGCGACCCCATATGATGCAACTAGGCAAGTCCCAATATTTGACTGTTGCATTTGTGCGAGCACCACGAAAGTGTGGTTGCTAAAACGCCCTTAGTTCTTGCATTTCAACTTTTGATCGTAATCCGAAATGCAGCAAGCGAGGGCTCCCTCTCATGTTTAAGGTCAACCCCTGCCCCCACCCCTCTCCAGTCTTTTGTATTCTATTAGCCTTTCTTGCATTAACTACAATTAAACAACAAATATTTCACAATTGGTCAATTTGATGGCTGATAGTTTCCAAAACCTGCAAATTTACAGGCTGATAACTTTATAAGGAGAAGCACTGTATCAATTTTGGAAAATCACCATAGACATCTCTCTAGTATATTTCATAACTATGGAAGCTTGAATTTTGGGGTCCTGTTCTTTATCCCTGGACAACTTGCCAATTTGGTAAAAAGGCTGGTCCTCATGTCTAACCTCGAATCATATTGAGAAAGGCAATATAGGATTTATAAAACTTCAAACTCTGGGTTAGCCAGAAATTAATTACCTGTCCTTGGTGATGATGATGAAGTCGAGCTCTCAACATTCTCAATATAGTATCTGCTGCAAGCTGGAGAGGCATCTCAGGTGACAATTTCTGCAATACAAATTTGCAGACATCATAGCAATTCAGGAAAGAGATACATGGAGCCGTGTTAGTTAACAGATATACAATTGATACAAATTGCACAACTTGTTGCTTTGGGAAAAACAATAATTGCTATGATGATTGGAAGAAATTTAATATTTAATTCAGTCTGGAAGGGCAAAATCATTATCAGTACGAGGACAGACCCTATTGTTCATATGGACAAGGAACCACTAATAACCAGGTCAATCTTTCATAGTTTGGCAAAACAACGAATTTACTCCATGATATGTTATCTACGAGGACAATGAATAGAGAAAGTGTATAAAGAGGATTAAGTTATTTATCACCATATTGACAAGATGAGTGTTAAATTGGCAAGCATGAAGAGGTAAGTAGGTGTAGGTAGTATAACAAGGAAGGGTAAAGTTAGACTTGAGTATAGTGGAGGAAGAAGTGAGGAAACATCAGTTGAGATAGTCTGGACAAACGCCACACGAGTGTCCTGCAACTTGCAAATCCTATTTGCTTGGTAAAAAACAAGGGACTAGAGAAGAGTTAGATGAAGCAATGTGAAATGACAAGGTTTGAATCATGATGTGCGTGCATGTATCAGTTAGATGTCAATACAGAACGGCAAACTGAACCTCACCAGCATGCACGGACACCAAAATATCTACAGACACGAAACATAAAGGGGAACCTATTTCTTTTCTAATGTGAACCTTTTTGAACTGCTTCAAAGTGATAAGTAGACATGCTTGGACATTAAAAGACATGTTCTATCCATCTAACCAACTCAAGCATCTAATATAAATTGAACAATCATATGCTGAATCGCTGATGGACATACCCCAAACACTGTACTTTCGTGAGAGCAAATGCTCAAATACTGAGAAAGCTCACAGAGACAGATCATGGCACATAGGAGAAATACCACTTGCAATCAATAGAGAGAATAATCGGAATTCGGAAGTATAGGCAAAAATTGGCATTTGGACTACAATCTTACGACTATCACTGATACCTATGGAATACAACGTTTAACAAATCAAAGCCACAAGACTGAAAGCAATTTCGCATCGAATATACTTCAATTGTGATGGAAGGTTATATAAAAAAAATAATTATTCCACATCATCTAACTTTATCCCTTTAAGTGGGGTCGACTATGGAGCAATATAGCTCCACAAAAGCTTTATCAAGGATTTTCCAACTTGCCAGCTACCTGACGGCAACACTCTTAAGACTAGTTTTGGAAACCCAACAAAGTCAACTTGGTAAGAGCAACATGTCAAGAAACCTAGTAGAGACCTAACTTATTGGTTACATGCAACGTGGAGCATACTCCCAAGATTCCCCTAACTAAAGAGGCTAGGCAAAGAGGCAAGAGTCTTTTTCACACACACACACACACACACACACACACTAAAAGGGGGAATACATACAAAGCAGCCCATTTGGTTCTCCCTGCATCATATATAATTCCATATCAGTAAAATCAAACTCATCATCCACTTCAAATTATCTATTCAAATGATGGCCAGCCAACAACTGCTGGCACAAAAGCATCTCTAGAACTTTATCAAGACTACTAAGCCATTGTAAGGTACTAAGGTTGTTAGCTGAGACGTGAGTCATGTGACCACTACAGTCACGGAAGCTACTAAGAAAAAGTGACCGCTAAAACTTGTTTTGCTACTTTTGATTAACAATCACCAGTTTGACATTTCATATTTTATCAATATTCTGTAGAATTTATGCCATGCCCTATTATACTAGGATATATACATATGATATGATCTAAAAAATTGTATACAAAAATACGGAAATGGAAAGTCCTAAAATGTAGCCCACTTATACAATTTGTGCATATCTAGTTAGATGTCTTCAACTCTTCTACCTACATAATCTATACTCTGCCATCTTGCAAAACCCTCCAGGTGCCTTTCCTCCACCCTCTTTGTACCCTAACCCAAAACCTTCTTCACACTTCATCTCCCATCACCACCAGCCCCAACACCACCTACTCCTTTTTTTAGTCTGTTCTCATGTAGCAAGTTAAATATGCCAAACACCATCATTTCTTGGATTGTTCTTTTATCATAAATGGGGACGGGATTAAACTACAATGTTTCGATATTTACGATATAAGTTTCCGTTATTTTTGTAAATAGAAGCAATTTAACTTAGGATTGAAAGCATAGAACATCCCCAATTCTAGAGACACGATTTATGTAGCGGCTGGTGAATCATTCCAGGCACATAAGTCTTACTTACGAAAGAAGTTGGAAATTACAAAAAAAAAAAAAAACATTTGGAAAAAACAGACTTAAGTCTGCAGGAAGTCAAGTCCAAATTTTGACTTTTTAAAGAAGCACTAAATCTGTGATTCTTGAAAGTAATTCTAGAAGAAGATACTTCTGTGTAGTTTTAAGATTTTTTATTATCTAAAGGAAAAAAAATCACTGCCCACCCACCCCCCACCCCCGGGCCCTGGCCACCACAACCACCACCAGTGCAGAAGAACACTAGAACTTGACTTTGGGCCTATCAAATAGAAAAAATACTTCTAAAGACAGATTTTCAAAATGACACTAGGAACAGAAATAACTTCTGGAAAAGTTGCTTCGAGCAAATTACTTTTGCAAAAATTAGAAGTAGGAATCAAAAGCGTTAGTTACCAAACAGGAACTTGCATTTCCAGGTCAAAAATGGCATACCTTACTGTGATAACCAAATATTAATGATCTGAAGCTTAACGGAGAATCAACGCGATACAAAATTTGTTCAGTTATGAAGTACTTTAGCAGTAGAACTCTCCAAGCTTTTTCTAGTCATATTGGAATGGGGACTTACTGTAAAGTAGATGTAGGAGGCTCAACCAGACCCTGATTAGCACATAATTAATCCAAAACTAGTTGTAGAAGAAGATTCTATAAAATCTCATTGCTATGAGAAGGTGGATGCTCTTGCTTAAGAAGGTGTTGGAAATGTAATTACGTGTATGCCCTACCCTACCATTTTTACCCTTTCAACCTTGACCAATTTGAAACAGACTATCTTTCTTGATAAAACGTAAAAAAAATAGTAGATAAATATCTCCATGCCTCTAATGGGAGAAATACCTTTTCGAAGCACTATTGAAATACTAAGCTAACATCAGTTAAGTGGTTAAAATTGACTGCCTCTGAATTAGAGAATTTCAAGTGAACGCATGGTATGTACTTTTCTAGAAATAGAACACCATGAGTTTGATACCTCAAGCACTTGTAAGGGATCCAGAGATTCTCCATGGTTGTGGAGAAAACGAACAGCAGCCTTAAACATAGGTTCCTTTCCGTCTTGTGGATCCAAATACATATCCAGCAACCTAAGGTATAAGCCAGGTAAATTAATATATGAATTCATATCAGGTATAGTCGACTTATATTATGGCACTATAAAACACTGCAATCAGTAAATGAAAAAAACCTACTGCATATAGGCATCATTTCTACCAATCTCAGCACAATATTGTTCGGCAGCTTCACTGTCCTCCAGTTTCCTTAAACCACAGAAAAATTACAGATTGAAAAAAAAAAATTAGCTGAAGGCATGGGACTAAATGATGAAGTAAATTACAATCAAATGCATTGGAGGAGTATATTCTCTATTTGGTTCTTACAATGCCAGAATCTGCAGTACCAAAGTTTCTTGCCCCATTTTCCTGTACAGGATTGCCTATAATGAAGAGCTAAACATGTAAGAATGTAAAATATAAAGAAGGATTACTGCAAACTGACTGATTATTTCATACTGGTCAAAGCTATACAGAAACTATCAGACAGAAGCCGAATGAAACAGCAAAAACATGTCATCTGTCCCTCAAAACATATATATTAGTTGCCAAAACTTTCTTCCAAGTTCCAACACTTCAGAAATATGGACAGTTTCAACAATCAGATATCTGACATTAATCCCTCAATAACAAAAGAAAAAAAAAGTAACAGAAGTCTGACTAGCATTGGAGAAATGTCTTTGATGCAAATTCAGACATGGTATACAAGTACTAAAGCCGTGGGAGAAAATAGTTGATGTGAAAACCTTGATAGTTATTTTTTCCCACTATTATTAAGAAACTAGTCATGTTCATGCATGTCAACACTCGGACGGCCGACAAGTAGAGTGTGTGTGTGTGTGTGTGTGTCTGTGTGTGTGTGTGAGAGAGAGAGAGAAAGAGAGAGGGATGGGTGGGCCCTGACTGTACAGAGAGAGAGAGAGAGAGAGAGAGAGAGAGAGCGAGAGAGAGAGGAGAGAAGGGGCGGGTGGGACCAGCTGGAGAGAGAGAGAGAGAGAGAGAGAGCGAGAGAGAGAGAGAGAGAGGGTACCTCCGATCGGTGGTTGGGGGATGCAAAAACACATGCCTTGTAATAAGCAATAGAAATATATAGTTATAGTTTCTGAGATAAACATCCACAACTTATTTTGCATGAATCAGCCAAATTGTTCCGATTGCCAATCAAACTGACGCATCACTTCATACTCATGTTTGTGCCACTAACATAAAAAACAACAGAAAGGTTTCCAAAACTGCATGAATATACACAAAAGATAACCGTATTTAAGGTTTGTAGGCCTCCAAATCTCCATTTAAAAGTAACCACAGAACAGATGCTATGAAGCCCCTATAGAGAGATTATGTATGGGAGCATATGAACTATTAAAATATATGAAAGAAATTATGTTTCAATTATGTTCTTCGTTTTAAGTCGAAAAACTTAGTGCACACAGTTTTGCAACACAGTTTTGCAAATACTCATTCTGCATTCAACATTTCAAACAAACACAAGACAATTATATAAGCATTAATCTCAAAATATTAAAGTACATATACATGGTAACCGAACCTTCTCGAACCATAACTCTGATTGTTCTATCACGTCAAGCACTTCTTCTGGATCATATAAGTCTGAAGCCTGTAAAAATGACTGCAATCTCTCCCTGACTGGATATATATGTATACTTGTACGTCCAACATCGGTAATGCTCATATCATCAAATTTTTTAGCAGTATGAGTCTCATTACAGCAGTCCATGTCAAGTGATTCAATTGCTGATTTTGCGAGAGAAAGAGCATATAATGTATGAAATTGAGCTTCGTCAGAGTCTTGATCCTCAATCAACCATTGCAAGTATCTACAAAAATTTAAAGACTCACTCAAATTGACGTCAAAGAGGCATTCTCTACAGGTATGTTACCACTAGAAAGGCAGATAATTGTGATCTAAAAAAAAGCACATGCAAGATCAGTTTATATGTGAACTGATCATGACTAGCACAGCATACGTGCAGCCAGCTGAAAGTATATTTAGAACTAATAAGAGGCAAACATTCACTGAATTAAAAATTTTGATTGGTGTATATGCAGCAAATGTAGAAACATCTAACAAAATAATTAGTATCCAGTCAAAGGAGTTCGAGAACTTACAGGGCATAACAAAGAGGCTTATGTTTATCAAGACTTAAGCATTAAAGACAAACTCAAACACTCAGATCACAAAACATTAGTCATAAAGTCATAAAGAGTCAGATGCACCTATAAATGCACCTTCTCCTCCCTCGGTAGCAAAAATGAAAAACCTTGATGCTGTTTTCACTTGCAATGGCCAAATGATATATGTTTGTGGCATGCAATTAAGCAGATAAAATTAAAGTTGACTTCGATAATTAAGACATATGTTCCTAGTATGCTTGTTTTCTAAGTGTAGATTCAATATAGAATTTCAAAAGAATGAGCTATTAACAAAAATCTGTTAACTATTTTTGCATCTGAAAGTAACTGCATGAATTGATGTTTCATGGCATCATTACTAGGTGATGTATCTGAAATGATCACCAACCAGAGCATTCCATATTTTGAATAACTGATAGATGTCCTACCAAAAAAAATAACTGAGAGATGGAGAGAGTGCTATTTAAAGAAAGTTAACAACAATCTGTAAGTCTGTAACAGGATCAAGAGAGAGCTAAAATATCCCATCTCATACCATAAAAACAACAGTTAGTGCTCACTACAATTGCATGGAAACTCTGTAACAAATGGGAATGTAGTTTTTTTTCTTAGTGCTGTAAAGTGAAAAATAGACAAATAGATACCTCTGCTGAATCTCAACTTTTTTTGGGTCAACAGCAGCAAGTACTTCTTCTGCATAAAGCATTAAAAAAATCAATAAAATAATAATTATTAAAACAAAGATCATCATCACTTTGCAAATCAATTTGTTATAAATAACACAAACATATCTATAATGTATACATAAGCTACTATGAGAAAAAGGCAATCATCATAAAATCAGGTAAAGGAGATTCCAGCTAATAAACAGGGAAAACTTTCAGATCCCCAAAGAAAATATAGCTAGTTATCTATGTAAATGACAACCTGAAAAGAATGCTCACCAATACTTCAAACTAGTCAGACAAAAAGGTAAGTCCTTATTAGTTTTCCATCCACAAGGATGGTGAATGTCAGGTTGACGGATGGTCAGGTAAAAATTATCATATCACGAAGTGGTACTAAACTGATGTCAAGTATTAAAGGATAACTTAACCTGATCTAGGTGTTAAATATACAAGGCAGCCTAGGCCATTAGCTTTGTTAATGTATATAGATGGGTCGGGTTACTTGTACAGTCGGGTCGGGTTGTATGGTCATACATGTACATATATATTGGGCTTGAGTCCCTCAATAGAGACATTTCCATTCTCTCCAAACCCTAGTCTTCATCTCCTAACATGGTATCAGAGCTCTAGGGTTCTCTCGTGCGACGACGGCAGCCCCCCTCCGGCCTCCCTCCACTCGGCAGCCCCTCCTCCGGCCTCCCTCCACCCGGCAGCCCTCCCCTCCGGCCTTTCCTCCTCCCGGCAGCCCCTCCCCTTCACCCGGCAGTCACCTCCGGCCACTCCTTCACCCGGCAGCCCCCCCTTCGACCCATCTACACCCCGCAGGCCCCCCCTCCACCTCCCTCCACCCGGCAGCCCCCCCCTCCGGCCCCATCTGCACCCCGCAGGCCCCCCCTCCGCCTCCCTCCACCTGGCAGCCCCCCCCCCTCCGACCCCATCTGCACCCCGCAGGCCCCCCCTCCGCCTTCCTCCACCCGGCAGCCCCCCCTTCCGGCCCCACCTGCACCCCGCCGGCCCCCCATCCGCCTTCCTCCACCAGGCAGGCCCCCCTCCAGCCCTATCTGCACCCCGCAGGCCCCCCCTCCGCCTCCCTCCACCCGGCAGCCCCCCCTCCGGCCCCATCTGCACCCCGCAGGCCCCCCCCCTCCGCCTCCCTCCACCCGGCAGGCCCCCCTCCGCCCTCCCCTGCACCCCCGCCCCCTCCTGCACCCCCCTGAAGCCCCACCGCCCCCTCCTGCGCCCCCCCTGAAGCCCCACCGCCCCCCCTTCTCCTCTGTACGGACTGCCTTAGACCTCCCTTGTGCCGGCTCGCCCCCGTGCTTCAGGGGTATGGCTTCCTACAGCATCTCTCGGCTCCCATACTGCCTGCACACAGTCGCTGATCGTCGAGTCCCTCAGTCTCCTCGTTTTGATGGTATTCTCGGGCCACGTCCCTCCACCACGTCCGTCGATTGTGGACGTCGTCAGGGTCCCCTCCGCCATGATGGCGAGACTGCTGCTGCTGCTGATCTCCCTACTCCAGCACCACCTGCCACCACTCCTGCTCCGTCTCGGTCTTACTTCGACCGCCTCCAGCGCTTTGAGGAGTTACTGTTGCGATACCTCGCATCCACCAGCTCTTCGACCGATCACAGTCTCTCTGCCACTCCGGATACTTCTGCTCAGTCTCGGTCTTACTCCGACCGCCTCCAGCGCTTTGAGGAGTTACTGTTGCGATACCTCACCTCTACCAGCTCTCCGCCAGCTCACAGTCTTTCTGCCACTTCGGGTACTACTGCTCCATGGATCTTCGACTCGGGTGCCTCCTGCCACCTTACCTCCGATCCTTCTGTCCTCACGGACTGTAGCCCTGCTCCTACCCACATGGGGATTCACACTGCTGATGGGACTCGTCTACCCATTTCGCAGTGTGGATCCATCACCCCTGCCTCGGATCCCACTGGTCGCCTAACCTTACCTCGTGTTCACCTTGCTCCCCGCTTAAACATTAACTTAATATCTGTTAGTTCTCTTTGTGACTCGGGCCTGATCGTTACATTTACTTCTTCTTCTTGTTCTGTGCAGGATCCGCGGACGGGTCAGAGAGTTGGGCTGGGTCGTCGAGCAGGGGGACTCTATCAGTTGGATCACCTTCAGGTTTCCACTTCCACTCCGTCGGCTCTGTCTGTTACCTCTGATGCCGATTTGTGGCACAGAAGGTTAGGTCACTTATCCAGTGATCGACTCCAAAGCGTTTTTCGCTCTGGCGCTTTGGGTCGGGTGTCCTTCTCCCCTCTCTCTGTCTGCACTGGGTGTCGATTAGCCAAACACCTTGCTCTTCCTTTTTCTACTAGTGTTTCCCGTTCCAGCGCCCCTTTTGATCTCGTGCACTCTGACGTGTGGGGTCCTGCTCCAGTTGCCTCTTTTACTGGTTTTTTGTATTATGTGAGCTTCATAGATGATTACTCCCGCTGCACCTGGGTCTATCTCATGCGTCGCCGCTCCGAGATTCCTCATATTTACAGGACCTTCACTACTATGCTTCACACCCAGTTTGGTCGGCGCATTAAGACTTTTCGGTCTAATTGTGCCCAGGAGTATCTCTCCTCTGAGATGCGTGAGATCCTTCAGACTCACGGCACTCTTCACCAACAGTCGTGTCCCCATACCCATGAACAAAACGGAGTCGCCGAGCGTAAACATCGCCATGTCCTCGAGACAGCACGAGCTCTACTTCTGTCTGCTTCTGTTCCACATTCCTACTGGGCTGAAGCTGTCCTGACCGCTGTTCACCTCATCAATATCACTCCGTCCTCATCCCTCTCGGGTGTTTCCCCGTACGAGCGGCTTTACTCCACATCTCCTGACTACTCTCTTCTTCGTACCTTTGGGTGCACGTGTTTCGTCCTCCTCCCTCCCCATGAGCGCACCAAACTCTCTGCTAGGTCTGTTAGGTGTGTTCACTTAGGACTCAGTCGGGAGCACAAGGGCTATCGGTACTACGATCCCTTAGCTCGCCGGATCCGTATCTCTCGCCACGTCTCCTTTGTAGAGGATGTCCCGTACTTTTCCACTGAGTCCCGGGATCTTCCCTCACCACTTACGTCCTCTTCTACGTCGTTACCCTCCTCTCCTGCGTCACCCTCCTCACCTTCATCACATCTCCACATTCTCGTTCTACCCCCGTTTTCTGTTGCCCCACCCACACCTACTCCACCTCCATCTTCCCCGCCACCTCCACCACCACCACCACCACCACCACCTCCTTAGTCTCCCTCGCCACCTCCACCACCACCCGTTACTCGTGTCTATGTTCGTCGGTCTGCAGCTCCTCCTCCAGAGTCGATTCCCACTGGTACTCCCTCGCCTGATGCTGTTGCCCCCTCCTCCCCGGTCGTGGATCCTGCTCCTGTTCGGCGCTACCAGGCGCGCGAACATCACCCTCCTGACAGATATGACTACTCTCCTGACAGGTTTGGCTACTCTGCCTTTCCCTCTGACTCTCCTGACTCCTCTGGCTACTCTGCCAGTGCCTCCTATTCACCTTCTTTTCAGGCCTTCCTTACTGCTATACACACCCATCGGGAGCCCCAGTCGTACCGTAAGGCAGCGTTACATCCAGAGTGGCGGCAGGCCATGTCAGTTGAGCTTGAGGCTTTTCAGCGGACCCAGACATGGGATTTGGTGCCTTGTCCCTCAGGTGTGGTGCCTGTTAGCTGTAAGTGGATATTCAAGGTCAAGACTCGACCTGACGGATCCATTGAGCGGCACAAGGCTCGCCTCATTGCTCGTGGCTTCTCCCAGGAGTATGGGATTGACTACGAGGAGACGTTTGCTCCAGTTGCTCGGATGACTACTGTGCGCACCCTCTTAGCTGTGGCAGCTGCTCGAGGGTGGCCTCTCCATCAGATGGATGTCACCAATGCATTTCTCCACGGTGATCTCTCCGAGGAAGTCTTCATGGCTCCTCCTCCGGGCACTTCAGTTCCTCCAGGGCACGTGTGTCGGTTGCGCCGAGCCATCTATGGGCTCAAGCAGGCCCCTCGTGCCTGGTTTGAGCGATTTCGCAGTGCAGTTCTGGCCGCCGGTTTTGTTGAGCGTCACTCCGATTATGCCTTGTTCACTCGCTCCTCCAGTCAGGGCATTGCAGTTCTTCTCCTCTATGTGGATGATATGATCATCACTGGGGATGACAGTGCCATTATCGCCTCTCTCCAGCGGCACCTCCAGAGTCAGTTTGAGATGAAGGATCTGGGATCTCTTCGCTACTTTTTGGGCCTTGAGATTGCCCGGTCAGCCCGTGGTCTGTTGGTCTCCCAGCAGAAGTACATCTCCGACATCCTTGCTGATGCTGCTCTTACTGACACACGCACTGCTGATACACCCATGAAGCTTAATTTGAAGCTTCTCGCTACAGACGGTGAACCGCTCCAGGATGTCTCCCGCTACCAGAGGCTGCTTGGGATGCTCGTCTACCTCACTATGACCCGGTCAGACATTGCTCATGCTGTTGGCATTGTCAGTCAGTTTGTTCAGGCTCCACGCTCAGTTCATTATGCAGCTGTCCTTCGGATTCTCCGCTACCTCCGAGGCACCATCACCCGTTCACTCCTGTTTCCCTCCACATCTCCGTTGGTGCTGCGTGCCTACTCTGATGCAGATTGGGCAGGAGATGTAGCCACTCGTCGCTCTACTACAGGATACTGTGTGTTTCTGGGTGATTCGCTCATTTCGTGGCGCAGCAAGAAACAGGAGTCTGTTGCTCGCTCCAGCACCGAAGCCGAATACAGGGCTATGGCTTCCACCACCGCAGAGATTGTCTGGCTTCGCCGCCTTCTGCTCGACTTGGGAGTTGTGATATCCGGGCCCACGCCTCTCTTCTGTGACAACCGGAGTGCTATTCAGATTGCTAGCAACCCGGTCTTCCACGAGCGAACAAAACATATCGAGGTTGATTGTCATTATGTTCGCCAGGCGTTTCTCGACCACACCATCTCCTTGCCATTCATTTCGTCATCGGAGCAGACTGCTGATTTTCTGACGAAGGCCCTTACGATTGCTCGCTTCCGACACTTTATCGGCAAACTCTTGGTTCATGATCCACCGTGAGTTTGAGGGGGAGTGTTAATGTATATAGATGGGTCGGGTTACTTGTACAGTCGGGTCGGGTTGTATGGTCATACATGTACATATATATTGGGCTTGAGTCCCTCAATAGAGACATTTCCATTCTCTCCAAACCCTAGTCTTCATCTCCTAACAAGCTTAAAGCAATGCACTGCAATGTCACCCAATTGCAATGAAAAATGAGTGAACCAATGCAGCAAATAGACAAGGGTCTGAGCAAAGAAGAAAGTTCCAAAAAGAAACTCATTCATCTTACCACTTGGAAAATGGGACATTTGCAGTTGAAAGTATTGATTAGCAGATACACAGATAAAGGTGTAAACATAACTAGTGTGCAAGATAGTAAAGCAGGTACAAGCCAAGAGGCAAGAGGTCACCAATGGCTACAGGCTTCCTTACAATATGAAAGAACAGTAGTGTAAAATTGTAAATGGTGTTAAGGAAATTCATGTAGAAGGATACATAAGTAAAGGTCGTCGAAGTTACGAGAGGCAGAAGGTAATTTCAATTGTACTAGTCTTACGGGAGGAGATAATTAATGCCAGTAATTAGTACTGCATACAAACTGCAGATATGTCTGAAGGAAACAATCGATATATAATTTTGGATTCAGACTGACACATCAATGAAAAAATACTTGATTTTTAAGAAATACCTGGATGGGCACAATGGAAAAACATAGTGTACATGAGACAGTACCAAAGGGGGACACAGGTATAGGGATTGCACGATTCTGAAACTAGTAATAAGATGGAAATTGCATACAAGATTCTTAGTGGCTTATGATTTAGGGAATAAATTTAGAAAGATCCACGGTCCGGACTCCGGAGCAATCACCTTCTCGAGGGCAATCCTGAAACAAAGGTTTGCCTGGGGTTGGAGTCACAAGATTAGTGTTTGATGGGACCTCGGATCTCGTTGAGCACTTAATCTAGTGTTCAATAGAATTCTGGTTGACAAGTTAAAAAAAATAGAAAGGCTGACCAAATGCCAATGGATGGAATTAGAGTGAGAATTTAATAACACATACTAGTTATTGACGACCTGCTGTTTGGATTGTATAAAGCTCATTGCTCATTTTTACATCTGCCAATCATATGCATGCACAAACATCAAAGAGGTACAATCACAGTGGGAATACAAACAAATGATATAATGTATTAATAATGATAGTGTAGCCATGTTATTTTGTTTTGAATTGCCATTTCTTTACTTGGTGGTTGGTGAATAAGAAGAGCTCATCGGAACAGACAATAGAAGAAATCCCAATGAAGGAGTATATTTGAATCCCCTAAAACATTTGAAATACCTGGTGAAAGCTGACTGCTCCTTTTCTCAGATGTTAAAACTAGGACTGCAAGTTCCTGATCAATATTTGCAATCTGAAATAAAAAGATATCATCAAACAGAAAAATCAAAGAATCGATATACAATTATTTTTGAAAATCAGTAAACAGGTCAAAGAAAACAAACCCATCCAAGATGTTCCAGAACCAGATTTTGATCAGATGACTCCTGAAGCAACTTTGATGCTTCAATTGCAGCAGCTGTCTGGCAGGAGATTGAATCTGTAGAAATACCCAGAGAGTCACGTTCCACTGAAGTTGCAGGGTCTTTCCATAATCCAGTTGAATAATTTCTTGCCAAGATACGCCAGATTGCAAGTGCCTTTGACGACATCCCTTTACTAGCATATAGGAATGCAAGTGTCCGTAAATGCCCAGAGTCATCTAACAAAGTTTCTAACTCCTCCTGCACCGCCCATGCAAGATGCAGGGTCATCCTTCAAACAGCCTTCTAACAACGGCTTTATCTGTTTTTGCAGTAGATAGGAACACTAAGTTCCGCTGCTTACTGATATACATAATGGATGGTCTTGTGGCCTATACTCACTAAAGTTTAACCGTGCAACAAATATTATGTGCCTCAAGATACAATGATGTGTTATTTAAGACCTAAAACTTATCATTTTCATCCAGGGCAGGGGCCATCAAGATAGGGCCTCAACAATACGGAAGATTATCAAGAATTTTCCAACGGGCTGTCAACCTGACATCAACAATCTAAGGTGGCGTTTGGGCAAGCTTAAATGTGAAGGGTTTTTGGTGGATAGGCTTCCCGCAAAAGCTCAAATCAGCTCCTAGAAAAGCTTCCTTGAAAGCTAAAACGTGGGAAGCTATGCGGAAAGCTTGTCCAAACATGACCGATCAGCTTCCGGCAAAAACTAACGCAGGAAACTTTGAGGGAAGCTCATCCAAATACCACCTAAGATTGGTGCAAGAAGACTAATCAAGGAAACTTGGCAATATAGCATAAAATGCCATTTGCCAGGTAGGAGACTAACCTTGTTGGTTATGTAGTCTAAGATCATGCAACCAGTAGTAATATTTAAAATTCTAAAACTAATGCAATAAAACATACCACGACACAGTTGTTTTGGGATGATGCGAGCTGCTCCATATCATCTACACGATTGAGGGCTCTATAAAGATACATTAGAAGAGTATCTACTCCTTCCTTAACAAGAGGAATCAAATTCGTCTCCCGGGAAACACATAGATACCTGCGTCCATTGACACAATGTGTTAAATTTTTGGGTGAAAAAACTTTCTATATACATTAGAAGCAATCATGATGTTAAGTAGAAAAATGAAACTGCCAAATGACAAACTGACGAAAAACATCTCAATATGTCATTTGTAAGATAATAAAAACCTGATAATATTTTTTATTGCTGACTCCAATAGATCAGCTCTATTTGGTGGATTTGAAAGAAAATCCTCATCTGCAGCAGTTTCTACACCTGCCTTTCGAAGGAATGTAGCTCGCTGGATGGCCATCAACCCATCATCAACAACTTCTTCCAGAGGGACCGGAGGAGGATGCAATCCCCAATATCGGTTCCTTGGCACCTGAAACGCATGTTTCTTTTCTTATTCTAAAGGGACTAAAAGAAATTAATGACAATTGACAAACATTCATCAAACTTAAGTATGCACTACAACTAAAACTGAGAGACATAATCAATGCATAGATGTAAACTTGAGAATTAATCTGACCTAAAGTGCAACAGTTTCATCATTATCAAAAAACAGATACAAGACTCGACTGGAGTCCCACAAGCCATTAGAAAAGCAAGCGTAGAATGATCTTTCTGCAGAAGTAAAATGCAATATAGAAGAAAAAAAATCAAACACGAAAAAACTGAAAGAGAGTAAGATGCCCCATTACATTAAGTCTCCTTGTAGGAGAGTGCTGAGTTGTTCAGTATCTAAGATAGTAAGATGGCATCACAAAATAAATATTAGTAACTTCAAGTATGTGTTATCAACCAGGACAATGCAGAGTCAAGCACAGAAATAGAAGTTAGGCATGTTTCATGAAACGATTCAATTGACAAATAGAATCATTTGTTAAAGAAACATTCATACAATTTTGACTGGTTAAAACAAAAGAAACAGTAGACAGGTATGAATATGGAGCCTTCTAATAATTTCAAAATTCAAGCACAAACCAGTACAAGTATGATAACTTAAACTATATAAAAGAAATCATTTTATGCATAAAAATAACCATTTTTCCTGCAACTGCTGCAAGATTCTGACTAACCAAATGACATGTAGGTACAAATTACAGGAATGCAAAAGTGCACGTCACATACCAGGTGGGACCAGCGATTTGGATCTCGCATTATAAATGGAAAGATTTCAGATGGCTGCATAGCTTCCGAGAGCAAAAAATGATTTACAGCATCTTCGAAATGCAAATTAAAAAGTAACAGGAACCCCACTTGTGCATGCACAAAGGAAAGCAGCTCCTTTGTCATTTCACCTTCAGACTCAAACTCTTCAGCCAAACAGGTGGCTTCCTTGAAAGCCTTCTTCCTTAATAAATCTTTAATCTGCTCTTCAGCTAACACTTTACGATAGCAAATACCCTGCAAAATACAACAAATAGTGCTTATAACAGTGAAGAAACATAAAATACGTGGAACTGGTGAACATGCGAGACTTTGAACTATAATCAAACTGTAAATTCTCATCATTATTTCACTGATTCATCATGCGACTGGAACTGTTTCTTAAACTTTGCCCAGAACATATAAACAAAGAATTGTAAGGAAAGAAAAGGTTACACTGAACAAAACTCAACAAGCGCAGAATCGAAGACAAAATAAAAGGAAGGTAGAAGAAGAAATTAACCAAATAAAAAATCAGTTAGAGAATTTTATTCAGCAAGCGAAGCTAAATTATGTTGTAACAGCCAGTCCAATACATTCTTTAGATATCTCTGCATAAAAACCCTTAAATCTACAAGATTACACAGTTTACACTCACTTGAATGCTTTTAGGATCACGGTCACTAAGAAATAAAAAAGTCCCCAAACATCTACTATAACATCCAGTAAAGCAATCTTACTTTTATGAGTTTAAGCCCAATACAAACTCCTTTTAACAGCCAACCAAGCTCACTTCCCCCTAAGCAACTAAAGATATAAAAAAGAAATCACCCCAATGTGATTTCATCAATGCACCTATACTACACAGGCAGCCAAGAAGGATCCAGGGCTTAGGCTCCAAATGGCTACCTAAGCCGATAGCTTTAACAAATAATAAATCATTCGAAACATTATGAAAAATTCTAGAAAATCAGAAACAACCCTGAAAAAGGTTATTGATTATAATGAATACAATTATACAAATGAATAAACTAGGAATGGACAATTGAGGTTTTCTTGATTGTATTAAAAGTTAATTTCATTCTTTTCCTTTTTCTTCTCTTCCCCTCCCTTTCCTTCTATTTTTGTTTCCTTCTGTTACCTTTGTATCTCCTCTATTTCTATGACAAAGGTCGTGACTGCCTTAGATTAAGAGCCATCTCTGAAAAGTTTTAAAAAATGATTTACTTATTTTTCTCATCTAAGGCCAACTAGATTTAGAGTTGGATGTGTCAATGGCTTGGATTGTTTGGGATTTAATCCAGGGTTTACATTTAGTGAAGGGGTTGAGCTATCATCTTAAAGGGAAAGGAGTTAAGAGAGATAATACTTGAGAAATAATTCTCGATTTGACCTTTGATAGGGATATTTCCTCAGTAACTCAGTTATAAATTACAACCAAAGTTCTTACCACGTTTAGTGTACTTCTTCCTAATTTACTATCTTCTTCATATCTCCTTTAGGGTTTGTGTGGTTGTAAGGAACCAATAGAAAAGAAAAGGAAAAGATCCATTGAAAAGAAGATGTTCAATTTTGAAGGAAAAAATCATTAAAAAGGCATAAATGTGGGTCGCACCAACACTCTACAAACTAGAATAAAAATGAGTTTTTGTAAGTTGACATATTTATCCTGGGAAAAAACTTGTGATTCTGGCAATTCCCAATACAAATCAGCGGAATGCTAAAAATCCTAAGGAAATCTACCCACCTTAGATGACACAATACAGATTAATACCGAGTACACTTCCAATGCAGAAGGGAATGTCAATGTTCCCAACGATTCACACAACCCACCAAACAAAATTTCAGTTGTGCTAAAGGTCTCTAGAGATAAGCCAAACACAGATAAAAGAACCAATGCATACAAGGCTCTATCCTAAATCAATAAAGAAAGTACATAAAGGGTATTTTAAGTGGAAACTAAAACGGAAAAAAACACCCCAAGCAAGATCGGATACAAAACAATCCACTACAAAGCATAGGGATTACAACCAAGGGCAAGAGCATTACCCTTGAAGCGAGCGATACTTCCACAACCCCTTGGCATCGACAATCAACAACCACCGTGAAGTTCCTCCTCCCAGCAACCTCCTTCAAGCTTTTGAATTTCCTACTCACCAGATTCCACAAGCATCTCCTTTGTGCAACTTACTTATGCTTCGAATCACCTCGACAACTCTGAAATCTCAATTCATTGCAGGCTAGCTCGAGAAATACCTTGGATACCTCTGACATTGTTCTTCTCACAGAACGAGATATACAATGAAAAACCAACGAAAAAAGGACTTTTCAAATTGCATCCGGATCGATGATTTTCTTCAATGAATTGAGTATGTGTAGAACAACGCAAAGCTCAATTCAAGGCAAGGTTTTAAATGCCGATTTCGATGTTGGTTTCGGTAAGTCAAAAAAAGGAAATTTGTTGGATTTTGGTTAAATGTCGGTGGAAATATTGTAATTTTAAGAAAAGATTTCGGTGAAAATTCATCGGATTTTTTGTCAAATTTCGATCAATCCAAGTTCAAATGTCAGTAAAATGTTGTCAATTATGAAAAAAAAAAATCAAAATTGAGGAAAAATGTAATTTCTCACTAATAAAAATGAGTTTTATTTTACTAAAAGATAAAATATTTCAGTGTAATTGTCTGGAAAAAAGACAAAATTTCGGATTTTGATTAAATGTCGGTCATTTCGGACAACATATCATTATATCGGACGAAAATTTGGTACTATTAAAAATTCGGTCAATTTCTATGTCGGACCCTTGAAAAAAAACATATTTCGGTGATTTCGTAGAAATTTTTTCGACATTTGATTCCATGATTCAAGGAAGAATTAGAAACAAGAAGTACGATTACCGGAACAATGAAAACTATGATTTTGTGGACAAAGAACCCAGCAATGGATTTCCAATGAAGCAAACCTTAGAAATATGCTCTCCATACAACTCTAGGTATTAGGATGGCTTATTCATAGCTATAAACCCTTAGGAACTCATCCAAAAAATCCAGGACTTTCGGGTTCAAAACAAGTCAAAACGGATCAAAAAATAAAGCATGCAGAACTACTCGTACCTGGTACCAACCTGGCGCACATCCTCCTAAACATAGGGCAATTCCCTCTGTTAGGCAATATGGCACTGACCTGTGGTGCGCACCAGCACACAAATGTGCACGGTGATGACCCCTAGTGCGCACCAAGACGTGGAAACGTAGGTTTTCCAAGTCCGGTGCGTACTTGTACGATCCGGGAACTCTACGGACGATCATAGCACAGTCTGGAGCCCTGAAACACATCATACAAATGCAAGAAGCTCCAAAAACAAATTTTTTACCCTGAAAGTCCAAAAGACAAGTCGATTCGAAAACCGGTAAATGTATGACTTTGGAAATCATGTGTTCCGAAACGTATGACTTTGAAAACGATTGTTGGACTACGTGCAACAAAAAAATGCATATGTAATAGTAAAAGCAAAGTTTGAAACAACTATGCATTTTTTAATCCATGTAAAACGCACGAACCAAACCTGAACAACGATCCATAAAATCCATCATAATATTGAAGTCCTAAAGAGCAATATGAATGCAAGTTAAACCTTTTTCAACAGTCAAATTGCTCTGGCACTGTCTTGACAAAGGAAAACTTGCACACTATATCTTTAACATCTTCAGTGGCTTATATAAGTATCCAATCAAGCTAAAAACAACCAAATGCCTAGGACTACACACCACATTATCCCATATATGTTTTGTATCAAAGTTTTGGCCAACCAAAGAGGAATGAACCATTACTGAGGTTTCACCCGAAACCATTTTTTTCTATATTCTCATATTTTCTACAAAATAACACTCGAAAAAATCACTTTCTCCAAAAAAGTGATGCCTCCAATTGTTTTTTCTTAAAACCAAATGGACCTTTAGTTCCTTCTCCACTCTTGCTTCGACTATTGCTGAAAATTGAAGTTCTTGAATTGTGAAGAGCATGCATCTTCACATAATCTCTTACCTCTCCTTCCCCTTCCAATGGCACCCCATTCACATACACTTAGTCTCAATACCTTGGCTTACCAAGAACATAGTATGTGCTGCTCCCCCACGTCACCAAAGTGTTTTCATTTTCCAAATTATGTTCAACTCACTTCATAGAATCCACATTCCCCAAAATGGTGTATGTCACTTCGTACAGAAGTTCCCTACTCATCAAGGTTGGAGAATTTTCAGGTTTGGGCTCGAGTTAGACCGGGCAAAAATTGAACCGGTTTGGGTTTGGATTAGGGTTTGGATTGGGGTTCAGCCAGTTCAGCTATTTGGGCTAAAAAACTTAAGAAATCCAAAAAAAAACAGAAATTAAGGTCTATTTTGCCCGATGCGGGTCCGAATTGATCGTTCTTGATCCAAGTCTTGTGATACATGAATCCATGAATCATGGATGATTACTAAATACATATATATCATTCAAACTAATAGAATCCGAATTAGAACCAATTTGGGGGCAGAATGCAGGTTTGGATCGGACAAAATCGAAAACCGCTTCGGGCGAACTGGTGTAGATCTGGACGATCCATGATCCATCAAACCAAGCTACTCACAGTACAATCTTTCTTACCCCCTAACCCCGAGAAAAAAGGCAATGAAAAATAAAGTCACAGATCTAAGCAAAAAGTATTCATAACCTACAATAATCCATAGCATACAAATGTACCAAGACAGTATTTATCTTATTCAGTGAATTTCCAAGAACATAAGCAGAAATTTCTAAATTCCAATTAACACATATATAGAACCTACCTACCTTATAATGTGTAGCAACCACTAAAATATCTCTGTTTCCCTGAATATCATTCGCCAAAATGAATGGACCAATACTACCCTTTGCAAAAACGACCGACTGCAAGCGAGCACCAGTCTTCTTTCTGTACAAATCCAGCCTACCATCCCCGGCAATTACCACATATGAAGACATCTCTGCAATGCATTCCGGCACATATTGGAAGATCAAACTCCCGCCCACCGGCTGACCAAGAGCATTGACGACCACACCAACATTGTCCACCAACAGTAACACCTCCTTGCTCTTCCATAGAGATTTCAGCATAGGCGGTCCAGAAGATTCCGGAAGCAAAAATATCGGAGTGCCTTTCCCGGTACTCATCGAGAAGAGTGTGTAGCCATCTAAAGTGCCCACGATGATGGAATCACCTAGCCATGCCATGGTCCTCACTCCATCAACGCCCTGAATTTCCTTCAAGAGTATGGACACACCGCCATAGTCGGAATCCACACCGGCCATCACCGGCAGGAAGAGCTCGATCACTGCCAATCGCTTCCCCGCTGCGACTGCTATAAAGCAACTGCTCCCTCCTCTTTGTGGTTCAGAAAACCTAGATGCCGTCCCGTTCACCCTGATTCCCCCGCTCAGTTTCGAAAGAAAGCTCTGCGCAGGCCTAACTGCCTCAGCTTTCGAGGCCGCATCGACTGAACTCGATGAATCCGGGCACGGCAGTCGCTTGGCGACAGCGGTCACGTCCTTGACGAAGCTCAGCCTCCGCGGCGACTGCAACAAGGGCAAATCCAGCAAGAACAGGGAGCCATCGGAGAGTGCGAGGATTCTTCCAATCTCGGGGAGGACTTGGATGGAGTCGATAAAGCGATTGCTGACCGACGCGGATCGCAGAAACTCCACGGCCGCGGACGAGGGGTTCGAGGAGAGCAGGATGATCTTTCCGCCGCCGGTTCCGACGTAGATCAGGGTTTCGGAATCGGACGCCGCGAATGCGGAGAGGGATCGGATCGTGAGGGGGGCGGCCGTTGAGAGGCCGGCGATCCTCGCGGGATCGAACTCGGCGTAGGCTTCGAGGACCGCCCGATCCGATCGGATCGCCTCCATCGGAGGTGGCTACGGTTCGTAGGAAAGGGATGAAGGGGCTGCCATGGGAGGCAGGATAGGGATTTTCTAAGCACAGAAGGTACGGAACTGGCAAAATAAAAATAAAAAACTTGGTTTTGGTAAGGGCTGAGAGAGAAGATCGTCAAGCTCAAACAGTATGCAAACTATCCATCAACCGTAATCCAATGGAAAAAACAAGGGGGAGTTTTTAGTTGTAGGGGGGCAATAAGATGGTTTTGCGTAGGGGTGGGACTTGGGTGGGTCCTACTAAAACAGGGCCCGCCTAACCCCGATAATGAATAAGTATGGATAAAGCTGGTTAAAGATTTGGATGGATTTAGATAAAGAAAAAAGATCAATCTGATTTCAATTTAGATGTGTTTGAGCCTCCGAGCTTATCCAACCCAAGCAACCAAAATACAGTGGCTTGTGGTATGGGATATGTGTATTTGTGATTCATCGTCTGTATTTGTGGAGGAGGATTTCGGTCGTCGTACGTAACCTCTCTCCAACAGTCGATTAAAGGTTTGACCCTTTGGGGCATGACGCGCTGTGAAGGCGCTAAGGGTTCAAGTGCTGAGCTGTCACACAGTCACTGTAGAGATAGAGAAAGAGATAGAGAAAATTGACACGGGATGTAGTAACGAAGTTCGGCCGAAGCTTACATCTCTGTGTGGTAAGACGCAACCTTGAATCCACTATCTCAGAGAAAGGTTGAGCTACTCTCGACAGGCCGAGAAGTGCTTCTTACAAGTAGATAGAGGGTGGAGGAGGCTTGAGAGTCTGAAAACCAGAGAGCTCTAGAAAACAGAATGTGGAATAATGAATTCTGATATTGTTTATTTATAGGATTGGCTATATATAAGTGTTTGGGAATATTCTAGAAATATTCTCTGGAATATCATGAGTTTAGACAACTATCCGGGGGATTTACCAGCCCCAGTATGGTATGTGTGGGCCCCAAGTAGGGCTGCGAGTCTCATTGTCGTCTTCGTGGATCCTACATAGGGTTGTGGGTCCCACAATCGTCTTTGTGGGCCCCAAACAGGGCTACGGGTCTCACCGTCGTCTTCGTGGGCCCCAGGCAGGACTACGGGTCCTACTGTCGTCTTCGTGGGCCCATGGCAAGGCTGTGGGTCCCATTGTTGGGCGTTAACCAAACCGCTTTGTCGATGTTGGAGCAACTTGATGAGTGTTGGAAAGAATCTACCGACCCCCTACCAAGGGCCGACCAGGGATTTGCATAATTTGAGCGCACTGCACGAGCCTCGCTCTAGCAAGGATAGTAACATAGGAGTGCGTTTGCCAGTTTCATATGAAGGTCGATTTGCATTATGTGGTCATCTCCTCTCACCTCATATGCCGAGGGACGAGCGTTGGGTCAGACGATAGAATCTATCAACCCTCTGCCTAGGGCTGACCAAATATATGTCGACCCTTTATACGGGCCAACCACAGCGCTCGCCGACCCCCTGCCAAGGGATGGTGTAGAAGTCTGTTTGGCGATTCGCTGCCCAGAGCCAATCGCCGTGTCTGCCGACCTCTTTCCCAGGGCCGAACGTTGGTGTCTGCCGACCCCCTACCAAGGGCCAACCAGGAGAGGTGTAGGAACAACGCCGCTGGAAGGGCCAACGGACAGGGCCCAGGCTTGGCATGAGAGGCGATCGGTCGGGTGCTGACGGTCGATTGAGCGTCAACGGTCGGGCAGGGCAACACCAACCGACCGCGGTTGAGGCGGTCGGGTGCCAGAAGGGTCCTGGCACGCGACACAAGCATTACTTTGACCGACTGATCGGTCAGGCGGGCGACAGCGATCAGTCGGGCGTCAGCGTCCGATCGGGTGTCAACGGTCGGGCGGGCGCTGGCGGTCAGTCGCGCATTAGTGGTCGGTCGGATGCTGGCGATCAGTCGGGCGTCAGCGGTCGATCGAGCGCTGGAACTTGGCTTTTCTCGAGAAAAATCTATCATTTGTTGACAAGGCATAGATGCTAACATGGTGCTGGGAGGGCGCCTCAGACTTTGCATTCAAGTGCCAAGGTTGTCTCCTTGGACTTTGTGGAATGCCATGGTGGCGAGGGTGCCTTGGATTTTGCATTCATATGTCAAGGCTGTCTCCTTGAACTTTATGGAATGCTGAGGTGGCGAGGGCGCCTCGGACTTTGCATTCGAGTGCTAAGGCTGTCTCCTTGGACTTTGTAGAATGCCGAGGTGGTGAGGGCGCCTCATGTTGGAATGCTATCGGAGGCGCAATGAAGGTGGAGTTGATTCCGAGGATCGTTTAGGTGTGCGGTACATTTTAAAATTTTCATTCATATTAATCATATGCGCAAATGCTAAAATGAATACGAATCGAACCCCTATAGTCATTTACTGAAATGATTAACATATCTCATATATATGCATTATGATAGATATAGGGGTTAGTAGGTTATACCTTCGTGTAGGATTTAACACCGCGAAGAATTTCTTCAATGTTGATGAAGATGAATTCGGATCTGCACGAACACACTTCAGTGCAAAGGCTGTAACTTTCTATCCCGACATCGGAACGGAGCGAAACTTGATTTGCCAGAAAGAAGACTTCAATGCCAAGAATTTGCATCTAGTTTGAAGTCATTTGAACTTGTATAACTCCGGCAGTGATCGAAACAGTACAAATCTGCCTGTAAAATCTGGGCAGCAATCATGACCAGGATCCTCGCGTAAGAGATAGATGAATCTCTTCGGATTCACCTGATCTCACATATCATCCTGGATCCTTGCACTCTAATCTCTGAGTGCCTCAGAGTGCAAGTGATATCCATCAATCTAACACACACATACTTGGAGAAGAAGATAAGGGAGATAGAAGAGATGAATCCGAGAGAGAGAGAGAGAGAGAGAGAGAGAGAGAGAGAGAGAGAGAGAGATGGCAAAAACCCGAACCATAAGAGAAGGGGGGGTGGTTCTCCTTAGGAAATCTGAGAAGGATGCACTATTTCATATCTGAAATTCGTACCCCTCACTCTCCCTTGCCATTTGAAACCTGTAACGCCCCGGTATTTTAAGGATTAATTCAACCCGTATAACACTGGGGTGTTAGAAGTAAAACTTGATATAAATTAAATTCCATTAAATATGGAAATTAACTGAGCCTCTTTTATTCATAACCATGCATTATAATATAAAGGTTTGATACATGGCTTGAACTTTAAAAGCTAAAACTTAAATGCGACATCAACTCTTCACATTTTCGCTCCTGCATCTTCATAGTATGGAGTGTAGAGCGGATCCTCGACTCCCTCTGGTTCATTCTCTATTCGCTCTTCCTCTACTTCTTGTCCTATAGGATCAGTCTCTATAGGGTTCATAATACCTGTAGGGGGGTGAGTCTAATCCACTGACTCACCTATTAAACCTAGTTCATTCATGGTAAGATAAATATACTGAAAACAATAATTCACATGAATATAAATAGTAATTAAAAAGTCATTGATCATCTGATTCCCTTTTAGGCTCAAACCAGGGTAGGAATCACAATCATACCCTGACACTTTTTGTCTGACACAAGGCTAGTCCCACACCTAAATTTCTTTTTAGCTTCAGCCAGGGTTAGCCCCATACCCAGGTTACTTTTTGGCCTCAGCCAGGGCTAGACCCACACCCAGGATACTTTTTGGCCTCAGTCAGGGCTAGCCCCACACCCAGGATTATCTTTTTGGCCCGCAGCCAGAGACAACCCCACACCCAGGATTTATCTTTTAGGCCCACAAGCCAGGGACAACCCCACACCCAATTGAGATAATCAACACATCTTAAAATTAACAAATCCATAACATACTACCATTATTTTAATAACAACCACTTATCAAGAATTAACTAGGCTTAGTCCCCTACCTGAAGCGTCATAGAATCTTTCTTCTGATGAGGATGACTTAGTAAGCTCACGACCTGAAATATATTACTATATTTTGTTAGTTTTTACGATAATTTTTCTAAGGATTCGCTGGAAACGAATTCTGATGTGGACTCCTTATGTTTGTTTACTTAAACTAATTTATTTAATGGATTTTATCCTTTAGGAGTATTTTGGTCATTTCTAAAATACTTTGAATTTATACCCAATTTATAGAGTTTTTCATTCTGAAACCGTGGCTGCAGACGAAACTCAATTCGGAGTTCGTTTTCTCCCGGTATGGCCAAAATAGCCGGTATTGACGGAATTTAAATGGGTGGTCTGCCTTTAGTAAAAAGGTCAGGTTGCTCTCAGCAATAGCGGTGCAGTTTAACGAAGGAAGAGTCGTTTTATCATAGTTTGTTATTGGGCTTATTGGGCTTCGGCCCACGGTGTTTAATAGGTTGAGGGGCTTCGGCCCAAAGGCTTAATGGGTTAATGGGCTTAGGCCCAGAGGCTGAATGGTTAATGGGCTACGGCCCAAAGGCTTAAAGGTTTTATTGGGCTTCGACCCAGAATTTAAAATAAAAACTATATTTATGGCCTACCAAGTTTAGGGGTTTTATAATATCGCTGGTTCCGAATCATAACCACAATCATGTGGTCGCAGACGGAATTCGATCCCGAGTTCAAATAAAAAGGTCATGACCATTTTACCTTAGGGGTAAAATGGTAAATTTACTTTTTAATTGTCAGTTCTGGTATTTTATGATCTCAGTAGGTGTTTTTTGTCATTACGAGTCCAAGGTCCCTGACGGGGCTCAATTCAGAGTCCGTATGGATAAGATATGGTCAATACAGTTTACCTTGATAATCTGTATATTTAATGATAGGTGATTCTTAACAAAAATCATAAAGTGTTCTGTTGGTTAGAGTGAGCCTTCTAAAGTTATTGTTTAGAGAGGTCATGGGTTCTATTCACATTAGTTTTCTTTTTATTCATGTTGCACCTAATCTATAGCGGGTTAAAACCCGAATTAAATGGGTTTAAATTCATACCCGACCCGACAACCCGGGGTGGTAGGAGGCGGTGGTCGGTGGCCGGAGTGGAGGCGGCGGCTGGAGGTGGCCGGTGGCCGACGACGGCCGGAGGTGCTGGCGGTGATCGGAGGTGGTGGCCGGAGATGGTGGCGACCGGAGGTGGTGGCGGCGGCAGGAGGTGGTGGCCGGTGGTGGTAGCCGGAGGTAGTGGCGGTGCCTGTGGGTGCAAATTTTGGCAAGAAGTCTGCAAACAGCAGGACCCACCGGCCCTGCCTGGTGGGCCCCCGAAGACTACAGCAGGACCCACCGGCCCTGCCTGGTGGGCCCCCGAAGACTACAGCGGGACCCACCGGCCCTGCCTGGTGGACCCTCGAAGACTACAGCGGGACCCACCGGCCCTGCCTGGTGGGCCCCCGAAGACTATCGTAGGACCCACCGGCCCTGCCTGGTGGGCCCAAGAGCCTGGAAATCCCCTAGGAGACGATAGCGGGACCCACCAGCTTTACCTTGAGGATCCCCAGATACAACAGCAGAAACCGCCATTTGCCACTAGAAAATCCTATAAATAGTAACCCTTCGAATGTAAATGGGATCCGATTTCTATTTCTGAGATCTGATTTTCAGAAACCAGAGCTCTGGATTTCAGTTTCCATTTTTCCACTTCCCCTCTTCGATCTTCTTCTTGTCTCTGAAGAGATCAAAGGGGTTTCAGTGATACTCGGCCTGTCGAGATCACTTCGATACAAGTGTTAGTGAATTCGGGTTGCTCCCCATAGCACGGAGACGTAGGCTTCGGCTGAACTCCGAGATCACATCTCTCGTGTCAACTCTCTGATTGCGTCTCCTATCTGATTGCATATTGAAAGTGTCAACTTCAATCAATAGATCGAACAACGATCTCCAACTCAAACCCTCAATTGACTGGTACGGCGAAGTCTTCGGGTCAGCACGAAGATTTTCCCCCACAGTGCCCGGTGGCCGGAGGTAGTGGCCGGTGGTGGTTAGGTGGGCACGGATATTGAGGTGGGGCTTAAATGCAAAACAACCCCTTTACTGTTTCAGCTGCGTGACTGTTCCCGTCCGATCGAAAATGAAAGGTCGACGGTTGAGATATCTTTTGGTCTCCCCCCCTTACTATAATAATTATTTTCTTGGTGTTTAGATAGAAAAGTGTTAAGGGTTTTCTAGTTAGAGGGAAAAGAGTTAAAATTCTGCTGATAGGTCCCTAGTTTGAATTCTTACATTGGCTATTTTTTTCTTTAATTTTTAAATGCTCTAAACGTACTCAAAACGTAAAAGTTTGTATAGGGTTTTTGATCGTTTCAATGAGCCGGTCGCAATGGCGCAGTCTAATTTTTGTTTTAGAATTTTTACAAAAAATTCTTTATTATATTATTTTAATCATTAATATTTTAAGGATGTTACGAAACCGTTCCTCTCTCTCTCTCCATCTCTTTACTCTCAAATTCAATGCCTCTTTTTATTACTAATTGCCACATTAAAATTATTACAATTAAGGAGATGATTCAAAATCTTTTAAATCTGAATTAATCTCTTAATTATAAGTTTGATGGCCATGCAAGCTAGCCCTAGTGAGGATGGCAGCCACTACGGCATGCGAGACATTTTGAAATGACCAAAATGCCCCCATGCATATAGTGGTCATTCACCTCATGCGGGACTATGTATGGCCCATCTACGTGCATGATAATGCACCCTAACACTTAGGGCACCTCATCGGCATCGACAATAAGTCAATACACCATGAGATGATGAATATTATTTTTACTATTTACTGGGGTGCCCTTAGTAAAAGATGGGGTGCCCTATAGTAAAAAATTACTAAACTCACATTCTGCGTTCTAGTGCAACACGCACACACGGAATGGACTCATCATGGTATAATGGCAATATCGTGTGTCCCTACACTACTCTGGGGTTGACCTCTAGTGAACACACTTAGTCCTGTGCAACCACCATGCTCTAGTGCGATGCACTCACGGAACATAGGACGATTAGGCATTATTTCTTCAACTCATAATATACTGTAAAACAAGGAGAAAGTAATCTGTAACGATCGTGGATAGGGTGGAGCCTTCAGGGACTAGGATTCATGGCTTCCAACCGAACCCGATTGACACACTACCCAAGTGTCCATGTCAATCCTCTGGGTCCCGGTTAACCTGCGTGGCCACCCAGAGTGCGACACAGGCTGCACTCTAATTCTTCCAGACTTATTAAGCTTTCTTGCATACCCCTTCTCTCCGCTTAGTATTGGTAATATGATGCCCCTCCACTTGGTGCCATGAGTCAACTCGAGCGGTGGAGAGCACCGTCAAACTCGAGTGACCATATGACAAGGTTCCTTCCAGGTTGACTATCACATCGCACCTCCGATTGCTTTGGCCAAGCAACCAGATCTGGTCAACAGCTCAATTACTGACCACCAGGCCTGGGTTTAGTGCGGTGTATGTCAGACCAAGGAACGCACCTCCCGGTAAGGATGTGGATAGCCTGTAGGAGTGGCATGCCGATGCAACGCCAGCTCGGTAACCCAGCGCACCGTGGTATTGGGTCATGGTTAGATCCCTCACACGTCGGTGAACCAAAGTTACACGCAACTGGTTAGTCCATCGGTCATGGTTCCTTAGGATTTATGACCGATTACCCTAAGCAGAAACATGACTATGTGCACCGGTGTCTGCTCACTGATTTGTGCACCATGTTGGTTTCGTTCGGCCACAGACACTGTGCCTGGTAATGACCATTATGGAGATACTCATGCTCTGTCATTCCAACAGTTTATCCTGATAGGGCGACCAACCCAAATCAGAGCTGCAAATGATTTAGGCTCATAGGACCGATCCACTGAGTTTTCCACTCAGATGGACTACTATATAGCGATGGCTCCTTAAGTTATATAAACAGAACACGTAATACATACCTTTATATAATCCTAAATAAACTATCAATCATATACAGCCAAACCTAGGGTTTTACGAGCTGTAGACCACATCAAATCTAACAATCTCTCACTTGGTCTAGCGAGAAAAAACGGTCTAGAGCTCTATAGCTTCTACATGCTGCCCAAAAGCCTTTGGAGGAATTCCCTAAAGGAATCAGCAATATTATCTGTAGATGCTACCTCGATTACCGCCACTTGCCTTTCCTCCTAAAACTACCAGATCAAGTAGAATTTATATTTGATATGTTTTCCCTTTATGGTAGTGCCTAGGCTCTTGTTACCGCTCTTTTATTGTTACAATAAAAAACTGAGCCTTTGGTATGGTTCCCAAGTTTACTATGAACTTATCGAGCCATACCACTTATTTTTCCTGCTTCGCACGATGCAATGTGCTTAGGCTTTTGTGGCGGAGCCCATGATGCATTATAGCTTCACATTCCGCCAACTAACCGCTTCTCATCCCAAGGTGAAAACTATATCTGAAGTCGATTATCTGGATTACACATCTAATGCTAAATCAGATCTTGTGCATCCAATCGTCATCAAGTCTTGTGAAGTGTAAACTAACTCGTAGTCCTTGTTTGACGAGGATATCGAGTATACTCTTCACATCAGTCTAGTTAACTAGATCCGAATTCGACTAAAACCGACCCATCATTCCTGCTACGCAATAGATAACTAGCATCTTATACAACATGGCATACATAAGACTACCCTTTGCATAAGTATAGGGCACCTTCTGTATTTCTGCCATCTTAGGTATCATGTGATATATATCATTCGACAGTTTCAAGCTTTAGCAAGAAATCCCTTTTGGAGTCTTGTATATTGATTCTGGCTAGAACAATATCTCTATATATAGCCTGTGATAGCGTGAGAATCCTGTTCTAACGATCTCGAGTTACCATGATCTCTAGAACATAACTCGTCTCACGAAGGTATTTCAATCGAATTAAGATAATAAATAGACATTTAACTTAGGCAACGTCCCTACTTCATTTTCAATCAGTAGAATATCATCTATGTAAAGTACTAAGTACACCCCTATAGTTCCATCGCTCCTCTTGTACACACTTGGCTTATTTTGATCAAATCTATATAAATAGATCATACTTGATCAAGATAGATATTGCTTCTCCTGGATACTTGCTTCAGTCCATAAATGACCCTTTGTAATTCTGTAAGCCAGGTATTCCTAACCTGCTGACTCCTAAGCCTGGAAACGACATCATATGTCCTCTCTTCTGCCAACTTCTACCCAATGGGCTAAGTTGCTAGGTGCGTAAGGCTTGAATTCAGTATACGCCCACTCGAGATAGGGTGCGCACAGTAATCCGCTTACACGGGTCTTTAACTTTGACCCAGTCCAAATATGCTTTAATGAACCTTTGATGAACCCTGGTACAAAAAAGTATCACTGGACACTGATGCAAGCTTTGCCTCCATGACTTTCTGTCAGATAGTTCTGTCAAAAAAATTCACTGCTTTGTTGTAGCTCAAGGGGCCATCATCTTGAATTTATGGACTAACTTACAAAGTTTGTCCACAAAATCTTTTAAGAGCTCTAATGGTGCTCCCACTGCGACAAGATGGTTGTGGTACAGAGCAAATTGTTTCTACAATTTCTGGTATACTAGTGTCTGCCTTATATACTACTACTACGTTTCCAATCATGCGTTCTCCACTAGTATCCAGTAATTCACCCAGAACTACCTGACTAGTGGATATATGGTCTATAATAGAATCCCGCTCTAGGTAAGTGACATTCGTAGAAACGATCACCTTCTATTCCTCAGGATCATGGATAGTCCACCTTATATTTTTCTAGGATAACCTATAAACAGATACACCTTGAAATTAGTCTTCATCTTATCCCTCTTGTCCTTCTGCATATATGCAGAACATCCCCATATACTAAAATATCATAGTGCAGGCTTTCGCTCAGACCATAGCTTTTCAGGGGTATGAGGCACTGATTAGATGAGACATTATTCAAGATATACTCTACTGTTTTTTTTAAGGTGTAACCCCTAGAAGGTGGGTAGTAAACTTGGCAAAACTCATCATTCTATAGACTATGTCCAACATGGTCTAATTTCTTCTCTTGGATACTCCATTCTAGCGTGGTGTCCCTGGAGCAATTAACTGGGATATCATCCCATTCCCCATCAGGTACCTATGGAACTCATCCAATGGTTATTACCCATCTGGATGCTTTTAGAACCACATATGTCAGAATAGACTAACTCCAATACCTCAGTGGCATTTTTAGTCATTTTGCCTTCCAAACAAGACTCACAGGTTGGAAGGGTCTCCGAGGGATCTATCTAGAAACCTGGCCTTCACTAACCTTTGAATTATGTCTGAGACAATATATCTAAGTCATAGGAGCCACAATTAGGTTAGGTTATCATAAGGATTAAGATGAATATGAATTAGGTACTGCAACTGTTATATAATCTATTTTCGAACTGGATTTTGATACAAAGAGATTATTATGAGCTATTCCTCAATGAAAGTACCTATTCAGTTTGAGAGATGCACAAGAGGTATCAATTAGAACTGAAAACCTTTATCTAGCTCGGAGGAAACATAACTAAATCTCTAAGGATCAAAATCCTTCTATCGGAAAATCTAATATAACATATTAACAGCTTCCAAAATTGTTATGGTATCAATATCTATGCTAGGACCACCTTACCAATAAGTAGCCTTCTACTTTCCATGAATCTTTATAGACATGAAGTCCATATTTCAAGAAGCAGAAGAACTGCTACTAGATGGCAATTCTGTTGGAATTGGATCCGTGTATCAGAGTCGCAGCGGAAGCAAAAAGAAAGATCCGAAGATCATATGGTGTATGTTTCATTACAATTCATGATACAAAACAATCTACATGCAAATATATGATCTTAGCATATGTGCGGACACCCTAGAGGCATACTACGATCTATGGAAGACATGAATGCATCTATTTAGGTGTTTAGTTTCATCATACCTTATAGATCTATGATCCGGGGAAAACGGAACAATGAAGAACCGCACGTTAATGGCAAGGGAAACTGTCGGATAGCACCTTGTACTTTGCGAATTGAAGAATCCTCGAAATCCCGTCTCTGAGTGTAAAGATTTCGAGCCGACGGAAGAATCCGTTGCGAAGATGATGGCGAGCCTCGAGATTTTCTCCTCCTCTTTCTCCTTTCTTCCTTCTCCTTCCTTCCTCTTCCTTATCCCTTCTTCTTCCTCTCTTTTCCTTGGCCGAAACCACAAAGGAGGAGGACTAGGGGTCGGATTTTTGGAGGGGAGGGAGTAGAACCATAGGGCCGGCCCCTCCCCTCTCTATTCCCTTTATAGGGCCGGTCTCCCATGGCTCCAAGGAGCCTAGGGTCGGCCCCTAGGTGGATAGGGATGAGGGGGGGTCAGATTTAGGTCTTCCAGGTGTCTATCGTGAAGTCCGGACGAAAACGCCCTTCACGAAAAGCGGAAAACTGAAAGTGAGACTGAGTGAGATGCGCTACTCGGAATCGAGTTCCGTCAGCGCCTGTGAGCTCTTGGAATTATTCCGCTCAATCTAAGATCCATATTCAATATGTTCTGAGCCATACTTCAGTATTTACCAAAATACCCCTACGGCCCGTAACACATGTGAATTAGGTTCTTTGGCTCCGGGCTGGCGCTCCATCGCGCTACTTCGCATCCAACGTATCCAACTAGGTCGGGGAATAATTCCTATACGCAATGACAGGATGGAACCTTCAGGGTTCGGGATCTCTAGCTCCAACCGGATCCCTGATTAATTGTTCCGATGACACACCGAAAGTTCCGTTAATCAGCCCTAATCTGATTAACCCGCGTAGCCACCCAGAGTGCGACGCGAGTTGAACTCTAGTGATCCTAAACTTATGTTACTCCCTCGTAACCCTGTTCTCTACTATACTCCGATAATCCTTAGTACCTCCTATTACTGGTGCCATGATACGACTCGGGCGGTGGGGAGCACCGTCAGATCCCTATCGATCATCTGACTAGGGTTTGATGACTTGTCATCTATAACACCACACACCTTCCGGTGCTATGCCTAGCATCCGGAACATCGTCAGTCATACTGACAACCACCAGGCCTGGGTTAACTGTGTGGACAGATTGACTCATCAAACCGCACCCATCCAACACTGGACGTCGGATAACCTGTAGGGATTACATGTCACTCAAGCACCAACCGGGTAACCCAATGTACCGTGGTATTGGACTATGGAAGGCCCGCACATGTTGGCACATCAAAGCACCACACAACTGGTTGGCCCAGCGTACATGGTCCCTCAGGGTTAAGGACAAATTATCTATAGTAGTAAGACGGTTTATGCACCAGTGTCTGAATCACTGAACTGTGCACCGTCTTGGTTCCTGTTCAACACGATCATCGTGCTTGGTCAGGTGAATGGGAATCCCACATTCCCGTGGTGGAGACTTCACTACATCCTCTACCTGCCAACAGCTTGTTCTCGGTGAAGCGACCGGCATCACCTAAGCTGTGAACTAATTCTAGGTCTACACAGAACTGGTCCACTGGGTCTCCCAAGCATGGATCCTCCATGCGCCTCAGTGGCCTACTGTGTTCCCTAGGGTCCTTTATTATATATAGTATTAACATATACCATAGTAGTATTCTAATTAAAGCAATAACCAAAGTTATCTTTATTAATGTTAATACAGAAAATCCACGCTAAGGACACACGAGCTACAACAAATTCAACTCCGCCAAGAGTTGATGTTTACCTGTCCTGGCATCCTGAGACCATATTCAATCTTCCAATACCCCTTGTGTTGCCACATCGGAAGCACTTTCGTACTAGGCTTTACCAGACTTAGGAGTCCGCTCCTGATTCTATACAGGCATAGTTTTTAATTTCTGATCAGTTCTTACTATTAGGCTCTTCAGAGAAGGCCTAAGTTCTGCACTAAAAGAATCACCTTTAATCTTGATCCCATCCTTAGTGATCTGGATAGCTCCCAGAAGTTCCGTATTTGCCATCTCCAACTTGTAAAGGCTGAAGTCTCTTACAAAGCCTTCAAAGGTTCCATATAAGAATGCAAGATAGATGTTCTCCATTACCTCGACATCTAGCACTATGTCAAAGAAAACCAGTTTGCTCTGGAACCCAAGAATGTGTTTCCAAACTGGTATTCCATCAAACATCTTAGTGCTGACGAGTTTCTTGATGGTGAGATAACGAGTCATTTGGCTGCGCCCCTCAGACATCGTATGCTATAACAGAACATTACATTAGAGGACCCGGTATATCTCTAACTTACTTCTGAAGAGTTGTCCACAAGTGTGCTATGACATAGCACTTGCATATCTCTACAGACTCTCATTAGTTGTTATATGCCCTATCCTGTACCACAGTGGCATCTGGACCTGATGGGTCTGGTTTAGGGACATTAAGATTTATAGCCATAATAGTTTACCAACCCTAAACATAAGGTCATAATGGTGCTATCGGTCTATGAAGTCGGTACCCGTTATCTAGTTGTCTAATGGGATAGCGGACAGGGGATCTATGGTTGAATATAGATTGTATTAAAACTTATTTTAAGGATATTTTTAAAACAAGCTAATTACATCCATATGCCAACGTTACCCTCAAAGCGAAGACATCTCCATGGAGTAATTTACCATGTACGCGAGATCTTGGATTCGGATACACCCGCCCGAGGGGGCAGTGTGTACCGTCTCTGCTCACATCGGGTATTTCTGACCCAATCCAAATCTGCCACAAACGGGCTATGATGGACCATGGTACCTTTTGGCCAGCCCCCCGTGATCTCCATGCGAAGCAACGGGTAGCCTCACGGGTGCTTCAGATGCTTACCCACGAGCCTAGGCAATCACGACACGAGAGTTCATGCGGCTCCCGCGAGGGCAGGAAAAGCCCTTCTCTCGTAGCTTCGTGACCACCATATCCCAAAGGAGACTGCTAAGCCTCTGGCATGACAGAACATAACTCTCACCCGAGGGGGATGTTGAGTCATACCCTATCACCCAGAAATTTAGCAATTGGCCATGGAGGCCAGGGACACTCAGACTGAGTCCTCTTACATATCCCTTAATTATGGTGAGGGTTATTTTAATGCAAGTATTTTAGATCTTAGGTTGCGACAACCTAGACCTAGACCCTGGTCATACTGCGCTCCCACTAGAGTTAAGATCTCTTAAGAAGTATAGATAGACTTGGAGAGGACCATAATCCCTATCCCGTGGATACTCAGTTATGACCTTTCTCTCGAGAATCATATTACATACTCTCCAAGCATTCGATACTAAATAAAATGATCATTACCCTTTGTGCTCTAGAGCCTAGCCTATGGTCTAGACATACAAGGAAAGGTTTCCTATTAGTATGACTTCTCGTATGCAACTTGATGTCTGATACTGTAAATGATCTCCACATCACTATTGGTTTCGATGTCAAACCAATTAGGGACATCCGACAACCTCCGTCGGACCTCGACCTAACGGTGGCATAACCGAGTATTACGGGATCCAACTACCATCAAACACCAATTAGACTACGGGTGTCATTAAATGAAGATCTAACCTAATGGTCGCAGGGACCAAGTGGAGAATAGGCATCCCATAAATAGTAGGAAAAGGGCATCCCACAATCTAACACATACTACATCAGATTATATTCTTTCACCGGGGTTTAGAGAAATATCCAACCAAAGAAAAAAATAAACATCTATTGATATCAAGTTCAGGGTCTGACCTCTGAACTTGACTAGCAATGCTCTGACGTTTCTTATCATGGCATCTTTCGGATATTCCTCTTACTTCGGGCCACCGCACTCGGCCCTCCAGTGATGAATCCCTGATCTATCCTTGTCCTTCATGACTTCAACCTGTAACTAATAATACTAGTACGCTCCGAGCAATTGCTCGTTCGTACACATTTTCCTAGGTAGAAGAATAAAGACAAGAATAGAAATAAGAGCCGAAAAAAACCAAGCCATGGTCAACCTCCATGCACTTATCCCATTAGGCCTTACATTCATCCATCACAAATACAATTGAAATACCATGCAATTATATTCTGGGGTCCGACCCCCGAAAGCAAACAATCACACTATAGCGGTGCCCTGCAAAACACACTACGCATAACATGTGACATATATGAATATATGATCTACGCAAACTCCGGTGACGCATTTGTTCATCAAATGCGCATACGATTCGTTCCATAAAAAATTTTTCTCATGAATCGCACACCAACCTGGCTTTGATACCATTTGTTGGAATGATATCAGAGGCGCAACAGAAGGTGGAGTTGATCCCGAGGATCGTTTAGGTGTGCGGTATATTTTAAAATTTTTATTCATATTAATTATATGCGCAAATGCTAAAATGAATACGAATCGAACCCCTATAGTCATCTACCAAAATAATTAACATATCTCATATATATGCATTATGACAGATATAGAGGTTAGTAGGTTATACCTTCGTGCGGGATTTAACACCGCAAAGAATTTCTTCAATGTTGATGAAGATGAATTCGGATCTACACGAACACACTTCAGTGCGAACGCCATAACTTTCTATACTGATATCGGAACGGAGCAAAACTTGATTTGCCAGAAAGAAGAATTCAACGCCAAGAATTTTTATCTAGTTTGAAGTCATTTGGACTTCTATAGCTCCTGCAGTGATCGAAACAGTGCAGATCTACCTGTAAAATCTGGACAGTAATCACGAGCGGGATCCTCGCGCAAGAGATAGATGAATCTCTTCGGATTCACCCGATCTCACTTATCATCCTGGATCCTTGCACGCTAATCTCTGAGTTCCTCAGAGTGCAAGCGATTTCCATCAATCTCTCACACACACTTGGAGAAGAAGATGAGGGAGAGAGAAGAGATGAACCCGAGAGAGAGAGATGGCAAAAACCCGAACCATAAAAGAAGGGGGGGTGGTTCTCCTTAGGAAATCTGAGAATGATGCACTATTTCAGATCTGAAATTCGTGCCCCTCACTCTCCCTTGCCATTTGAAATCGTTCCTTTTTTTCTCAATCTCTTTACTCTCAAATTTAATGCCCCTTTTTATTACTAGTTGTCACATTAAAATTGTTGCAATTAAGGAGATGATTTAAAATATTTTAAATCTGAATTAATATATTAATTATAAGTTTGATGGTCATACAAGCTAGCCCTAGTGAGGATGGCAGCTACTAGGGCATGCAGGATATTTTGAAATGATCAAAATGCCCCCATGCATCTAGTGGTCGTTCACCTCATACGGGACTATGTATGACCCATCTACGTGCATGATAATGCACCCTAACACTTAGGGCACCTCATCGGCATCAGCAACAAGTCAATACACCATGAGATGATGAACAATATTTTTACTATTTACTGGAGTGCCCTTAGTAAAAGGTGGGGTGCCCTATAGTAAAAAATTATTAAACTCATATTCTGTGTTCTAGTGCAACACGCACACACGGAATGGACTCCTCATGGTATAATGGCAACATCGTGTATCCCTACACTACTCTGGGGTTGTCCCCTAGTGAACACACTTAGTCCTGTGCAACCACCATGCTCCAATGCGATGCACTCACAAAACACAGGACGATTAGGCATTATTTCTTCAACTCATAATATGCTGTGAGATAAAGAGAAAATAATGATCTGTAACGATCGTGGATAGGGTGGAACCTTCAGGAACTAGGATTCATGGCTTCTAACCGAACTCGATCGACACACTACCCAAGTATCCATATCAATCCTCTGGGTCCCGGTTAACCTGCGCGACTACCCAGAGTGCGACGCAGACTGCACTCCAATTCTCCCAGACTTATTAAGCTTTCTCACATACCCCTGCTCTCCGCTTAGTATTGGTAATATGATGTCCCTCCACTTGGTGCCATGAGTCAACTCGAGTGGTGGATAGCACCGTCAGACTCGAGTGACCATATAACTAGGTTCCTTTCAGGTTGATTATCACATCGCACCTCCGATTGCTTTGGCCAAGCAACCGGATCTGGTTAACAGCTCAACTACTGACCACTAGGCCTGGGTTTAGTGCGGTGTATGTCAGACCAAGGAACGCACCTCCTGGTAAGAATATGGATAGCCTGCATGAGTGGCATGCCGATGCAACGCCAGCTCGGTAACCCAGCGCACCATTATATTGCGTCATGGTTAGATCCCTCACATGTTGGTGAACTAAAGTTACACGCAACTGGTTAGTCCACCGGTCATGGTTCCTCAGGATTTATGACCGATTACCTTAAGCAAAAACACGGCTATGTGTACCATTGTCTGCTCACCGATATGTGCACCGTGTTGGTTTCGTTCGGCCACTGACACTGTGCCTGGTAATGACCATTATGGAGATACTCATGCTCTGTCATTCTAACAGCTCATCCTAATAGGGCGACTAACCCAAATCAGAGCTGCGAACGATTTAGGCTCATAGGATCGATTCACTGAGTCTCCCACTCAGATGGACTACTATATAGCCATGGCTCCTTAAGTTCTGCAAACAGAACACATATAATAATATATACCTTTATACAATCCTAAATAAACTATCAACCATATACAGCCAAACCTAAGGTTTTACGAGTTGTAGATCATATCAAATCTAACACCTTGGACTTTGCATTCGAGTGTCAAGGTTGTCTCCTTGGACTTTGTGGAATGCCGAGGCGGCGAGGGCGCCTTAGACTTTGCATTCGAGTGCCAAGGCTATCAACTTGGATTTGTAGAATACCGAGGTGGCGAGGGCGTCTCTTTGTATTCGAGTTCCAAGGTTGTCTCCTTAGACTTTATTGGATGCCGAGATGGGGAGAGTGCCTCAGATTTTGCATTTGAGTGCCAAGGGCAGGGCCTTGGACTTTGTTGAATGCCGAGGCGGTGAGAGCGCCTCGAACTTTGCATTCAAGTGCCAAAGGCAAGGCCTTGGACTTTGTTGAATGCCGAGGGGGCGAGAACACCTTGGACTTTGCATTTGAGTGCCAAGGGCAAGGCCTCAAACTTTGTCTTCGCCTACCAAGGTTGTCTTCTTGGGCCGAGGCGATATCGATGTCTCGGGCTTTGGAGGGTGCCGAGGAGGCGAAGCCTGCCTCGGACTTTGCATTCGAGCTCCAAGGGCAAGGCCTTGGACTTTGTCTTTGCCTGCCAAGGCTGTTTCCTTGAGCAGAGGCGATATCGATGTCTCGGGCTTTGGAGGGTGCCGAGGAGACGAAGCCTGTCTCGGACTTTGCATTCGAGCGCCAAGGCCAAGGCCTTGGACTTTGTTGAATGTTGAGGCATCAAGGGCGCCTCGGACTTTGCATTCGAGTACCAAGACTGTCTTATTGGGCTGAGACGATGTCGACGTCTCAGGCTTTGGAAGGTGCCGAGGATAGAGCTTCGGGCTTGTTTGATCGATGGGGGTTAGAATGTATAGTATTCAACATGGCACCTTGGTGTTGGTCGACTTAGGCAGAATGCCATTTTGGTCGAGTCAGCCTTAGGATATGTAGCGTCGTACTATTGCAGGTAGTCGGTCGTGTCGCAACCCGAACTAAACTAACTATAGTTTTGAATGTTGGTTGATCGTGGGGAGACCCTGTGCGATCAAACTAGTCCTGTCTTTGGTTGGTCGAGGCATGGCTCTTACCGACCCAACTGGTTGCGGGGTATGAAGCAGGTACCTTTAAACGCTGGTTGATCGTGGGGAGACCCCGTGCGATTAAACCAATGAAGGGTCACAGAGCTCGTACCTTTGAGTTTGTTAGCTGATTGTGGGTAGGCACTGTGCGATCGAACTAGTCTTATCTCTTGTTGGTCCAGGCAAGGCTCGTACCGACATAATCGATTGCGGGGTACGAAGTAGGTGCCTTTAGACGTTGGTTGATTGTGGGGAGATCCTGTGCGATCAAACCAGCGAAGGGTCACGGAGCTCACATATTTGCGTTTGTTAGCTGATCGTGGGGAGGCCCTGTGCGATCGAACTAGTCTTGTCTCCGATTGGTCGAGGCAAGGCTCTTACTGACCCAACCGGTTGTAGGGTACGAAGCAGGTGCCTTTAGATGCTGGTTGATCATGGGGAGACCCTATGCGATCAAACTAGCGAAGGATCACGGAGCTCGTACCTTTGCGTTTGTTAGCTGATTATGGGGAGGCCAAGTGCGATCAAACTAGTGTAGTCTTTGGTTGGTTGAGGCAAGGCTCTTACCGACCCAACCGGTTGTGGGGTACGAAGCAGGTGCCTTTAGACGTTGGTTGATCATGGGGAGACCCAGTGCGATCAAACCAACAAAGGGTCATAGAGCTCGCACCTTTGCGTTTGCTAGCTGATCGTGGGGAGGCCCTGTGCGATCGAACTAGTCTTGTCTTCGGTTGGTCGAGGCAAGGATCTTACCGACCCAACCGGTTGCGGGGTACGAAGCAAGTGACTTTAAACGCTGATTGATAGTGGGGAGACCATGTGCGATCAAACCAGCGAAGGGTCACGGAGCTTGCACCTTTGCGTTTGCTAGTAGATCGTGGGCAGGCCCTTTTCGATTGTTAGCTGATCATTGGGAGACCCTGTGTGATCAAACTAGTTTTGACTTTGGTTGGTTGAGGCAAGCCTCTTACTGACCCAACCGGTTGTGGGGTATGAAGCAGGTGACTTTAGACACTGGTTGATCATGGGGAGACCCTGTGCGATCAAACCAACGAAAGATCAAGGAGCTCGCACCTTTGCGTTTGCTAGCTAATCATAGGGAGGCCCTGTGTGATCGAACTAGTCTTGTCTTCGGTTGGTCGAGGCAAGGCTCTTACCGACCCAACCGGTTGCGGGGTATGAAGCAGGTGACTTTAGACGCTGGTTGATCGTGGGGAGACCCTGTGCGATCAAACCAACGAAGGGTCACTGTAAGAGCCCTAAATTTTCTAATATATATATTATTATAAATAAATGACGTGGCATGATATTTAAAATATGGGTGATTATTTGGCGTATTGTAAAATAAGAACCCTAATCCTAGTACGAGCTTGATTAAGGTGCATTTATAAATATTTTAATTAATAAAGATATATTTATCTTTTTTATCGGATTTGTAGGTTTGTCCTCTTTTCTAGTTTCGTTTCACGTAAACCCTAGAAATATTTTCCGATACGCCGAGACCTTCGATCTGGCACGTCCTACGCTGCAATGGGCTTTTGTATGAAAAGCTATGACAATTAATAGTTTTGAAGATAATTTACGGTGTGATGAAACGGGTAATCGAAACCCTGTGAAATTATACCAGTGGGTTTGTCTCGCCGAGACATTCCCAACGGATATTTTTGAAGATTTTTCTGAGACATGGTAGAGGAGCTGTATTGTGTTGTTCGTTTTCATCATTTTCATCTTATCGGACGATCGGATGACGGAAACCAGATCAAACCTGAACCATTGGTTGCGTGCCGTCAAGATCATTCCGACGGCAGGTTCCGCGCATGGATCGAACTTACGGTTTGAGAGTTATGGTCTATTATCGTTTGCAAGAGAATTCTCGATAATCGTGTCGGTGGGCCATTGGTTCACGATCTATTAGGTAGCCCAACCTTTCACCTAATGTCCGAACAACTCCTAGATGCATGGGCCAAATTGACCATACGGAACCACCTAGTAACCTAGTCCATGTTCGTCCGATAAAAGAGATATAGAATTGGAGAGAGAGAAAGCAATGGAGAGAGAGAGATAGAATTGGAGAGAGTGGGAGACAAATGGAGAGAGAAGAAGGAGGGGGACCAGATCCACTAAAGCCGCCCCCTCCCATCAGCCCATCACCCCCTCCCATCACCCCGTTGAAAACCAGCGCCCAGTGCCCACCCCTCTCCCTCGCCTCGGAATGGCAGCACCCATTGGGGAACCAGACAGATAAGAGAGAGAAAGGAAAAACCAGAGAGAAAGAAGAGGGAAAGAAAGAGAGAAAGAAAGAGGAAGAGAGAGAGATCGGAGAAGAGAGGGGGAGGCGGAGCAGCAGCAAGCGGCGGGGAATCCCGGCCTCCTCGTCCGTCGCAGTGATGTTGGCGACCCCGGCGAGCCCCCTCCCCCCATTTTCGGTTAACAGAAGAGAGAGAAAGAGAGGAAAAGAGAGAAGAAAGAGAGAAACCAGAGGAGAGAGGAAGAAGAAGAAGGAGAGGAGAGGGAGGCGCGTGGTGGCTGCAGCGGCGGCTCCTCCTCACCGGCGACTCCCCGACCCCGCCACCATGTCCTCCTCGGCACGGCGTACCTGCAGTGAAGGAGACGGCGCCGACGACCTCCACGAACCACACCCGAGGCAAGCCCCTACACACACACACTCCTCTTTCCGTTTATGTGAACACCCGGCCTTTTCGGGCCGGACCTGAAATCCTCGTCGAACCTCGAGGCTCCCCCGCCAACCCAGGCCGTAGGTGAGGCCGACCCGAACCGTGCCCCGTCCTCCGGTGACTCCGCCGGCGACACCACCTCCGAGAACCACCATCGAAACCACGGCCTCCTCCCCCTCCTCCAGTGAGTCACGGCCACCACTAGGCGGCTCTCCTCTGTACCCCACACTTGTCAGTGGTGCGAGGGAGGCCGGCCGGCCAATGGGACGGCGCCGGGTAGAACAAACCCTCCCCCAACGTCCACTGTTACAGTGAAATGGAGGAGGGGCATCATTAGGAAATGAAGTGACTTTAAGGGCTTATTAGTAAAATTAAGTTTATATATATATATATATATATATATATATATATATATATATATATATATATATATATATATATATATATATATATAGAGAGAGAGAGAGAGAGAGAGAGAGAGAGGGCTGGGTTCCTACGACATGTCATAGGGAGTACCCTATGACATATGGTGAATTAGTAATGTTAGAATGTTTAGAATGTGCTGAATTTTTTTGAGGGTGATCACCTTATCTTAGATAGAATGTCTACAAAAAATCAAAGCATTCTAAAACTTGTTGGGGCATCAAATGCTAGAAGCTTTATCGGCCATCCATTTTAATCGTTAAATTAAAAATCATGTTTGATGCCTCTAGAAGTTTTAGAATGAGCCAATTTTTTGTGGGGGTCCTATCTAAAATAGGGTGATCATCCTCATAAAAATTCAGAACATTCTAAATATTCTAGGGTTACTAACTCACCATATGTCATAGGGTACTCCCTATGACATGTCATAGGAACTCATTTCCCATATATATATATATATATATATATATATATATATATATATATATATATATATATAATGGAATGGGATGTTGCCTATCAAAGCAGCGTTGTTTGCTGCTTTGATACATTGTTTGACCATCCTAGAAGTTTTGGAATTTGATAAAATTTAGTGAGGGTGTTGTCTAGGGTAAGATGATCCTCACAAATTTTCATCAAATTCCAAAACTTCTAAGTGGGTTAAATGGTCGAAGCAAAATCTGCAGATTTTAACGGTGACTACAGAATTTGCAGATTTTGCTTCGACCATTTGACCCTCTTAGAAGTTTTGGAATTTGATGAAAATTTGTGAGGATGATCATCTTACCCTAGACAACACCCTCACCAAATTTCATCAAATTCCAAAACTTCTAGGATGGTCAAACAATGTATCAAAGCAGCAAAAAACGCTGCTTTGATAGACAGCATCCCATTCCTCATGTATATATATATATATATATATATATATATATATATATATATATATATATATATATATATATATATATATATATATATATATATATAAGTTGTGAATGGCCCACTTAAGTGACCGACCCGACCCGTTTATCCTTTGAATCCGACCCGACTGCTTAGTGAATCCGTGTCTACTTCAGACTGTATAGTGAAACCAGTCCGGTCCACTTGAACCAGATCGTTGAACCCGCTGACCTTGGTTGGGCCGCCATTTCACTGTCTGGAGTCGGAATTCAGCGAAATTGACGGCAACGGAACCATTTTGAATAGACCGACATGTTTACGATAGGTTTATTTAGAAAATAATTAATTACCAGAATGCCCCTACTTGAGGCCCGGTTCAGCAAATCTTTCATTGACCGTAACTTTTAGGATCTGACCCTGATTGCCGTGAAACCAACTGCAATGAGTCCTAAATTTTGGGATCTACTAATTGATAGTAGGTTGAACCCTACTAGTAATAGTTACCAAAATGCCCCTGTGTGGGCCCCTGTTCCGCCGATCTCGCATCGATCGCAAACTTGCGGTCCGGACTCCGATTGCCGCAAGAATGGCAACAACGGGTCCTAATTCTCGAGACCTACTTAACTATGTTACTGGAATCTAGTGAGTACCCTCTGAGACTTAGGGGTCCACTTTGGCCTATAAGCTAGACATGTCCTTTTGAGGGCCGAACCTATTTTGGGGCCGAGTTTCCCCGTACCCTACACCGTATAAAAATCGTACCTGATATCGTTAGGAATGTTGTACCCTACTTAGAAGTTTGAAATAGATTCCATAACCAGTGTCGAATGACCCATGTCTGACAAGGGTCTAATGACTCATGTATACCCTGGGTCTAATGAGTCATGTACAACTAGGGTCTAATGGCCCATAGATAACCATGGTTTAATGGCGCATAAATAACCAAGGTCTGATGACCCATATGTAACTAGAGTTGTGAGAACCATACAAGAATTAGGATTTTGCCCCTATGTACCCTAGGTCTAATTGACCCAAATGCGATTAAGATCCGACAACCCAAGTACATCAGGGTTTGAAAACCCTTAGGTAATTAGGCTCAGAGAACCCATATGTAAATAGGGTTTTAACTTAAGTGTAGTCAAGGTCTGGTGACCCATACGACAGTTAGGGTTTGACGACCCATGTGCAATTAGGGTCTGATGACCCGGACGTAATTAAGATCTGATGATGCTGTGTTTATAATTAATAAATAACAACTAGAAATGATGATACTATAATTAGAAATTAATGACATGTATAAGATAGTAGATGACATGTTTAGGATGATGTCATGTTTAGGATTAATGACACTATAATTAATTACACTTGAATGTGATGATGCCTTGTTTAGGATAAATGATATATGAATGTTTGTAAATGCCATGACTATGATAAGGTCAAGGGACCTATTATTGTTGAGGGCTTATCCCCCTATATTTGTTTGAGGGCTAATAACCCTGTGATTCCTTGAGGGTCTATGACCCTAGGTTAGAATTAAGGGCCAATGGTCCTACACAAATTTTGAGGGTCCATGACCTTAATGATTGGATTAAGCTGATAAGCATGACGAAAGCACGAATCGAAATAGTAAATAATTCGTTTAGGTTAAGGACAAGTGTGGCTTCGGCCAGGACTGATCTACTAGTATTCGTGCTAGGACTAGAAAGAATCAAATCACGTCTATAGATGTGTAGGCATGTAAAGTACGTGGTAAGTTCAATCCATGCATGCGGAATACTGCATGATCATCGTGTGCGGGATGGGGGTGGATCCCATAATCGCACACGGATGATGGTCATGTAGTCGCATGCAAATAGTTGAACCTACCACGTAGTACGGTTTCAATGAAGTTGAACCTATCGGATGTCATGATGGATTCGTCAGTTCTGTGAGCCAGGCTATATTGGTATAGAGTTATGTCGAAAACATATTTAAATGATTGTCTAAACTAAGTTTCGGCGACCCTTCCAAAAGGAACGGTAGGTCGGTATTACAGCTGAATGGTTTTGGATTTGAGAAAATATAATTAAGATTTTGAAAGATTTCCAATGGATGCATGAATTTAAAAGATGAAAGGATGAGTTGATCGGTACCTAATGATAGGCTTAGTACAGGCCATGACTTGAGTGTGTTATACCCTTGTATGTGTGTATTGTACCCTTGTATGCATGTTTGTACCCGTGTATGTATGTAATTAGCCCCCTGTTTGTTTGTACTGTGCATGCTAGGATTCCAACATTTCTAGGTGACGATATGTTACCTAGGGTACTTGTGTGTTTGTATTGTCACTGTGAGCGCAGAAAAAGATTCGGGTCGTCTTTATTGCGGATCACACGAGATTACAAATTTTCTTTGATCAGGAGATTGTGGGAGAGATCCTCTGGAGGGTCCCTTTGATCTGCGTCTCCACGTGGTATTCGTGCGAGAGCTCTGAAGGGGTTGCCCAGGACAGAGGTCTGTTGGATGTTAATCCGGGTCAGAGGCTCGCAGCGGAAGCGATTTGGCGGTCGAAAGACCGTTCATGGTGCACGTTACACGATTTAATTTTTCACAGAAACTAATCTACATATGTGTGCATATGTATGCACGAGAATCGAAAACCCCTAACGGTAATCTAGCGTAATGATTAACTAGCATGGATGCAAATCATAATGCTCGCTAGATCTACATGTTAGATTACACATACTTTCGTACGGATCTTTTAACCGCGGAGGATTGTCTTCTTTGTCGATGGAGACGGAAGATCGTTCGCGAAGATGCCGACGGTACGAATGGAGATGTTACCTTCTTGTTCACCCGATCTCACACGATGCACGGAACGTCGCTCTCGGATCTCTGAGTGCCTCCGAAGAACGACCCTTCTCCTTCTTCAGAACTCCACGCGAGGAAGACGAAGTAACAAGCGGGAAACGGAGAGAGATTAGGGAGAGAACTAGAGAGATGAGAGAGAGGGGGGTTCGGTTTCTCTAGTGCATGGGGCCGGCGCCCATAGGTGCCTTTATAGGGCCGGCCAACACCCCTTGGATAAGGATCCAAGGGGATATTAACCCCCTCTCATTATCTCTCCATTATCTCCCTTTTATCTCTCCGCGTATTTATCCGTTTTCCCACTTTTTAGGGCTCGATTTTAACCGATTTATCGCCCCATCCCTATCTATATGGCCGGCCCTATAGATGAGGGATTCTTATCCCTACATCATAGGGCCGGCCCTAGTGAGGTGTCCCACCACTAGGGTCGGCCAACAGTGAGGTCCGGCAGAGTGAGGTTTTTACCAAAACGCCCCGACGCCTCATTTTGACCATTTCTAGCGTGCGATACCTAACGGCCATTACTTAAGTGATATCTACTAGTTACTTACTATTAACTGAGGCCACCGGAAGGTGCCTCTAGCAAAGTCAACTAGTCAACTCGCAACATACCCCGGTGCATCGCACCTATGCAGCGAAGTTCACTTATGGCTAGGGATTACTACATACGACTCTGTACTAATCCCGGGCTCAACCCTTAGTACTCGTATGTAGTTACGTATCTACCGTGCTCTAGTGCCAAGCACACACGGAGCGTATACTTCTATCTTTCTCCTGCTTATGGTGTTCCGAGGAGACGGTTCAAGAACCGTACATAATGTTGATAAGGTGGAACCATCAGGGACCGGGGTTCATGGCTTCCAACTCAAGCTCGATCTACACACTACCCGAGTGTACCATCGATCCTCTGAGCTCGAGTTAACCTACGTAGCCACCCAGAGTGCGACGCAGGCTGCACTCCAATTCACCCAGACTTACTATGTTCTCCATCATACCCCTGCTCTCCGCTTAGTAGTGGTAAACCCGCTGTCCCTCCACTTGATGCCATGATTCACTTCGAGCGGTGAAGACTACTGTCAGACTCGAACGATCATATGACTTGGTTCCTTCCAGGTTGACCTATACATCGTACCTCTGATTACCCCGTCGAGTAATCGAACCCGGTCAACAGTCAAACTGATAACCACCAGGCCTGGGTTTAGTACAGTGTAAGTCACACCAAGGAACGCACCTCCCATCAGGGGTGTGGATGGCCTGCAGGAGTGACACGCTAATACAACACCAGCCGGGTAACCCAGTACACCGTGGTTTTGGATCACTGCATATGGACCCTCACACATTGGTGCGCCAAAGCACCACGCAACTGGTTAGTCCATCAGACGTGGCTCCTCAGGGTTTAGGACCGTTTTACCCTAAGCAGAAACACGGCTTAGTGTACCAGTGTCTGCTCACTGATCTGTACACCGTGTTAGTTCCGTTCAGCCACAGACACTGTGCCTGGTGATGACCATGGTGAAGACATCCCATGAACTGTCATCGCCAACAGCTTAACATGATGAGGCGACCAACCTGATCATAGCTGCGAACTTATTTAGGTTATACGGGACCAATCCACTTAGTCTTCAACTCAGTGGACTACCATATAACCATGGCTCTCTGTTCTCTAAAGAACACGTAACTATGTTACGCACCTATATACATCTCATATATTAATAACTATCAATCTTTATTAGACCAAAACATAAAGTTTTACAAGCTTAGAACACATCAATCCTAACAATCTCCCACTTGGTCTAGCGAAGCAAAACGGTTTTGACTCCCATCGCGTCCACATGTCGCTCGAATGCCTTGGTAGGTATTGCCTTTGTGAAAGGATCAGCAACATTATCTGTAGATGCAATCTGCGTCACCGCTACTCGCCCTTGCTTTTGAAACTGCCGAATCAAGTGGAACTTGCGCTCGATGTGCTTCCCCTTTTGGTGATGTCTTGGCTCCTTGGCTTGTGCTACCGCCCCACTATTGTCGCAGTAAAGCACAATAGGTAACTGGGCCTCTGGTACATATCCCAAATCCGTAAGGAATTTCTTGAGCCATACCGCCTCTTTGGCTGCCTCGCATGCTGCAACGTACTCAGCCTCTGTAGTAGAGTCTGCGATGCATTTCTGCTTCACACTCTGCCAACTAACCGCTCCTCCTCCTAGCATAAACACAAAACCTGATGTCGACTTTCTGGATTCCAAATCTGATATAAAGTCAGAATCTGTATATCCAATCGGCGTCAGTTCTTGTCCAGTGTATACCAACTCATAGTCCCTTGTTCTACGAAGGTACTTGAGTATACACTTCACAGCTGTCCAGTGATCTGGACCCGGATTCGACTGAAACCGACCCATCATGCCTACTGCGAAACAGATATCTGGCCTTGTACAATGCATAGCATATATTAGACTACCCAATGCCGAGGCATAAGGTATCTTCTGCATTTCTGCTCTCTCCTCAGGTGTCTTAGGACATTGATCCTTAGACAGTTTTATGCCATGTCTAAATGGCACAAAACCCTTCTTGGAGTTTTGCATGTCAAATCTAGCCATAACCTTATCTATATATGCAGCCTGTGACAGCGAGAGAATCCTGTTCTGGCGATCACGTGTTACCTTGATCCCCAAAATATAACTCGCTTCACCTAGGTCTTTCATATCGAACTGTGTTGACAACCAGACCTTTACCGTTGATAATGTTCCTACATCATTTCCAATGAGCAGAATATCATCTACGTAAAGTATCAAATATACTACTGTGGTCTTATCAGTCCTCTTGTATACACATGGTTCATCCTCGTTTTGAGTAAATCCATATGACTGGATTGCCTGATCAAAACGGATGTTCCAACTTCTAGATGCTTGCTTTAGTCCATAAATGGACTTCTGCAACTTGCAAACTAGATGTTCCTGACCCTCTGACTCAAAGCCTGGTGGCTGAATCATATAAATGTCTTCTTCCAAATTTCCATTAAGGAATGCTGTCTTGACATCCATTTGTCAGATCTCCCAGTCATAATGGGCTGCAATGGATAGGAGGATCCGAATAGACTTTATCATAGCTACCGGCGAGAAGGTTTCGTCAAAGTCGATCCCTTCTCTCTGGGTGTAACCCTTGGCAACTAATCTAGCTTTATAAGTCTCTATTGTACCATCGGATCCTCTCTTCTTCTTATACACCCACTTACACCCAATAGGTTTAATATTGGATGATGGTGTAACAAGAGTCCAGACTGCGTTATGGGACATTGATTCAATTTCTACCTCCATAGCCTTTTGCCAGTCAGAGCTGTCAGAAGCTCCCACTGCCTCATCGTAGCTCAGTGGGTCATCCTCCTGACCCTCTGGATCAACCAATAAGGTTTCTCCATAGTATCTGTCAGGAGCTCTGATGTTTCTCCCACTGCGACGAGGTGGTGGTGGTGTTACAGGATTAACAGGTTCTACAGTATCTGGTATATTATTATCTGTAATGTCAGCTCCCACTATGCTTTTGGATGCGCTATCTGAACTAGTACCCAGCAGTTCATCCAGAACTACCTTACTAGTAGGTTTGTGGTCCACAATATAATCCTGTTCTAGGAAATAGGCGTTCGTAGAAACGATCACTTTCTTTTCCTCAGGATCATAAAATAGACCACCTTTGGTCTCCTTGGAATACCCTACAAATAAGCATACTCTGGTTTTAGATTCCATCTTTTCCCTCTTATCCCTTCGCACATGTGCAGGGCATCCCCATATTCTGAAATGCTGTATCAATGGCTTTCGCTTTGACCACAGTTCTCTAGGGGTCAGAGGCACTGACTTAGACGGAACGTGATTCAGAATATAAACTGCTGTTTGTAGGGCATATCCCCAAAAGGTCATTGGTAAACTGGCGTAACTCATCATGCTACGAACCATGTCCAACAAGGTTCGATTCCTTATCTCGGAAACTCCATTCTGTTGTGGGGTACCTGGAGCAGTTAACTGGGATTTTATCCCATGCTCTACCAAATACCCTAGGAACTCGTCAGATAGGTATTCACCTCCTCGATCAGATCGAAGGGTTTTTATATATTTACCTGTCTGCTTTTCTACTTCAGCCCTGAACTCTTTGAACATGTCAAAGGATTCCGACTTCCGATGCATCAGGTAAATGTAACCATATCTTGAGTAATCATCAATGAATGTGATGAAATACCCATGGCCTCCTATCGCCTTGACGTTCATGGGTCCACATACATCCGAATGGATTAACTCTAACACCTCGGTAGCTCTTACTCCTTTGCATTTAAAGGACCTCTTGGTCATTTTGCCTTCCAGGCAGGATTCACAGGTAGGAAGGATCTCCGTAGGATCTGTTTCCAGAAGCCCGGCCTTCACCATTCTATGGATCCTATCTAAGGCAATATGCCCAAGTCGTAAGTGCCACAGGTGGGTTAAATTTTCCGAAGGATTCTTACGCTTAGATGAATTAACATTAAATACTGAAGTTATTATGTTATCTTTTTCAAATTTAGGACTTACAACATAGAGATGATTCTGAACCATTCCTCTTATTATAAAAGTTCCATTCAGTTTAAACGACACACCAGAAGCATCAAAATAAACTGAATAACCTTCATTAACTAAAGAAGAAACAGAAATTAAGTTACGTCGCAAGGACGGTACATAAAAGACATCTCTAAGTGTCAAAGTCTTTTTATTCGAAAAACTAAGATTAACATCTCCAATAGCTTCAGCAGCAGCCACGGCCTCAGTTCCCATGCTCAGGGTCACTTCTCCATCAAGCAATCTTCTGCTTTCCCGAAACCCCTGAAGAGAGTTACAGGCATGGTTAGTGGATCCAGAATCCACAATCCAACTAGCAAAAGTACTATTACTTGAAAGAAATGATTCAACAACTAAGAGTTGTAGATTACCTTCACCAGCATTCTGAGGCTTCTTGCAGTCCTTCTTCCAATGACCCTTCTGGCCACACCGGAAGCACTTCGTGCCCGGTTTCTTTGATTCTCCAGACCCAGAGGCTCCAGCAGAGTCCTGCACAGGCAATGACTTAGGTTTCCTTTTATGTTTCTTGCCCTGAGGTTTACCAGGCTTCTTGAAGGATCTGCGTTGCACGTGAAGTGCTTCGCCCTTCTGCTTGAAACCATCCTCAGCTGCCTGGAGAGCTCCCAGAAGCTCTGCATTTGTCATAGCCAACTTGTTCAAATTAAAGTTGGTGACAAAGCCTTCAAAGGCTCCAGACAGTGACGAGAGGAAGATGTCTGTCATCACCTCGCCTTCTAGCACAATGTCCATGGTAGCTAGTTCGTTCTGGAACCCAAACATTTTCATCATGTGTTCCCGAACCAGCGTCCCATTGGACATCTTAGTGCCGACGAGTTTCTTGATGGTAAGGTATCGCGTAACGCGATTGTGACCTTCAAACATCTCCTTCAAATACAACATCATGTCAGAAGCGTCGGGCATCTCCTCGACTTGCTTCTGCAGAGTTGTTTGCAAGGATGCTATTATATAGCATTTACATATCTCATTGGATTCCTTCCAGTCAGTGAATGCCTTTAACTGTGCCTCTGTGGCATTGGGTCCTGGCAAATCTGGCTCAGGGTCATTAAGGGCTGACATATGTTTACCAATCCTTATGACCAGGTACAGGTTGCGCTTCCAGTCCTCATAGTTGGGACCGGTAAGTTTGTGGTCATTTAGGATAGCGGACAGGGGGTCTAACTTAGTCATCTGAAAATAAAGATTGAATAATGAGTATGCATAAAAACTTATTTTATGGATTTTTAAAACAAGCTAATTATATCCATATGTCGACGCTACCCTCAAGCGAAGTCATTACCATGGATTAATTAACCATGTATGTAAGATCTCGGAATCGACTGTACTTGCCCTAGGGGGCATCATACAGCGTCAATCCGCTCACACGAGCCTTTTCCTTGACCCTATCCAAATCTGCCAACTAAGGGCTGTGATGGACCATGGTTATCTTTCGGCCAGTACCATGTGATCACCGTTGTCTTCGCAACGAATACCTCACGTGTACTTAGGATGCTTACCCACGAGCCTAAGTAATTACGACACGGGAGTTCATGCGGCCCCCACTAGGGTGGGATGAAAAGCCCTTCTCTCCTGGCCCCGTAATCGCCATATCCACAGGGAGGTCATTAAGTAATTTGGCATGGAAACACACAGCTCCCACCCTAGGGGGTGTGAAGTTATGCATCCCCACCCAAACACAAAATGACTGGCCGTGGAGGCCAGAGGATCTTTTAAAAGTCCTCTCTTGCATCCCTTATAATTCTGAGGGTTATTTTGCGAGTATGAATTTATGCAAATGCAAAGGTAGCGACCTCCTAAATACTAGACCCTGGTCACACCATGCTCCCACTAGCGTTCAAACCCTTCGCCTAGCATTAATCACTCTCGGAATATCATAGTCCCTGCCTCAAGTGGATTTCTCCATTCAAGGGTCACATTACATATTCCAAGAGTATCGATGCTTTGCAAAATTGGTTATCACGCTAATGCTCTGGAGCTAATCCTAGAGTCAGACTCACTGGAAAGGACTCCCACTAGTCATGGCGCCTCGCTTATAGATTTGACAATTGATGTTCAATGGATCTCCATCTCATCTTTGATTTCGATGCTGGCCAAATAGGCACACCCGACTAGTCGGGTGCTCTCCTAATGGTGGCATAACCATATGTGATGGGATCCCACTAACATCAAAAATCAACTAAATAATAGGCGTCATCTAGCGGGATCCTAACCTCAAACAGTCGCTTGGACCGGAGGGGAAAGACATCCCTCTGAAAACTGATAATAATATTATCTCATCGGGGTTCGATATGAAGCATAAAGAACTAATTAAAGAAAGCAACCATAAAAACTGAATTAAGTTCAGGGTCCGACCCCTGAACCTAATTAGCACAGCGCAGGCCTCTAGCTTTCTTCGCAAGGTTCCTCGGTCCGGCTCCTCCGTCGCGCTTGCGAACACTTTGCCGGATCGTCTTCATCCTCCAGGGTTCCGCTTCCGCTCCCGATGGTGGATTTCTTTGGCACGTCTTTCTTCTCGATCTGTAACTGAAAAAGTCTAGTACGCTACGAGCAAGTGCTCGGTCGTACACAATTTCCTAGAAAGAAAAGAAAACACACCTAGAAAAAAGGCCATGGGAAACCGAGGATGGACAAACCCCATCGCTCGCCCAATCTATGGCTCAATTACATATCCACACACAGAAAGCAAATCCAGACAATTGCTAACTCGGGGTCCGACCCCCGGTAGCAAGCACAAAGCATAGATCTAGATTTTTTATAGCGGCGCCCTGCAAGAATGATTAATAGAACAAGCACAATCTATATATATGCATGATCTAAGCGTATGAACCCCGATGATCTCACGCATTCATCATGCGCCCACATGTTCGTTTCATGAAAAAACGTGAAACGCACACCACTAATGCGGCTCTGATACCAATTGTTGGATGTTAATCCGGGTCAGAGGCTCGCAGCGGAAGCGATTTGGCGGTCGAAAGACCGTTCATGGTGCACGTTACACGATTTAATTTTTCACAGAAACTAATCTACATATGTGTGCATGTGTATGCACGAGAATCGAAAACCCCTAACGGCAATCTAGCATAATGATTAACTAGCATGGATGCAAATCATAATGCTCGCTAGATCTACATGTTAGATTACACATACCTTTCGTACGGATCTTTTAACCGCGGAGGATTGTCTTCTTTGTCGATGGAGACGGAAGATCGTTCGCGAAGATGCCGACGGTACGAATGGAGATGTTACCTTCTTGTTCACCCGATCTCACACGATGCACGGAACGTCGCTCTCGAATCTCTAAGTGCCTCCGAAGAACGACCCTTCTCCTTCTTCAGAACTCCACGCGAGGAAGACGAAGTAGCAAGCGGGAAACGGAGAGAGATTAGGGAGAGAACTAGAGAGATGAGAGAGAGGGGGGTTCGGTTTCTCTAGTGCATGGGGCCGGCGCCCATAGGTGCCTTTATAGGGCCGGCCAACACCCCTTGGATAAGGATCCAAGGGGATATTAACCCCCTCTCATTATCTCTCCATTATCTCCCTTTTATCTCTCCGCGTATTTATCCGTTTTCCCACTTTTTAGGGCTCGATTTTAACCGATTTATCGCCCCATCCCTATCTATATGATCGGCCCTATAGATGAGGGATTCTTATCCCTACATCATAGGGCCGGCCCTAGTGAGGTGTCCCACCACTAGGGTCGGCCAACAGTGAGGTCCGGCAGAGTGAGGTTTTTACCAAAACGCCCCGACGCCTCATTTTGACCATTTCTAGCGTGCGATACCTAACGGCCATTACTTAAGTGATATCTACTAGTTACTTACTATTAACTGAGGCCACCGGAAGGTGCCTCTAGCAAAGTCAACTAGTCAACTCGCAACATACCCCGGTGCATCGCACCTATGCAGCGAAGTTCACTTATGGCTAGGGATTACTACATACGACTCTGTACTAATCCCGGGCTCAACCCTTAGTACTCGTATGTAGTTACGCATCTACCGTGCTCTAGTGCCAAGCACACACGGAGCGTATACTTCTATCTTCCTCCTGCTTATGGTGTTCCGAGGAGACGGTTCAAGAACCGTACATAATGTTGATAAGGTGGAACCATCAGGGACCGGGGTTCATGGCTTCCAACTCAAGCTCGATCGACACACTACCCGAGTGTACCATCGATCCTCTGAGCTCGAGTTAACCTGCGTAGCCACCCAGAGTGCGACGCAGGCTGCACTCCAATTCACCCAGACTTACTATGTTCTCCATCATACCCCTGCTCTCCGCTTAGTAGTGGTAAACCCGCTGTCCCTCCACTTGATGCCATGATTCACTTCGAGCGGTGAAGACTACCGTCAGACTCGAATGATCATATGACTTGGTTCCTTCCAGGTTGACCTATACATCGTACCTCTGATTACCCCGTCGAGTAATCGAACCCGGTCAACAGTCAAACTGATGACCACCAGGCCTGGGTTTAGTACAGTGTAAGTCACACCAAGGAACGCACCTCCCATCAGGGGTGTGGATGGCCTGCAGGAGTGACACGCTAATGCAACGCCAGCCGGGTAACCCAGTACACCGTGGTTTTGGATCACTGCATATGGACCCTCACACATTGGTGCGCCAAAGCACCACGCAACTGGTTAGTCCATCAGACGTGGCTCCTCAGGGTTTAGGATCGTTTTACCCTAAGCAGAAACACGGCTTAGTGTACCAGTGTCTGCTCACTGATCTGTACACCGTGTTAGTTCCGTTCAGCCACAGACACTGTGCCTGGTGATGACCATGGTGAAGACATCCCATGAACTGTCATCGCCAACAGCTTAACATGATAAGGCGACCAACCTGATCATAGCTGCGAACTTATTTAGGTTATACGGGACCAATCCACTTAGTCTTCAACTCAGTGGACTACCATATAACCATGGCTCTCTGTTCTCTAAAGAACACGTAACTATGTTACGCACCTATATGCATCTCATATATTAATAACTATCAATCTTTATTAGACCAAAACATAAAGTTTTACAAGCTTAGAACACATCAATCCTAACAAGGTCTTTACAGGGTGAGGGTTTTTGAGAGGCTAAGGAGTTTCCGCCGTTAATTTTGTCCCGTCCGTGCTTCGCGCTTTCTCGGCTAGGGAGGCCTTGGGCTTCGTTCCTCGGTCTTCGTGTCTTCCTCGATCCTTGCTCGACCTCTGCGTCCTTGATCGTCGGTTCGCGGCGTCGATCGTGTCTTTGGCTTCGGCTTTGGCTTTAGCTTTTGGCTTTGGCGTAGCTTTGGCGTGGCTCTGGCTTTTTGCTTTGCTTTGGCGCTTGCGCTTGAACGTAGACGGGTAGAGACTTGCGATGCTTTAGTTCTTCCGGACTTCGCGTCGTATCGGCTAGAACGTGCGGTGCTTTGCTCGTGACCGTCGTAGTTGCTTGGCTTTGGCACGTGCGTTGCTTTAGCGCGGGCTTTACTGGTGCGTTTGCTTTGGCTTCTTGCGTTGGCTTTGGCTTTGGCTTTGACTCGATCTTCTTCTCGAACGGCGAAGGCTACTTCTGCGAGGCTTCTTGATTCTTCCGGCTTCCTCGACGGTTGTGGCGTCGGCTTGGCTTCTCGGCGGGGGTAGCACCGATCCTTGTGCGACGGTTGTAGCGTCGGCTTTTGTTGATGAAGACGGCGGGTGTAGCACCGATCCCCGTGCGACGGTTGTAGCGTCGACTTTTGTTGGTGAAGACGGCGGGTGTAGTACCGGCTTCAACACGACGGTTGTAGCGTCGGTTTTCGTTGACGAAGGCGGCAGGGGTAGCACCGGCTTCAGGCCTTCTTCTCCCGGCTTTCTTCTTCGTGCAAGGAGTTGATGCCTTTGAAGACGACGGGTGTTGTCGGCTTCGATCTTCTTCTCCGGCCTTTGCTTATGGCGTCTTCGGAGCTGATGAAGATCGTTGGAACGATCGGGTGATGACGGTTCCGGGTCTTCTTCTCCACGCTTTCTTCTTCGTGCGGGGAGTCGAAGCTCTGATCTCCGAGTGCAAGGTCTTCACGTTGATGAGGACTTGAAGGGCCAAGGACTCCCGTAGGATATGCTTGCCGTGCCTCGTGAAGCCTTCGGTCTTCAAGCGTTGGAGCTTCTTCGTAGCGCTCTTTCGTCTTCAGCTTTTCGGACCCTTTGTGCCTTCCCCCACCCCTTCTATTTATAGGCAAAGGGGGGCGGTTGGGGGAGATATTGCTGAAATCTTTTTGTTTCATCCAATATCTCCCCCCATAACCATCAAGATATTGTTCCCTGATTCGGGGAAACAAACTCGATCCCCTCCTTTTTAGTTGGGGTGGTTACGGGCTAGATGTGACTCGATCTTTTAAAGATTGAGTTGTTATTCTTGTTGCACTTTTGGATCGGATGGCGACACAACGTCATCTTGTCCGTTGGATCGAGGGATCGTCGCGGATCTACGGCTACGTAGACGTCCACGCCACCTCCCCCCGCATCGAGGCGGTTTTGATTTCTTTTTCCTTTCTTTTCTTTTCTTTTCTTTTTCTTTTCTTTTTCTTTTTCTTTTTCTTTTTCTTTTCTTTTCTTTTTCTTTTAGGGCCGGCCCCACCTCTCCATGAGGAGGGGGGCACAGTTTTCTAGAAGGGGGGGCCGGTGGGCCCCCCTCTTTGTGTCCGAGTTGCGGGTCCGGTGGGACCCGTTTGCTTTGGGTCGGACCATGGCGCGCGAATTGAGTTCGCACGTGGGCCGAGTCCGCACGCGGGCCGTTGTGTGCGGGCCGAGTTTCGTATACGGGCCGTTGTGTGCGGGCCGAGTTTCGCATGCGGGCCGTTGTGTGCGAGCCGGGTTTCGCATGTGGGCCGTTGCATGCGGGCCGTTGTGCGCGGGCCGTTGTGTGCGGGCCGAGTTGCGCGTGTGGGCCGAGTCCGCACGCGGGCCGTTGTGTGCGGGCCGAGTTTCGTATACGGGCCGTTGTGTGCGGGCCGTTGTGTGCGGGCCGAGTTGCGCGTGTGGGCCGTTGCGTGGGGGCCCAAGTGCGTATGCGGGCCGTTCGTGTGCGGGCCCAATTTTGCATGGGCAAGTCGGGTTCGACCCGAAGGCCGTTGGGTGCGGGCCTATTTTTTGTGTAAAAAATTGGGTTCGACCCGTGGGCTAATTTCGATGCCCACAAGTGCCCCCTCAAGTTCGAGTGCGCCCGCGGGAAATGCGTAGCGCTTGGACTTGAGTCGCGTATTCGTGTGGGATTAGGTCTTTAAAAGGCCCCCCGTTTTTGTTTCTCTTCATTATTGACAATTCTCGGCGGCTTGGAGTCGAGAGCTCTGCTAGGGTTTCTTGCTTTGCAACGATGCCGCGGAGGATGAAGATGGTGACGCCATGGGGTTCGCGGAGGAGGGAAGACCGCCGGCCCGTGGACGCCGGAGGGTTGCAAGCAAGGCGCGTCTTCTTCCTCCTCCTCCTTCTTCTTCTTCTTCTTCTTCTTCGCATGGTGGGCGTGGGCCGGTGCGGTGGCCGGTGGCGCGAGGCGCGGCCGGGGCTGCGGGCCGGAGGCGCGGGGCGTGGCCGGGGGCTGCTGTGGCGGCCGGCGCGGGTCGGAGGGTGCGAGGCGCGGCCGGGGCCTGCTGTGGCGGCCGGCGCGCGGGAGGACTGGAGGCCGGGGCTGCGGGCCGGAGGCGCGAGGCACGGGGCTGCGGTCGGTGCAACAGCGGCACGGGCGGGCGCGTGGGCTGGAGGCGGGGTGCGGCGCGGCCGGGGGCTGCTGTGGCGGCCGGCGCGCGGGAGGACCGGAGGCCGGGGCTGCGGTCGGTGCAACAGCGGCACGGGCGGGCGCGTGGGCTGGAGGCGGGGTGCGGCGCGGCCGGAGGCTGCTGTGGCGGCCGGCGTGCGGGAGGACCGGAGGCCGGGGCTGCGGGCCGGAGGCGCGGGGCGCGGGGCTGCGGTCAGTGCAACAGCGGCACGGGCGGGCGCGTGGGTTGGAGGCGGGGTGCGGCGCGGCCGGGGCTGCGGGCGCGGAGGAGGGCGCGGGTGGGCGCGCGGAGGCCGGCGGCGTAGGCGGCCGGGGTTGCGGGGGCCGACGGGGTGCGGCGCGGCCGGTGTTGGTCGGGGACGACGCACCCCCCCCCTTGCATGTAAAATAGAAGAGATAGAGAGAGGGGGTCGTGGCTTTTTGCCATGACCCCCCTCTATTTTCTTTATTTGCTCAAGGCCCCTCCCCCGATAATTTTAACAGGAGGGAAGGAGAGGGTCACGGCTTTTTGCCGTGACCCCCCTCTCTTCTTTTTTATTTGCTCGAGGCCCCCCCTGCTAGTTTCAACAGGAGAGAGGAGGAGAGGGTCGTGGCTTTTTTGCTGTGACCCCCTTCTCTTCTTTTTTTATTTGCTCAGGGCCCCCCCTGCTAGTTTTAATAGGAGAGAGGAGAAAAGGGTCGTGGATTTTTGCTGTGACCCCCCTCTCTTCTTTTTTATTTGCTCGAGGCCCCCCCTGCTAGTTTCAACAGGAGAGAGGAGGAGAGGGTCGTGGCTTTTTTGCTGTGACCCCCTTCTCTTCTTTTTTATTTGCTCAGGCCCCCCTTGCTAGTTTTAATAGGAGAGAGGAGGAGAGGGTCGTGGATTTTTGCTGTGACCCCCCTCTCTTCTTTTTTATTTGCTCAAGGCCGTCCTGACTTCTTCGTTTCGGAATCTATCTAATTTGGGCTTTGTCTTCTTTCTTTTTCAGGTCTCGTCGTTACGAGAGCTTTCCGAGTTCTGGCTGGATCATTGATGCGGTCTCCCACGGGAGTACGCATCTTCGCTTCCCTTTCGCGCAGGTCTTCCACCACCGTGCTTTGAGATAGGAGACCGGACTGTCAGTACTTCAGCTTCTGACGCACGAGCGAGTTTGCGAGGATGGCGTGACCGACGGCTCTTGTCGAGTGCTGAAACTGGGCGAGCGTATCCTCACTGATGAAGGATCTTCCCGGCAAATCATTTGGCCGAGCTTGGGGTTGCCGTTCCACCACACTGGTGAGGAGTCAGTTTCGGTCTCTGTTGTTGCTTTGAAGATATGCTCCCGCCGTACGCGATGGGGTGTGGGCATTCAATCGCGTGGAGATGTCACGTATCTGGGGGGTTTTCGGGACTGGATGAGAGAGATATCCGGCGCGTTGGAGGCAGAGCCAGGGATGGAGCGTTTAGCGAGGTTTGTGGAGCCAGCTTGTTGGGAGTACAGTCGACCGGACGGTATGTACCGGGCTCTGTGTGAGCAGTGGTGCCCTGAGACCAATACCTTTTTGACCGGAGCTGGTGAAATCAGGATCACCCTTCGTGACGTGCACGTCATCTCTGGGTGTCCAGAAGTTCGGAGCTACTATCAGGAGGAGGTTCCTTCTCTGGAGGTTTTGACGGACCCAGACGAGTCTCCTAGCTTCTGCCTTTTACTTTTTAAGGCGTATGCTATTATAGCGGCGCGCGAGCGGTCAGACCGGGTACTTCACTCGGATTGGGTGGACTTCTGGTTTCGAGGAGAGTATCGTCACGCTCCCCCTTCGAGTCACCCGATGTGGAGATATGCTTCGTCAAAGAGACCGGTGCCTGGCACCTTTCGGCGACCGATTGAATCTCTGAAGAAAGAGTGGTGCTCCATGGCCGGGGCGCAACGTCCCTGGGAAGTTTTGGGACTTGAAGAGTGCAGCGATGACTGGCGTGCTGTTTACTGGTTAGCGGGGTTAGTACTTTTTCTCTGCCGCTTTGCTTTACCCTGGGAAGGGGACGTGGTACGCCTTGGGACCTTTCTTGCAGCTGCTTGGATGGTGACTGGAGAGTTTCTTAACCTAGCGCCGGCGATCCTCTGTTCGTTGTACGGCGGGCTTAGCGGCACCTATTGGAGTTTATCGAGTGCGGGTAATGCAAGAGGGGAAGTAGGCAGAGCCAGTTCCTTTTGCCCCCTGCATTACCTCTATGGTTGGATTGGGCTCCACTTTCCGAAGGGGATCTTCGCAGCGCGTGGTCCTTCTACCTCGGTGCCCTTTCTTCCTTGTGTGGGAGGTGTGATGAACGCTTATTACACATGGGAGCGTCCGAAGCCTAGTGCCCGAGAGTGTTTGCGGCGCATGGGCCCTTCTGACTTTGAATTTGTATCGAAAAATGCCCTTGCGCCTTCTACGAAATCCCTGGTGTGTGATGGGGCGGAGATGTCCGAGCCTTTATACTGGAGCATGGTGAGTTGCAGGCCTGGGTATCTTGTTTGGCGCCGTGGGGATGTAGTGGAGGTGGCCCGGTACTCTCCCCACCGGTTTACTCGTTAGCAGGGTTTTCGGCAGGAGTTGCCTGGGACTCCTTTGCGCCTGCGGTTACGTTACACTCCGCAGGAGGCGTACCGCCTCTAGGGAGCGCTTTACGATCGATTTACTGGGTGTACTTTCTCACCGGGGATTAAGTCGGGCGGCAAGGATGCCGCAACTCCTGAGTATCGCCGCTGGGTCAACGGGTCAGTGCTTCCCTTCTTGGCTGGCCTTCCGCTAGACGTCCTTGTTAGCAGCGAGCGGGCTGACTTTCCTTTTGACTCTTTGGCGGGGTCAGAGGATCGCCGTCTCTGGTCCGAGGAGCGATGGTCAGAGAAATCTTGTGGCCGTCGAGAGAGTACTTCCCAGGCTTCACTTTCTGTGCAAGAAGTTAAGATGGTTCCGTCCTCCAAGGTTCAGAGTCTTCCTGAGACTCGGGCTTCTTGGAGTGGGTGTGTTTCTCTCAAGAGGAGAAAGTTGGACCTCTTGTGTGAGGCAGCTTTGATTGGTGTTGGCGAGGCAGGGCCAGCTCGAGAGGGAGAGCCAGGGCTTTTTGCCGATGAGGTAATCCCTCCTTCTGGGGTATCTTCTTCGGATGCTGCAGGTATGCCTTGTTTCTAGTATTTCATGAATTTTTGTGCTTGTACTCTTACTTCGTTGGCTGAGTTGTCCAGCTCTCATTTTGGCAGGGTCTGCTGGACCGGACTGCGAGTCTACCCCGAAGGGAGTTAGGCAGGAGTGCTCTCCCCTCAAAGCAACGTTGATTGAAGGTGGCGGGCTGGATGTTCCCTGGGATAACTTGGAGCTTTTGGGAGCGTGTGGAGCAGATTTTGCCGGCAGTGCTGTCAACCTGGATGATATTGACGTGGAGCAGTTGGGCTTTGGGGAGGAGGATGAGGTCTCCAGTGTAGGGAGAGAACAGACTCCTCCAGCTAGGTCCGGTACTCCGGCAAAGGCTACTCCCGCAGTCGTTTTGTCAGAAGGTTTGCCTGTGTCTCCTCCTTCGGCTTCGGTGGTTCCGCTGACTGTTATCACGGCGATGGTCCAGGAGGCGGTTCCTACACTTGAGTCTTCAGGACCGGAGCCCACCTTTCCTGTGCACTCAGAGGCTGACAGGAGAAAGTGCAGTTCGCGAGACCTTCTTTCTGTGCTTCCTTTGGAGAGCTGTCGGAAGTATATCCAGACGACGCTCGCACCCTTCCAGGAAGAGGGCTTTGACGCTTTGAGCAGCTGGTGGGTTCTTGAGGGGTCTGAGTTTGCAAGAACCTGGTGGCCTTCCAGGTAGATGGCTCTTTGTTTGAGGCACAGATGAGTGTTCTCTTGGCGGATAGTGAAGTTCATTGCTTGAAACGGGCTTCGATGGAAGATGACCTTCCCCTGATGCTAGCAAAGGCCGAGGACGAGGAGCGTTGCCTGGAGGCGCAGCATGCACTTGCCACTGCGAGCCTTGTTCGGGCGTGGAAGAAGCTAGAGGCTGCTCGCGCATCTTTCGAGAAAACTGAGATGATCGAGAAGTCTTCTGGAGCAGACCTGGCAAAGCAGCGTATCGAGCTGGCGACGCATCGGGAGCGGGTAGCTTCTCGGTCTTTAGAGTTGGAGCGCATGGAGGTTACTGACGGCGAGCTACTCCAACGTCTCAAAGAATTTGATTCGCTTTACTAGCAATGTCACATTTCCTTTTCTTTCTTGTCATTTCTGCTAAACAGACTTGTAGTTCTGCTTCTCTTTATCTGGTATCATGCATCTATTTTTTTTGACTTGTCTTCTGGAATGACAGAGTTTGATTGTTTTTTTTTGTTTGGACTGAACCTTTACAGGCTGCCTACGTACCCTACTGAGAGGGATCAAGTCACACGTAGTTCCTTTTTTTTTTTTTTGCAAGGAATGTAGCCCTGCTTTTAGGCATAGTACCTTTTGAGGTACTTGCCATTGATGGGGCCGAGTGTGAGCCCTTCTGGTGTGGTGAGAAGATATGCACCGTTGGAGTAGACCTCTTTGACAGCGTGCGGTCTATCCCACTTAGCGTCGAACTTCTTTCCTCCTCGATGCGAAAGGATGATGGGGCGTTTGACTGCGAGCACCAATTCTCCTTTTTGGAAAGATCGAGGGCGAATCCTTTTGTTGAAGGCTCGAGTCAACCTGGCTTGGTAGCATTCCAGGCGTTGCTGGGCTTCGAGGCGCTTCTCATCCAGGGCTTCCAATTCTGCTAGGCGAAGTTGAGCGTTGTCGCCGTTGACGAGGCCTTCCTGGACAGCTATTCTGAGTGACGGAATCTGGAGCTCAAGGGGGAGGACAGCTTCTACTCCGTACACTAGTGAGTACGAAGTCGCCTGTGTTGGCGTGCGAAAAGAGGTACGATATGCCCATAGCGCTTCACCCATGTGTTCATGCCAGTCTTTCTTCGACTTTGAGACGACTTTCTCCAAAAGTTTGCAGAGTGTTTTGTTGAAAGCTTCAGCTAGGCCGTTGGCAGAGGCGTTGTACATGGTTGAACATCTTTGCTTGATATCAAACTTGGCGCAGAATTGACTGACAGCGGCGTTCTTGAATTGCTTCCCGTTGTCCGTAACGATATAGCGAGGGATGCCGTACCGGAAGATGATGTCGTTCTGGATGAAGTTGATGACAGAGTGCCTGGTAACTTCTCGCAATGGTACTGCCTCAGCCCACTTGGAGAAGTAATCTGTTGCCGCCAGGATATAAAGATGCTGTTTGGATGACTTGGGCAGCGGACCGACAATATCGAGTCCCCATCCATCGAAGGGCCATGATGCGATGGTTGGATGCAAAGGTTCCGGAGGCTGACGGATGTAGTCGCCATGCAGCTGGTAAGTGTGGCATCTTTTTGCAAACTCGAGGGAGTCCTTGATCATAGTGGGCCAGTAGTACCCCATCCGCCTGATGCGGAAGTGCAGCTTTGGACTGGACTGATGTGAGCCACAGATCCCGGCATGGACTTCTTCTAGTGCTGTTTCCGCTTCTTCTTTTGCAAGACACCTCAGGAGCGCACCATCGTAGCTTCGACGGTACAACTCGTTGTTGAAGTGGAAGAATTTCAGAGACCGCCGGCGAATGTTGGCCTTACGCTTCGGATCTTCAGGGAGCTTCCCGTGGACAAGAAAGTCTATAAATGGTTGTCTCCAGTCTAGCTCGTCGGTCACGAAGACGTGTACTGCATTGACTTGGTCCGGGATTCCCGTAGGGAGGTCTTTCTCGGTGATCACCATCCTCTTACAGATAGGGATGATGAGTTGGCTTTTTTCTGGGAACGGAAGTGTAGCCGCTAAATTTGCAAGCGCATCAGCCTGCTGATTAAGGTTTCTGGGAACATGCTGGATTGAAGCATCTTTGAGTGTACCAAGGAGTTTCAGAGCTCGTAGGTGCAATGGTACAAGATCTTCTTTGTTGACCTCGTATGCTCCCAATATTTGCTGAATGACGAGCTGAGAGTCGCCGAAAATTTCGAGCCCTTGAAGTTTCATATCATTGGCGAGTTTGAGGCCAATGATCAAAGCTTGATATTCCGCCCTGTTGTTGGAGCATGGCTCTGATAGTAGAAATGAGAAGGGAAGTACTTCGTCGTTTGGTGTGACGAAGATAACTCCTGCTCCTGCTACGTCTTGCCTGGCCGCACCGTCGAAGAACATTTTCCAAGAAGGGGCGATGTTGATGCAGAATACTTCTTCGTCTGGGAGATCTTCTGATAGTTCCCATTCTGCTGGAAGGGGGTATTCTGCTAGGAAGTCTGCGAGAGCTTGACCTTTGACCGCTTTACGAGGGACAAAGGTGATGTCAAACTCAAGGAGGAGCAAAGCCCACTTGGCCAGACGTCCGGAGAGCACTGGTCTCGACATGATGTATTTGAGCGGATCGGCTTTTGAGATGAGCCTGATGGCGTGAGCTAACATATAGTGTCGCAGCTGTTTTGTAGCGAAGATGAGCGCCAGACAGACCTTCTCAATCGGGGAGTAGTTTAGCTCCGCGCCGATGAGAGTGCGGCTCAAATAGTAGCATGCTGTTTCCTTGCCTAGCTCGTTGTCTTGAGCCAGGAGTGCCCCCAAGGACTGCTCCTGGGCGCTGATGTAAAGGACCAATGGCTTTCCTTGAACTGGTGCTGTCAGAACCGGGGGCTTGAGTAAGTAATCCCTGATGTTTTGGAGGGCTTCCTGACAAGCTTCATCCCACTTGAATGCTGCTCCTTTCTTCATGAGGCGACTGAAGGGCCTGCATTTTCCAGCTAAGTTGGCGATGAACCTTCTGATATATGCCAGATGGCCCTAGAGACCTCGGAGGTCTCACACGGTTTTCGGGATTGGCATATTGAGGATAGCATCTATTTTGGATTGATCTATCTCGATGCCTCGATGGCGTACGATAAAGCCGAGAAACTTTCTCGAGGAGACCCCAAATGCGCATTTAAGCGGGTTCATGCGGAGCTGGTACCTTTGAAGTCACTTGAAGATTAGCTCGAGGTCTTGAAGATGTGTTGACTTTTGTCTTGATTTTACCACGAGGTCATCGACGTAGCATTCTATATTCTGATGAAGGATATCGTCGAAAATTTTTTGCATGGCTCGTTGGTAAGTGGCTCCTGTATTTTTCAGGCCGAAAGGCATGACTTTGTAGCAGTAGATCCCTTTTGGCGTGCGGAATGCCGTAAGCTCTTCGTCTTTGGGCGCCATCCGGATCTGGTTGTAGCCCGAGGACCCATCCATGAAGGTTAGTGCTTCATGGCCTGTTGTCGCATCCACCATTAGTTCTGTGATTGGCAGTGGGAAGTCATCTTTGGGGCATGCATTGTTTAAGTCCCTGAAGTCCACGCATACTCTGATCTGGCCGTTCTTTTTCTTGACTGGGACCACGCTGGAGATTCACGTTGGATACTTAACTTCTCGGATAAAGCCGGCTTCAATGAGCTTGTTGACTTCGCCCTCTATTTGCGGTACCAGTTCCGGCCGGTAACGTCTTTGTCCTTGCTTGATGGCGCTAGCTCCATGTTTGACAGCAAGCTGGTGTACTGCAATCTTGGGGTCAAGTCCCGGCATTTCCTTATAGGACCATGCGAAGACATCTCTGTATTCTTGGAGTAGCTTGATGTACGCAGCCTCCTCTTCGGGAGTCAGGAGTGCACTTACGAATGTGGGTCGAGGATCCTCCTGTGTCCCCAAGTTGATTTCTTTCAGATCGTCGACGGTAGATTGCCCCCCCTCTTCGAGGACTGGCGGTGCATCAGGCAACTCGTCGTCCGAAGTAGAAGTGACGTCGACCGAGGAGTCGGCAATTGTGATATGATTAAGAGAGACCAGAATGATATTGGGAACATTGGCAGTTTGAAAAAATTTGGGTGGGTGGGTGGGAATGATTTTTCTCACCTCAGTGGGTGGCTTTCCCAAACGGTCGAATACTGACCTTTGCTTTGCTTGCCCGATTGGCCCAAGTCTTTTGAATACTGATATTGGGTTTTGACTTGCCTGGTTTTTGACGCTCTTCCTTTGCTTTTGAGGTATGATCTGACGCCGAGCTTGATATCGCCTTCTTTTGGCGCCCTTTGTAGCGGGATGAATGATATTGGTGGAGCGTGCATCGGAGGCTGACGATCCCTCTTCCGCTTCATCCACCAACTTCACCTCAATGTAGTTAGAGGTGAAGGTCTTCTCTCCTGTTATCTTGATGACCATCGGGGTTTGACGAGAGCCGATGCCTCGCCGATTTGGTGGGATCTGCTCGCCACCCTGGAGTAAATGGGCTTGAGTCTTAGTCATCCCGTGTGGTATTGGAGCTGGCAGGAGCGTACTCATATGTGCAGCACTGTCTTTGTGGTAGCCAGCTTTGAACAACAGCTTGGCGGCATTTTGCCCCCAGCTTCCTTTTGGCTTGAATGTGAGTTGGCTGGATTCGAAGGGATTGATGGGTTTTGGCGAACTTGAAGCTTGCCCCAAGCTGGGTAGTGGCAGTGTCATCTCTTGCAGAGTGATGACATTAGCTTCTGATAGCAGCTGGACCATCCCTTTTGGCGAGGCAAAAGGTGGTGGTTCATCTTTGCGAAGCCACTGAGGCGTGAGACGTAAGACTGTCGTAGCTTGGGCAGGTAATGGAGTGTGCTTCATGGATCTTGGCTTGGAGCTGATGCGCATTCTTCGTCTCGGCGCTAGCACTTCTTTGACTTCGCGTATTGCCTTAGATAGTGGTACTGGATCTGGAGTTGGCAGAGCTTCTTCCTGCTCCATCCTTTTAGCTTTCTGAGTTCGAGGAGCTTTAGCTGGAAGGACTTCTGCGATAAGGTCCTTTGCTTGGTAAAACTTGGCATCGGCGAGGTGCACTTCAGCCTCATTGAATGGTTTGTCGTCTGCAACAATGCACTTCTCCAGACCTTCCTCGTAGTACTTGAGGCATTGGTGCCAGGTAGACACTACGACACCGTTTTCGTGCAGCCACGGTCTTCCCAGCAAGAGGTGATATGATGTTTGACAGTCAATGACGTGGAAAAGAACCGTCGTGTCAAGTTGACTGATGGAGAGTTTTAGACGAATGATCCCTATGGTGGACTGTCCTCCTTAGTTGAACCCTTGAATGACCAGCTGGCTTTGTGAGAGCTGGTCGGTGGTGATACCGAGCTGGCGCATTGTCTGGATAGGCATGATGTTGACAGCGGAGCCACAGTCCAACAGGATTCGATTTACCGGCTTCTCGTTGATGTATCCCGAGACGTAGACAGGTCGATTGTGCAGTCGTGCTCCGAGTTGCAGATCTTCGTCCGAGAAAGTTATTGCTGCGTTACATGAGACAATAGTTTTGTCCTTCTCGGCGTTTTTCTTCTTTCTTTTGTAGCTGTCTGGGTCTGTCAAAGCCTCGGCCATTGCTAGGCGAGCTTTCTCTGGGAGGTGTAGTGCTTCTATGAGTGGCAAGTGCAGGATTGCCTCATCGTGAGCAGCAGTACTGTCTTTGTCGGAATCATCCTCCTCGTTGTCGGTGTTGCTTTCTTTGGAAGGCTTGCTTCTATCTTTTTCTTCTGGCGCCACTTGAATCTCAACCATGCAACAGGAGGCTTCGTGCTGCTGATTAGCTGAAGGAAGTAATCGGGAAAGAACTCTTGCAACGTTGTCGGTTCTAGAGGGTTTTGCAGGAGGAGATCATCAGGATCTGCTGGCGGTACTTTGAACGCCTTCCTTCCTGGAGCTTTGTTTTTCTTTTTGTAAGTTCTTCGTTCCGGAAGCTTTCTTGTTACCCGGTCTAGCTTGCGACTTCTTGGCATGCGTGGCCTTCGTCTGCGAGGCAACATGACCCATGCATCTTCATCAGTGGATTCTTCGTTACCGGGGTGAAGGTCTGGAGTGGCAGCTGTAGGTTTTTCATGGGTCGGGGAGACCTGCTCCTCTGGGGACCTTGGTGGTTCGCCTTCTGACTCCCAGCCGGTGGGCTTGATTTCTTCTATTGAGACAGGCGAAGGTCTGGAATAGAGGACGTAGTAGTCGAATTTACCTGAGGGCTGGCCTAACAGACCGACCTCCGGGTCTCCTTGCTCGTATCTTGCCTGGAGATTTGTGAGTTCTCCATGAGTCGGGGAGCCTTGCTCCTCTGGGGACCTTGGTGGTTCGCCTTCTGACTCCCAGCCGGTGGGCTTGATTTCTTCTATTGAGATAGGCGAAGGTTTGGAATAGAGGACGTAGTAGTCGAATTTACCTGAAGGCTGGCCTAACAGACCGACCTCCGGGTCTCCTTGCTCGTACCTTGTCTGGAGATTTCGTTGGGACATAGCTTTGTTTGAGAGAGACGTCGACGTAGGCGACGGTTGCCCCCAGGGCAGTGACGTTTCTTCCTCAGCGAGCTTAGGAGCGTACTGCTGTCGTCTTGAGACTTTCCGTCGTGGGGCTAACTTCGCAATCGGTCTTTGGCGATTGATGCGCAACTTGGGCCTTCTCGGGTGGGCAGCAACGAGTACTGGTTGAAACGAACCGAAGGTGATGGACGTCATGTTTGCCGTTGCGACGTCGCTAGAGTCGATCTCAATTTTTCCTTGCTTTGCGAGCGCCATGATCTTTTCTTTGAAGACGAAACATTTCTCGATAGGGTGGCTAACCAGTCGATGGTATTTGCAGAAGAGCGGATCATTGACACGATGCATCTGTTCGGGCCTTTTTGAAGGAGGAAGCTCGATCATCTTTTCTTGTAGCAGTTGATCGAACATGGAGGAGACTTCCGAGTCTGGAAAAGAATACTCTTTGGCCTCGAGTTCTTCTAGAGTCATCTTCGACTGTCTTTGGGATGGAGGTGGTGGTATGGCAGCTCCCTTTTCTTGATCCAGCTTACCACTGATTTTGAGTGGCTTGGAGACCGAGGCGATGTCGGCGACGTTAACTTGCTTTGATTTGGGCGCCGGCGGTTTGTCTTTCTTTTCCACCTTCAGGAAGTCTTTGGTCTTCGAGTCCCCGCGATTTGCTAAGCTGAGCTCCATGTTGTGGGCTCGAGTTGCGAGTTCTTCGAAGGACCGAGGCTTGATCCCCTTGAGGATGTAGAGTAAGCCCCAGTGTATGCCTTGGGTGCACATCTCGATAGCCGAGTCTTCTGACAAACGGTCTCGTGAATTCAGGGCGAGATTCCTCCATCGATCGATGTAGTCGATTACTGATTCGTCCTTCCTTTGCTTGACGGTAGTAAGCTCAGTCATGCTAACGATGCGCCGAGTGCTGTAGAAGCGGTTGAGGAATTCCCTCTCCATCTGATCCCAGCTGTCAATGGATCCTGGAGGAAGATCAACATACCAGTCAAAAGCATTACCTTTGAGTGTGCGAACGAACTGCTTCACCATCTCATCGCCGTATGTGCCGGCGTTGTTGCAAGTTTTGACGAAGTGGGCAATGTGTTGCCTTGGGTTCCCCTTTCCGTCGAAGTGTTGAAACTTTGGTGGCTGGAACCCGGTAGGGAAGCGCAGCTGCTGGATCCTTGCGGTGTAAGGCTTTGAGTATGCCGCCGTGATCGGAGGTAGGCTGCCGCCGTGGGAACGCATCATGTCAGCCACCAGTGCTTGTATTTGCTGGGCATTCATCGTTGCTGCCACTGAAGGTTGCGCGGCTATCGAGACCGGCACGGGAGCCGAGGAAAGTGCAGGAGTAATTGCTAGTGTTGCCGGGCCAACTTCTGCAAGAGCAGGAGTTGGAGACGGGGCTGGAACAGCTACTGGAGAAGCAGGAGGTTGACCGAATATTGCAACATCCCTGGCACTCAGCCTCTGAAGCAAGGTGTTGATGTGACGATCCTTCTCTTCCATTAGTCGGGTGAGCTGAGCCATGTGTTCACCCATTTGCATGACTTGGAGCTGGAGAGCGGACGGAGGATGATGTCGCAGGACGTCCCGATGTTGCATGCCCGCACCCTCGCCATCATCGTCGGAGACGTAGTTACGCTGACTTGTTTCTGCTTGATGACGGATGTTTGCCCCCGGCAAGGGAGGTGCAAAGTCCGCTGGAGAACCCGAACGGGTTCGGGGTTGGGGCTGGTCCTCCCCAAATTTCTGGACAGATGTTCCAGGATTGAGGCTCGTTTCTTCATGCACCGAGGCCTCATTGGCGCCTTGGCGGGCATCTTCGGCAGCAGTTTCTGGCGTGAAGAAGTCCGCAAGAGTTTGAGTACGCCGAGTGTAGACGCGTACTACCGGGGGAATGGCATCCTCTGGGTTTTCTGGATCACCGTGTTGGAGTAGTGGAGACTCGGCGATAGGTGAGAGGCTTGTTGGAGCAAACGTATCGTCGTTCGTTCCGGCCATGGCGACCTTGAAGCAACTCCTTCAAACGTACGGATGAAAGGATAGGATGTCCCACCGGGCGTGCCAGAAATCTGTGGTCGCGAAAAAAGATTCGGGTCGTCTTTATTGCGGATCACACGAGATTACAAATTTTCTTTGATCAGGAGATTGTGGGAGAGATCCTCTGGAGGGTCCCTTTGATCCGCGTCTCCACGTGGTATTCGTGCGAGAGCTCTGAAGGGGTTGCCCAGGACAGAGGTCTTTACAGGGTGAGGGTTTTTGAGAGGCTAAGGAGTTTCCGCCGTTGATTTTGTCCCGTCCGTGCTTCGCGCTTTCTCGACTAGGGAGGCCTTGGGCTTCGTTCCTCGGTCTTCGTGTATTCCTCGATCCTTGCTCGACCTTGGCGTCCTTGATCGTCGGTTCGCGGCGTCGATCGTGTTTTTGGCGTCAGCTTTGGCTTTAGCTTTCGGCTTTGGCGTAGCTTTGGCGTGGCTCTGGCTTTTGCTTTGCTTTGGCGCTTGCGCTTGAACGTAGACGGGTAGAGGCTTGCGATGCTTTAGTTCTTCCGGACTTCGCGTCGTATCGGCTAGAACGTGCGATGCTTTGCTCGTGACCGTCGTAGTTGCTTGGCTTTGGCACGTGCGTTGCTTTAGCGCGGGCTTTACCGGTGCGTTTGCTTTGGCTTCTTGCGTCGGTTTTGTCTTTAGCTTCGACTCGACCTTCTTCTAGAACGGCGATGGCTACTTCTGCGAGGCTTCTTGATTCTTCCGGCTTCCTCGACGGTTGTGGCGTCGGCTTGGCTTCTCGGCGGGGGTAGCACCGATCCTTGTGCGACGGTTGTAGCATCGGCTTTTGTTGATGAAGACGGCGGGTATAGCACCGATCCCCGTGCGACGGTTGTAGCATCGACTTTTGTTGGTGAAGACGGCGGGTGTAGTACCGGCTTCAACACGACGGTTGTAGCGTTGGTTTTCGTTGACGAAGGCGGCAGGGGTAGCACCGGCTTCAGGCCTTCTTCTCCCGGCTTTCTTCTTCGTGCAAGGAGTTGATGCCTTTGAAGACGACGGGTGTTGTCGGCTTCGATCTTCTTCTCCGGCCTTTGCTTATGGCGTCTTCGGAGCTGATGAAGATCGTTGGAGCGATCGGGTGATGACGGCTCCGGGTCTTCTTCTCTACGCTTTCTTCTTCGTGCGATGAGTCGAAGCTCTGATCTCCGAGTGCAAGGTTTTCACGTTGATGAGGACTTGAAGGGCCAAGGACTCCCGTAGGATATGCTTGCCGTGCCTCGTGAAGCCTTCGGTCTTCAAGCGTTGGAGCTTCTTCGTAGCGCTCTTTCGTCTTCAGCTTTTCGGACCCTTTGTGCCTTCCCCCACCCCTTCTATTTATAGGCAAAGGGGGGCGGTTGGGGGAGATATTGCTGAAATCTTTTTGTTTCATCCAATATCTCCCCCCATAACCATCAAGATATTGTTCCCTGATTCGGGGAAACAAACTCGATCCCCTCCTTTTTAGTTGGGGTGGTTACGGGCTAGATGTGACTCGATCTTTTAAAAATTGAGTTGTTATTCTTGTTGCACTTTTGGATCGGATGGCGACACAATGTCATCTTGTCCGTTGGATCGAGGGATCGTCGCGGATCTACGGCTACGTAGACGTCCACGCCACCTCCCCTCGCATCGAGGCGGTTTTGATTTCTTTTTCCTTTCTTTTCTTTTCTTTTCTTTTTCTTTTCTTTTTCTTTTTCTTTTTCTTTTTCTTTTCTTTTCTTTTTCTTTTAGGGCCGGCCCCACCTCTCCATGAGGAGGGGGGCACGGTTTTCTAGAAGGGGGGGCCGGTGGGCCCCCCTCTTTGTGTCCGAGTTGCGGGTCCGGTGGGACCCGTTTGCTTTGGGTCGGGCCATGGCGCGCGAATTGAGTTCGCACGTGGGCCGAGTCCGCACGCGGGCCGTTGTGTGCGGGCTGAGTTTCGTATACGGGCCGTTGTGTGCAGACCGAGTTTCGCATGCGGGCCGTTGTGTGCGGGCCGGGTTTCGCATGTGGGCCGTTGTATGCGGGCCGTTGTGCGCGGGCCGTTGTGTGCGGGCCGAGTTGCGCGTGTGGGCCGTTGCGTGGGGGCCCAAGTGCGTATGCGGGCCGTTGTGCGCGGGCCGTTGTGTGCGGGCCCAATTTTGCATGGGCAAGTCGGGTTCGACCCGAAAGCCGTTGGGTGCGGGCCTATTTTTCGTGTAAAAATCGGGTTCGACCCGTGGGCTAATTTCGATGCCCACAGTCACGTTAGAATCCTTGTATCGTTTAGATGACAGTAGGTCATCTAATATAAAGTCGGGATCCCGTACCTATCTTTAGTATAAGGAATTGCGAAGCCAGAGCAGAGTGTCGTTGACACTAGTGGACCAGTACTGCGGTACTGAGTCTTGGGGACCTACGGGTCCCAGGCATGGCACTCGAGGACGGTTAGTTGTTTTACCTGAGAGGCATGCCTGTTCGGACACAAGAAAGTCCGGAGATAGCGAATGCCTTGATCAGGCATGTCGCTGGGAGTAGTGGTCCGATGAGACGTTGGGAGGCGGGGCTTGGTCTGTATGACGCCGCTACCGAACCGTTGTTGTGAGGGCGCGAGTGCTCGGGAGTGTGCACTGTCGCGGTTTTCTCGGGTCGACGGGCCCGAAGGAAAGCAAGGGTGCGCCCTAGCTTTTGTGTTTCTGTGGCTTCGGCAAGATCCTTATCCTAAGTGCGTTCGTATGGTAAGTTGTGGTAGTATCGACTACGATGGATTGTGGTTATGAATTGTTGACTCAAAGACGAGACATAGGTGATATCAGTCGTGGGCTGATGATCATGGATTATATCGTTGAGTTTAAACTGTGTTACAAAGATTGAGGTTTTGCCACAAATATTGTAAGGCTAATAGTGATTGACCCAATTATGGTTAGGTGTTGATGAGTGAAAGCAATGCATAGTGATTTAGGGGTGTGTGGATAACCTTGAGTCGTATTTGTTGAGTAATTATTAATGATGATAAAAATGGTGTGATGTTACAAAGAATGTTGAAGGGTTGATAAATAAAGGTTATGCAATTTGAATAAAAGATCAACAGTACTGGTTAATGACCATTATATGAAATCAAATGATGAAAGAGATAATAATAGTTATTAGTAGACATTATGGCATGACTTGAATATAATCATCATTCGTATTTTTAGTAATACTCTTGCGTGATCAAGAAGTGTGTCTCCTGTCCTTGTTTGGTTGGGAAGCGCATTTCACGATCACCAAGAGTATTCATACAAGAATGCAAGATATTTTAAGGGTGATCGCTGTGTCACTTCGTTCCTTTTCGAAGTGACTCAGGGTTTGGGAATTATCATATACCAAATTCAGGTATCGAGGTTCGTTGGCATGAATGTAGAGCGAAAGGATGACGAGTTGCAGCTGGAGCAGCAGTGTACCCTGAAGACTGGAGCGATCATGGAGCTGGCATGCCAGAGTAGGAGCAGAAGTGGAGCAGTTGTCAATCGTATAGAGGTCAAGAGTTGTATATAGTGGAAAGTGTTGCATATGAAAGTCCTGTAATAGTTATAACCGATTGTCCATGTAAGTTGTAATCTTTTAGTGGAAATGGACTGAAGCATTTGAATACCGGCTGCTCTCTAATATTAATAACCTAACACTGAGTGTACGACCTCTAGGCCAGTTGAGTAGACGTGATGTCCAGTTCGCCCTGTAGGCTGAGCTACGTGCTCCCATAAGAGTAACACTCTTATGTGATCAAGAACTGTCTCCTGTCCTTGTTTGGTTGGGGAGCAGATTTCCTGATCACCAAAGGTGATACTCTCGATGGTCGAGCTGTTCTCCTTCTATTTTAATCTTTTGGTTCTTCCTTACGAGGATGGGACCATCCGAGCAAGGTAGAATAAATAAAAATATTTTCAAAAAAAAAAATTTCATCAAAATTATCACACCTCGGGTTTTCTATGCTCAGGAAAATCCGGGGTATGACAGTCACGGAGATCGCACCTTTGCGTTTGATAGCTAATCATGGGGAGGTCCTGTGCGATCGAACTAGTCTTGTCTTCGCGCTCGACAATGGTGAAGCACTGGTTGATAAAGAGTTTGAGGGGGACTTACATACGGAAGGTAATCAGTTACCATTTTATTGATGACTCAAAAGATGTTGCATCATGGATTTCAGATGAATGATATTCTGAGCTGTTGACAACCCGTAGTATCTTACTCTGATCGTTCGATGGGATGCCTCCCTTTCAGCTGACGCTGTCGGTTACCGTAACCATGGATTCTGCAAAATTCTTTCTCCTCGATTGTAGAAGGGAAGTCCTGAAAGGACCCCTGCTCTTTTTTGAATTCCTGGAGATGTCCCTCCTGCCAAGGTCTTCCAAGTGATGTGTGCCAAGGTCTTCAAAGTGATGTATAAGAGACTTGCATCTTACCATTGGGTGTTCGTGGCATCAATAGAAGTCGCAGTAGACTGATTTGTTTGCCGTGTTCTTTGAATCAAGCTGGAGAGGGTTTGGCTACTTGAGGAAGTCTTCGTGTTGGATCTGCTTGAGGATGATGTCGATGGGCAGATTTCAGTCAGTGGATGTGGCCCTCTGAGGTTCTGCGGGTTTATCGTTTGCCCGCTTTGGCCTCTTGGAGGTTCTATCTTCCTTAGGTTGAGCGTCAAGAACTCGGGTTGCCGGTCTCGCTGGCTCTATATCCGAAGAGCGCTTCTTGAGGTTGCGGCTCTGGCGAGTGACTTGATCGTCCTCCACCTCGATCTATCGCTGGATCCGATCGAATAGCACTCCGAGAGAGACAGGTGGATTACGGATGAGGTCGTCGTAGATTTGGAGATCATAGCATAGGGCATTCTGGAATGCCAGCATGATCGCTTTATCATCGAGGTGATATCCGGAGAGCATAGCGTGCTTGTTTTCGGAATCTCCGAGTGAACTCTCGAAGGGTTTCATGTGATACCATCCTGAACCGGTAAAGAGAGTCTAGCTTCTTTTCTGGTTTGAGGTTCAGTTGATAGTGATGAATGAAGAGGTCTGCCAGATCCTCAAACTAGCTCACGGAGCCCTTCGGGATATGGTGATACCAGTCGAGGGACAGGTCATCGAGGCTGCTGACGAAGGTGAGGCACAGGACTTGGTTTTCGTGATCGTGTGGTGTCAACGCTTATTTGAAAGTGAGGACATGCAGTGTCGAGTCTCCGTTAGGCAGTTGAACTTAGGGAGAGATGGAGTCTTTGCCTCTTCATTGGTCCACGGGTCGAGTCTCCATTGATAGTGATGAATGGAGTTTGAAGAATTTGTCGATGAAGAGGTCCCTCAAAGGCATGGGTGTTCCAATGATCACCTCGTTGGTTTGAGAGGCATTTCGAACTGAGGGGAGGCAGCGAGGACACTGGATTTGCCCTCATCATCTGATGCTCTGCTAGAGCTTGGCCATTTGTAGCCATGCTGCCGAACTCTGGGGAGGCGACCGCCGTTTTGAATATCCATCATGATGCAAAGATCGGAGGATGACTCGGAACTGAGTAGCTCGGGGTGACGAGAAAACTCGTCGAGATCTTCCCAGACTATCGGTCTAGGAGAATGGGTGAGGATGCTCTCGAGAGGGACGAGGGATCATCGCGGAATATCGACAATAGATCATCGAGAAGGAATGGGAGATGAGTCGACTAACCGACGGACGTATGCTCCGTCGTTGATATCGACTGGCAACCAAGGGAGATTGACTCCTGCTTTGGTGGCAACTCGTCGAATAGAGTCTTTCTCAACCATAAGAGCAATATTCTGCTTCATCAGGATCAGGAGTTGGAAGTCTTCCACTGAGCTTTGATACATCTCTTGAGGATAAGCGACGAGCGAGACGTGCGCTTTACCCAAGCATTGAGGAGTCGTGTCGGTGAGCTGAGGAGACTGCCGAGGTTGAGCTGGAGTTTCACAATCGACTAACCGATGACTCCTCAAGTTCACAGCAAGCTGATGCTCTGGGCATTGGCTTGTAGCGAACCTACAACTCATTGAGTGAGTTATAGGATGTTGAATGTCTGGATGGACGTTGGAATGGAAATTACTTCCCTCTGGCTGGTCCACGGGTCGTGTCTTCACCATTTTGGTAGCGATGGAGATAGACGGATTACTCGGGCAATCGGTGGTTGCTGCTTGACCGAAGGAACTAGGAATCCTGGAGGTTGCAAGTCGACAGGAAAAATCTCACAGACGGCACCAAACTGTGGGGAAAGATTTCGGCCGTCGTACGTAACCCCTCTCCAACAGTCGATTGAAGGTTTGACCCTTTGGGACGTGACGCGCTGTGAAGGCACTAAGGGTTCAAGTGCTGAGCTGTCACACAGTCACTGTAGAGATAGAGAAAAAGATAAAGAAAATTGACACAGGATGTGGTAACAAAGTTCGATCGAAGCCTACATCTCCGTGCTGTAAGACGCACCCTTGAATCCACTATCTCAGAGAAAGGTTGAGCTACTCTCGACAGACCGAGTAGTGCTTCTTACAAGTAGACAGAGGATGGAGGTGGCTTGAGAGTCTGAAAACTAGAAGGCTCGGAGAGTTCTGGAAAACAGAAAGTGGAATGTGGAATAATAAATTCCGATCTGGTTTATTTACAGGATTGGCTATATATAAGGGTTTTAGAATATTCTAGGAATATTTTTTGGAATATCAGAAGTTTAGATAACTATCCGGGGGGATTTATCAGTCCCCGGATGGTATATGCAGGCCCCATGCAAGGGCTGCGGATCCCACTATCGTCTTCGTGGGCCCCAGACAGGGTTGTGGGTCCCATCGTCGTCTTCATGGGCCCCAGGCAGGGCTGCAGGTCACATCGTCGTCTTCGTGAACCCCAGGCAGGGCTGCGGGTCCCACTATTGGGTATTAGCTAGATTTTGCACCCACAGTATTCTAAAGTATATTATGTATTTTGTATAAATTGACTTGTGGTATGATATATCTCAATGGCTGTGATGATATGATGATATAGACGAAGACGATTTCAACGTTCTATTTGATGTTATTGTTAGAAAAAAAAATAGATGTGTTGAAAATCAAAAGTAATTTTTTATCAGCAATATAAAATAGATTAACCTTTTTTTTTTTTTGGGGGGGGGGGGGGGGGGAAGAAATCAGGCCTGAACTTTGACGAAGCTAGCACAAGGTTTCTTCCCTTGAAGATTATCATTCCTCCTGTGCAGGGTTGTACAAGATAGATCTACGAGAATACAACGTCGCCCGGCATAACAACCAAACGGGATAGACCGCGAGTTAACTAAGCACCAATAGTAAAACTCAAAGTTAAAAATTTAAAAGCAAAAAAGTGATGAGTTTTCTTTCTGTGAAGAAGAGAGTGCAGAGTTTTTTTCTCGTATATCTAATTTGTTTTCAACACTTAATGGGGAATAAATAGGCCATTAGAATGTGATAGTTTCAGCTGCACATTAGAGTCAATTAAGGCTATAATTTGTAACATATACAAAGACATAAGACCTCTATTCAAAGCTTCAACGGGTATCAAGAAATAACACCCATGCAAGAGCCATAAAATCTCATTCAAGACTCCAACGGGCAACACATTAAAGAGAATGAAACCCATGCCAAAAACAAACTCATTCACTGGGCAGCAAAGAAATAAAAACTATAAAGATTTAAGGAGTACAAATATAGGCTTTTTATGAGCTACTCATTAGTGTTTTAGGCTCACGAATAAGGTCATCAAATCTAAATAAAAAATAGAAATAATTTATTTTGAATTTATTGATTTTATCCAGCAAACCCCCATAAAATTTAAAATAAATTAAATTAAATTAAAACTTAAAATCTGACTAAAATAAAATTTGGTGCTAAACACTATGCAATAGATGAGGGTGTCGGTCAGACTTGAACCCCCACTTAGCTTCAGTTGCACATGTTTGAATACAACCAGTGGATTAACACATGAATTGGAATCTTTATCCAAACACTTGCAAAGAGCACATAGAGTTGTGATGTGTAAAATGTCCACCATTTTAGTGTATAATTTCAGAAGGGTTATTAGAGATTTGCCCTGATCCCACAACCACGACTATACGGTACCACTCCTATAGGAAAGTCCTATAGAGAACTAGTAAGTAAGATCCCTATCACTTAGAACTCAGAGTTATTAAGAGTACAAGTACTCAACCTAAATCTCTTACTCTTTAACGAGCACTTTTGCCATAGGGATGTAAATGACTACAACTCCAAGGTAAGTGCTACTCCCATGTTACTCGTTTCAGTGTATTTGTATCCATTGAGCGTTCTGTGTGAGACCAACCACTTAGAAAGGTTGGGTTCTTACTGGGGTCATATTTATTGGACCCAAAGACACCCCCCTCGACAATCCTAGGAAGACTTTTGGAAACGGATCCACTAAATTACTTTGACATTCTATTTAATCAAGAGATACTATAAATTTTTTTTTACGTTCTTTAATGAAACTGAGACGTACCTCTAAGAATCTGCTCATCTTGTTATTTGTTTTTTTATATTTGCTTTTATTTAAAATAGATTTAGAATCACAATAAACAATCAAAACAGAAACGTACACAGATAAAACATGTAAAATAGATAAGATATTTTTTAACCATTTAGTTTCTATACATGTAGTATCTAATATAATAAGTTCTGCTTCCATAGATTTTTTAGCAGTAATTGTTTTTCGTGTCGATTTTCAAAAAATTACGGCTATAAGAAAAAAAAATATAGTAGATTTAACATCATAAGAATTATTAATTCAATTTGCATCCGAATAACCTTCAAATACAGCATGATATTCAGTATATGAAAAACCAAATTCTTTAGTATATTTTAAGTATCTAAAGATTTTTTCTAAAGTCATCAATGAGATTGGCTTGGATTATTATTAAATCTATATAATTTATTTATTGCACAAACAATATCGGGTCTAGTGTAATTACTCAAATACCCAAGTGCTTTAATTATTTGAGCATATGTAATGACCGGCATTCCAGAGTGATCTCGCCAGAGCAACCCAGTTTTTTTTAATAGTATTATAATATATTTAATGAGATGCTATTGGTTGTGCTTGGGCGGGACCAGGCAGTGGGTACCGGGTACGAGTTGCAGGACTGCAACTGAGGTGTGGTTACACGAGCGCGTGAGCACGTGTATCAAGGCGAGTCACGAACGATATTTTTTTTTATTTATTCTACTGTCGCGGGTCTATCGGAGCCAGTGAGGTTCGCACGCTGGCGCGTCTCGACGTGAGTCAAGGTCGAGTCAGGCGCGGTACGGGCAAAACCAGAGAAAAAAAAAAGAAAGAAAGAAAGGAAAAAAAAAACAAACTAAACTAAAACCCACAACCCGAACCCATCCCCAACCCCCCAAACCCAGCCCAACCCGTGACCCCCCTCCCCCCCTCTCTCTTACTCTCTCTCTCTCATCAGGCCCCTCCCTCCCTCTCTCTCAGATCCTCCTCTCTATCGGATCTCTCTCCCCCTCTAATTCCTCAACCCGATCCGACCTCCCTCTTCCCTCTATCTCTTTCTCCCTCTCACTCGATCTCACCCTCTCTCAGATCCCCCCTCCCAGTCGATCCAATCCAACCCAGGCCCCCATCCGATGCTCCTCTGTTCTCTCGAGCCGCCTCCCCCCTCTACTCTGACAGCCGCCCCGAACCCTGCCAGCCGTCGCCGCTCTGGATTCTCGTCGAGCAGTCGACCGCCGCCCCTCACCTTTTAAAAAAAAAAACTGATCCCCCAGCCGCCTTTTCCCCTTTTAAAACCAGACCCAATCGACCCTTCTCATCCTCCTCCAGATCTGCCCCTCTCTCCCCCTCTTTGTGGTGTACTGCGTGCGTGGCTGGAGGAGAGCCACGCCGGCACCGGAGAAGAGGAGGAGCTGGCCGGAGCTTTGAGGGAGGAGCCGCAGCCGACCTTTCCCCTTCTAATCGGGTCAGCTCCTTTTTTCTTTTCCTTGTGTTTCAGACCAAACCAACCCCCCTTACCCTGTGGTGACCTACGCACTGCCCATGGCCACCGGTCTTGTGCGTAGTGGCTGTGCAACCCGTGAAACCGACCCAACACTGACCGCCCCTCTTTCCCTACCTTGCTACGATGGCTACCGACCGTTCGACTGCCGGTAGTCGGCACCTAGTAGCACCCGACCACCCCCGGTAAGGTACCAGGGCAATGGCCCTTCGTGTAACATTTGTTGTTGGCTAGGACCGACGACATCAAATGTCGGCCAAGTGTCGCACAACTGACCCCTCCGTTTGACTTTGATTGTACTATCCCCCTCCCTTCGTCTTGATCAAGGCTGCAGTCTGCTTAGAGCCGACAGTAAGTCAACCCTTGTTCTGGCGTAGCCTAGCCAACGCTATCGAACCGTACTCGAGCCAGGCGGAAATCCGGCAGTTGGATAGCTGGCAACGCCAAGTTGTGGCTTGGCACACCAACCCCGACCTCCCCACAATGTAGATCAAGCCCTTTGGGCCCACACTCGTGGTTAGCGGGCCCGATCTCTTCGGGTCACGCTCACTCAAAGTTGATGATACCAATGCGGGCCAAACCACCTCGCATAGCCTTTTGCGCACGAGACCGACCTTCAACAACTAAGCTCGATTGTGATGAGCTTTTGCCGATTGTTGCCACCGACCGACGCGGTTATGATCGTTTGACCGGATTAGTGCATTTGGACCCTAATGTGGCTTTTGGCATCGGCAACGCCGCCTAACCATGATGCTACCTTTGGCACATCGGTTTGTGTAGACCGACGTCCGATGATGCTACCCTTGGCACATCGATTTGTGTGCCAGTAGACCGGCGTCCGAAGACGCTACCTTTGGCGCATCCGTTTGCGTGCCAGTAGACCAGCGTCCGATGACACATAAGTTCTCGGCTCAGCCAATCAGACCTAAGCCGGCCATATTTCAAGTAGCACTTAATGACCATAGGCCGCTGGTATGTTTGGCAGTTAGTGGGCACGTGGACCGAGTCGGAGACGGAGCGGAGGGCGCCAAGCAGCATCAGCCCGAGCACACTTTCCAGGTGACACTACACGCTGTTTAGATAATTAACTATACTGTTATAGAAATTAAGGGTATGTGTCCATAACGCTGCATGCGGGTCCCGCCGGACATCGTCGCATGTGGTTGAGTGGACCCCACCTTGCATGCAGAGTCGTGAATCCGGCGACACATGCTTAATAATATAATTTAATAATAAATTTTCTGATTGCTTGGACATCGTAAGTAGGAATTCCCTTAAGATTGGAAATTAATAATTAAATAATAATTATCGGGCTCACTCTTCTGGATGGAGTGTGGAGACCCGGGCACACAGGAATACGGGCAAGAGTAAATTCTTTATAGTTATAATGATGCATGGGTTGTGAACGCAGTGTGAATCCCGGGGTAAAACATCAAAATTACTTTTTTTTTTGAAGGGTAAAAAACTAATCTATTACTGATAAATAAAGGCAAATACATGACATGACTTATCTCTAAATGAGTAAGCGGACCCCACGACCAAAAGGCCACAGCTACAAGAGTACCCTACCTCATCGCACGGTGAGTAGACCGACATGGTAACCCCCGGACTAGAGGAAATACACAACACTCAAGTCTAAGAAAAAAGTAGACCAATCACCCGAGAGCAAGAGCATCAGATATCTGAATGCATTAGCTAGCCCCCTACTCCTCGTAACCCTATCAGATTGTCCCTTCGGCCAAGAATCTTTAGCTCGGGACGCAATCGCTGGATTCAACATGGTAAGAAAAGAGGGCTGATTGGCAAGATGGGGGGGCACCAGGGGATGAGCATCACCTGCTTCCTCCGCTCGATCTGTATCCTCCCCATATTCACCACCAAAATCCTGCAGAACAGCTGTCGCCGTATCATCCGATAATCCCACTACCTTTCGAGCCAAATTATTCCGATGAGCTTGTGGGGGAAAATCTTCGTGCCGACCCGAAGACTCCGCCTCACCAGTCAATTGAAGGTTCGAGTCGAAGATCGTTGTTTGATCTATTGATTGATTGAAGTTGCAGTTCCCAATAGACAAGAGAGGTGCAATCAGAGAGTCGACACGAGAGATGTGATCTCGGAGTTCAGCCGAAGCCTACGTCTCCGTGCTATAGGGAGCAACCCAAATTCACTAACACTTGTATCGAAGTGATCTCGACAGGCCGAGTATCATTGAAACCACTCTGATCTCTTCAAAGACAAGAAGAAAATCGAAGAGAGGAAGAGGAGGGATGGAAACTGAAATCCAGAGCTCTGGTTTCTGAAAATCAGATCTCAGAACTGAAAATCGGATCTATTTACATTCGAAGGGCTGCTATTTATAGAATTCTCTGGTGGTAAATGGTGGTTTTCTGCTGTAGTATCTGGGGATCCTTCACGTAAAGCTGGTGGGCTCCGTTGCCGTCTTCTAGAGGATTCCACAGGCTCCTGGGCCCACCAGGCAGGGCCAGTGGGTCCCATGATAGTCTTTGTGGGCCCACCAGGCAGGGCCGGTGGGTCCCGCTGTAGTCTTCGGGGGCCCACCAGGCAGGGCTGGTGGGTCCCGCTGTAGTCTTCGGGGGCCCACCAGGCAGGGCTGGTGGGTCCTGCTGTGGTTTTCGGGGGCCCACCGGGCAGGGCTGGTGGGTCCCGCTGTGGTCTTCGGGGGCCCACCGGGCAGGGCCGGTGGGTCCCGCTGTTTGCAGACTTCTTGCCAAAATTTACACCCACAGTTACCCCCTCCAAGTTAGCTAAGAGGCTAACTTGGCTGGCTTGGATTCTGGGTGCGAAGCTAACGACCCCCTGTCATAAATGCAAAAGAAGCTTTTCCGAGTGTTAGTGTCGAAAATAAGGCTGATTGGTCAGTTTTAGACGATCGGTCAAATTTGATCGATCGGTCAAAATTGATCGATCGGTCAAATTTGATCGATCAGTCAAATTCAACCGGTCAAGGTTGAAGTGATCGGTCAGAAAATATAGTTTTCTGACCGATTCAGTAGAAAATCGACCGATCGGTTGAATTTGACCGATCGGTCAAGTCTGACCGATCGGTTAAATTCAACCGGTCGAGGTTGAAGTGATCGGTCATAAAACATAGTTTTCTGACCGATTTAGTAGAAAATCGACCGATCGGTTGAATTTGACCGATCGATCAAGTCTGACCGATCGGTTAAATTCAACCGGTCGAGGTTGAAGTGATCGGTCAGACACATAGTTTTCTGACCGATCCAGTAGAAAATCGACCGATCGGTTGAATTTGACCGATCGGTTAGATTCAACCGGTCAAGGTTGGCGGGATCGGGCAAAAGGCCAAGTTTTTTGCCTGATCTAGTAGAAAATTGACCGATCGGATGAATTTGACCGATCGGTTAAATTCAACCGGTCGAGGTTGGCGGGATCGGATAAAAAACTTAGTTTTTTGCCTGATCCAGTAGAAAATCGACCGATCGGATGAATTTGACCGATCGGTCAAGTCTGACCGATCGGTTAAATTCAACCGGTCGAGGTTGGTGGGATCGGGCAAAAAGCCAAGTTTTTTACCTGATCCAGTAGAAAATCGATCGATCGGATGAATTTGACCGATCGGTTAAATTCAACCGGTCGAGGTTGGCGGGATCGGGTAAAAAACTTATTTTTTTGCCTGATCCAGTAGAAAATCGACCGATCGGATGAATTTGATCGATCGGTTAAATTCAACCGGTCGAGGTTGGCGGGATCGGGCAAAAAGCCAAGTTTTTTGCTTGATCTAGTAGAAAATCGACTGATCGGGTGAATTTGACCGATCGGTCAAGTCTGACCGATTGGTTAAATTCAACCGGTCAAGGTTGGCGGGATCGGACAAAAAGCCAAGTTTTTTGCTTGATCTAGTAAAAAATCGACCGATCGGATGAATTAGTCCGATCAGTCAAGTCTGACCGATCGGTTATATTCAACCGGTCGAGGTTAAGGTTCGAACCTGCCGAATCGAGGTGGCAGAAGAGTCTGTTTTTCTGCGAGGTCTTTGGGTAAAGTCTTGAGTGGTGATGGAGTTTGATTTTTTCTGTTTGAATCTTCGGTTCATCTGGATCGGGGAGTCTTTTGAACCGGCGGTCTAGTTGGGCTGATGGGTTCGCTTGGACCAACGGTTCGCTTGGACCGGTGGTCCGACGCTTCGTGTGGTCCGACGGTTCACCTGGTTTTGCACTTGCTATGGATTGACGCCACGTGTCCCTACAAAAACACGGGATTTGATATAATGATGACACGTGTCCTCTCGATTTGCGCGCCAATTCCCTCAGGGTATATAAGCTTCTTTGGCTGTCATTTTCGCCCCATGCTTTCAGAATTTCTCGAAGTCCAGACTCTTTGCTCTCGATTTTCTTGTTCTCTGCTCTCTGTTCTCTCCCGATCGGTGGAATGGCTTCATCTGGTAGTGCGAAGAAGATGGTCCCCTCGAAGAGTAAGGGGTAGGAGATTGCCGAAGTTTCATCCCCTCCGAAGGGTCGTGGCAAGGGCAAGGCGGTGCTCGTGGAGCTGGGTCAGTTAGGCAAGAGACACACGGGAGTGGGATTTGCTTCTGCTCCATCAAGGCCAGAGCACATTCCCAAGGCGAAGTTCGTTTTGGGCCCCCTGATGTCGCTGACAAAGGAACCTACCTACGTGTACAACACGGGTGGCAAGCTCACCGAGGTGAAGAGGGCAAAGTGGCAAAAGTTGATGGCCTGTTTCACAGAGGGGAAGAATCAGCCATCTCTACCGGGAGTTCTGTCTGGTTTTGGCATAGACAAGCGGACAGTGTTCTTGAATGTCGCCAGCATGGAGCAGGTGATGGGGACAGTGGTTTCAGTAGGCCAGTTGAATTGCGGATTGCGCCTTCCACTGATGTCGTTCGCCGTGAGGCTGTTAAATACTTCAGGCCTTTGCCCGGGACAGCTTACCGGGAACGCATGGAGGATAATCTATGCTTTCTGCCGCGTAGAATCTGACTTCCAGAAGGAGCTAAGGGAGTGCTACTCTAGCATCCCTGATGATGAAGAGGCCCGGATCGAACTGGGATACTTTTTCTATCATTACAGATGGGCCTCGAGGAAAGACAGCCCGTTCTTCAATTTGACAGGTGTTTCTGCCTTACGCCCCATCGCCGACACTGTCCCCTTTGATAAACTTTACACTGAGTGGCCGCTTTCAGTTTCCGGTGCCCTGGACTCCACTCTCAGTGCTCGAGACTCCCCGTAACGATGTAAGCAAGGAAATAAAGATGTACTACGCGGGAGGTGAATTAGCGTGGCCTTCGGAGCGGGTCGGTGCCATCGACAATCTGTTTTTGAAATTGACATGCGGTACTAGATCATGGAAGCAGTTTTCTAACTGCCCGGTCAGGTATGGCAATGCCAATCTCCTCCGTCGATTACAAGCCCGGTACGAAGATAATGAAGTCTTGTATTCCGATTATGAGGAGGATCCTCAATCGGGCAAGGTTATCAGAAGAATCCGGACTGAGAAGAAGGCGTATGGTGCGAGGCGCCGATTGCCCACTACTGAAGAGAAGTTGGTGATATGCCGGGGCCCTGCGAAGAAAAGGAAAATCCTTGTCGAGCAGAAGGAAGATGAAGAAGAAGAAAAGAAAAAGGAAGATGAAGAAGAAGAAGAAGAAAAGAAAGGAGAAGATGATGAAGAAGAAGAAGAAGAAGAAGAAGAAAAGAAAGGAGGAGAAGAAGAAGAAGATGGCGAAGATGATAAAGATAATAATAGCGAGGATGAGGATGATGATGACGGGGGAGACCAGGGGGGTGATGAGATTCCTCCCACTCTTACTGGAGGCGATACTGGAAGAGGGGGTGGTGAGGAAGAGATTCCTCCCACCCCCATTGGTGGCGATGAAGTGAAAGGGGGTAGCGAGGAATAAATTCCTCCCACCCCCACTGGTGGCGAAGAAGAGGATTCGCAGCCCATACCGATTGACGAGGCTAAGGCCCGTCGTATGGAAGTGGTGATGGACGCGACGGACGATGGTCAGAAGGTGGTTCCCGCCTACCACTTCGAAGAGTTGACGAAGCGCCCAGTGCGCCTGAAGATTAAGTTCTCGGGGAGTAGTGGGGTTGGAAGCAACCCCACGCCCCTCGATCAACTGCCTCCAGACGTTCCTCGTCTCGAAGGCACGACTATAAGCGGGGGTCTGGAGGTTGAGCAACCTCCACCCCCGTCGCGCTCTCTGGCTGAAGAAATGGCTGCCATTATGGCTGGGCTCGAGCAATCGAGCGGGCAATAGGATGAAGGGGGGGTCTCACCTCCCCGGGGTGTTCCCTCTCCCATACATATGGAGAGAGAGAGAGCCGCATGGGCGATGGGGTTCCCCAACCTCAGCTGAAGTCAACCACCACCAAGGAGAAGTCGACCCCCAAGGGTAAGAGCTCCGATCGTGGGAAGGGAAAGACACCTCGGGTCGATGCCTCAGGTATCCACACTAGTTCGCCTTCTTTGATTGCCTTGTCTTCGAAAATTTGAAAATATTCTAGCTCTTTGAACTTTTGTATTGATCGTAGGTACTCCTGCTGGCATGGCTCAGAAATTGAAGAACTTGGGTGAGGTTGACATCAACCACCCAACGAGTGTGATTCGGAAGCTCTGCAATCTTCTGGATGCTACTATAGAAGAAGCCTTTGACAGGCTTGAAGTAGTGGTATGTGCCTCTGTTGGACTTGACCTTTGAGTTGTATTATCAGAAATAATTCTAACTTTTATGCTTACTTGCAGAACTCAGCAGTTTTGAAGTTCGCGAGCAAACTTTTCAAGAATGCAGGAGAGCGGGAAGCTTCATCTGAGGTATCCCGTTTGACAGCTGAACTGGAAGCTGCGAACGAAGAGAATGATAAGCTGATAGAAATTCTTTCTTCCAAGAAGGAGGCCTTGAAAGCCAAGATCGAGGCTCTTCGCAAGGAGAAGCTTGAAAGCAAAGGTTGGCAGAATGGCTATGAGGCTCGAGGTCACGAGCTCGAAGAATTGAAGAACCGCTTCTATAAGATCGAGACTCTGTCATTTGAACGCGCAACTGAAATAAAGGAGTTGAAGGCTCAACTTGCTGCCAGGGATGCAGATTTTGTTGCTAAGGAGGCCGCTTCTACTGCCAAGAAGGAGGCTCTCGCAAAGGAGTTGGAGCATATACGCGCTGAATGCGCGAGTTTCAGGGAGACGGCCGAGAAGGCGGTGGAAGCACTCAGGGTTCATGCTAGCAGTGTCCGATCTTCTAAAGCTTCTACGGCGAGTAAAGCTCGTGGTGGATCCGAAGGAGAGAAGTCGCGCGCGCACAGTGTAACCAAACCCTGATGTAGTCTATCTCTTTTTTGGTTGTTGTACCTGTAAACTCTTCACAGATAGAAACCCACTCCTGTACTTCAATCTTTTTGATAATGAAGATATCTTTTTGGTTATTTGAAATTGAAAGTGTCTGGTATTGAATTCTTTGAATGTTGTGTTCTGGAATGTTTGAATATATGTACACTTTGAACGTAAGGGGCCAAGTCGCAACTTGATCACCCGAACTGGTTAAGTAACTTGAAAATTGAACTTGAATTCGTTTAACATTCATATGTGAGGGGTCGAGTCACAACTCAAACACCCAAACCTGTTAGACGATATCGAAATTGATTGAAATTGAAGGTCATTTAACATTTGTAAGTAAGGGGTAGTGTCACAACACAAACTCCCAAACCTGTTAAATTGACCAGTAACTTGAAGGTTGCTTTGCATGACAACCCGAAACCGTTTAACATTTGCCTGTAAGGGGTTGAGTCGCAACTCAAGCACCCAAACTTGTTAAACGACCCTATAATTTGAATATAGATAATTTGAAACTGCTTCAGAACTTGAATTGAAAAAGCTGGGCATTTGAATATTGAAAGGGAACTATATTCATCATGGGATTTACATCATGGATAGAATAATTTGAGATGTCTAGCATTCCAAGCTCGTGGTAGTCTGTTTCCCTCTGGCGAAATCAGCCGGTAAGACCCTTTGCCTCCTATTGATTCAACAATGTAGGGTCCTTCCTAGTTGGGAGCTAGTTTTCCGCTGCTGTGCTCCTTTGTGTTGTAAAAAACTGCTCTGAGGACCAGACTGCCAATTGGGAACTGTCTCTTGTAAACTTTCTGATCGTAGGCTCGTTTGATCTTTTGTTAATATTTGGCCACACGAAGGGTTGCTCGATTTTGTAGTTCTGCGGAGAAATCCAGATCATCGACTCGGAGTTCTTCGTTTATTCCTTCTTCGACTGCTCTGGTCTTTAAAGTACTTGATATGTTCTCTGTTGGGAGTACTGCTTCCGATCCATATGTCAGACGAAAGGGTGAGAACCCTGTTGATCTTCTCGGAGTTGTGCGATATCCCCAAAGAACTTCAGGTAGGACTTGTTACCATAATCCTTTCTTGTCGTTGAGTTTCTTCTTGAGTATACCAAGAATAGCTCTATTGGAGGCTTCAGCTTGACCATTGCATTGAGGGTATTTTGGAGTTGAATAAAAAAGTTTGATTCCGTTATTGAGACATAATTCACAAAACTTGTCGGAGTCGAATTGAGCCCCATTATCAGCAACAAGAACTTGAGGTGTGCCAAACCTTGAGAAGATGTTATGGCGGATGAACTTGATCACTTCATCGTCGGTCTCTCGGAAGAGTGGCACAGCTTTGACCCATTTGGTGAAGTAATCTGTGGCCAGTAACAGATACTTCTTCTTGCTCGGAGTTGGGGGAAATGGACCCAGGAAGTCCAATCGCCATTGATGGAAAGGCCATGGACTTGATAATTGATGAAGCTCATCTGCAGGGAGATGGATAGCCCGAGCGTGTCATTGGTATGGCTCACACCTTTGAACCACTTGGTTAGCATCCCTTGCCATTCTAGGCCAGTAATAACCTTGCAATTTTGTTTTGGCCTCAAGAGATCTTCCTCCTGAATGATTTCCGCAGGCTCTAGAGTGGATATCAATCAGGATTGCCTTTGCTTGTTCAGGGCTAACACACTTGAGCAACATCCCGTTATGAGATTTGAAGTATAGATCTTCTCCTTGAATGATGTAGCATGAAAGTTTTCTTTGAAATCTTCAGGCTTGATTTGGATCTTCGGGCATTTTGCCATGTTTGAAGAAGTCGAAAATTGGGTGTCTCCAATCCTCGAGCTCATTTGGAGTGATAGGGTTCGAGTCCAATTGTCCTCCACCCCCAGATCTTTCTGTAGTAGCGAAGATCTGTTGCTCGGGGGTTATCTTTGGCGATTCTTAATAATCGATTTGTATTCGTCTACCTCCAAGCGAATCTCCAAGAACTGAGGCAGCGTTGGCTAAAGCATCTGCTTCTCGATTCTCTGCTCTTGGAATTTGAATGAATTCGGTGTTAGTAAAACGTTGTTGAAGGCGTCGTACTAGAACTAAGTAATTCTGCATTCTTTCTTCACGAGCTGTGTACTCCCCATTGATTTGCCTTACTATCAGCTGGGAGTCACTGTAGACGATGATTCGACCTACCCCCAAGGATTCAGCCATTTCGAGTCCGGAAATGAGTGCTTCGTATTCGGCTTCGTTGTTGGTGGCATTGAATCCGAGGAGAGTGGCTTTCTGAAGATGATCAAATTTGGGGGATATCAAGACTATCCCAGTTCCCGAACCGATAGCACTTGAAGCTCCATCTGTATAAAATTTCCATGGAGGGGTTGTGGCAATAGCCTCAAGGCTTGGATCGGCCTTTGTAACTGGATTGAACGGAGGATTAGCTTCATCTTCAAGGCGCATATCGACATCTTCTTCCCAAGTTATGGGGTCTTCGACTGAAAAGTTAGCTAGAAAATCAGCAATTGTCTGCCCCTTGATTGAGGTGCGAGGTTCGAATTGTATCCCCAGGGCACTCATTTCGATCACCCATGTGGTCATTCGACCCGCTCGACCAGCTTTGTCAATAATATCTTTGAGTGGGTGTTCTGAAATGACTGTGATCTGATGAGAGACAAAATGAGGTTGGAGACGGCGTGATGCAGTGAGTAAGGCTAGTATGACCTTCTCCGTCTTTGAATAACAAGTTTCAGCAGGGAGAAGCGTATGGCTAATGTAGTAGATCGGCTGCTCGATACTCTCTTCTGCTGACCAAGACCGCACTGATTGCTTGATCGGTGACAGCGAGATAGAGCCCTAGATCTTCTTTTAGAAGTGGAGCCGTTAGGATAGGAGCTTGCACCAGATATTTCTTGATGTCTTGAAAAGCTTCTTCGCAGATTGGACTCCACCCAGATGTATCCGCCTTTCGTAGCTTGTCGAAGAGTGGTTTACACTTGTCGGAAGATTTTGAGATGAACCGATTGAGGGCTGCCAACCTTCCAGTGAGGCGTTGAACTTCCTTTCGATTTGTAGGTGACACTACAAGAAATAGGTTATTTACCGACGGACATTTTTATGCCCGTCGGTAATAATGTACTTTTTACCGACGGTATTAATAATCTCCGTCGGTATTATAACTTTGATTTTTTTAATTTTTTTAACACATTTATTACCGACGGTCATATATATTCCGTCGGTGTAAACATTGTACCGACGGAAAATATATTTCCGTCGGTATAATAAGTTTTTACCGACGAACATATTCCCGTCGGTACAAAGTATCTCGTTTTACCGACGGATATGTAATTTACGTCGGCATAATGGCTTTATACCGACAAATAACTAACGTCCGTCGGTAATATACCACGATGAAACTCAGGGTAAAAATCGAGTCTCTGGAAAAAATGGAATCCTGAGTTTCGTCGTTGGGTTTTACCGACGGACGTTAGTTATTTGTCGGTATAAAGTGATTATGCCGACGAACATTAAATGCCGTCGGTAAAAACTCGTCGGTTTATACCAACAGAGTTTATGTTTCTGTCGGTATAAATTCATTGTACCGACGGAAGTAAAAAAGTCCGTCGATAATAAGCCTGTTATAACTTACTTCAGCGATCCCCCCTTCTGTTTTATTTTGATCTGATCTCTCCCCGCCCCCCCCCCCTCTCTCTCTCTCTAAATCTCCCCAGCCTCCCTCCCCCCATCCCCGGCGTCCCTCCGCCCCTCCCCGGCGTCCCTCCGGTCGACCCCCTCCCCGGCGTCCCTCCGGCCGACCGATCGACCGGCGACGAGCTCCTCCTCCTCCTCGTGGGCTCCGGCCGGTGAGATCCTCCTCCTCCTCCTCCCCCCGGTGAGATCCTCCTCCTCCTCCTCGTGGGCTCCGGCCATATTATAAAAATTAGGTATATGATTAGGATTAGGTCTAGGGTTCATCCCATGGCTTATTGATCTTATGGTTCATGATTCGTTTTAATTTATAAAGGAGTGGCATTGAAATAAATTTTGATGCATAGTAGGTGGTATTTTGATCCTTGAAATATGGTTGTCCCTAAAACTGATTTCTTATCAGGGGCCGTTCACTAAGTCCTCCAAAATTCTATAATACTTGTTTCGGTACAGTACTAAAATTAACATGGACCATTGGATGGCCTTATGGTCGATCTCAGGCATCCTCTAGGATTTTATATCAACCATCATAAATAATCAACCACCGTATATTTATGGACTCAACTCTGCTACAGTAACAAAATCGGTCTATAACATACCAATAGAGCCAAGGGCCGTGCAATGAGGAAGCAATGGTGACGATACGTAAGAGTATTTTCCATCGCACGACCCTAGGTGATACTTGTCTATTACAGATCGATCTTGTTACTGGAACATAGTGGAGTCCTACATTTATGAGCTTCAAACTTAGAACCATGAGTTTTTTTTTCTTGTGGCAAATTTATTTTATGTAACCCTCTATAAACTAACTTTTGAATATGACCACATAACTTCTTTATATTAGCGGCTATTGATTAACCAAATACGGTGCATTAACTTAATGTATCATTCATTTTTTATTCAATTGACTTGGTATGTGATTTTTGACCACAGCCACAATCATTATGTCTTTTCTAATTGTATATGCCGACTTTATAAGCCCTCTTATTAATCATTTTATTGATCTCCAACTGATAGCTCAGCTGGTAATGCATGCACCCTCTGGTCTAGTTTAAGAGTTCGAATAAATACTACGATGTATTTTTCTTCCGCTCTGTAGTGGATCTTTCTTTTGCCTTGGTGACAAGTCTTGAGCATGTGGAGTAATTACACAATCAGGGGTATTTCTCTCGCTCTTGTGGTCTTTGGTCTATCTTCTACTGGCGTACTACCATGTGATGCACTGATCACTTGGGTCCTAAAAAAAATCATTTTAATACAAAAAAAAACACACACATATATATAATTTTTAGCTTTATTATATTAAAAAAGTTTATTTTCTAATCTTTCAATGTCTTCACCAAAAGATCACATAATTTAAAGTAAACTATCCCATCGGGCGTTCCATAATATGGTTGCCCTGATACATCCAATCTATTTAATGGCAGGCACCCATGACAAGTGAATGACACTCATCCTAACTGACGATGATAAATGCATCATGCCCATCGCCTTACGGCACGGGGCACCTCATGTGGTCATTACTTATAATTTAAATCATTTCTTCATCAATTTTTTTTGGCTCATGTGACGATGGCTAGGGTTTTTTTTTTAAATAAAATTTGATGTTTCATATTGTTTCATATGTAAATCTTATTGTTTTATATATAAATTAAACTGTTTCAGATGGCATCACGGTCATATGTTCGTAGAGGCAGAGGCAGGGGTGGGGTAGCTCGGAGCGCTCCGGCTGCCACCCCAGGGTCCGAGGCTGAGCCGTCCGGATCTGGTAGTGCTGTTCCTCTCTCCACACCAGATCCTGATGTGGTCGCAGCATCCGGAGCTTCGAGCAGTGCTCAGTACTCAGCTACAGCGTCTACGCCCACATGTAATGTTTAGATCTAAAGTTTTATACATGTTGTAAATACTTCTTCAGTACTGATGTGTATTTTATTTGCAGGGTCGAGGATCACCAGGCACGTAGGCGACCGGGGCGTGACGACGGCCCGATGCTTGTCGGCTTTACGCGAGCCGCTTTCCCTACAGTGGAGCGGCATGACCTTTGTGGGCGAGCACGCTTCTGACGCCGCCACGTGGGTCGGCATTATAGGACGGGAGGAGAGGAATGCCCCGATTGTGGGGTTAAGGGGGTGGAAGAACATTGATGCATCCTATAAGGAGAGGATGTATCAGCAGTTTTTGGTACGTTAGTTTCATTAAAGCATTTTAGAATAATATCGTACTTCTTTATAATTTGATTTGATAAAATGACTTGTTTCTAAATTGATTTTACAGGAGAAATTTAAATGAGAGAACATGGAAACCGACACCCATCGGGAGGACTTATGGAAGATGATGGGTGAGCGGTACAGGGATTACCGTCACGAGCTCTACCAGCTCTACGGTTACTTGGTCGGCCAGCCGGCTGAGGAGGTACAGGCTGCAGCCGGGACGAGAGATGCGCCACGCTACACATTCTACAGTTTTTGGTCGCTCACTGGGCCACCCCTAGCTTTCAGGTATAATTATAATTTTGTTGATTCATACTTGTTTTAATGTTATACTAAAAATTTGTATTGATGTTTCAAAATTTAATCGATTGAAACAGAGGAAATCTGCTATAGGCAAGCAGAATAGAAGTGCCTCAACGACACCTGCTCCAGTGAAGGGGAGGACCTCCATGCCCCAGCTTGCCCAGCAGCTGGTAAATGATACAAACATTGTTATTATTTAAAGCTGTATGCATGTTATATTAACTCATCTATTTATTTTATATGTCCAACAGACACAGTCCTTGGGCCACGAGCCTAATAGGATTGACCTTTTTGAGGCCTCTAGGAGGGGGCGTATCGATGGAGCATTTCTGGACGATAGGGTTGCCTCGCAAGTGGTAAGTAATAAAATTACTGTTAATATATTCTTATACATATGCCATAAAATATCATTGAATATGATTGGTTGTTTTTATATAGGAGAGGATGCGACTTCTGGTGACCCCGTCGGGCGAGGCCGGCTCCTCCTCTAGCTCAGTATCTGTCGACTCAGCAATGGATACTGTGCTGAGACCTGCCACGCACGGCCGTGTCCTCTGTATGGGCCTTGGAGTCACGCCCTCCTCTTACTTTGGACGAGAGGGTATGCGCTCGAGGGCACGGGACACCCAGACCGGTGCCATCACTCAGCTGCAGTCTGCGCTAGACGTAGAGCAAGAGCAGAGGCAGGCCCTCGAGCAGAGGATTGAGGCAGAGCGAGAGCAGAGGCAGGCCCTCGAGCAGAGGGTTGAGGCGGAGAAGAAGGCCCTCGATGAGGAAAGAGAAGCTCGCAGGGAACTGGAGCGTAAATTTTATGAATTCATAAGCCGGTCTAGCGGTGGCTCATCCTCATGATCAGGTACTTACTAATCTTTATAATATTAGCAAAAAATATGAATCTTACTAATTTGAGTTTAGATCATATTATCACACTTATGATTTTCCAACACTTAGACTCTAAATCGGTAAATCGGATCATAAATGGTCTCTCTCTCTCTCTTATGGTAATGATGTAGCCTCTGTTTTTCTTTTAAATGATAGAATTTTGTTTTTTAATCATGCTAGGTGTGTGCCTCGTTGGAAGAGGGATCTCCCTCATGTGACATTTGTAGTGGACACAACAATATGCCACCCAACGGAGTTCGATTTCTATCTCTGCAGTTATGCTGGCATACAGGTAAACTTTGACTGAAACTTTATAACTGCAAATTATTTTAAATTCACTCATGCAATTGGTATTTTTTACGATTATACAAAGAGAATATAGTAGAAAGATGTAATTGAGAGTTGGTAAAATTTCAAGGGGTTGGCTCTCGAAACCTGGGATCGATTCCCGCTTTCATCGATTTAATAACTGCTAAAGGGTATAGGCCGAACCCTCCCCTCGTACCATCAATAGGGGATCTCAAAAAAAAAAAAAAAAATAGAAGAGTATCTAATAGCCGATTTGATACTCTTGCTACAGTGGTTTCATTATAGCCGCTACAGTGAAATCATTGTAGCAAGGGTATCAATTCAATTTGATAAGAGTAAAAATTAACCAAATCGATACTCTTGCTACAGTGCAGTCATCACCGTTTAATAAAATTAGTGTTGACTAACTTGACACACGAGTATGACTAAAGAGTTTTAGTCGGTATATATGTTGGAGTCTAGACTAGAGTCGCATTAGAAGACCCTAGGTGATCCTAACTTCGGTTCATGATGACTCAAGAAAAGTATACGGATGTAAATTGGTTAAATATCCAATTAGAACCCGCTCGCAAGTCCGAAATACGGAATAATTCCAAGTTCGAATTATCGGATGCCGATCCGTTGACGATCCGATCGAATCCAAACATATTTCATATCCGAAACACGCTAACTTATGATTTTCCAACACTTAGACTCTAAATCGGTAAATCAGATCGTAAATTGGTCAAATATCCAATTAGAACCCGCTCGCAAGTCCGAAATACGGAATAATTCTAACTTCGAATTATCGGATGCCGATCCGATGACGATCCGATCGAATCCAAACCTATTTTATATCCGAAACACGCTAACTTATGATTTTCCAACACTTAGACTCTAAATCGGTGAATCGGAGCGTAAATTGGTCAAATATCCAATTAGAACCCGCTCGCAAGTCCGAAATACGGAATAATTCCAACTTCGAATTATCGGATGCCGATCCGATGACGATCGGATCGAATCCAAACCTATTTCATATCCGAAACACGCTAACTTATGATTTTCCAACACTTAGACTCTAAATCGGTGAATCGGAGCGTAAATTGGTCAAATATCCAATTAGAACCTGCTCGCAAGTTCGAAATACGGAATAATTTCAAGTTCGAATTATTGGACGCCGATCCGATGACGATCCGATCGAATCCAAACCTATTTCATATCCGAAACACGCTAACTTATGATTTTCCAACACTTAGACTCTAAATCGGTGAATCGGAGCGTAAATTGCTCAAATATCCAATTAGAACCCTCTCGCAAGTCCGAAATACAGAATAATTCCAAGTCGGAATTATCGGATGCCGATCCGATGACGATCCGATCGAATCCAAACCTATTTCATATCCGAAACATGCTAACTTATGATTTTCCAACACTTAGACTCTAAATTGGTGAATCGGAGCGTAAATTGGTCAAATATCCAATTAGAACCCGCTCGCAAGTCCGAAATACGGAATAATTCCAAGTTCGAATTATCGGATGCCGATCCATTGACGATCGGATCGAATCCAAACCTATTTCATATCCGAAACACGCTAACTTATGATTTTCCAACACTTAGACTCTAAATCGGTGAATCAGAGCTTAAATTGGTCAAATATCCAATTAGAACTCGCTCGCAAGTCCAAAATACGGAATAATTTCAAGTTTGAATTATCGGATGCCGATCCGATGACGATCCGATCGAATCCAAACCTATTTCATATCCGAAACACGCTAACTTATGATTTTCCAACACTTAGACTCTAAATCGGTGAATCGGAGCCTAAATTGGTCAAATATCCAATTAGAACCCGCTCGCAAGTTCAAAATACGGAATAATTCCAAGTTCAAATTATCGGATGCCGATCTGTTGACGATCGGATCGAATCCAAACCTATTTCATATCCGAAACACGCTAACTTATGATTTTCCAACACTTAGACTCTAAATCGGTGAATCGGAGCGTAAATTGGTCAAATATCCAATTAGAACCCGCTCGCAAGTCCGAAATACGGAATAATTCCAAGTTCGAATTATCGGACGCCGATCCGATGACGATCCGATCGAATCCAAACCTATTTCATATCCGAAACACGCTAACTTATGATTTTCTAACACTTAGACTCTAAATCGGTGAATCGGAGCGTAAATTGGTCAAATATCCAATTAGAACTCGCTCGCAAGTCCGAAATTCGGAATAATTCCAAGTTCGAATTATCGGATGCCGATCCGATGACGATCGGATTGAATCCAAACCTATTTCAAATCCGAAACACGCTAACTTATGATTTTCCAACACTTAGACTCTAAATCGGTGAATCGGAGCGTAAATTGGTCAAATATCCAATTAGAACTCGCTCGCAAGTCTGAAATACGGAATAATTCCAAGTTCGAATTATCGGATGCCGATCCGATGACGATCGGATCGAATCCAAACCTATTTCATATCCGAAACACGCTAACTTATGATTTTCCAACACTTAGACTCTAAATCGGTGAATCGGAGCGTAAATTGGTCAAATATCCAATTAGAACCCGCTCGCAAGTCCGAAATACGGAATAATTCCAAGTTGGAATTATCGGATGCCGATTCGATGACGATCGGCTCGAATCCAAACCTATTTCATATCCGAAACACGCTAACTTATGATTTTCCAACACTTAGACTCTAAATCGGTGAATCGGAGCGTAAATTGGTCAAATATCCAATTAGAACCCGCTCGCAAGTCCGAAATACGGAATAATTCCAAGTTCGAATTATCGGATACCGATCCATTGACGATCGGATCGAATCCAAACCTATTTCATATCCGAAACACGCTAACTTATGATTTTCCAACACTTAGACTCTAAATCGGTGAATCGGAGCTTAAATTGATCAAATATCCAATTAGAACCCGCTCGCAAGTCCGAAATACGAAATAATTCCAACTTCGAATTATCGGATGCCGATCCGATGATGATCGGATCGAATCCAAACCTATTTCATATCCGAAACACGCTAACTTATGATTTTCCAACACTTAGACTCTAAATCGGTGAATCGGAGCTTAAATTGATCAAATATCCAATTAGAACCCGCTCGCAAGTCCGAAATACGGAATAATTCCAACTTCGAATTATCGGATGCCGATCCGATGATGATCCGATCGAATCCAAACCTATTTCATATCCGAAACACGCTAACTTATGATTTTCCAACACTTAGACTCTAAATCAGTGAATCGGAGCGTAAATTGGTCAAATATCCAATTATAACCCGCTCGCAAGTCCGAAATACGGAATAATTCCAACTTCGACTTATCGGATGCCGAGACGATGACGATCGGATCGAATCCAAACCTATTTCATATCCGAAACACGCTAACTTATGATTTTCCAACACTTAGACTCTAAATCGGTGAATCGGAGCGTAAATTGGTCAAATATCCAATTAGAACCCGCTCGCAAGTCCGAAATACGGAATAATTCCAAGTTTGAATTATCGGACACCGATCCGATGACGATCCGATCGAATCCAAACCTATTTCATATCCGAAACACGCTAACTTATGATTTTCCAACACTTAGACTCTAAATCGGTGAATCGGAGTGTAAATTGCTCAAATATCCAATTAGAACCCACTCGTAAGTCCGAAATAAGGAATAATTCCAAGTTGGAATTATCGGATGCCGATCCGATGACGATCCGATCTAATCCAAACCTATTTCATATCCGAAACACGCTAACTTATGATTTTCCAACACTTAGACTCTAAATCGGTGAATCGGAGCGTAAATTGGTCAAATATCCAATTAGAACCCGCTCGCAAGTCCGAAATACGGAATAATTCCAAGTTGGAATTATCGGATGCCGATCCGATGACGATCGGCTCGAATCCAAACCTATTTCATATTCGAAACACGCTACCTTATGATTTTCCAATACTTAGACTCTAAATCGGTGAATTAGAGCGTAAATTGGTCAAATATCCAATTAGAACCCGCTCGCAAGTCCGAAATACAAAATAATTCCAAGTTCAAATTATCGGACGCCGATCCGATGAAGATCGGATCGAATCCAAACCTATTTCATATCCGAAACACGCTAACTTATGATTTTCCAACACTTAGACTCTAAATCGGTGAATCGGAGCATAAATTGGTCAAATATCCAATTAGAACCCGCTCGCAAGTCCGAAATATGGAATAATTCCAACTACGAATTATCGGATGCCGATCCGTTGACAATCCGATCGAATCCAAACCTATTTCATATCCGAAACACGATAACTTATGATTTTCCAATACTTAGACTCTAAATCGGTGAATCGGAGCATAAATTGGTCAAATATCCAATTAGAACCCGCTCGCAAGTCCGAAATACGGAATAATTCCAAGTTCGAATTATCGGATGCCGATCCGATGACGATCGGCTCGAATCCAAACTATTTCATATCCGAAACACGCTAACTTATGATTTTCCAACACTTAGACTCTAAATCGGTGAATCGAAGCGTAAATTGGTCTAATATCCAATTAGAACTCGCTCGCAAGTCCGAAATACAGAATAATTCCAAGTTCGAATTATCGGATGCCGATCCGATGATGATCCGATCGAATCCAAACCTATTTCATATCCGAAACACGCTAACTTATGATTTTCCAACACTTGGACTCTAAATCGGTGAATCAGAGCGTAAATTGGTCAAATATCCAATTAGAACTCGCTCGCAAGTCCGAAATATGGAATAATTCCAAGTTCGAATTATCGGATGCCGATCCGATGACGATCGGATCGAATCCAAACCTATTTCATATCCGAAACACGCTAACTTATGATTTTCCAACACTTAGACTCTAAATCGGTGAATCGGAGCGTAAATTGGTCAAATATCCAATTAGAACCCGCTCGCAAGTCCGAAATACGGAATAATTCCAACTTCGAATTATCGGATGCCGATCCGATCGAATCCAAACCTATTTCAAAACCGAAACACGCTAACTTATCATTTTTTAACGCTTAGACTCAGTTATAGATATAAACCATTTTTTTAACAAATACATGTTAATTCCAGGAGCAGGGCGGCGTCAGGGGATCGATGAGAGCACCAGCGTTGGTGGCGGGCGGGGGTGGTTGAGATAGGGCATGTATCATCTCTCAGTTTTGGATTGTGTAAATATTATTTTGTAATATGTGGTTATTTTTTGTTCTTGTCTATAATTGTCGGCCGGGTACTGTGGTAATATTTGATAATTTGCTGTAATTTTTTATCAATTTAGGTAATATTTTAAAATTTGCAGTAATAGTTCATAAATTGTGGTAATATTTGATAAATTATGGTAATATATTGTGGTATTGTTGTAAATCACAGGAATTAAATAACATTATTTAGGTAAAGTTATTAAAAAAAAACATACTTATTACCGACGAAAATTAAGTATTCCGTCGGTAATAATGTTTTCATTTTTTTAAATTATAAATAATTTGCCGACGTCATATAATATCCGTCGGTAATATATATATATATATATATATATATATATATATATATATATATATATATATATATATATATATATATATATATATATATATATATATATATATATATATATATATATTATTACCGATGGGCAATATATATGCGTCGGTATTATATATAGTATTACCGACAGTACAGACCATAACCGTCGGTAAAATGCTTATATATTACCGACGGATTATTAAGGTTCGTCGGTAATAATATATTATATTAATTTTTAATTGATTAAATATGACCGACGGCTTTAATATTACGATCGGTATTAATTATTATTACCGACGGTAATATTTGGTCCGTCGTATTGTTTTCCCTGACGCCTTTTTTCCCGACAGCCAGCGACGGAAATATCTTCCGTCGCTATAAAATATTACCGACGGAATGTTAATATTACCGACGGATATTGTCCGTCGGTAATAACTGTTTTTTTTTGTAGTGTGAGGGCATATCCAGAATAGCTCGAATTTGGTCTGGGTTGGCTTCGATGCATCTTCTGGTTACAAGATGACCCAGAAATTTGCCCGATTGAACTCCGAAAGCACACTTGGCTGGATTGAGCTTCATACGATACTTTCGAAGGACTTGACAGGTTTCCGTCAGATCGGATAGATGTTTTCCCCGAGTGGAGCTCTTGGTGAGGAGATCATCGACGTAGACTTCAACGTTGCGGCTGATCTGATCTTCGAACATCTTTGTGACTAACCTTTGATAGGTAGAACCAGCATTTTTGAGGTCGAATGGCATTACGTTGTAACAGTAGAGACCTCGGCTAGTCACAAAGCACGCTTTTTCTTGATCATCAGAGTGAAGTGGAATTTGATTGTATCCGGAGTATCCATCCATGAAAGATAACAGCTCGTGGCCAGCAGTGGCATCGACGAGTCTATCTATTCTTGGCATGGGGAATGGATCTTTGGGACAAGCCTTGTTGAGGTTGGTGAAGTCGATGCACACTCTGACCTTCCCGTTCTTCTTTGGAATAGCAACTATATTGGAGATCCAAGTAGGATACTCTACTTCACGGATGAAGCCTGCTGCGAGTAGCTTACTGATCTCTTCTTGAACTGCAACTTATAGTTCTGGTCGGATTGTACGTGGCTTTTGCTTGACAGGCTTCACTTCTTCTTTGATTGCTAGGCGATGGCAAGCGTCATCCGGATTGATCCCAGGCATATCTTCGAAGTACCACACGAAGACGTCGATCTTGGACTGAAGGAAGGATACCATGTCTCGCGCTTCTGCGTTGCTGAGATCGGTACCGATGAATGTTTGTTGAGGGAGATCTCCACTGCCGATATTGATTGGAATGATTTCTTTGATTGATGGTGAGGCCTCCCACTCAATTGGTGGAGGTTTGGTCGGTGGAATCTCCTTTGATTGCTATTTGGAGGAAGGGCCGGCTTCATCTAGTGGTCGCTTTGGAGGAGCAATATTGATCTTGCGATCTGTTTTCGCAGCAGCAGCTTCGCAAGAACGACCGGCTTGTTGATCACCTCGAATGCAGACAATGCCTTCTCCCGTTGCAAACTTGAGGAGTTGATGGTAAGAAGAGGAGATGTCATTAATCTGGTAGAGGAATGGACGCCCTAGAATGGCGTTGTAGCTGGATGTTCCTTCAACGATCGCGAATCTTACCGAGACTCGAGTTTCTCGGCTGAGATCAAGAGTGAATCTTGACTCACCCATAGTGATGCTTTGTTCGCCGTTGAAGCCTGTGATCACCGTTGGGACAACGTCGAGGCTAGAGTATTTATGTCCCAGACGTTTGAAGCAGTCTGAGAACATAATATCGATGGAGCTTCAGGTGTCGATGAGGATTCGATTGACAGTGCTTCCGTCGATGAGGAGCTTTAAGACCAAGGGGTCATGATGTGGAGTATGAACTCCTTGAAGGTCGGTGTCGTTGAAGACGATGGAGGGCCAAGCCAAACCTTCGACAGGTTTCTCGATCCAGGTGTCCTCTTTGTTTGCAGAAGAGCGAACGTGAAAGATACGTCGAATTTACCGGTCAACTTCCTTCCCGGTCACCGATTGATTTTGCAATGATCCATGAATACCGAAGACGTTGGCACTCACAGTGAGGGGAGATCGGTTGGAAGAGATTTGATGGACCCAGCAAATTTCTTTTCCCTTCGCAGAGGGTCGGCGTTGATCTTGTCCTTCTTTGGTGAACTCTTGGAGATGGCCCTCTCACAGCAAGTCTTCGAGATGAAATTTTAGCCGATAGCACCGATCGGTGGAATGGCCGTGACTTCGGTGGAAGTCGCAATAGACCGTTTTGTCAGCCGTGAATTTGGTGTTTGGCTAAAGAGGATTGGGCCTTCGAAGGAATTCTTCGTGTTGAATGCGGTCGAGGATCTGTTCGACCGGTAAATTCCACTCAGTGAAAGTGGTTTTCGTCGGGGATCGTCGTCCGTCGTTCCTCGACCGTTTATTGGTAGGGGGGCTGCTGCCTCAGCGTTGTGAGCTTTGGCATACTTCGGAGCTTCTTTCTCAGTAGGCCTTCGCTTCGATTCTCGCCCTTTTCGGGCGACTTGATCGTCCTCAACCTCAATCTCTCTCTGGATTCGATCAAACATTGAACCCAGGGAAGGAGGTGGATTACGGATGAAGTCGTTGTAGATGTGTAGGTCGAAGCGGAGAGCGTTCTGGAAAGCCAACATGATGGCTTCATCATCCAGATGTCTTCCGGAGAGGGCGGCGTGCTCGTTGCGGAATCTCCTTGTAAAGCTTCGGAGACTCTCATCGGCACCCATCCTCAACCGGTAGAGGGAGTCAAGCTTCTTTTCCGGCTTCAAGTTCAGCTGATAATGCTGCACGAAGAGATTGGCCAAAACACTGAACTGGGTGATGGACCCAGATCGGATATTATGGTACCAATCGAGGGATGGTTCGTCGAGACTCCCCGCGAAGGTGCGGCAAAGTACGTTGTTCTCTTCTTCGTGCGGCATCAGAGCTTGCTTGAAGGCGAGTACATGGAGGGTTGGATCTCCTCTGATGCAATTGAATTTGGGGAGAGTGGGAGTTCTCCACCCCCTTAGAAATGTTGACTCGAATAAGCTCCGATGGAAAGGTCCGGCAGAGGAGTACCCATCTCTACGACCATGCCCCCGACTTGGATGTAGATCGAGAGGCAAGATCGAGAGGTCTTGTTTAGGCCTCTGAGTGTCAGTAGGTTGGAGTCGGTGGCGAAGGTCCGATCCGAGCCCACGCTGAAGTGGAATGGAAGGAGAAACTCTGCTCTTCGAGGGAGCCCCCTTCATCTGGCGCCTCCTTGATATGTCAGGCTTTGAAGGTGCCTTCCTATCGCAGTTGCGACCAGAAGAAGATTGGGAGGACTCGTCGTTGAGGCGATCCCAAACACTCTGCTTCCATGGGGCAGCAGAGGGAGTTGGGTCGCGACGAATTCTTTCAAGGGCAGCAGTGCCTATTGACCTCCGTTGCTCGGAGTGGATTGATTGTCGTGGAAGATCGACTCTCTCGTTGGTCGAGGGAATCGGAAGAGCGATCCCGGCTTCAGAGGCTGCTTTCTTGAGAGTATCTCTTTCAGCAGTGAGATCGGCATTCTGCTTAGCCAGTTGAAGCAGTTGAAAGTCGACCGCCGAAATTTGATAAGTCGATGGAGGGTTCGCAGCAGGGGGAGGAGCAGTCTGCCCAATTGATTGAAGAGGAGGGGCGATTGGTCGGTCGACTGATCTCCCACTTCCTGAGTGATCCCCCACATCGGGGACAGCAAGGGGCTGTCTGAAATTGAGCCTTTGACTCATTGGTCGAGTCTCAGGACGAGGTTGTCGAGTGTTACTTCCTTCTGGTTGCCCCTGATGCTTCGTCCTCGTCATTTAGTAGAGAGCGAATGGTACAACGAGAGTGCCGGTGTCCTGCTGGTTGTCTGCTCAACCGAAGGGGCGAGGAAGTTTGACTATCGATCAGTTGGCTGCTTAACTGATCTGATAGTTATTATAGAGAGGACTTGGCTTTTCGTTTGATCCCACAGACGGCGCCAAACTGTGGGGGAAAATCTTCGTGCCGACCCGAAGACTCCGCCTCACCAGTCAATTGAAGGTTCGAGTCGAAGATCGTTGTTCGATCTATTGATTGATTGAAGTTGCAGTTCCCAATAGACAAGAGAGGTGCAATCAGAGAGTCGATACGAGAGATGTGATCTCGGAGTTCAGCCGAAGCCTACGTCTCCGTGCTATAGGGAGCAACCCGAATTCACTAACACTTGTATCGAAGTGATCTCGACAAGCCGAGTATCATTGAAACCACTCTGATATTTTCAAAGACAAGAAGAAAATCGAAGAGAGGAAGAGGAGGGATGGAAACTGAAATCCAGAGCTCTGGTTTTTGAAAATCAGATCTCAGAACTGAAAATCGGATCTATTTACATTCGAAGGGCTGCTATTTATATAATTCTCTGGTGGTAAATGGCGGTTTTCTGCTGTAGTATCTGGGGATCCTTCAGGTAAAGCTGGTGGACTCCGTTGCCGTCTCCTGGAGGATTCCACAGGCTCCTGGGCCCACCAGGCAGGGCCGGTGGGTCCCATGATAGTCTTTGTGGGCCCACCAGGCAGGGCCGGTGGGTCCCGCTGTAGTCTTCGGGGGCCCACCAGGCAGAGCTGCTGGGTCCCGCTGTAGTCTTCGAGGGCCTACCAGGCAGGGCTGGTGGGTCCCGCTATGGTCTTCGGGGGCCCACCAGGCAGGGCTGGTGGGTCCCGTTGTGGTCTTCGGGGGCCCACCGGGCAGGGCCGGTGGGTCCCGCTGTTTGCAGACTTCTTGCCAAAATTTGCACCCACAGAGCTCGTTGAATAGCAGAAATTGAAAGGCTGGGGCTTCCATCTCGATGGCTCCATCGACTAGTAAATTTAGTACCGCCAGCAGAAACCCCACTCCCACTAGCGAGAGCGAGGACAATCGGAACCCCTCCCCCCTTGCTAGCTATACTTTCTGCTTACGTAACAGTTAGCTTTTGCCGCTCAGTATCAGCCTCAACTTGCTTAACATCAAGCTCTGGCAGTGCAGCATCTGGTCTTTCAGCAGCAGCCTCTACTTGCGAAATATTTGCCTCTTGACGTTCAGCAGCAGCATCTACTTGTGTAACAGCATCCTTAGGCAGTGTAACATCAGGTACTGCATCAGCAATATATGGTGTTACAGCATCAGGCACTGCATCAGCATCAGCCTCAGCAGCAGCATCCTTGGGCATTGTAATATCAGGAACTGTATCAGCAACATATGGTGTTACAGCAGCAGCCTCTACTTGCGTAACAGCAACCTTAGACAGTGTAACATCAGTTTCTGCATCAGCAACATATGGTGTTACAGCATCAGTTACTGCATCAGCAACATCTACAACATTTCTAGCAATTGCTGCAATAGCAGCAGCAGTGCCAACATCTCTTTGGGCTAGGGTCTCTCCAACATCTGCCCTAGTCCCCAACACATTAAACCGAGATCCAGTCCCCCTCCTAGCGTCATTGGGTAACGCTGGACCCTTGTCTTTATGCTTAGAACCCACACTAATCCATGGATTAGTGTTCAATGGATCATGCAAGGAAACTGGCAGAATTTCAGAATTTGCCCCTGCCTCACACTGTCGAACAATAATCCCCTTTGGCACCCAATGTTTCCGATGTTGCATGGCTGGAACCCCTTGCCTTTTCCACTTGGAGGCAATCTTGGGATGAACCAAACAAGCATCCTCGTTATGATCAAACGATTGGCAAGCTCGACAACGAGTCGGCTTCCAATCATATTCGACTTTTTGCATAGAGTGGAGGATGCCCGCTGCAGACCGAGCCTCCACTTCATCACGCAGAGGCTCCTCCACATTAACCTCCACACAAATCCGGGCATAGTTCATCCTTCCACCAGCTTTGTGCACAACTGCAGCGGCTGTAGGGGTGTCCATCGCTATAGGAGTACCTAGAACACACCCCATCCTGCTCAAGGCGTCAAAAGACCAAAGCCTATCCGGTAAATTAGGGAATCTGACCCATAACGGAATACGTGACAATAACTTGCGGCTATACTGCATATCGCTCATCCATTTCTTCAACACTATGGGTCGCCCCTGGAAATGCCACGGTCCCCCTTCCATAATTCTGGAGCAATCATTGTCGTTGTTAAATCTGAAAACGAAAATCACATTCTTTCAGGAGAACATATCCATCTCACTAGAAGGGTGCCATAACCGCTGCACTGCAGCCTTGAGGTGGGGGAAATAAGGCCGCTTCCCCAGAACAAAGTCCACTAAGTAATGACACCAGAAATTACTTTATTATCATGTTTGTATGGTATTTTATCATGTTGAAGGATTTGGACCCCGTGCGCGTAAGGGCCGTGAACCATCCTGCGCGCACAGCCGAAGATCAGTAGGCAAGGGGGTCACGGGCAGGGGTTGTGGTAAAACCAATAGGTGGTGCCCTCGAAGAGGGATTGGTCTAGCAATCCTGTCCCGGGGTAGTTGAAGCCCCCAAGGAAAGCAAGTTGGGCGGTAGAGCTCCACCGTGAAAGACGGAAAACCCCTTATGATCATATGGGTGACTTTGCGTATGGTGTCGGAGTATGCGCGGCGAGAGAGTTGGCCCTCTACATCGAAATAAAAGGCCCTATAGTAATGCCCGACTGGGGGTAGGATGAACAAAATATCAGGGGTTCAGATTGTGTGTGTTTAATTTTATTAATTGTAAAATGATACTCTCGATAACCTAGTGACAGTAGGAATCACATGCGAATGTAGACAAATGCATGGACACTTAGGGCGTGATTGAGAACTTAGAGGACAACTAGGCTAATCAGTAAACAGTGTATAAAATACGGGCGTCATTAATTACCTAGGCAATTAGCTTGTAACTAGCCATTTATTTGGCTAATCTCCCAATTCATTTTGGGGGCTACTCATTCCCACGAGTAGGCTCTTCTACAGGTTCGGAGACTCAGGGGTAGCCGCAGCACGAGACTAGCGGCAGAGTTAGGACGGCGGTGGAGTCTTAGATTACCGTATGTCATGTAGTAGTCATTTTCCTTCTGGCAGTGTAATCGTACTTTATTTGGCTTAGTGTATGCTATTAGTAGCAATGATACAACTGTGTTCTCTTTGGGTAGGTCTCTCCTTAAGGCCCCAAGCCTAGGATAGTTCACAATAAAATATAAATCTTAAAGTGACCTAATTAACTAGCCCATTAGATAGGATATATGAATCAGTGCTCGAGTGCTAGAGAGCGGACGAGACTACTCGGCTCGCCGTTAGAGGCTTGAGCCTCGTGCTCCCTTAAGAGGGAATTCTATCAGCATGTGGGACACCAGCAGGTTGCACATGCTGAGAGGATTATCCGATTAAGGGTCAAGTGTGATCATCTCCCTGTTGATGAAATTGTATCTCTATATTTTCTTTCAAAATAAAAATCTTTTCGTAAAAAGTAAGTTTTAAAATATTCATTGAGAAAGTAGAAGCCCTGTGAGAAACCCTAATTGGAGTAGACAGTTGACCAAACCCTAAAACCCTTGGTTTTTCTCAATTCACACCCCAGGAGTTGGTTTCAGATTTCTGGGGCGTGACAACTGGTATCAGAGCCTAGGGATATATTCATAGGAGTAGTTTTTAGTTAGGTCTAGAGTCTTATTAGAAGGTTAGTGTTAGACTAATCCCTTCTATTTTCGGATGGTGGGTACCAGAAGTGGTAATGGTGCTAACAACGGAGCAGGATCGTCCGCTGGGCCAGACAACGCGGCGATGATGATGGAGATGCTCCAGGGGATGGTCGCCATGGTCCAGCAGCAGCAGGCTGCTGTTGCCCAGCAGCAGACGGCTGATCAGCAGCAGGCCGAGATAGCTTAGGCTACCCTTGCCTAGGCCCAGGCTCGTCAACAGGCCGAGTGGAGCGGCAGGAGAAATAACTGAAGGACTTTAAGGCAATAGGACCATCGAGCTTCAAGGGTGAGCCAGACCCCTTGGAGGCCGATCGATGGTTCCAGCAGACGGAGAAGATATTGAACGCGTTGGGCATCACCGGCGACAAGAGAGTCACATTCGCCTCATACCAGTTCGAGGCTGAGACAGACTTCTGGTGGCAGACAGTTCAGCGCACCCGAGCAGCAGATCGAGGAGCGATCACTTGGCCTGAGTTCGAAGAGATCTTTCGGAAGAAGTTCTTTCCGGTTATCGTGCAGAACCGGATGAAGATGGAGTTTCTGGCGCTCTACCAGGGGTCTCGTATTGTGTCACAGTATGAGACCAAATTCTCAGAGCTTGCGAGGTATGCTCCTCACCAGGTGGCGACCGATGGCAGGAGGGCTATGCGCTTTAAGCATGGCTTGAACCCGGCGATCCGGGGTAGGGTTGCTTCCTTCCTGGGGCAATCCTATGAGGAGTTAGTCAACCGGTCCCTGGCGGTGGAGCAGGAGTTGAAGGAGTCCCGTGCTATCTTGGAGAAGCGGGGTAACGGCAGTCGCCATGGCCCATCGGCTCAGAAGAGGTTCAGACCCACGGAGGTTCGACCCTCGCCTCGCCAGCCTCAGCATTTCCATGGTCCTCCAGTTCCTGGACCCCAAAGGCGTGGCTGTTTCCAGTGCGACACGTTAGAGCATCTGAAGTGGAGCTGCCCACAGCTTCGTCGGCAGCCGCTTCTCCAGCTCCACCTCTCAGGCCTGCACTGCCGGCACCACTTGTGCAGCAGCAGAGGCTCCCGCAGAGAGTTCAGCAGCAGCGTCCTCCCTAGCCACAGCAGCAGAGGCCTTTCCCCCGTCAGGGCGGAGGAGGCAATCAGACCCAGGGCAGGGCATACTTGTTGGTCGGTCAAGACCCAGAGGCTTCTCGGGGAGCGATCGAAGGTAACCCTGAACTTAGTAGTTCAATTCTCAGTCGTAGTTACTTTACTGCCTTTGATTTCTTCGAGACTTGTTAGGACTAGTACTGGTCATTAGCTAGCTTAGTCTCTTACATTCTTTCGCTATTGTTAGGCACCCTCCCCGTCTTCTCGACCCTGGTCCATGTTCTTTTCGACAGTGGATCCACGCACTCCTATATTGTCCCTAGTTTTGTCAAAACTTTGGGACTGGAATCGGTCCCATTGGGTCACACTCTGTCGGTGTTTTCACCGCTCGGGGTGAGTACTGATATGGACTGAGTCTGCCGGGACTGCACCATTCTTGTTGGAGATAGGGAGCTCTCGGCTGACCTGATTATCTTAGACTTGGGAGGAGTGAACGTGTTGCTCGGGATGGACTGGATGTCAGTTTACCACGTCACCCTCGACTGCTTCTCGAGGAAGGTCACCTTCTCACCTCCGGGGAGTGAGGTCTTCTACTTTATAGGAGATAAGCAGAAGGTTCTGTGCCTGGTACCGCTGCAGCAGATCTCCCTCAGCTTACTAGCGCAGCTACCGAGCAGGGATCGAGATGGGAACCCAGTAGTACTACAGCCGATGGTTCGTGAGTTCCCAGACGTCTTTCCAGATGAGCTCCCAGGCTTACCTCCACCTCAGGAGGTTGTGTTTGCTATAGATCTGGTATCGAGAGCAGCACCAGTCTTGATTCTCCGTACCGGATGGCTCCTGCTGAGCTAAAAGAGCTGAAGACCCAGTTGGCGGAGTTGCTTGATCGAGGCTTCATTCGTCCTAGCACATCTCCTTAGGGAGCCCCGGTCCTCTTTGCTCAAAAGAAGGATGGGACGAAGAGGCTTTGCATCGATTATCGTAAGCTGAATAGCCTCACAATAAAGAACAAGTACTCGTTGCCGCAGATAGAGGATCTGTTTGATCAACTGAAGGGTGCTTATTGCTTCTCGAAGATTGATCTGAGGACTGGATATCACCAGCTGGTTGTGAGGGCAGAGGATATTCTGAAGATAGTGTTTCGGACGCGATACGGGCACTATGAGTTCTTAGTCATGCCCTTCAGTCTGACGAACGCTCATGCAGCATTTATGGATCTGATGAACCACATCTTCAGCATGTTCCTGGATAGATTTGTGGTGGTATTTGTGGACGATGTCCTCATTTACTCCAAGACGGAGGAAGATCATCGGGAGCACCTGAGCGCAGTATTGCAGACCCTCAGAGATCACCAACTGTATGCCAAGCTCAGTAAGTGTGAGTTCTGGATGCAGGAGGTGAAGTTCCTCAGACACGTTGTCTCGAAGGAAGGTATCTCGGTGGATCCAGCGAAGATAGAGGCCGTTATGGACTGGGAGCAGCCACAGAATGTCTTCGAGATCAGGAGTTTCTTGGGGCTAGCAGGCTACTATCGACGCTTCGTGGAGGGATTCTCGCGTCTGGCTGCACCTCTCACCCATCTGACTAAGAAGGGTGTCAAGTTCGAGTGGTCGGAAGATTGTGAGAAATCCTTCCGAGAGTTAAAGCGGCGTCTCACTTCGGTCCCAGTGCTCACGATTCTGGCTAGTGGCAAGGGCTATATTGTCTTCACCGACGCCTCTCTGATGGGGCTTGGAGTAGTTCTGATGCAGGATGGTAGAGTGGTTGCATACGCCTCAAGATAGCTGAAGACTCACGAGAAGAATTATCCCACCCATGATCTGGAGTTGGCAGCGGTGGTCTTCGCCTTGAAGATCTGGAGGCATTACCTGTACGGTGAGGAGTTTAAGATGTATTGCGATCACAAGAGCCTGCGGTACATCGCGAGTCAGAAAGATCTGAACATGCGGCAGAGGAGGTGGATCGAAGTCCTGAAGGACTTCAACTATTCGCTCTTTTACCATCATGGTAAAGCGAATGTTGTTGCTGATGCCCTAAGCCGGAAGTCCCGTAGCCAGCTTGCCAGATTGTTGACAGATCGACATGACTTTTTAGCTACGATAGAAGACTTTGATTTGTGGGTTCAGTGAGCGCCTTCTCGTACCGTGTTGCACACTATACGAGTACTGCTCAGCCTACTTCAGAAGGTGATTGCAGTACAGAGGTTGGATTTAGAGCTGGAGGAGATGAGGGCACAATGTGATAGTGGAGAGTCTGTTCCAGACTGGTCAGTTGATGCTGATGGAGGTCTGAGGTTCCAAAGGAGGTTATGCCTTTCCACTGATGAGGAGGTTCGAGAGGAGGTGCTATCAGAGACGCATCTATCTAGATTCTCGGTGCACCCCGGCAGCACCAAGATGAACCATGACTTGCGGAGGCAGTTCTTGTGGAAGGGTATGAAACGGGATGTGGCCGCCTTCGTGTCCAGATGTTTGACTTGTCAGCAAGTCAAGGCTGAGCACCAGAGACCAGCTGGATTGCTGCAGCCACTCCCAGTAGCTGAGTGGAAATGAGAGCATATTACGATGGACTTTGTTTTGGGATTGCCTTTGACCCGGAACATGCATGACTCAGTTTGGGTGATCGTGGACAGACTGACGAAGTCGGCGCACTTTCTTCCTGTGCAGACGATGATGACGTTCATTGACCGGGCAAGGCTGTACGTGAGGGAGATTGTTAGACTGCACGGAGTTCCAGTTTCCATCGTCTCAGATCGGGATCCTCAGTTTATTTCTCACTTTTGGGAGAGCCTGCAGACAGCCTTGGGGACTGAGCTCAGTTTTAGCACAACCTTCCACCCTCAGACAGATGGACAGTCAGAAAGGATGATTCAGATTATGGAGGATATATTGCGGGCATGTTCTGTGGATTTTGGAGGCAGTTAGGAGGAGCATCTACCTCTTGTGGAGTTCGCCTACAATAATAGCCACCAAGCCAGCATCGGCATGGCCCTCTACGAGGCCTTGTACAGGAAGCTGTGTCGGTTACCTCTTTATTGGGCGAAGGTAGGAGAGCGAAGCCTTTTGGGACCGAAGCTCGTTCAGGAGACGACGGAGAAGATCCAGCTGATTAGGGAGCGACTTCGAGCGGCACAGAGCCGACAGAAGAGCTATGCTGATGTGCGTCGATGCCCGCTCGAGTTCACCATTAGAGACCATGTCTTCTTGAAGGTTCCTCTCGTCGAGGCATCACGAGGTTCGGGAAGAAATGGAAGTTGGCTCCGAGATTCATCGGCCCTTTCGAGATCTTTGAGAGAGTTGGTGAGGTAGCATATCGGCTGGCGCTGACTCCACAGCTCTCAAGTGTCCACGGTGTCTTCCACGTGTCGATGCTTCAGAGGTACGAGTCAGACCCGTCCCACGTGCTGGATTGGCAGGACCTGACACTCAGTTCAGATGCGTCCTACGAGGAGTGGTCGATCAGGATTTTGGCTAGCGAGAATCGAGTGCTTCGCATGAAAACCATCCCCATGGTGAAAGTGCAATGACAGCACTGCAGTGAGAAGGAAGCTACTTGGGAGCTTGAGTCCGCGATGCGATTCCTGTACCCATCTCTGTTTGATGATTAGTGTTATTTAATTTTCGGGACGAAAATTCTATTAAGGTGGTAGGATGTAATGACCGGCATTCCAGAGTGATCTCGCCAGAGCAACCCAGTTTTTTTTAATAGTATTATAATATATTTAATGAGATGCTATTGGTTGTGCTTGGGCGGGACTAGGCAGTGGGTCCCGGGTACGAGTTGCAGGGCTGCAACTGAGGTGTGGTTACACGAGCGCGTGAGCACATGCATCAAGGCGAGTCACGAATGATATTTTTTATTTATTTATTCTATTGTCGCGGGTCTATCGGAGCCAGCGAGGTTCGCACACTAGCGTGTCTCGACGTGAGTCGAGGTCGAGTCAGGCTCGGCACGGGCAAAACCAGAGAAAAAAAAAGAAAGAAAGAAAGAAAGAAAACAAAAAACAAACTAACTAAACTAAAACCCACTACCCGAACCCATCCCCAACCCCCCAAACCCAGCCCAACCCGTGACCCCCCTCCCTCGCTCTCTCTCTCTCTCTCTCTCTCTCTCTTTTCTCTGATCACTCTCTCTCTCTCTCTCTCTCTCTCTCTCATCAGGCCCCTCATTCCCTCTCTCTCGGATCCTCCTCCTCTCATCGGATCTCTCTCCCCCTCTAATTCCCAACCCGATCTGACCTCCCTCTTCCCTCTATCTCTCTCTCCCTCTCACTCGATCTCACCCTCTCTTCGAATCTCCCTCCTAGCCGATCCAATCCGACCCGGCCCCCCCATCCAATGCTCCCCTGTTCTCTCGAGCCGCCTCCCCCCTCTACTCTGACAGCCGCCCCGAACCCCGTCGGCCGCCGCCACCCTGGATTCTCGCCGAGCAGTCGGCCGTCGCCCCTCACCTTAAAAAAAAAAAAAACCGATCCCCCAGCCACCTTTTCCCCTTTTAAAACCAGACCCAATCGATCCTTCTCATCCCCCTCCAGATCTGCCCCTCTCTCCCCCTCTTTGTGGTGTACTGCGCACGTGGCCGGAGGAGAGCCACGCCGACACCGGAGAAGAGGAGTAGCTGGCCGGAGCTTTGAGGGAGGAGCCGTAGCCGACCTCCCCCCTTCTGATCGGGTCAGCTCCCTTTTTCTTTTCCTTGTGTTTCAGACCAAACCAGCCCCCCCTTACCCTATGGTGACCTACGCAGCCATGGCCACCGGTCTTGTGCGTAGTGGCTGTGTAACCCGCAAAACCGACCCAACGCTGACTGCCCCTCCTTTCCTACCTTGCTACGATGGCTGTCGGCCGTTCGACTGCCGGTAGTCAGGCACCTGGTAGCACCCGACCACCCCCGGTAAGGCACCACCCGACCACCCCAATCACCAGGGCAATGGCCCTTCGCGTAACATTTGTCGTTGGCTAGGGCCGACGACATCAAATGTCAGCCAAGTGCCGCACAACTGACCCCTCCGTTTGACTTTGATCGTACTATCCCCCTCCCTTCGTCTTGATCAAGGCTGCAGTCTGCTTAGAGCCGACACTAAGTCGCGTAGCCTAGCGCATGCTGTCGAACCGTACTCGAGCCGGGCAGAAATCCGGCAATTGGATAGCATGCAACGCCAAGTTGTGGCTTGGCACACGAACCCCGACCTCCCCACAATATAGATCAAGCCCTTTGGGCCTACACTCGTGGTTAGCGGGCCCGATCTCTTCGGGTCACGCTCACTCAAAGTTGATGATACAAATGCGGGCCAAACCACCTCGCATAGCCTTTTGCGCACGAGATCGACCTTCAACAACTAAGCCCGATCATGATCGGCTTTTGCCGATTTTTGCCACCGACTGACGCGGTTATGACCGTTTGGCCAGATTAGTGCATTTGGACCCTAATGTGGCTTTTGGCATCGGCAACGCCGACTAACCATGATGCTACCTTTGGCACATCGGTTTGCGTAGACCGGCGTCCGATGACGCTACCCTTGGTACATCGGTTTGCGTGCCAGTAGACCGGTATCTAATAATGCTACCTTTGGTGCATCAGTTTGCGTGCCAGTAGATCGGCGTCCGAAGATACTACCTTTGGTGCATCGATTTGGGTGCCAGTAGACCAGCATCCGATGACGCATAAATTCTCGGCTCGACCAATCAGACCTAAGCCGGTAATATTTCAAGTAGCACTTAATGACCATAGGCCGCTGGTATGTTTGGCAGTTAGTGGGCACGTGGACCGAGTTGGAGACGGAGCGGAGGGTGCCTAGCAGCATCAGCCCGAGCACACTTTCCAGGTGACACTGCATGCTGTTTAGATAATTAACTATGCTGTTATAAAAATTAAGGGTAGGTGTTCATAACGCTGCATGTGGGTCCCACCGGACATCATCGCATGTGGTCGAGTGGATCCCGCCTTGCATGCGGAGTCGCGAGTCCGGCGATGCATGCTTAATAATATAATTTAATAATAATTTTTTTGATTTTTTGGACACCGTAAGTAGGAATTCCCTTAAGATTAGAAATTAATAATTAAATAATAATTATCGGGCTCACTCTCCTGGATGGAGTGTGAAGACCCGGGCACACGGGAATACGTGCAAGAGTAAATTCTTTATAGTTATTATGATGCATGGGTTGTGAGCGCGGTGCAAATCCCGGGATAAAACATCGAAATTACTTTATTATCATGTTTGTGTGGTATTCTATCATGTGGAAGGATTTAGACCACGTGCGCGCAAGGGCCGTGAACCACCCTACGCGCACAGCCGAAGATCAGTAGGCTAGGGGGTCATGGGCAGGTGTTGTGGTAAAGCCAATAGGTGGTGCCCTCGAAGAGGGATTAGCATAGCAATCCTGTCCTGGGGTAGTTGAAGCCCCCAAGGAAAGCAAGTTGGGCAGTAGAGCTCCACCATGAAAGACGAAAAACCCCTTATGATTATATGGGTGACTTTGCGTATGGTATCGAAGTATGCGCAATGAGAGAGTTGGCTCTCTACATCCAAATAAAAGGCCCTGTAGTAATGCCCGATCGGGGGCAGGATGAACAAAATATCCGGGGTTCACATTGTGTGTGTTTAATTTTATTAATTATAAAATAATACTCTCGATAACCTAGTGACAGTAGGAATCGTATGCGAATGTAGATAAATGCATGGACACTTAGGGCGTGATTGAGAACTTAGTGGACAACTAGGCTAATCAGTAAACAGTGTATAAAATACGGGCGTCATTAATTACCTAGGCAGTTAGCTTGTCACTAGCCATTTATTTGACTAATCTCCCAATTCATTTTGGGGGCTACTCATTCCCACGAGTAGGCTCTTCTGCAGGTTCGGAGACTCAGGGGTAGCCGCAGCACGAGACCAGCGACGGAGTTAGGACGGTGGTTGAGTCTTAGATTACCATATGTCATGTAGTAGTCATTTTCCTTCTGACAGTGTAATCATACTTTATTTTACTTAGCGTATGCTATTAGTGGCAATGATACAACTGTGTTCTCTTTGGGTAGGCCTTTCCTCAAGGTTCTAAGCCTAGGATAGCTCATAATAAAATATAAATCTTAAAGTGGCCTAATTGACTAGCCCATTAGATAGGATATACGAATCAGTGCCCGAGTGCTAGAAAGCGGGCGAGGCTACTCGGCTCGCCGTCAGAGGCTTGAGCCTCGTGCTCCCTTAAGAGGGAATTCTGTCAACATGTGGGACACCAGCAGGCCGCACATGCTGAGAGGATTACCCGGTTAAGGGTCGAGTGTGATCATCTCCCTGTCGATGAAACTGTATCTCTATATTTTCTTTCAAAATAAAAATCTTTTCGTAAAAAATAAGTTTTACAATATTCCTTGAGAAAGTAGAAGCCCTGTGAGAAACCCTAATTGGAGTAGACAATTGACCAAACCCTAAAACCCTTGGTTTTTCTCAATTCACACCCCAGGAGTAGGTTTCAGATTTCTGGGGCGTGATAGCATATCTTTATTGGGATATGAATTTATTATTATTTTTAACTAAATGTGTAGCGTGATCAAGTATAGTACTAGATGGCTTAATATTTGAGAAATTAAATATAATGAGTAGTTGTTCAAAATAATAAGATTGTGTTAATATAAAGCCCGAAGATGTTCTAATTGCTTTTATACCAAAGATAATATTTGCCTCATCAAGATTCTTCATTTCAAAGTTATTAGATAGAAAAGCTTTAATTTAATAAATAATATTTAAGTTATTGTCAAAGATTAAAATATCATAATCATATATGAACAATATAACAACATTATCATAATCTACTTTGTGATAAATGTATTTTTTAAATGGATTTACAGAATATCCAGAAGATAATATAACTTTCTCAAATTCTTCGTGCCACTCTTTAGGAGCTTACTTTAGCTCATATTGTGACTTTAGTAATTTACATACCTTGTTTTTATGTGCAGGGTTGTACAAGATGGATGTACAAGGATACGACATCGTCCGTTTGATCGACACAACAACCAAGCGAGATGAACCACAAGTCAACTAAGCCCCAAAAGTAGAACTCAAAGTTGAAAAAGTGAAAGCCAAAAAGAGATGAGTTATCTTTTTTTGTGAAAAAGAGAGTGTATAGTTTTTTCTCATGTATATAATTTGTTTTCAACACTCATGGGGAATAAATAGGCCATTAGAATGATATGATTTTAGCTGCACATTAGAGTTCATTAAAGTTATAATTTGTAACATATATAAAGCTATAAGACCTCTATTCAAAGCTCCAACGAGTATCAAGAAAAGATACCCATACAAAAGCTATAAGATCCCATTCAAGACTCTAACGGGCAACACATTAAAGAGAATGAAACTCATGCCAAAAACAAGATCATTCATTGTTATAACGTGCAGCAAAAAAATAAAAATTATAAAGATTTAAGGGGTACAAATATAGGCTTTTAATTTGCTGCTCATTAGTGTTTTCAAAGCTCAAGAATAAGACCATCAAATATGGAGAAAAATAAAAAATAATTTATTTTAAATTTACTGATTTTATCCAATAGTTGTTACTTGCTAGCCTGAGCTTAGTGGGATTAAGGTTTCCTATTATAGTTGTTGTTATTTCAAAAATGTGATGCTTTATACTTACGATATATTACTAGTTTTTTCTAAGTTTTTTTGTTTTGTTATTGATATGAAATCTTTTGAAATTAAGGGTAGTAATCATATCTGGTATATGTAAGTCTGTGACAATGAGGAAGTATTTTTTTAGCTTCTTTGTCTTGATTTATGGATTGTTGGATCGGTTGGAGCCTTCGTCAACTTAGTTAAACCTATATGTTTCTCTAATTTAACTTTACTGAATATAATAGTAAACTCATCACTTGATCTAACACATATTAAACCGCCCAACTCGATCAACCCACCTATTTTTTTGTAAATTGTGCAACCCAACATGGGCAAGCACGGGTTGGGCTTCCACAGGTTCCATGGAAAAAATAGGTTGAGGTGTGTGTAGAACGGGTTGGGCATGGGCAGACCCTTTAATCCGTGCAAGTTCCAACCTTAATTTTGTTTTTGTACCATGTCCCTCTCGAAATGATACATTTAGAGCAAGTACCTTTGTTGACTTTTTTCCCCCTTTAAATAACAAAATTGATCCCATAGTAAACTCACAAATGTTGCTCTTCACTATAGCAAAAGAGAAACAATATGCAATTGTTACTCTTTATTTCCAAATTGCTACTCTTTGCTATAGTGAAATCACTATAGTATTTTTTTAAAGAAAATAAAACACGAATTTTTTTTTACTATGGTGAAATCATTATAGCAATTGTTACTCAATTCGATAATAAAGAGTAACAATTATTAAAATGGTAACAATAATAACAATTCGGTGATAAAAGAGTAACAATTGCTACAATGGTTTCAACGTAGCTCATTTTTTTTAAAAAAATAATTTTTTAAATAAAAATTTGCTATTGTGAAATCATTATAGCAAATTGTTACTCTTTTTAACCGAATTGTTACTCTTCAAGTGATTCCTTGTACATCTGTACATATGGGTAAAATAGATATTTTTCAAACAGAGGGATCTATAGCTAATACTTCTTTTTGACCGTCCTTGTCATTAAATTGATCTCTTGTCAGGACCTTAGGCACATCACCCCTGTCTGAACCAACGAACTTAGGGTGTGTTTGGTTACTCAAAATAGTGGGGAACTGGGAGAACTGACGGAATTAGTACTTTCCATAAACTGAGACTTATATGAACTAGTAGTACTTCTAATTTAGCTATTTAGTTTTCAGGAAGTGGGAATTTTGGCTTCTAGAACTTCCATTATTTTTGTTATTTGATTGCCAGAAAGTAAACATATTTTGATCATTGGGAAAGTATATATACTGATGTGATGTTTTTAGCACTTCCCCAGCCACTCGGAAGTGTGGCCTCGGAGCTTTTTGGGCATAAGTCACACTTAGATATTTGGAGGAAGTGGAGTGGCATCAAAAGTCCCAGTTTCGACTTCGGATTGGACTTTTGTGCAACCAAAAGCCGAAACTCACCCACTTCATTGACTCCCACCACTTTTAGATTATACCATTGGGCAACCAAACATGCCCTAGCTTGGCACCCCTAGAGCCTAGAAGAACAAAAAAAATTCATATTACCCCTGTCCTTTTTCAGTTTGGCACTTGGCCCCTTCTCCTTTTTCCTCATGTGTTTTTTTTTTTGGAGAAATTTCCTCATGTGCTTGTTGAAGCTCATGCAGGCCATTGTCACCTCCTTCCATCTCCCCCATCGTCGGCGCATCACCTCCTCCTTCATCCTGTCTTCCTCGTTATTCCTCCTCCCTTCCTCTTCCATCTCTCATGTCAAAACCCTAAGCCACCTGAAAAATATTAAAATGTGGTAGTGGTGAATTGCTTGCCGATTGTGTGACAGTAGGGTAGCCTCCGACATCACCATATATTTGTCAGTGAATAGCCATTATCATCACAGTTGTCGATGATGATGTGGTGAAGTCGGTGGCTAATGTGTCGGTAGACAACCACCAATATATTTCTCTTGTCAGCTTAAGGTTTTTAGATGGGGGGAGAAGGAAGGATGGAAGGAGGAAGATAGAAGGAGGAAGGAAGGAGATGGTGAAAAATTCTATATGGATTTGTTGTATTTTAAAGTAGAATTGTAATCAATCCAGCCAATAAACTCAAAATTTTCTTTGGTAGTCAAGTTACAGCCCACCGGTGCAAACTGCACAGGTACCCCCCTCCAAGCCAGGGTTCGAAACATACCTTTGCAACTACGTTTGTTCTTTTCGACATGTCGCACCGGTGATAGCAATTGGGTACCAAACTCAATTTGAGTGAGCAAATCATATATTTTTTTTAAAAGGAGGGTAATGTGCCTAAGGTCCCTACCAACAGATCAATGGGGAAGAAAGGACAAGCAATAGATCGGTTTAGACTAAGGTCCTTGAGAACAAATCGATTTTGGTGAAATGGGCTGCCAAATGTTTAAAATGCCCTCATTGTTGTCCTCCCCTTTCTCTATGTTTTTTCCCGAGCAACTGTGGCGTGGCGAGCACGAATAGGGGTGACGGGCACGAGGAACATATGTAGCGGCGGCAGCGGGGACAAGCAGCGGTTTGGTCTGTCTAGGGTTCATCCCATGGCCTATAGATGTTACTGGTTCGGTTTAGATTTAGTTTTAGAATGGAGTAACATATAACCTAAATTTGAAATACAGTAAGGGCTATTTTTGTTCATTTTTCGTCCTAACAATTTGGTTATCCTTCAGCCAAAATTGATAGTATGAAGAACTATTTTTTCCTGTAGTTAAATAATTTGAGAATATTATTTTTATCATGGTTGAATATTGAATAAGAGATCCTATGTCACTTATGAGGACGTAAGTATGCATGGATTGAATCAGGAAAACGATATGCAGAGACTATGCACGAAAAAATATGAACTTTTTGCCCGATTGAGGATGTAAAGCTCTAACCTTGAAATTCATGTGAGTCTTCCGAGAATGCTTTTGCATCGAGTAGGGGATAGGAAAACATCTCCTCCATGTGTGGTTTCACTTTTTCAAGATTTCAGGCTCACGTAAAGAGAGATAGGGCACCCTTTCGTACATAAAGGGCAAAATGGTTATTTCCAAAATTAAACTTTTTCATAAAATTATCAAAATATAATTTGGATCTAAAAGTAATGAAAAATATATGTTTTGGGGATTACAAATAATTTTTGGATTTTTAATACTAAACCCTAATCCTGGGTTAATAAGCCATAATCTAGGTACTAAACTAGGTTAATTAGATCTTAAATTTAATTAGCAACTAACCTAATCCTAGGTGGACAAAAATTCAACTAGGTGGGGCCATCCCCCACTCTATTGCCTGCCCCCATGTGAAAGCACATGGAGTGACCTTAGGCAACAACCAATAATTGATTAGAGAATACAAAAGGCATTTGACTTCTCCTCCCCTTTTCCCTATATAAGTCATCCCTATCCCTTTCCTTTGTAGCCAATCTCAGTCTATGGCAGCCCCTTAGAACCCCTTAGATTATCTTCTAGTGAAACTTGCTAGTTTTATTAGCAAGAAAAGAGGAGAAAGAGATGAAGAAGTAAAAGAAGAAGAAGAAAAAGAGAAGGGCCAAAGCTTTTATGTAACTTCATCCAATCAACTCAAGATAAGATATACATATAGAGTCCTAGGTTTGCTAGATCTACGGTTTTTTGTTAGTTTGGAGGGAGCAAAGTTTGATCTTGGGGTTTAAAATCCAAGATCTAGCTTGCTGCCACCACTAAAGATGTTGTTATTAAGTCCGAGATTAAAGTATCAAGATATAATCAAAATTAACTTTGGGTAAAATGAAGGTTATAGAGGATCTAATTTTGAGAAACTTTGTTTTAAGGATCATGACCTCTTGAGAGCATATAGATACCAAAATAAATAATTTTATATCAAAGTTTATATTTGCTACCAGTAATTTTACATATCAGATTTAGTTTTGTAATCAATTTAAGTTAAATCACTTATTAGCTAAATAGATTTTTAGTTAATATGAAAGTTGTTAAAGACTTATATATCTATCATTTTTATTTAGGGCAAAATTGATTTAGAGTTCTAGATCATACTCGAAGTAGGGAATCATCTTATTTTTAGGGCTTACTAACAACAGTCCATGATTTTAAAATATTTATACTACCAACTTGTTTGTATGGATTTTAGTATTAAATGAAAGTTGTGTCAAATGTGTAAATATAAGATGTTCATATAAATCAAAAATTTATTTAAGCATTAAATCTTATCTAAAATACATGAATATCTCAGTCTTTGATGTTCTTTAAGTTCTTGAGAATTAGAGATGAAAACCTTAAAACTTTTGGATTTTGATCCCAAATAATATATATATATATATAGGCATGCTTTGTTGCGATCTGCGGTCCGCATCCGTAGCCGTCCGATGCCGTGCGTGCGGTGCAGTGCACCGCATCGGACGACTGCGGGTGCAGACCGCACGGACCGCAGGACCGCATTTAAGCATTTTTCTCTCTCTATATATATATATTATACAAATAGGTTAGGCTTTATATCAGGGATATTATAAATATTATTTGTTTAGTGTGGGCTTCGATTCGGAGCGAATCGAACCCTTGATTTTTTAAAATTTTAAGAAATGAATCTTTTTATTCGTGTTCTTAAGTTTGGAGATCAAAACCTTGAAATAGTTGAATTTTGATCCAAAATTTTATAAATATTTTATTTTTACTTATTTATAAATATCTAAATAACTTATTAATGATATCATAATGATATTATTTAATACATAATTAAATAATAATTAATAACATCATTTAAATAATAAAAAATAAAATAAAGTATTTAATAAATAAATAAATATTTTAATTTAATAATTATTTATTTATTTAATTTAAAAAACTAAACATAAATTAAAAAAATATTTTTTTGAGACGTGCGCAGTAGGTGTAACATAATTGTAGATCAGTTAGAACGGTTATTTAGGTTGGTTAGATCATCTGTTCGAGTATGAAAGAGGAGTGCTTGTACCGTTAGACGTTAGAGTAGGTGGTCTTACCATCGCTTGCGATGGTTGAACTCACCACGTAGCCATGACATAACGCTAACCTTGTAGATTCTAAGGACATGTGTGGCCGGGGATCGTTTCAATATCCCAAAAAAGTGGCAGAATCTTTGCCCATTTTTCCATTTTGTATTGACTCAAGTCCTTAGCCCATCTAAATTTGATATCCTCCACTCCTTGGAGTGTACGATACCTTGTAGTTTCTAAGAATAGGTGTGGCTTGACCATAGCCGAGGAACGACCTTCGGGCCGAGGAACGTTTCAATATGCTGAAAAGACGGCAGAGGCTATATCCATTTTTTCAATTTATATTGAGCAATCCCCTGAGCCCTTCTAAGTTCATTAAAGTTAAAATTAGTTCATATTGTCGTTTAGACCTCCTAGGATACCTATATAGGTGATCCGATTGTTAGTCTTAGATTAGGAGAAGTATTGACCCCATATTAGTCTAGTTTAGTCTAACTCACGATATCACTTATCGCATGGAGTGAGAGTGGACTTGGTTAAATTGGACTTGCACGATTAGTATATTTAACTCAGAAAGTCCTCGTGGTCCTTTGGGTAGGGACGAGTCTTTTGAATGGTGGTGATCTCTTGTAGGTACTCTAAATTAGTAATGCATATTATCTTAAGGACTTTTCGTATAGAATAAATAATTAGAATTAAGGCACATTTACAGTGTGTAGAGCATGCATTCTCAAACATGGTTTGGTTAAAGGATATCATATCGCCTATTCATTGTTAGTAATGTACTATGTTATTGTTAAGTTAGGATAGATATAATTTCAAGTAGCATAACAAAACTTTTGCATGATTATTGTATCATTATCGTGTTGTAGGAGTCATATTTTCTATCATTGTTTGGTTGGGGGGATGCTTTTCCTACTCACTGACGATGATGCACGAATATGCAGAAAACTTAGGATAATTGGATAGTACAAGAGGAATAGAAAACTCATGGTGTGACGATTGTACTACTATCGTGCTATAGGAGTCGCATCCTCTGTCTTTGTTTGGTTGGGAGGATGTTTTCCCTGCTAACTGACGGTGATGCATAGTCACACAGGTAATGTAGGAGAGTGATAAGAGTTGTATTGCATGATCATATGAGTATATTATGAGTAGAATAAATATTTACTAGGAGATAAATTACTTAGCGTAGTAAGTGTGTACCTAACGTAGTTAAATGGTATGTTTTTTGTCTGGTTTTGGTAAGGAGGACACACTATTTATCTACCGAAGCTAATGTGGTGTTATATGACCAATATTTATGATATTATATTGTATATATGATTGAATTCGTCTTGAGTGGCTATGCCACGACAAATGACCAGACCCTTGGGGCTGGTATTGGTCTTGAGTCTATGATGTGCTAGTAAGATAAGAGTTGCTTTGTAACGTAGTAAGTCCTAACTAAACATGCGGAAAGCAAGGTGATGGCCACGTGTAAACACATATCGCATGTAGTTGGTAATCCCGTCGCTGCATATGAGGACAGAACTTATCACATAAAATTAGGAATGCATTGAGCTTAGACTCACATAATGGTTTGAAGGTAGGGTCATTCCCTAGTCTCCATATTGGCCACTTCGGACACTTAGATGCGTGTTAAAAAACTGGGCTCTGGTTTAGGGGAAATAGAGAAAACATGGATGTCATCTAACTCGTAAGGTCACTTATGGCGCAGAGTTTAGATTGGACATTAAGACACCATACCAGTTTGGTTGATATAGTGACATGTATAGCCTCTGGTTGGGTGGCCTTTGAGTACTCTAAATTGGATTGAGCTTATGCTCATACAATAATTTAGAGGTAGGGTCATTCCTTAATCTCCATATTGGCCACCTCAGACACTTAGATATATGTTCGAGGAACGGGCCCTAGTTTATGGAAAATAGAGATACCTGGATGTCGTCTAACTCATAAGGTCGTCTGTGGCGTAGAGTTAAGATTGGACATTAAAACATCAGACTGGTTTGGTTGGTATAGTAGCGCATATAACCTCTAGTTGGGGTAGCCTCTGAGTACTATAAACTAGTTGTTTGAGTTATGGTATTAGCACCATGGAATAGCTATTGGAGTTATTATTTTAGCCCTAGATTAAGAAAAATAGAGACAACATGATATCTTCTAACTCGTAAGGTCGTCCGTGACTTATAATTGAGATTGGACATGAAGTCACCGGACCGATTTGACTGGTGTATAGACTCATACAATAACCTAGTTTATCATCAGGAGTCTTTAGTTTTGGTAGTTTCTTTAAAGTACCCTAAGTATAGTGGTTAATGTTATGATAATGATTCTTTGATAGGCTTCGGTTGTAGAAACCTATACTAGATCATGATGAATATGATAGTGTTAGCATCACTGATAAAGGTTTTATGACATGCCAAGACTCGATATTTTTCGAGATATGATATTTCATGAGATTCAATATATATTATTCGAATGAAAAATATTCCTATAACATTTAAAGTAATAGAGGTATGATATTAATTGAAATATGATTGATAATTGATATTAGTAAAAAAAGATCATGTCAATAAATTACTAGAGGTATAATACAATTCAAGATTTGGTGCTAAAGAGGAATGATTTGATTTAGGTTGAAGATTAGCGGATGCGATTAAAGCACCATAAATATTTTTTTATCAATTTTTTGATACTGTGATGTTTTTTTTAAATAATATTTTTTTAAAAAAAACAAATTTAAATTTTTTAAACAATAATTTTTTTTAAAAAATATTTTAATTGTCACATAAAACAATATTTTTTTTTAAAAATATTATTTTAGTAGTCATATGTCAAAAATAATTTCAAAAGTAGCCATTTATCCGCTACGTGGCTGCCACATTAGTTATTCGCAGAACTTTTTGTAGAGTAAAATCAATAAATGGGTTACTGATTTTAAAGTCGGTATTATGTTTATCGATTTTACACTACATCCCACCTTTATATAATGTGAGTGTGTTGGTCCCCACGTTTTAAAAGTATTTTAACGACTAAAACTGATGGTGGAAACTGGTATTCCACATATCGATTTTAATGGATATAGAAAGTTATGAAGCGATAGCCATATGGCGGGCTACTTTTAAAATTATTTTGACAGATAGTTAATGAAATTATTTTTTATATATAGCCAGTAAAAAAATAAATTTTTTTTATAAAAATACTGTTTTGAAAAAAACCCAAAATTATAAAGTATATCCAAGGATCCACCCATATCCACACCTATGAATTTTGACATCATCACCCTATATAAAATGGCAATGTGGAGAAATACCAGTACCCACCCTGTATAAATCTCCCCAAACCCGAAACCTTTCGAGTGCAAAAGGCTGTCGAAAAGTACAAAACCTTTTGCATTCCCTTTAAAAAAAAAAAAAAACACCATAGCTAGCAAACGAAACAAGGTAGAGAGAGAGCATATGAAACAAGGTAGAGAGAGAGAGAGAGAGACAGTTTGTGAGAGCAGGAAATCCCAGAAGGAAATAACCAGGCACGTCCTCTCTCTCTCTCTCTCTCTCTCTCTCTCTGAAAGAGGAGAATAAATTGGAAGTCAGGTGGTATTGGGGAGGGATGGGTTCTCCTCCCTTGGGGCTGCTTCTGTTGCCTCCCAGGCCGGCTCTCCACTCCCTCATTCTGGTCACCCCTCAAAACCCTAGCCCCATCAATTCCATTGCTAAGCCCTCTGGGAGATGGGTAGGGGGCAAGAAACCGCATCAACCCGGGAATACTCTCTCTTCAACACCGATGGTAAACCCACCCCTCTCTCTCTCTCTCTCTCTCTCTCTCTCTCTCTCTCTCTCTCTAGTAGCTATGTTTAGTTCTGGGTTTCGCCGCTCTGATTGATTTTCACTGTTCCACTCTTTATTCTATTCCTACGAAGTGATGATAGAAGTTTAAGGACGGAATATCGGGGATATATATTGCTGCATTTATTGGGTTTTTTTTTTATGACCTGGGTTCTTGTGTTTATCTCACGTTTTTTGTTTTGTGCAAGGTTTTGAGGTTTTGTTTTTCGATTCCTAACCGTCGATTGCAGTATACAGTGACTTAAAGAATTGAATGTTGATATCCATAAACCCAATTTGATGAATCAATTGGAGTATAGAATCGATTCACGTTCAATTTGAAATTGAAGCTTTGGTAGCGACCCGACATGCGTGATAAAAATCTTTATTCGAAAGTTTATCTCTGTGATATTTTCAAAATAAAAAGGAACCTTAATACTTCCGTACATCATCATGGATTCTACATGTATCTCGGATTGTTTTTCCTAGACTTCGCAATAAATGTGTTAAAATCTCAGTGTTTTAGTTGAGCGCATAAAATTGAGTGAGGAGCGGATATAATTTATATATTTTGTTTTTCGTATGTTAGGTTTTATATACCCATTGTCATATCCATCCTCTAGGATGAGGCTTACATATTCCTTATGTCCTTATTTCAGTTTTATGACGGGCAAGTATCATGCGGAAACTAAAGCCCATTTACTTGCAAAAAATTGGACGTGCCAAGATTTGAGAATTCATGTTCGGGTAGACGAAAAATGACTTGGTTTGTCCGGTTCGACCTTCTGGCCAAAAATATATAAAAAAACAGAAATTTGACTCTAATTCAACATTTCTGGTTTGATTTGTGTAATTTAGTTTTGTTTGAATGCGCTTTGATCAAAATCGATCCAAACCAGGATGAACCGACAAACCGAATTCTAATCAGTCTATCTTGGGTTTGGGGATGGTTTGGTTCGGATCGGCCAAAATCTGAACAGGTTCGACAGTTCAGTTCAGGTTCACATGAACCCTCGAACATGCTTCCCTCACTCAGATGATTTTGTAACATCACTGACATGTCCCCTCAATTTTTGTGATTTGGCTTGGACAGTCACTAATATGACATTTGAGAATTCTCGATATTAATTTTTTTTTTGGGAAATATTTCATGCAGTCCTTGGATTGAACTTGGTTTTATTGGCTTTATTGAAGCTTTTAGCATCGAGGTTATAAGCATCAATGTATAGGGTGCATATAGAGTTGTGCTTACCAAAGAATGACTTTACCCAACCTGGCTTAAACTAGTCAAGTATTGCCTACTTGATGAGCTCTTAACTAGGGCTGCAACTTGGGCAGGCCAACCTGATCTCGACCCAAACCAACCCAACCTGTAGGCTTGGGTTGAAAAATCCTAACCCGACCCCAACTCGGGTTGTGATCCAAGTCAAGTTATGGGGTCCCGGAAAAATAAAAGAAATCTCGCTCTAGGTGAATGATGGAGGTTTTGGAATGTGCATATTTTGCTCGCAACATGGTATTTTTTGATTGTTTGACAAAGATCTAGAGGTTGGACGTGGAAGAAATTGGTGACGAGGTAGGTTTATGGGTCAGCTGGATAAGGTTAAAATTTTAAGACGATCGTGTAAGTGGATGATGAGATATCTATGGTTTTCTAGATCTGGATTTGGATTGTACAATATAGATTGAATTTTGGGGGATTTTTGTGATCGAAAGTGGTGGTTTTTTTTTTTGGGTGTGTGTGTGTGTGTGGAGATGGGGAAGGTATAGGATTGCTATGATTAGGTTTTGATGAGATTAGGTGGGATTTGGAGAGTTTTAAGGGCTGTTTATGATCAGATTTTATGAGATCTGAAAATAAGTGATGGGGTAAAGCTTTTAATGTGTTGCAAAGAGAAGGTGGTAAGGAAGCCTAGGGCCTTTATATAGACTTGTTGAAGTAAAAGATTACTACTTGTAATATGTTTAGGACTTGGGCTCCTAATTAACTTTGGACTCCTAATATGTATAGGATTTCTGTAACTCAATCAGCTGGAAAAAAGGTTGCCATGATAGAAAATAAGTTCTTTTAACTCTTTATACATTTTAGAGGCTAATTTGGCATAGCGATTCATATCCCCTTTTTGCTCTTTGGTGAATTGGTTCTACCATTTCCTTAAAAAGAAAAAAAATCCCTTCAGTGTTCATAAATTTAAGCTTTCTCATCAGAGCTCGGGTTTAAGCGATGTTGGAAAACTGTTTCAAGGCTTTTCAAGTAAAAGCAGCAAACTTTTGATTCTCACTTGATTCTGGATTTATGTTAATTTTGCTCTTTCATCACTTCTTTCAGTACCCAGTACATGCTGATGTGAGTCACCTACACCTTAACATCTTCATCTTGGATGTGCTCGTGTACATATACTTTGGTTGCCCATTGTCCAAAATTTTAATGTTGCTTAGCTGGTTTAATTATTACCGTACCAAGTTCTACTTTGTCTACTCTGTATATTTGGCGTCACAATATGTAATAAAGACTGTTAGAAACATCTCATTGATCTCATTTCTTTTTTCTTTCTGCATCATAAAGCTAACGTGCTGAACACAATCAGTTAGAACCCGTAGGGGTGTGTTTTGAGCAGTATATTACGTGAACAGTAAACTGTTCCAAACTAAAATTACATTGATTGAAGCAAGTTTATAATTGGGCATTAGGTAATATGATGGATGAGTGCATAGCTGTTAGCCTGTTGTGGGTCTCATCATTTTGATCGAGGTCTACAATTGTTTAGATGATGGCAAATAGAATCTGAAGATTCTGAACTAGAAGTCATTAACACTGAAAGTTTACTGGTGACAATAAGCTAGTATAAATGTATAGTATGTAATATTAATTGCCTTTTTTTTTCTCTATCTTATGTAAAAACTGCTATTATTTTGCCTTGCCAATGTCAAACATTTATTGACATTTGGATTGCTTCCAATGCTTTATAGTTTTCTATGAATGAATATTATATTATAGAAAATATAATTTCAAATGTAACACATTTTCATGTTTCTATACAATTTTATGTTTTGCTTCATGCTTAATTATACACTAGATAGAAATATTGGTAATATTTGTCATGAACAACACCTATAATTATTTACAGATATGTAATATAATTTGCAACCAAGTCCTACTTGTTAGGACCTGTGACCCAAGCCCTCATACTGGTGCTGATGACCAATGCTTGTCTGGCTCAGTCGCTCAGTTGACATCCCGGATCATATATTTTATTTACTTTTATTTTTAGAGTTTAAGGTTAGTGTCTACAGAAACAGAAATTGGAAGCACTTGGACGCATGAGCAAATAGGTGTCAATGCAAATTTAATCATGATATCTATTTTTTTCTTTAATTTAGGCCATCTGGTTTATTTTATTTTTAGTGTTTTTTAGATTTAATTCAGTCAATAAAGGCCTTTATTTACAAGAATCAGTGTTGAGAGATTAAGAAAGACTTCTGGTTAATATTAATAGTTGCAATTTTTTTTTTGACACGTCAGGAATCCCGAGAAAGGAGAAGAGGGGCGCCGGTTTCTTAGTTTTTGCGTGAAAACTGAAAGAGGAATAGGCGTAGGACTCTTATTGAACAGGAGTAGTTATTGAGGTCCTAATTAATATGATCTCATATCCTATTTCTACGAATCTGGAATCAACATTTTCGATCTCTTCTAAATAGGGATTTCATTAGTTCAAAAGACCTAAAAAAGGGATTGCTGACCATAAAAAGATGGAAAATGTGCATAGACGGCATTTAAGGAACATGATTTGCAAATTTTTTAATTTTAGTCCTCATTGTCCTATTGGATTTCAAATTAAGTTAGTTTCTTGTTGGAAAAGATACTTATGTTGTATAAGGAGGCCAAGTGTAATAGATGTAAGTTAATTCTCCTGTTTGATATCCAAATAGTTTATTTTCAGCTTTTTGGTCAAAATTTCAGCCCCTTTGTTGATATGATGATTTTTATTTCCCCAAGATTGCAACATCATGGAATTACTATGTGATATAATGTTAGATTTACGATCTGGGCCATCAAATGGGTGTCAAGTTGTTGTTTGACTTGTTCTACCTATTCAGTCGCGTGGAGGTGGAAGCTGTTAGCATGGACGTATGTTGAGGGTTAACTGATCAACAGTTAACCAAGTCTCTCAAAAGGAGCTCACATGTACATGAGGTGACTTTCAATTGATCATCTCAAATGAGAGATTCAGAACCTGAAGCATAAACATTCAATTGAACAACTGCAATTTTAAGCTCTTAGATTTACTGAAAGCGAATTCTGAGCTATGCATAATCCTAGGTGGGAATCACCAATTGCCGGTTGGAGCTCGCGGCCACAACTCAACAAGGAGCTTGAAGTGAATCTGGGGAGAAACCTGAGTAGGAGCCCATGTTTGAAATCATGGATGTATACTCGCCATTGGATGCGCATCAAAGAATTTACTATGCTTGATCGTATAATTGTCAGAGAATCCAACATCTTTGATTGTTCAATGATGGAGAATCAAACGATCGAAAGGACAATTGTTGAATGGTACATTGTCTAACGATTTCACCTACCACGAGTCAATGATCCCAATTCTTCAATACATTGACTACGAATGAGGAGACACGACAAGCCATCTAACAACCCTTAATTGGCAATGACGTGTGCGAAAGGCCGGACCTAGTGAAGCAACATTTAAGGGAAATGATTGAGCAAATATTCCATGTCAGCCAGACTCAGTCTACATCACCAACTCTTTAAGAGTTGAGATTGCAAGATAAATGGGGGTCGACCATATAATTCTATTAAATAAAATGTGATTGTTTAGATCCCAATTATAGGATCTCATATCCTATTTTTTGGGATCTGAAAGCTATCTCAGTCCCTTCTAAATATGGATTTTCATGAACTTGAAAAACCCAAAAAAGGGGGAATGGTGACCAGATAAAGATGGAAAGCTGAGAGGAGTCTGTGGACTCTCCGTCCCCTCTATACGTCGAGGGAGTCCAAAGTTTTATTTTTAGTTATTACCTGCCATATTGAACTTCAAATGAAATTAGTTTTTTGTTGAAAAAGGATACCTATGCTTATGCTCTAGGAAGCATAGACACATACTCAAATATAGACGGATTCAACCAATAACGAAGATATTGCACTCTCGGGGCAGTAGCTTTGTGAAGGCCTTCTTTCGATTGCCTCAGCTATTGATACAAATGTTGACCACTCATAGACCTAATATCATACAAAATCTACTAGAAAGGTACTCATTAGAATTCTTATTCCTGGCAACAAAATCAATGGCTTGGGGAAAAACAAGGATTAGCCCATCAAGATTGATCCGCATACATCTTACCTGAGAAAGAGATAGAATACTATTTTATAAAAAATATTGGGAGACCATACAAGAGGATATTGTTGCCTTTGTTCAAGAAGCATTTCGATTGGGGCATTTACCTAAAGGGGAGAAGATTACCAAGCTTTAGTTGGTTGACCACTACATAAGCCGATGGCGGAGAAAGTCTTTGAGCTTTCCTTCATTCGCTGCTAAGCCAAGGTCCCAGGCTTTGTTAGTATCGTACGATACACTATACGTACCTTACGATACAATACGATACAGGAGAAAAAACGATACGTATCGTGTTTACGTATCATTTTCATCGTATCGTACGCTACACGATATGATACGATACGATACACGATATGTCCGATATGGTGAAAACAATTTTTTTTTGTTTGGTTTGTTTTAAAACTTTTAAAATGATTTTTTTTCCTCTTAATTTCCCAAAGGACTATATAGGTCTCTTAGAGTTAAAAAACTACTTATAACATTTTCTAACCTAGAGTGAAGAGGCTATTTTTTTTAGAAGTTTATAGGGGTTTTACAAATTTTTCTCTAGAGTTGTCGGAGCCCAATGCCATTTGTTTTTTAAAGTTTTTGAGAGCTTGGGGAACCAAATATCTACAACTTCTCTAACTTCAATAGTTATATGATTCTATTTCGATCACTGTTTTCGTGATCGAATGGCGAAACAGATATCTAACCACGTAACCTAATAATGCGAATAACGGTCAACAGGGACAAACACCATTAATTTGAAGATATTCGAAACTAGGGCTTCTGGATACCTTATCCATCGCACGTCGAAGTCAATCGATGGCCGATGCTGATGATAAGCCGAATGTCCTTGTACGACTGCTTTGTTTTGTGGCGACTGCTACAAAATAAAAAACCCGGATGTTTGTTCGGGGCTTGATAACATTGACATGGGATATGACTAATCGTAAAAAAGTAGGACACATATAATATGGACACGATAATATATATATATATATATATATATATAGGGGCATGCTATAATGCGGCATGCGGTACGTGCGACACTGCGTGCATCGCATGCACGCAACGATGCATCAGACGGCTGCGGTGAGGTGCCGCACTTACTGCATGCCGAATTATAGCATCTCTCTCTCTCTCTCTCTATATATATATATATATATATATATATATATATATATGTATATGGATCAAGATCCTGTGTCTTAAGTTTTTGCCTTCAAGGTTATTTGATACCAGTGTTTAGAATGTATTGATTTTTTGTGGATGTAATCATCCCACCTTAGATAGAACGTTCACAAAAATTCAATACATTCTAAACCTTCTAGGGGGATTGATATTACAAGCTTTATCCACCGTCCATTTTTATCTGTTAACTTTTATTATATATTTGTTGCCCCTAGAAGTTTTAGAATGTGTTGATTTTTTTGTGGACCTTCTATCTAAGGTAGGATGATTACATTAAAAAAAAATCAGCACATTCTAAACCCGGTAGGGCATCAAATCAAAATTGAAGGCAAAAATTTAAGGCACAGGATCCTGACTCTCTCTCTCTCTCTCTCTACACACACACACACACACACACCCCAATGGTGTTTGACCCTTATATGGGTTTTAGAATTTGTTAATTTTTGAAGGATGTACTATCTATGACAAGGTGATTATCCTCACAAAAAATTAGTAAATTCTAAAACCTCTAGGGCATCAAATATGATATTCAAATGAACGATTAAAATAGACGGTCAAAAAAGTTTGTACTTTTTGATGCCCCTAGAGGTTTTAGAGTTTGCTAATTTTTTGTGAGGATGATCCACGCTGTCGTAGATAATACATCCGTCAAAAATCAGCAATTTCTAAAACCTATAGAGGCGTCAAACACCATTGGGGTGTAGCATTCTTTGCTACACCCAAGTCCAGGCTCCGTACCCCCCCCCCCCCCCCCCCCTCTCTCTCTCTCTCTATATATATATATATATATATATATATATATATATATATATATATATATATATACACAGTACGGTTCAATTGCCCGACGTTGGGCATGCTTATCTTGACTGACCAAAAAATTTGAGGGACCTAGAGGTTTTATAATTTGCTGATTTTTGGTGAGGATGATCATCTTGCCATAGATAGGACTTCCACCAAAAATCAGCAAATTATAAAACCTCTAGATCCCTCAAATATGCTATTCAATTTAACGGTTAAAATAGACGGTTGATAATGAAGAACACCTTTGAGGGACCTAGGGATTTTGTAATTTGCTGATTTTTAGTGGAGGTCCTATCTATGGCATGATGATCATCCTCACCAAAAATCAGCAAATTATAAAACCTCTAGGTCCCTCAAAATTTTTTGTCGGGCAAGATAAGTATGCCCGACGTCAAGCAATTGAACCGTAATATATATATATATATATATATATATATATATATATATATATATATGGACATGCATAAAAAATAATAAGTCTGTGTAACTGTAAACTGTGAATTGATAACACAACATGTTTATTTCATGTTTAAGATTCGTCATGTGACTCATGTCTCATTTAAAATCAACATCCATAATAAAGAAAAGCATTTCATTTTTTTAAAAAAACTCATCTTTTCTAGTAATATAAGGAATCCAAAAGTTGCCTAATTACAAAAAAAGACTCGTGTTCTTTTAAGAAATTTTACTATCAACCACATGAGTCCCATGTGTGTCCACATTTATGATTATAAAATGGACACGTACGAGAAGTATCTTACACGTGTCTAAGGCATGTCTGACATGGACATGGCACCTCTAGGGAAGTGCCCAGTGCCCATGCTTCCTAGCTTATGCTATATAAGGAGACCTACTATAACCGATTAGTTTAATTCCTTTATTTGAAATAAAATACAATTGTTTTTAGCTTTTTGCTGGAAATTTCAACCTATGCTGAAATCATGGTCTTTCTTTGACCAATGCAGGTTCATGGAGTTACAAAAGGGACACTTATTTAATAATATTCTTGAATAATTAGCTTACCATTATAGTTTTCACTAGACCCCCCTTCCCCCCCACGCACAACATAGACACCAATTTGTTTGTTTGAGAGAGAGAGAGAGAGAGAGAGAGAGAGAGAGAGAGAGAGAGAGAGAGAGAGAGAGAGAGGGGGGGGGTTCACTGTAGCCACTGCAACGCAACAGCCGCTACAACGGAATTCCCCCTGCCTTCTATTATATATAGTTTCTTGATTTTTTTTATTGTCTATCTAAACCTTTCAACCAACCCCAAATAGATGTATAAAACTTTTTGGGGCACTCCTATATTAATCAAAGGGATGTTGCTTTTCCCTTTGATAAATAATGCTTTATCGACCAACCCCAAATAGATGAATGATTCTTTTCCGGTACTTTTATATGTAATTTTGTACACTCCATTGCATATAATAAAAGGGATTTTACAAATCAACACATAAAATCTATGCTATTCACACACACACACACACACACACACATATATATATATATATATATATATATATATATATCAATTAATTGGTTGTGCACATCCACTATTCTGTTAGCATCCATAACTGTTTGTTAACCTTGGTTTAAAGTTGACCTGAGGGGTGAATAACATTTTTGCCTTCTCTATCTATTTCCCTCTTACCCTTGTTCCCTTCCAAATCATGGAAAAGGAACATAGGTATTCCTTTAAGATGCCATGGAAATATCTCTTCTGCTCCTCTATTCTTCTTCCCTCCTTTCAATTATCTGAGTTTTTGTTCTCTAAGACATTCCCATGGAAGAGCTCAAAGATTGCAAAACGAAGTACAAACCAAAATATTAAATTTAGATACAATAAAAAAAGACCTAATTGCTAAAAACCTGACCTAATTCAAGGCATACCACGTCCACAACAAGCGGTTAAAGATGATCCCTCCTTCCCGACGCCGTCTTGAAGGAGCAACATGCTGGGGCTTCACTTGTTGATGGGGCAACGGCGGCCAATCTTGGAGTAGACGGGAAAGCCCCCACGACCTGGAGCTCAAGTAGGGCATGGTGGAATCCTGGTGGAAGTCCTCTGACTCCAACATCGCCTGCTTTAGCCTCCAGGGCCTCCTTGGGCAGCTCCCCATTGTCACTAAGAAGGGGAATGGGAAAGATGGCAGTGAGCCAGGGGTTGGAGGGGATTGGGGAGGAAGGTCGTATTGGGAATTTAATTTCTTTAAGGATAATTTTGTTAGTGAAAAGTCGATGTTTGAAACTGACATACCAACAAGAAATATTCCATGTATATTCTTTTGTTTTGACCCCAATTTAGCTTAGGGGTGGATATGCGCAAGTTAAGGAGATTAAAGGAGTCAATGTGTTGCTGGGGTTTATATGTAATTAACCTACATGTCAGCGGTCGATTTGGTTGGTAAAATCACTGAAGAAAACATAAATTGATTAGTGTCTCTCTGACAAATGTTCTCATAACACCACCTAAAAAACCACAATGTGGCCTTTTCAAAAGTTCTTATCATATATAGTTCCAGAAGTCATTTTAAGGCCCCATGGAGATCCCTTTTTTGGTCAATCCATGCATTTCTTCCTTTTGTATACCATATGTTATTAGCTTTACAGAGTTCTTAGTATAATGACTTGACATTTTTTCATGCTTTACTATTGATATACAGGGTTTTCTTTTTTATATTAAAGAATTTGACTACTGTTATGTACATTGATAACAGTAGATTTCTTGTGATATATTTGGTTTTCACTAATGATTTACTACCAGGGACTGTTTTTTTATGTACTGGTATAGTGGCTTTGTGGATTTATGAGAAGAGATGGGGACAGAAGTAGGTGGAGAAATCGGGTTGGTGATGGGGCATCTATGCTTGGGTCTGATGAGGAGATTGCTACTGGAATTCCTTCACAAGCTCAGGCTGTTGTAGAAGGCTCGAGTACAGTGCTAGTTTCAGAGTACAAGCCAGCGCCGGATCTTGATTATCTACAGGTATTCAGTTTGCATTGCTGAAGTTGCACTTTTCTGGCTCATGCTTTTCCAAAAGTAATATTGCCAACTGACTTGTCATCCAAGTTAGACTGGGCAAAATCTAAATAACTGGATAAGGCTTCTTACCTTCAATTCAGATCTAGGCCTCGATGAGTTGACTCAGCCAAGTCACAAATCACTTATTGAGCTTTGAATATCTTTAAAACCTGCTTGTTAGAATTCTAAAATGTATATGACTAGATCCTTTGCATCTTTCAGGAAATCAGTTGATCTACAATCTGTGCAACTCTTTGGGAAAAAGAAATTATCGATGAATTTCAGTACATAATTTCTTGAAACTGTTTTGTCCCTTAATGGTGGAAATTCTTATCGTTAATCTATTAAATTCTTCATATATAAGAATATTTATGTAATCTGGAGAGTCTATTACATTTTGATCATATCAAATTATTCAATTATTTTTTGTTTGTGTACAAAGACTTAGACACACAGTTTTAGGCATGCACTTATGTTGTTTTTCAGAGCTCGGCTTGGACAATTTGTAATTTTAATACTATGGTTGAGAACAATACTCTGATTGATTGTATTCATTAATTTTATTGTTTAGCCCAAAGCAGAGATAGTAATAACCTTATATGTCGTGGTTCAACTCTTAATTTTTCAGGAACTATTGGCCATTCAACAGCAAGGTCCTAGAGCAATTGGTTTCTTTGGGACTCGTAATATGGGATTCATGCATCAGCAGCTGATCGAGATTCTAAGCTATGCTATGGTGATAACGGTATATGTTATTATCTTTTGTCTCTTGATTTTTTCATTGGCTATCAGATCCCTTTTCACTTCATTGCAATAGAGCTTACAAAACTTGGTAATGCTGCAGAAAAATCATATTTTTACATCAGGAGCATCTGGGACTAATGCAGCTGTAATCAGAGGTGCTTTAAGAGCAGAGAAGCCGGAGCTGCTGACTGTAATCTTGCCCCAGAGCCTGAAAATGCAATCACCTGAGAGTCAGGAATTGTTGTCTAAAGTAAGATTTTCTTATTTTTTCTGTATATTGAAATAATGATGTATATGGTTCATTGTTAAATCCCAGACTCATGTCCATGCCTCCAACCTCTCCTCCTCCTTTCCTTGATTCTTAACATGGTTGGTTCTTCTTGTTTCAGTTTGGTTCCTTGATTTGTTTTTCATGCCTCAGACATCAATGCCGTTACCTCACCAACCCTTGCCTTGTATTTGTTACTCTGGTTTCAGTTTCCAATTGTAGGAACCTTGACGATTGCTCCCTTGTTTTTATTTCTCTTTCTTTCTTTCTGTTTCATATCTAGCTCCGTTGGAAGGGCCTCTCTCTTGCCAAAAGTTGCTTGGTCATGTATTTTTGAAACATTTCGTTGAGAGTTGAAGGGCTTCTCTCTTGCCCAATGTTGCCTTGGTCATGTTTAACATCTCTTTTCTTTGTGATCACCATCTTTACTTTGATTTCGTTCGTTGGACTTTGATCAACCCTTCATGAGTCACTCAATGAGAGATTATGTTCCCCTCGGGGAATATGAAATTCCTACGGAATGCCTGCATTCCCCAACATTCAATGCAAGCCACCTAATCTGCTCAGGTATTAGCCTACGATATACCTCACTATTTGCTAGGTTAAAGTGACAAATACTGAACCTAGAGTACACAACACATCATAGCATTTAGAATCTAGGTAACTAGTAGTAGGAGCTACATGTGGTTTTGAGTAACATTACTTAAAGACCATGTACTCTCTCTTGATTCGGTTCAGTGCATTTCAAATGCACCAACGCTACCTGACTTAGAATCAACATTCCAATGGTCGAGATAAACCACCTCTCTCTAACAAGATAGTCAGGATGTTACAGTCTTGCGTACTGAATGTCCAGTCTAGTAACCGGCTATGAACCTACATAAGTGTGTATTGTTACTCATATCTCCTACATGTGGATCTCATCCACACACCTGAGATACCTAAACCACACCAAAGTGATTTTGCGGATTTATGCATCTCATTCACTAGGGTTTGTGAGTTTTAATAATGTATGCTTAACTAGTGTCGGGCATTTTGGAATTGGCATGGAGTCATGGACATAGCAATCCCAACACCCGTGTTACTTTCTCTCCAATAAAAAACAAAAATCTTGTGTTGGCTCATGAGACAAATGAGTAGAGATTATGTATGGCAGGTCAAACTTTCCAATGATCGGATATTAGAGGATATGGTAAGATTTGGTGAAGGGATATTGCCAAATCCTTGTATCTTAGCTTTGTTAGTAAAGTCTATTCGTCCTTATACTTGCACCATATACGTCGAGAAAAGTGGCCACATGAATTTGACACTAGACAACCAGGATTCTCAGAATTATGGTGCATCAGCACTAACATTTTTTACTTAGGTCTGTGGACACTCTAAAAGCTGTGGTGGTTTCAAAATTTCTTTTATGTACTGTCCTCTAAGGACTGGTAGTCTGGTATACAAATACGACACATAATTGATTCATTACCCCTAGAACGGTGAACTCACATTGGGTGCAGAACATCCAAGGATTATGTGGCATACATTTGTAAATACCTTGATATACATTATACACAGGAAGGCCACAGTTGGTAGGAATCTGGTGGTCGGCACCCTCCACTCACAAAGGTCTTTGATTCTAGTCTTGGTATGGAGTCTGTACTTGAATTCCAGTTGGTAGGAGTAGGGTATGTAGAAACAATGTTCTAAAAAGCGCTAGGCGCTAGTCGGGCGATGGGGGGCCTTTTAGCGCCTAGGCGTTTTGGTATTTTTTAATTATTTTAATTATTATTTTGATATTATATATAATATATATGTTTTAAAATTACTATAAATTCAAGATTATCCTAACCATTATTTCAAAGAGCATGTATTCTTTACATAACCATAAACTCAAGATTAATAAGACAAAAAACAATCATGATATTATAAGATAATATCCACGATTTTAATAAAATCCAAACCACAAATTTAAAATTACCAACAATAAAAGGAAACATGATATAACGATAAAGATCCCAAACTTCTAGTACAATTCAAAACAAAAAGTCACAAAATACATCATTTATTCTATAGACTACAGTCCTAGACTCCTAGTACTTTTCTAGTCTTCTTCTTCTCCATATCTCTCCAAAACTTGATCTTCATCAGACTCAAACTCCAACTCCTCATTACACTCTTCTTTTGTCTCCTCATCCGATACAAAATCTTCTTCATGAAGCTCTCTAACTTCACGAGATGAGCTACCACCAACATTTCTAGAACTTCTCCTAGGTACTAGAGCACTATCCGCTCCCGCTGCCTCTCCAACCATTCCCCAAGTAAGTCCCGAACCGCGGTCGACCTCTTCATCATTTTCTTCATCATCACCACCATCAACAATCCATCCTTGAGCCTTACTAGCTTCAGCCGCAAGTAATACATCTACTCCTCGCTCCTTCTCTCTTTTTTTCTTATTGATGATCTTGGCATTGAACTGAACATAGACTAGGTTGTTCAACCTTGTTGCATCTAGCCTATTCCTTTTCTTTGTATGAATCTGTAGAAAATAAAACAAAAGTGTTAATGTTGTTAAATGTCAATCATGTAAAGTTTTACTTAATAGTACTAGTTAGTAAATTACTTAATACTTACCCCCTCAAAAGTGCTCCAATTCTGCTCACACCTGGAGGAACTAGTTGTTAAGGAGAGGATCCTCATCGCCATTTTTTGCAAGTTCAATGTTTCAACACCATAGTTGGACCACCAACCAACTACTCATTTAAGAAGGACAAGATAATGAATTATGAGTAACAATGAATTATATATTTATATATAAAGGTTATCACATATTATGAAATCATCGATACAAGAACAAAAATGAAAATGGATAAATATTTACCCGGATCATAACTTTCATCATTGTTTTTGTATCCCGCCATGGCCAATTTTCTTCCGAACATTCCGCTAGCATTCTTATACATCAACAACTCAACATTTATGACTTGATTTTGGACATCAAAATCATCGGGGAAGAACTTCTCAATGCACGTCAACACTCCATTCATGACAAGCGGATCCCTTCCTATGTTGTCATCTTTGAAGAAGTAATAATGATTCAATAGCTAGCCCGGCAAATGCAATGGACCATCAAGCCGCTCTCGGGACTTTGCATCAATAATATCTAAGATTGGCCTATAGTTTGCCTCATTGAATTTGTAAGGATCTTTAATATCTTCCTTCGCATCTTTTAGTCCTCCATACAAAAACCCCATTGATGGCTTCCGATCCCCATCAACGAGGCGGAGAACCTTCACTAAAGGAGCAAACACTTTCAAGCATAATGTTACACCATTCCAAAATGGCAAACTTAACACTGTAGCCGCCGCCGATTTTCCCTTCACATGCTTGGACCATTTACAAGTGTCCCATTCATCGGAGGAAAACATAAGCCTTAACTCTTTTTTCTTATCCATCAAACTTTGCAAAGTTAGAAATGAAGTTGCAAATCTAGTAACCCCCAGCCTCACTATGTTTCTTTTCCTTGTAAACTTCCTCATCAAAGATAATGTATTGTGATGTGCATATATGAAGATAGTTAAGGCCTTTGCCTTCTCAATCACCCCTTTGAATGTAGGTGTCTTGCCAATTCCTTCAAGCATGAGGTTCAAAGTGTGAGTGACACAAGAAGTCCAAAAGATGTTTGGTCTCTTACTGTTCAATAAATTCGCCGCCGCCATATTGTTAGAAGCATTGCCCGTCACCACTTGAATGATATTTTCTGACCCTACATCATCAATAAACTTATCTACATAATCAAATATATATTGCCCGGTGTGGGCCTCCTCGGAGTCTTCCTTAGAAGAAAGGAAACACGTGCCTTCATTGCAATTTACACACAAGTTCATGGTGCTCCTTCTTTTTCAGTCGGTCCAAGCATCGGTCATAATAGAACAACCATTCTTTGCCCACTCTTCTTCTTGTTTCTTAAGTGATTGCTTAGTCCTCTCAACCTCTTCCTTCAATAGCGGCTCCCTTAATTGGTATTGGCTTGGTGGTTGGTAACCCGGGCCAAATTGACCAACGGCTTCAACAAATCTTTTGAAGCTATTATTATCAATAGCATGAAATGGAATGCCGGCTTCATACACCCAACGTGCCATAAATTGATGGACATCATGTGTTCTTTTCTTCCAAAGCAAATCATTAATATCTTGTTGCCGGGTCCTTTTGCTTGTATCCATTGATGCATCGGGATTGATAGTGGATGCATACCTATCAATAGGTCCAAGCTCACGAGGCCTCTTCATCCCAATGGTCTCTATCTCTTCGAGTTCATCTTCGTCAACAACATGAACCTCTTGCCTCACTTCCTCCAGATCTTTTTGCTTTTCCTTCCTCTTCTTTTGTACTGCTTCTATTGCGCCCCTACATTTTGCTTTGTCTATTGTGGTAGATTTTGAGCATGCTGAAACACTCCCTGGAATGCCGGCAATGTGTTTCTTAAGCCTGTAAATGCCTCCGCTACAGATCTTGTTGCACAACAAGCATTTCACCTTATCTAAATTGTTCGGATAAGCCAACACTCCATAATCCCACCCTACATCACCCGAATTGCGCTTCAAAATAGTTTGATCTCCCGAAATAGCATAGGTAATTGTATTAGATGCCGCGGAAGAAGAATTTGCCATAAAGTTTGAAGTGTTGATTCTTTTGAACGACCTGTAAAACTTATAATAGAAAAGAAAATCAAAGACAATCAAAGTAAACAAAAAATTACTAGCTAAAGGCTAAAGACAAGACAACAATCAAAGTAAACCAAAAATTTTCATTTTTTTTTTGTAAATAGCTATTTCAAAATAAACACCACATGAGTTGCTGTGCTTATAAGTTATAATCTGATGCATATATATGTTCATTGATTTCTTTAAATGAAAAACAAATGAAAGAATAATTTGATGCCTTAATAGTTAATACTCTCTTTGATTGTTTTATTTTGATAGGTTGCACAAATAACACAATTCAGCTAGGGGGCACAATTCGGAGTTCGGAAAAAAAAAATTACTCTGTGAGTGATGTCGGCCAAGGAGAAGAGGGTAAACCCTCTCTATAGGGCTGAGCGTTGAGGTCGGGCTGAGCGTCGAGATCGTGACGATAGGGCTGAGCACTGACGAGTGACGCCACTGAGGTCGGCCGGATAAAAAAAAAAAGGGCTGAGCGTTTGAGATCGGGCTGAGCTCTGATGTCGGCCGGATTACAAAAAAAATAGGGTGTCGAGGTCGCTGCGATCGGGCTGGCGCTGGAGAAGGAGGCGGTCGGGGCTGCGCAGCCTGGCGCTGGCGCTGGAGAAGGAGGCGGCCAGGGCTGCGCAGCCTGGCGCTGGAGGCGGCGATCGGGCTGGCAGCCTGGCGCTGGAGAGGGATGCCACTCGGAGCCGACGCCAGAAAACCTAAGCCTGCGATTCATTTTGTCATTTTGATTTTATATCAGATAAGTGGATCAGCCGATTTAAGTCAAAACTGATCACAACCGTCTGTTGCACCAATCGGCCTCTACTCCAAATGGCATGCAACGAACGGTTGTGATTCAATTTGGGCTGTAACTTATACCATCCAGCCCTCCCAGCCTGCCTAGCCCGCCTGGCCTGCCCAGCCCGCCTTGCCCGCCCAACCCGCCTTGCCCGCCTGGGACCGCCTAGGTGGCCGCCTAGCCCCGCCTGGGAGCCTGGCCGATTTTCTCCACCGCCTAGGGGCTAGGCCGGGCGGTGGGGGGCCGCCTAGCGCCTAGGCGCCGCCTAGGCCGTCGCCTAGGCCGCTTTTTAGAACACTGTTAGAAAGAAAAAAGAACAAGGAATTTCAGTGATATTCTGTTGGAAACATCTAAAGATAATAATATTTTATTGGCAGGCCAGCAGTTGGATAGAATGGTATGTCAGTGAGAGATATATGGTAAATTGGTAAGAGGGATTAGGGCTAGGAAGTCTGATACACTTGTTGACAAACATTGTCTGTCACTAGGAAAAAAACCTGATCTGCCAAGACACAAGGAAACCAAGCAACACACAACATTGGGATCTGAATATCCCTAGGGAATTAATGACATTGGTCCAAACTCTTGGCGACCTTATGCGTGATTTTGGTTGTATCGATTGGGTAATAACTAGGCATTCTGGATCGGGTACCAAAAAATGTCACCTATCTGCCTTGGATATCCCTACACAGCTACACTACAAGCATAATGCATCACTTATGCATTTGAATCCACATACTATCCGATATCTTGTTGCATAAGAAATTGCCTTCTATAACATGTCAAACGAAATTTTCTGCATTTCTCAAACTATGTCAATGCTGATATTGAGATCTTTATCTGATGTTTTAAATTCCTCCTGCAATTTTCAGGTCAAAAATCTTATCGAGAAGCCCCAGAATGATCATCTGCCATTAATTGAAGCTAGCAGGTTCGTTTGTATGTTATCCTTTTTGTTGTCATTTCTAATACATGCAATCTTGAAGGTCACGAATCTGATTGAATTTGACAAAGGAATGCTGTTTCATATAATAGTATTCGGCCTATTATTCGTGCCACAGATGAACAAAATTTGTATAGCGGATCTTGTTTTCTGCTCTCTTCGTCTATACTCTTTCCTAGTCTAGGGGAAACATGGAGGCAAGGTTTAAAATACCGATTTTGACCCCTCCAAAAAAAATCACACTTCTCAAAATATTGCGGAATAGCGTGATATTTCGCGAAATATGCCATATTGGTGTATGGAAAAACAAATTTTTTTGTTATTTTTCGCAAAATATTTTGATTTTTTGTACCTTACGTTGAGGGTTGCTTACTGGTTGCATGACCTTAAACACCATAACCAAAGTCTATAACCAAAGTTTACCTGCTGGCCAACTGGATCTTTATGTTTCTTGGTATATGCACCTCTCATGCCAAGTTGCCATGGTCAGGTTTTTAGCACCGATCTTAGACGGTTGACTACAGGTTGACATGCAGTCGGAAATTGTTATCCCTTTGTAATTGACCTTATCTTTGGTGGGATAAGACTTAGATGATCATGTGCAGCAAGTTGATTGCCATTTTTCCTTCTTTCAAATCACATTTCTTTCAAGTCTTTGCCTTAACATCATTTGTAACATCTTTTACAATTTTTTCAATGCTTCTGCTTGAATACGGTATGTTCTGATATTTTCATGATGGAATGACAGGTTGTGCAATATGCACATTCTATCACATGTGCAGCAAGTCATATGCTTTGCATTTCACGATAGCAGGTTGCTCATGGAGACCTGCCAGGAAGCGAAAAGCCTAAGAAAGATCGTCACTCTGTTTTACTTGGACTAGTTATCCCCACTCGGACGACAAGAGGGCTTGTCTATTTTTTGTCTGTAAGCAGGTACATGCATTTCAATTATTGTTTTTCCTTACTTCAAAGTTTTGGCGGTAAGAGTGGGGCCATCTCTCATTGATTTGATTCTTAGCAGAAGACACAGAATACAATGAAGTTGTTGATATGTTTGGAAAATTTGCGATGCATTTACAGGTCCATCTATTTTTTGTCATTGATGATCTTTTTGGGGAAGTTTTGTTTTCGTTTGCATCTCGTACTGGTTCCGCTTGATTGGGAGAAGAGTGTGCGTACTCTTTAATAGTAACATCTCTCTTACTCTTTAATTGTACCTAGTTGGCTAGCACGTGTGGTCGTTTGTACATACCCGTTGGGCGGAGATTCTTAGTGTATGTCATGTAAATTATTTTCAAACATCTATGCAAAACACTAACTAAAGAGTCGCTGACAATATTTTCTTGCTCTGCAACATAATAATTCTCTACAATAGTTTCTCTTAATTTTTGTGCAAGATTTTCCCTCTCTACATCACTAGCTCTACAATATTTTCTATCTTTATGTCGTTCTGTCTTTTGTAGTCCTGCATTTGCCATTTTGGCCAACTGTCATTTGTCATTCACAATACTTTAGCACCGTTTGTTGTTTTACAACATTTTGTCATTTATCTCTCTAAATCATTTTCTTTTCAATATTTTCTCTCTATTATATATTAATTATTCTCTATCACATTCTCTCTCTACAACGGTCTCTTTATATTATTCTTTCAATATTATATACAATCTCTCCATAACATTCTCTCTACAATATCTTATCCCTATAACAGATATTCCTCTATAATTCTTTCTAAAACATTTCCTACCTACTTGAATCTCTCTCTACAATATTCTCTTTACAATACTCTCTATAATGTTTTTTCGCTACTACATTTTCTCTATACAACATTTTCTTCTACAATATTTTTATTTATCGTCAATAAAATTCTCGCTACGATACTCTATACAATGTATATTATCTTTCCATAATATAATCTTTCTACAATAATATCTCTCTATATTAATTGGTGCTAAGTGTGTGCAATAACAATCAACCTATGTATGCGTGACTTTGTGAGACTAAGGCCTATTAATTTATAGAAGTCCTTTGTTGAGTTTTAAATACACTCAGCAAACTTTTAGCATTATTTGAAGATATTTCAGCAGTAGCAAAGTTTAGGCTTTTCCTTAGATAACCCACAAATCAACTTATGCAAAGTGACTATTTATGACAAAGCATAAAAAATTCGCACTATAAGGAGTTATTCTAAGCAAGCATAAATAAGTTTAAAACATTGAGAAAGAGGCCAAAAACATACCAAAAACGAAGATCTAACTGGATCAAGGAATAGATGAGGTCTTATAATACCACGAATGAGGGGCCTGGGATCTTGATGTCGGATAGTCGAGGTGCCCCGGAGGATGTCAAATTTTGCCCGAAAATCCACACCAAATGTCACTTTTGGGTATTAGGTCATGGGGGATAGAAACCAGGGAAAAGAACAGTGGGAAAAGAGGCCGGAAAGAGGAGTAATGTTTTAAAGTGCAAAGTCTACTTACGGGGAAAATGAGAGGGATTATAGTGGTGGTAGAAGATGGGCAAGAAGAATTAAGTTAGAAACAAGAGGATATGTGGGGGAGAAGGTAGAGCATAGAGAAGCAATTCCATATCAATAGAATCTGATCTCCATGACTGCAATTTTTCATCCCTTTTATACGAAGAATGGCTCCAAAAGAAGGCGAATTAGACATCTGATCAAAGAGAGTTGAAGGGATATGAGAGGTATGATAGAAGGGGTAAAAAGGGAAAACAGATAATGAAACCCACACACAAGAAGAGGGAGAGGGCGGCGCCGGAACCTCTTTCACGTGAAACCGCCATATAGGAACGCCTCGTCGATGAAGTATCGGCAATGGTTTGGTTCGGGCTTCCTTCGTGGCTCCTTTGATCGCATCCATTGATTAATCCTGCATAGCGACTAAATGGAAGGTTAGCCCAACACAAATATTATTCTCTCTGTAATATTCTCCCTCTACTGTCTCTATAACATTCTCTTTCTATAATATTATCTCTATGTAACATACAACTTCTCTTTTTAACTTCTGTATATAGCATTATCTCTATCATTTTACAATATTTACCCCCTATGTAACATTTCCTCTCTTTACAACATCATCTCTTTAAAACATTTTCTCTATCCAACTTTCTCTCTATAATACCATTCGTCGTTCGTAGTCCCCTGTTTGTTGTCAGTAGTCCCTCGTTTGTTGTCTGTAGTCCATCATTCATCATTCGTCGTCTGCCATTCATTGTGTCCATTCTCTATCCGTGCAACATTTTCACTCTATATCATCGCACGCCCGCAACTCGCCAATCTCCACCACTCGCCAACATTGTCTGTTGTCGCTGAGCTCTCTCATTGCCCATTTTGCATCAGACAAGCTAGTGCGATTCACGACAACAACTTGGCACGTAGGCTAAATTGCTTGCATCGATGATCGAGTACAATTTTCCTGCATTAAATAGTTGAGTGCAATTCATTGCATCAAACACCATTGTGCAATCATAGATAATGTCACAACTAGATATATATATAGAGGTCCGGGAAGCTAAACTCGAGTTCACCATTCAAATGGTGTAACTGAATAGAGGGGTTGCCTCATATGTGTTGAAAGTCTGCAATTACGGCTGGAGGATATATATATATAGCCGTAATTGTTGACTTTTAACGCACATGTGACAGTCTCTCCATTCAATTACACCATTTGAATGGTGAACTTGATTTCACAAAACCCTTTCCCATATATATATATATATATATATATATATATATATATAGAGAGAGAGAGAGAGAGAGAGAGAGAGAGAGAGAGAGAGATGATAAAATGCTTGATGCACTGCTGCGTGCATCTCGCTGCGTGTGTGCGATGCATGCAGCGGTGTCAGACGGCTGTGGTGTCGCGCCGCACGTACCACATACTGCATCCTAAAAATTCTAAAACTATCTTAGATAGAACACCCATAAAAAATCTGCATATTCTAAAACTTCTAGGAGCATCAAATATGCTTTTCAATTTAACGGTTAAAATGAATGGCCGATAAAACTTATACCATAACATTTGATGCCCCAACAAGTTTTTGAATGCTTTGATTTTTTTTTTGAACATTCTAAGGTAAGGTGGTTATCCTAAAAAATATTCAAAACATCCTAAATATTTTAGCATTACTAATTCACCCTATATCATATGGTACTCCCTACGATGCTGTCATAGGAACCCAACCCTCATATATATATATATATATATATATATATATATATATATATATATATATATATATATATATATATATATATATATATATATGAGTTACTTTCAATTACTGAGGGAGGAGGTTGGTTCCTAAACATAGGGGGAAACACCCTCTCCCCCATCTCGCTCTTATATATCGGTGACATCTCTCTCTCACACACACGTGCTCTCACACACACGCGTGCGCATGTACACACAATTATGTGCACCAAGGATGGAGATAACCTTAGAGTGGGTGCGTTATCCGTTGTGGATGCATGGTTTAGGACCAAATCCCACGCACAATTTTCTACACTAAGGATGGAGATAACCCTGGAGTGGGTGCGTTAACCGTTGCGGACGCATGGTTTCGGACCAAATCCGATTCCTATTGTGAAATTAATTTTGACCTGGGAAATTGGGTGTGTTTGGAAGCCGATTATAAAGTTGGTTTTTCAAAATCGAAACATGAAAACCATCAAAATCCAGAAGTAGAAATTGGTCTCGAAATTGGTTCTATTTTCAATCTCTCAAAGGTTTGACACTTCTTGAACTGATTCTTGATAAGTTAAAATTGGCTCTGCTCAAAATCGGTCTCTCTCTCTCTCTCTCTCTCTCTCTCATAGCTTACACCAATAACTGGAGCAGTGGCTCAACCATAAATGTTGGGTGATGGTTACATTGAAAAGGCTGTATGCATCCATTCAATTCACAGGTACATGCACAGGGGTGGATCATCTCATCTGCAGTTTGCATCGTGAAGGAATTCTTTGTTAATTTTTTATTGGACAGGTGTCCACATATTATTGGTCGGTCATGTGAACGGTTACACCAGCCGGTCAACCAAAATATATTCTCCCCTCTAGTAGGGTGGGGGGTATGAGGGTATCACATGCCACTTCCCAATAAGGGCCCTGAAACAAGGCTCTTCACATGCAATTGAATTGGACCTTGATTTGATAAGCTAACAAGTAGAATAATAAGGGCTAATAAGGACTTCAGCTGAAGACCTAGTTCCAATTTTTTTTTTTTTTTTTCATTTTATTATTGCTGATTTGGGATGGCCTCTCTTTCTAAATTCTTTTCTTTCTCCATAGCAATGTTTTCAAAATCGGACAGTAAGGCGAACCGAAGACCGGTCCGATCCAAATCGGTTCAAACCGCTGGTTCAATCGTTTGAACTGCATGAGAAATAGGTTTACTGAGAGCAACTCCAACCGGTGCCTTCAATTTTGAAGGCCGACCAATGGATGAAAGAAAGAATATAACTTTTTGAAGGCCGTGGGACTCCAACGGGTCCTCCTACAAAGTTGTTACCTGTAGTTCAAATTTTTTTTTTCTTTCAAAATTTAAATTATCTCAAACTTGCCCTCTAATATGAAGGCCTAAGGCCCCCTTCCTTCATTTTGAAGGTGGGAATGAAGGCTGGTTGGAGCTGTTCACACCTCCAAAATTAATGGATGAAGGGCCCGTTGGAGGTGCTCTAAACACTTCAATGAAAAGTATGATTCCTTGACTAACAAGGCATGTACAAAAGTTTTTTAGGTTTTTTACATATCAGCCCCTATAATCTTTTTTATTTACATATAAACCCCTTGAAAGTTAATATTTACATATAAACCCCATAAATCATTATTTCCATATCGACCCCTACTTTAGTTGGGATCCAAAATAAAGGAATATTTTTGAAATGTTCATTCAGCTGTTATTTTATTAACCTAAAGGAAAAATAACTGATTTATTTATTATTTTAATTACTTAAATTTATATATCTTTATTGAACAAGGACTTATCCAAAACAAAGACATATATAATCCGAATCTAACTTGGATTTAATCCGAAGGATTCTCACATTGACGGGATATTTATAGAGTTTAGGTAAACTATTAAGGTTGAAATAAAAAATATTCTTTCGTTTTGGATGTCATCTGACTACAAGGGTCAATATGTAATATTTGAATGAGTTAATAGGTTTATATGTAAATGTCGCTTTGATTTGTACAAAAACCTAAGTTTTTTTAACTACATGTTGTTTTTCTAAAAAATAGTATGTAATAAAATTTTATAAACGAACCGGTTTATTCACAGATAAAACCAAAACATGATCCGGTTCAGCCCAAACCGATCGAACCGTCTGGTCCGGTTTTCAAACCACTGATCCATATAGAACAAAACCAACATGACTTTGTTCTGTTCCAAATTGTGTACCAACTGCAGACATTATATACTTAGGTAACTGATGAGAGATGTTATGAGATTCCACTGCTAATCTATCTCATCATAAGGCTAATGACAGTTGATGCATGTTAGGCATTTAATGCCAGCCTGACATGCTGTCACCAACTCCCATGCACATGAGCCATGGTGTTATGGGTTAGTTATGGGAATGATAAGGCCACATGATCACTCCATTATTCTAGCCCTTAAGTCATTGCTTAACTAAAGCACCAATTTCAGGAGGCTAGGGCATAGTAATTACCACTTGACAGTGATCTTCTATTCTTTAGGGGGGGGGATTGGCATGGTCTATTTTGCCCTTATATGCTAAATTGATTAAGAATTGCTATGCAAATGTGCTTTGATGTCATTGCTGAAATGTTATGATCAAGGAATTACAAATCGAGATATCTCGTGAAATATCTCGTCTTTTCAGTTCACCGAAACAAAATCCCTCTGCTGAAATTTATGAAAAAATCTGATGTTTTCGCTCGCGTAATTACGAAAAATCCGGAGTTTTCGCTCCCGTAACAAAGGATCGATCTCAGAACAAAAAACAGGTATTTTGTGAAATCATGCTAAATATCTTGTGTGGACTAATCCTTGATTGTGGTTGATTATAAAATGTGAGCACAAGATTGTGGTATGGTTGAGTGGATTAATCCTTGCATTAGTCCCTAATGCCATGGGGTTTGGTGCCCATGTTTACCAGTGTTGAAGAAAAGGTGATTGGGGGTCACATGGCTGCCTGATTAATTTGACTTCCAATGATACTTGACCAACAAAACAAAGCAGGTTAATGAACCCAAGAATCTCCCATGATTCTCCGGGAGCTTCGGACGGAAAACGGTGCTCGAGGTCACGTTAGTTATTATTATTATTTAAATAAATAAATAAATAAAAGATTTACTATCATGCATTACAAACTTTTTATTAAAAAAAGTCTAATTGTGTATTAACCCCTCCGGTTAACAGTTAGACCCTCCAAAAAAAATTATATAAACTTGTGTGGATCTTCACTCCTCTGGTTAACCATCAAACCAAAAAATTGAAGATTTACGGAGTGTTACTTTTGATGACCAAGATCTAATAGTCAAGACTCTTGAGGCTATGATGCCATAGATGAGGTGAGAGAGAAGCCCAAGGCCACAAGTTAGTCCCACATTGCTTGGAGAAGAGAAGATCCTGAGCTATTTATATAATTTTTCCTCCCAAGCATAGAAGACGTGTTTTTAAAACTGTACACCGTTACAGATCCCATAAGAACTTCGTAGTTAAGCGTGCTCCGACAAGGGTAGTACTAAAATGGGTAATCTCATGGGAAGTCCTAGTGCAGACACGAACAAAGCGGACAATACTTTTTGTGTTTGGGACGGATGTACAGTTCCCATGTGGCTGTGAGGTGTAAACGTGGAGGGCTGACGGATCTGTAGGACATGTGGAGAGTAGTCGGATGAGAGTGGAGGGCTGTACAAGTATGAAAGGGAGACCGGAGTGGAGTTAGGGTTGGGTTACTCGCACCGAAAAGAATTGGGGTTAGTCGATCCAAGTTGTAGGTTATCCTTTGACCATGGATAAAACGGTTATTTGGACCTCGGGTTAGAAACTCACAGTGGTTTAGTCCCTTTGAGTATGCACAACTTTAAATGTTTTGAAGGATTGATATGTAAATATAAGGTTATCAAGGGTTAATATACAATTATACTATTTTGCAAGGGTCGATTTGGAAAAAAACCCTAAAAATATATTACAGACTTCACGCATATCTGTATCTTAATTCCTTTATCCACCCTTAATGCATCTGAGGCTAACCCCCTTCCAAAAAAATTAAATAAAGAAAACATCCTTTTCAATAATAACGGCCATTAACCACCCTCTACCTCCTCATGTGAAGGCCACACTCTACCCCAATACCTTTGACCTTCCTAACACTACCTATGAGCTGCCCTTCCATTCAAGATAACAGGACATAATCACCACCCTTCACTTCTAATCATCCACTTCAAACCCTCAACACAACCCTATATATACCCCCTCAAAGCCCTAAACTTCTCCACCAACTCAAATCTCTCTCTCTCTCTCTCTCTCTCTCTCTCTCTCTCTCTCTCTCTCATGGCAAAGTCCATGTGCTTACTTCTCCTGCTCTTCATTTCCTCCACCTCAACAATGGCAACATACAACATTGTGGACTACGGCGCCAAGCCGGACGGCCGCACCGACTCGGCCAAGGCGTTCCTCAGTGCGTGGGCCGCCGCCTGCGGCGCCAAGAGTCCCGGCACCATCTACGTGCCCGCCGGCACGTTCTTCGTCAGCGAGGCCTTGTTCCAAGGGCCGTGCAACAGCGCGGCCATGAAGCTCAATATTGACGGGACCATCGTTGCGCCCTCCGGCCACGGCCGCTCCACAGCTTGGGTGGCCTTCAACCACGTCCAAGGCCTGTCCATCTATGGCGGCACTCTCGACGGCCAAGGCCAGTCCTTCTGGGCTTGCAAGACGGCCAACCGGGGCTGCTCGATGGGTGCCACGGTGGGTGACCTTAAGCTTCATCATGCATGATTCACACTTTACGTTAATTTGCAATGTTTTATGATCAGATAAAAATTATTATTATTGTTTTTTTTTACAATAATAGAGCTAGATAATCCACCAGAGATATCTTGGCAATTAGCTGAAGTGAAAGCCACTAAATCGATCACTCCAATTAATTTTGGGTTATTTTGACTTTGCCCCCCAAATTTTGCCTTGAATTAGACTTTACCCCCAAACATTTCATTAATTAGACTTTACCCCCCAAAACTAACTGTTCCGTCAGCTCACCTTCCAAAATTTTTTTTCTTTTCCATCAGCTCACCCTTTCCTTTTAGATGGTGAGCTGACGGAACAGTTAGTTTTGGGGGGTAACGTCTAATTAATGAAATTATGGGGGGTAAAGTCTAATTCAAGGCAAAGTTTGGGGGGCAAAGTCAAAATAACCCATTAATTTTTAAAGAAATTTTTGCATATAGACGCCTGATAATATTTATTTTTTATACAAATGCTCGTCCTGACCTTGACACCCCTCACAAGTCTCTAATTTTGCAAAAACCCCCTCCAAGGACTGCTTTTATAACCGTTAAGCCCTTGTCTAGCTGGAAAATTAATTTCAAAAAACGAATGGGATTTGTATGAAAATCACCACCACATTGCCGTTAGCTCTGCGGTTGGTAAGGATAAAAATGGTCATAAAATTAGCACTGTGAGATTTATTTTCAAAAATCAAGATTTAGAGGGGTATCCATGTAATTTTAAAAGGATAATTTTATTCATACCCCAAATATCTATAAACATACCCTATTTCTTCTTGGTTTCTCAATTACTAATCCAAATATGTAAAAATGATAGTTATAACCTTTTTGACATCCCATAGCCCTCATCAAACCTTATTATATACATTTAAAAAAGGTGTCGACAGCTGGGTCTGCGGCCGAAAGATATGTTCAGCACCTGCCACCTCCAATCGTCAGCCTCATCGATGAGACAGAGGGCATTTACGAGGAGCGGGCATTTTAACTAAGGTGTATTCAAGGGGTTGAGTTAAGAAAATAAGGTGTGCTCAAGTTTGATCGAAAAGGTGGTGAACGAATTTATATACAAAATCAATATCTATCCTTCTTTATTGGGTCCAAAGAAAAAGACCCACTATCCAGTAGCCATATTTTGATTTTTTTTTTAATAAAAAAATGGTTATTTTGACTTTGCCCCCAAAATTTTTTCTTGAATTAGACTTTACCCCTCTATATTTTCATTAAATAGATTTTACCCCCCAAAAGTAATTGTAAATCTTTGGGCGGTAAAGTCTAATTAATGAAAAGATGGGGGGTAAAGTTTAATTCAAGGCAAAATTTGGGGGGCAAAGTCAAAATAACCCTTAAAAAATTATATAACGGGTATTAAAATCTTTTGAATCTACAATAATGACGAAAGGAGGAACTCATTCATGACCAAAGGAGTCGTTGTGAATGCAGTCACTAGCAATATCCGACTCGAAGAACGTCCTGATCAGCGGCCTGACCTCCCTGAACAGCCAGGGCTTCCACATCAGCATCTACGGCAGCACCGGCGTGACGGTCCAGGGCGCGAAGATCACCGCCCCCGGGGACAGCCCCAACACCGACGGCATCCACGTGCAGATGTCGAGCGGCGTCACCATCACCGGCACCACCGTGAAGACCGGCGACGACTGCATCTCCATGGGCGAGGGGACCAGCAACGTGTGGATCGAGCAGATCAGCTGCGGTCCGGGGCACGGCATCAGGTCAGTATCACACCTTCTAGGGTGTTTGGCATGTTCCCCGGGAACGTTCAGCTCCGCTGTTCCTGTCTATACATTTTTTTTTTCCCTAAAAAAATTAAATACCAAGGAACAACAAAATGATCCTGGGGAACGATGCCAGACACCGATCACCGTCGATTGAACCCGCCTTGAGCGATGACTAATCCAAATCACGGTTCCGCAGCATCGGGAGCTTGGGGAATACGCCGGCGGAGGCCGGCGTGCAGAACATAACGGTCAAGTCGGTGGTGTTCACCGGGACTATGAACGGGCTCAGGATCAAGACGTGGGGGAAGCCCAACAGCGGGTTCGTGAAGGGGGTCACATTCGTGCACGCCGTCATGCAGAACGTCGAGAACCCGATCATCGTCGACCAGAACTACTGCCCCAGCAAAACCAACTGCCCCAATCAGGTATAACCAATGCGTTAAGAATCGAAGTGGATCCATTGCCTGAAAGGTTTCGGAAACCCACGCGCACGCACACACACAAAAAAAAAATCTATCGATTAAAATTAGGGTTTCTTTGACCTTAAATTTTTAGTCTTAACCCCTAAAAATCGGTTTTTCATTGCGAAAGACCTTGTTGATTTACGGTCAATAAAGGGTAAGACTCAAAAATTAAGTCCGGCAGGGGTGCTATTCAATTACCCCAATTAACTAAAGGACAAGCTCAAAAATATTTTAAATTTTAATCCCTAGGTATAACCCAGTTAACCCAGTTGTACAAAATCTTCTACAACATCATGTTTGTGAAGCCAAACAGTGGTTAAAGCTGATCCACCTACAATTCTTTCCAGAATTCCGGCATTAAGATCAGCCAGGTGTCGTACAACGACGTCCAGGGGTCATCGGCGACGCAGCTGGCGGTGGTGTTCGACTGCAGCCCGAGCAATCCGTGCAGCGGGATCGGGCTGCAGGACATTAAGCTGACGTACCAGAACCAGCCGGCGCAATCATCCTGCAAAAACGCAGACGGGACCGCCGCCGGATTCGTGATCCCTCCGAGCTGCCTCTGATGTCAGTGGACCTGTAGGATAATTGGGTGAAAGGGTGTCTCCGGCTGGCCGGCCCGCTGCCTCGCAGAGAGGGAGCTGTCCAGATCCTGAGAGACACAGAGGGTAGTGTACTGTCAGCTAGTTGTGTTGCTTAGCTCCTCGATCTTGTGGTGCAAACATGAACTGAGGTTTGGATTTGTAACACCCAGTTGGAAATTTACTTGGTTGGATCATCTCAATAATATTTGCAATGTGATGGTCTAACCCTATCTTCATCCTATTATAAGATCAATAATATGAATTTGTTTCTAAACTAATTAATTTTGTTCTAGGAGCTATGGGAACAACTAATTAAGTAGCAAATCGACTGCTCGTCAACCGCAGTTAAGGAGCGAGACCTCTCTCCTCTCATGATCCTCCCAATTTGTACCCATTTCTTGATTTCAATAAACCGGTAGAGGTCCATGACTAACACCCCCTCCCCCCGCTGCGGAATATTCTTACGAAAAAAAAGAAGTTATTTAGTCTTAAATCCCTCCATGGGTTCTTATTTATGCTAAATGATACGATTTGTTAGAATATTAGGTAAAGTCCCTTTTGAAGGAGACGTTTGTACAACAAATCCCTAACTCAAATTGTTAAACTTTTTGAACTTTTTAAATGACAAAGTGCCCCTCCATTACCCCTCCTGTAAGAATATCCATTCGTCTTCAGCAAAAGTATCTAACTGCCGGTTGACACTATGCACCATTCATCTCCAAAAAGAGTCTCCATTCGTATATTGATACTATGCATGTAACGTTTGCTACAGTGATTTTACTGTAGCTGCTACAACGAAATCACTATATCAAGAGTGTTTATTTTTCAGCTAACTGATACTCTTACCAAACTGAATTGATATTCTTGCTCCAGTGAAATCATTGTAGCAATAATATCAATTCGCTAAATTGATACTCTTACCAAATTGAATTGATACTCTTGCTACAGTGAAATCACTGTAGCAATCGCTACATGCATAATGACAATCGGCGAATGGATACTTTTGTTGGACACAAATGAATACTCTTGTTGGAAGGACACTTATATCATTTGAGGTAAAAGAAGGGTGGGCATTGTAGCACATTCTGTTCGAGGAGGAACTTGGTGTAATATTGAAGCTTTACCTTCCTTTAGCTAATATAGCATTCGCTAAAAGGACTTAAGGTTTAGTCTCAAAAAAAAAAAAACCAAAGTAGCAAACCAACTGGCTCTTGGCCTAGTGGTATTTCCTCTTGTTGTGCTTTGTTTGCGCGTGTGAATCCTAGCCGTTGATTTCATGTCCATGTGATTATGAAACTTAATAAAATCAGGAGCTATACTACCTTCTCGGTTTCCATCTTCGGACCTATTTGAGCTCTTGCTCTAGCCCCTTGGACTCTGACTGTCTGGTTGGTCCAACAAAAAAAAAAAAACAAAAAAACAAAAGCATTTTACACTATTGTTAGTAGTTAATGGAAATAGTTTATCATACGGATATAATTTTTTCTTGTTGACAAAAAATTTAATACCCACTCTTATCCATAACTTGAATAAATAAAATATTTTAAAAAAATAATAGAAATAATTTTGACTTTTTAATGATATTTAATTTTTTTTGAGAACCCCTCCTCAGTGGAGGGAGGGTTTGGCGGACCCCAACCAGAAGTCATTACGAACTAAGAAAGGAAAATGTTACAGAAATTGTTAGCCTCCACCCCTAGCTTATCCCGCCATGGTACAATCCAGGCATTAAAAAGGGAGATGACAGACTGCTCCAACTTCTCCTGCCCTGCGGCCTTGGCATTGAAGACCCGGTTGTTCCGTTCTAGCCAGATGACCCACACAATAGCCATGACCAGAACGTCCCACGGTTTTCGGATCGTCATCGGAATTCGCCTCCGTCTCCAAGATGTCCAAAGGGCCCTGAGTGTCCTCGGGTGGGAAGAGAGCCCCGCTCTACTCTCAAAATGATCCCACAATGGCCTGACAAAAGAGCACCCTAGTAACAAATGCGAGGCTGTCTCCTCCTCCGAACCGCAGAAGGTGCAAGAGGCATCCGACACACGCGGGTGATGCCTTCATAAAAGATTCGACTTGGTGAGAATCTTGTTCCTGGAGGCTAGTAGAGAAAAAATCTGCACCTTAGAGGGAGCCTTCGACTTCCAGATAGCCTTAGAAGGTCCATGGCGTTGGGCCGAAGGAAGAAGGTGGTTGTAGAAGGAGCTGACGGAGAAGACCCCAGAAGACGAGGCACTCCACCGGACCTCGTCCCGGGATAACCTGAAGGAGGCCGACCGCAAAATAGGAAGTAGGTCAAACCACTCCCGCCGACCATCCTGATTCAACGGAGCACCAACCTTCACCTGCCACCTGATGTTTCCCCGTCTCCGACAGGTCTGAGAGCGCACCGAGGCTCCCTTGTTCCTGGCCAGAGAGTAGAGGCCTGGGAAGAGTTGCTCCAGTGGTCTGTTAGAGATCCAAGGATCTTTCCAGAATCGAATGGACCTCCCGTCACCTAGAACAAGCGAAGTAGCCTCTCTATAGAGGTCTCTAACCCGCAAAATGCCCCTCCAGAAGCAAGAGATCTTGCCCGACGATCTACCCCGAGCCTGCAATGGGGAGAACCTCTTAAAATATCTAGCTAGGATGATATCCCTCCAGGATCCTCCATAATTCTGCTGAAGGCGCCACCACCATTTCCCTAGCATCGAGACATTGAATCTGCGCAAATCCAGTACTCCCATGCCGCCCATCTTCTTAGGAAGACAAACCTGATCCCACCTCAGCAAATTGTAGCCACCTGCATTCTCCCCCACACCATGCCAGAGGAAGGAGCGCCTAATCTTGTCAATCCTCTCTACCACCCAGGACGGCAGGTAGTAAAAGGACAGGTAGTACGAAGGAATCGAAGATAGTACAGAATTGACCAGCACGAGCCTACCCCTTGAAGAAAGAAACCGACCCTTCCATCCCTCCAATCTCCTCTCGACCTTAAGGATTAGCTGCTCCCAATCCTCCCTCCGTAGCGCTCTATCACTGATAGGCAGCCCCAGATACTTCATCGGCAAACTCGCCGCTTTGCAATTCAAAAGCCGGCCAAACCGCACCCTGCATCCCCCGGCCCGATATAGTACAGACTGGTCTTCTGGAAATTAATCTTCAGGCCCGAGGTCAGCTCCAACCCGTAAAGGAGGACCGTGAGAGAGACCAACTGAAACGGACAGGCAGCTGCGAATAAGAGGGAATCATCTGCATAGTGCAAGTTCGAGGTTGTCCAGCCATGACCGCCAACCCCCCGAACCAAGCCCTCAGCATTCGCCTTCCGGACCGCTGCATCGAAGGCATCGACCACCAGAATGAAGAGGTATGGGGACAGAGGGCATCCCTGCTTCAGGCCCTTATAAACCTTGAAGTCCTTGCCTTGCACCCCGTTAATAAGGCAGGAAAGCTTCGAGGACACCAGGATCTCTCTAATCCAGCCTATCCAACCCTCAGAGAAGCCCTTCGTCTTCAAAAGATCTAGCAAGAAATTCCATTTGATCTGATCGAAAGCTCTCTCAAAATCGATCTTCAGAAGCACTCCTTCTTCTCCAGACTCACGCAGGTGGAAAATCGTCTCATGAGCCGCCGCCACACTATCAAGAATAAGCCTCCCCCTGATGAAAGCGGTCTGGGAAGGAGAGACCAATAAAGAGATGTTGTCCACGAGCCGATTGGCCAAAACCTTCGTGATGATCTTGTAGAGGCAATTCGACAAGGAAATCGGCCTGAAGTCCCGAATGGTCTCTACAGCAGATTTCTTAGGCAAAAGAATAATCCACGAGTGATTGAGGCAGTGGAGACGCACCTTGCCTGAGAAGAAATCATGAAGTAGCCGGCAAAGATCCTCCTTCAAGATGTCCCAGAATTTCTGAAAAAACTCCATAGGAAACCCATCCGGACCCGGGGCCCCATCACCTTTCGACTGGAACACCGCCTTACGGAACTCATCCGCGGTAAACTCCGCATCCATTCTCGATCCACCTGGAATCCTCGGAAAATCCGCACGGCTCCAGTCATAAGAGAGCCCTGTCGATAGTTCACCCTCCCGGAAGGAGGTCTTGAAGAAGGAAGTAGCTGCACCGAGAATGTCAGACGTGGACGTCAGCTCGCGGCCTTCGTGCCACAAGGAGGCCAAAAAATTCTTCCTTCTCCGAGCATTAGCAACTCTATGGAAGTAGGATGTGTTTGCATCGCCTAACTTCACCCACTGTTCCTTCGAACGCTGCCTCCACATTCCTTCCTCCTTCCGCAAGAGAAGCACGAGCTCCTGGTTCAGCTCATTCAACCTCGCGTTCTCCGGGGTGGTAAGGGTGGCGAATTCCCCTCTGGCCTCCAGCGCCTGAATTTGGCCAAGGTAGAAACTTTCTGGCGCAGAACATTCCCGAAATGCTCCCTGCTCCAGGATTGGAGCTTCTTTTTGACGAATCTGAGTTTCCTTGCCATATTCAGAGCCGAGTTATCTATAGGCCCAGCTTCGCCCCACCACCTGGCAATCAAATCCTCGAATCCCTCCCCCATGGACCACATCGACTCAAACCGAAAAGGTGGCCGGGTTGGAGAGATCGAATCCGTAGAGAGAAGGATCGGTGCATGATCAGAAACGCAGGAAGCCAGACCTGCCTGAATCGAGCCCGGAAAACGCAAGTCCCACTCCAACGAGATCAAAAACCGATCCAGCCTAGCCAAAATCGGGTCTTCTCGCTTGTTGCTCCACGTGAAAGTACGTCCGGACATAGGTAGATCAATCAACTCCTGATGCCGGATGAACTGGGAGAAAGCCCTCATCGCCGAAGCATCCCCATCACTGCGCAGCCTCTCCTCTGACCCTCACGTGACGTTGAAGTCACCTGCGATCACCCAAGGCCCTGAAAAGTTCGTCCTGAGCAATGAAAGCTCCGTCCAGAAATCGTCTCCTCTACTATGGTCGATCGGTCCATAGACGGAGGATAACATCCACTCCACGCCATCAAGTCTACTCTGGAGGACCAGGGAAAGGGAGAAGACCCCAACGTTGGAGCTCTTTAACAAGAAAAGGTCGTCACTGTACCCTATAAGGATTCCACCCGACGCCCCTGTAGCATCTTTAGCCTCCCACTTCGCAATCTTCCTCGTGCTGAGAGAGCGGAAAAAATGACTCGTCGGGTTCTCGCGTTTCGACTCCTGAATGCAGATAATTATTAGAATTGGTGAGGTCTATAGCTCGTAAAAACCTAGTGTTTAGCTTTGTATGGTTGATAGTATAGGATTGCATATTGGTACGTACCTTAGTACGTGTTCTGATTACAGAATAGAGAGCCATGGCTACATGGTAATCCACTTGAGTGGGAGACTCAAGGAACTGGTCCCATGTAACCTAAATACATTCGCAGCTCTGATAAGGGTTGGTCGCCCTATCAGGATAAGCTGTTGGGATGACAGAGCGTAGGTGTCTCCACCACGGTCATTACCAGGCACAGTGTCTGTGGCCGAACGGAACCAACACGGTGCACAGATCGATGAGCAGACATCGGTGCACTAAACCGTGTTTCTGCTTAGGGTAAAACGGTCCTAAACCCTGAGGAACCATGTCTAGTGGACTAACTAGTTGTGTGGTGCTTTGGCGCACCAATGTGTGAGGATCCGGATGCAGTGATCCAAAACCACGCTGTACTGGGTTACCCGGCTGGCGTTGCATCAGCGTGTCACTCCTGCAGGCTATCCACACCCCTAACGGGAGGTGCGTTCCTTGGTCTGACCTACGTCGTATTAAACCCTGGCCAGGTGGTCATCAGTTGGACTGGTGACGGATCCGGTTGCTCGGAAGAGTAATCGGAGGTACGATGTATGTGGTCAACCGGGAAGGAACCGAGTCATATGAGCACTCGAGTCTGACGGTATTCTCCACTGCTCGAGTTGCATCATGGCACCAAGTGGAGGGACAGCGAGTTTACCATACTAAGCGGAGAGCAGGGGTATGAGAGAGAACATAGTAAGTCCGGGGGAATTGGAGTGCAGCCTGCGTCGCACTCTAGGTAGCTACGCAGGTTAACTCGGACTCAGAGGATCGATGGTACACTCGGGTAGTGTGTCGATCGAGTCTGAGTTGGAAGCCATGAACCCTGGTCCCTGAAGGTTCCACCTTATCGACATTATGTACGGTTCTTATACCATCTCCTCTAAACACAGAACGTAGTTAGAGGAAGCGAGAAGTCCAAGCATACGCTCCGTGAGTGCTTCGCACTAGTGCACGGTAGATGCGTAGTTACGTGTGTACACTAAGGGGAAACCCTAGGTTAGTGCAGAGACGCATGTAGCAATTCCTTGCCATAAGTGGACTTTGCCACATGGGTGCGATGCACCGGGACATGTTGCGAGTTGACTAGTTGACTTCACTAGGGGCACCCTACGGGAACCTCAGAGAATAGTGAAATCACTGGTGCACTTCACTTATGTATGCCTTGCAAAGTCTCGTACACGAGGAACGGCCAACTAGTGGCATAAGGGCGTTTTGGTCATACCATGCGCCACTATGCACTAAGGGGGCCGGCCCAAAGTGTTGAGAGACTGGTCAAGGCCGGCCCCATTAGTTTCGGGAGGTTGTTGCCTCCGATGAAGGGGCCGGTTATGAGGCACAAAAAACGGGCTGGTTTTGACCGTTTTCGAAAACAAGGAAAGGATAGAGATAAAGAAGAGATATATAGGGATAAGGTTTGAATCTATCATCCTTATCCATACTGTCCTTATCCATATGAATAGGCCGGCCCTATATATGAGAAGGAGAGAGAGGGTGCACGAAATTAATAGAGCCATGCAAGCCCTAGGGCCGGCCATGGCATGGGGAAACCCTAGCCGCCCCCTCTCCTCTCTTCGCATCTCCTCTCTCGTCTCTCTCTCCCTCGCTTGCGCCATTGGATGGCGACTCGTCTTCCTCACGTGGTGTTTTATAGAAGGAGAAGGCTCGTCGTATGGAGGCACTCAGAGATCCATCGACGAGGTGCCGTGCATCGTGTGAGATCGGGTGAACTAGAAGGCGTCTCCCGCAACCTTTTGCTGTCCAGAATCTGCACAGAAAATCAACGTTGTTTCTGCGATTCCGGGAGCTACAGAAGTTCAAACGACGTGATACTTGTTGGAAAAGTTGCGTCTCGAAGTTGGCTACCTTCAGTCCAAATTTCAGCCCAATCGGAGTTCGGAGCAGAAAGTTATGGCCGTTGCACCGAAGCTATGTCGAGCAGATCCGTAGCCCGTCTCCATCGACAAAGAAGAAATTTGTCGCGGTGAAAGATTCCGCACGCAGGTATGACCTCTAACAAGTAGATCTAACATAATTAGAACATGCATTCATGCTAGTTTGTTCTTTCGCGTTAGATCATCGTTAGGGGTTCGCGTAGTTGCCATGCTAGATTCATACACGCATATGTAGATCGTTTTGATGAAAATTTTGATATGTAACGCACACCGCTCACGGTCCTCGGACCTTCACTTTACTTCCGCTGCGGGCCTCTACCATGGATTTATTTCCAACAATTGGTATCAGAGCACGCTAGTGGTGTGCGTTTCATGTTTTTTTCATGAAACCGTCATGTGCGCGCATGAATAGTATGTGCCGCCATCGGGGTTCTACGAGTAGATTATGCATAGTAGATTTTGTATGTTCTATGAATCGTTCTTGCAGGGCGTCGCTTCTAAAATTATTCTGGATATGTGATTGCTTGCTACCGGGGGTCGGACCCCGTGTTAGCGATTTTGTCTGGATGTTTTTTCTTCTGTGTGTGGATAGATTTTAGAGCCATAGTCGGGCAAGAGGTGAAGATTTACCACCCTTGATTCCCAGGCTTTTGCTAGGTTTGTTTTTCTTTTCTTTCTAGGAAATTGTGTACGAGCGAGCACTTGCTCGAAGCGTACTAGATCATTTTCGGTTACAGATTGAAGAGGAGGACTTACCGTGGAGATCCACCACTGGAAAGATAAGCGGAACCTTGGAGGACGATGGCGATCCGGCGAAGCGTACACGATGACGGCAAAGGGCATAAAGCGTCAGAAGATCGTATACAGAGGCTTGCACCGGATCGAGGAGCCTTGTGAAGGAGACAGAGAGCCTACGCTGTGCCAGTCAGGTTCAGGGGTCGGACCCTGAACTTGATTCAGTTGTGTGCTTATTTCTTTCAGTAGTTCTTTATATTTCTGTAGAGAACCCCGATGCGATAATTTGATTATCTGTGTCAGAGGGATGCCCTTTCCCCTCGGGTCCTAGCGACCTTATTAGGATTGGATTCCACTAGTGACGCCTATTATTTAATTGACCCTTGATGATAGTATGAATTCCTCACATTTGGTTATGCCCCCATTAGGTCAACACCCGATTAGTCGGGTATGCCTATTTGGCAAGCATCGAAACCTAGAATGAGTTGGAATTCTACTATGACATCATTCGTCAAATTTATAAGCAAGGCGCCATGGTAGTGGAAGACCTTTCCTGTCAGTCTGACCTTAGGCTAGGCTCCAGGGCATTAGCGTGATAGCCAAGTTTACAAAGCATCAATGTTCTTGGGATATGTAATGTGACCCTTGAGTGGAGAAATCCACTCGAGGCAGGGACTATGATATTCCAAGATCGATTAATGCTTCGCGAAAGGCTTGAATGCTAGTGGGAGCACGGTATGACCAGGGTCTAGTGTATAGGTTGTCGTGACCTTAGTGTACACTTATACTTGCATTAAATAACCCTCAACTATAATAAGGGATGTGTAAGAGGACTCGTCGAGATCCTCTGGCCTCCACGGCCAGTCGTTTTGTGTTTGGGTGGGGATGCATAACTTCACACCCCCTAGGGTGGGAGCTGTGTGTTTCCATGCCAAATTACTTAATGACCTCCCTAAGGATATGGCGATTACGAGGCCAAGAGAGAAGGGCTTTTCATCCCACCCTAGTGGGGGCCGCATGAACTCCCGTGTCATAATTGCTTAGGCTCGTGGGTAAGCATCCTAAGTGCACGTGAGGTATTCGTTGCGAAGACAACGGTGATCACGTGGCACTGGCCAAAAAATAACCATGGTCCATCAAAGCCCTTAGTTGGCAGATTTGGACTGGGTCAAGGAAAGGCCCGTGTAAGCGGATTGACGCTGCATGATGCCCCCTAGGGCAGGTGTAGTCGATTCCGAGATCTTACATACATGGTTAATTAATCCATAGAGGTGTCTTCGCTGTGAGGGTAGCGCTGACATTTGGATATAATTAGCTTATTTTCAAAATCCATAAAATAAGTTATTTTGCATTCATTTTCATTCAACCATATAGTTCCCCTATCCGCTATCCCATAAGAGAACCAGTTATCGGGTCTCTAACTACGTAGAGTGGAAGCGCAATCTTTAGCTTATGCTTAGGGTAGTAAATGTACATTGGCATGCAATCTAAATATCCCTGTACTAGACCTAATGGGTCCAGATATCACTAGGGCACTAACTAGGGCATATGAAGACTGGTGAGAGTCTAAGGAGATGTGCAAGTGCTATGTTATAGCAGACTTGCGGACAATTCTTTAGAAGCGAGTCAGAGATATGCCGGGTCTTCTCTAATTAAGTTTTACTTGCATTAGATGTCTGGAAGGCGAAGTCAGTCGACTCATCACTTTTCCACTAAGATACTTGTCGGTACCGTGATGTCAGTGGGTATGCTTGTTCGGGAACACATCTTTGAGTTCCAGAACGAACTAGATTCCCAAGACATGGTACCAGATGACGAGGTGGTGGAAGACGTCTGTCTTGCATCCTTGTTTGGAACCTTCGAAGGCGTTATCAGAGACTTTAGCTTTAACAAGTTAGAGATGATAAACGCAGAACTTCTAAGGAGATTTCCAAGAGACAAAGGATGAGATCAAGATTAAAGGCAATGCCTTTAGTGCTTAACCTAGGTCTTCTTTAGAAGAACCTAAGAGAATAACTTATAAGAGATCGAAAACTATTCTAGTGCAGAAACTGGTGTGGAATCCTAAGTCTGGTAACGCCAAGGACGGAAGTATTTCCGCTGTGATGAGCATAGGGGGTATTTGAAGATTGAGTATGACCTCAGGATGTTAGGAGTTGAGTCGCTATCTAGTAGCAGCTCTTATGCTTCTTGGAATGTAGACTTCTGGTCTACAGATATTCAAGGAAAGCAGAAGGTTACTTTATAGTGAAGGAATCCTAACATAGGTACTGATGCCATAAGCCGCTGTGGAAGCTGTTAGATATGATTGTCTTAGTTTTTTCGAAATACGGATTTTGTTTTTTAGAGATGTAGTTCTGTTTCCTCTTTGGTAAATGAAGTTTTTAGTTTTAGACAGCACCGTAGGTGTGTATCTTAAACTAAATAGATAGCTTCATTACTAGAGAAATAGATCAGAATAATCTCTTTATATTTAATCCTAATTCGGAAATAGATATCATGACAGCTGCAGCGTCTAATTTAAATTCATCTAAATCCTTCGGAGAAGCTATCCCATTTGTGACCCCTCTGATTTAGATATTCTGCCTTAGATAAATTCAAAGGTAAAAGAAGGCCGAGTTTCTGTTCACAGATTCATCGGAGATCCTTCTAACCTATGAATGTTATCTGGAAGGTAGAATAACTAAAAGGGCCACTAAGGTATTGGAGTTAGTTAATTTTGACGTCTATGGTTCCAAGAGCGTCTAGACGATAGAAGACTCTTCGATTTAATCGAAGAAATAAGTCACTATCGGACGAGTTCCATAGGATCCTGAGAGAGTATGGGATTATCTCCCAGTTAAATGCTGTAAGGATGACACGTCAGAATGAAGTCTCCGAGAGAAGGAATCGGACTCTGTTTGACATGGTCCGTAGTATGATGAATATTGCCAAGTATACTACCCACCTTTGGTGGGGTTGTACCTTAAAACAGTAGCTTATATCTGAAACTATCTCTCATCTAGATCAGTACCTCAGACCTATAGAGAGCTATGGTCTAAGCGAAAGCTGACACTATAGTGTCTCGAGATATAGAGTTGTCCTGCACTTGTGCAAAACGACAAGAGGGATGAGATGGAGATGTAGTTCCAGGTATATCTGTTTGTAGGTTACCCTTAGGAGGCATAAGATGGACTGTTTTATGATCTTGAGGTTAGGAAGGTAATCGTTTCTACGAACACCATCTACCTAGATCAAGATTATATTATAAGACCATAAGTTTATCAGTAAGATAGTTCTGGGTGAACTACTGGGTACTGGTAGAGAGTGCGCATTTGAAAAACGTAGTGGGAGTAGATGATACAAGAAACTAGTATACCAGGTATTGTAGAAACGATTCACTTTGTACCACCACCACCTCATCGTTGTGGGACCATCAGAGCTCCTGAAAGATACTATGGAGAAACTTCGATAGTTAATCCAGAGTTTCAGGAGGATGATCCTTAGAGCTACGAAGAAGTAGTGGGAGCTTCCTTTGTACCACCACCACCTCATCGTTGTGGGACCATCAGAGCTCCTGAAAGATACTATGGAGAAACTTTGATAGTTAATCCAGAGTTTCAGGAGGATGATCCCTAGAGCTACGAAGAAGTAGTGGGAGCTTCTGATAGCTCTGACTGACAAAAGACCATGGAGGCAAGCTTACATCAATGTCCCTTGGAACAGTCTTGACACTTATAGCACTATCACCCTTCAGGGTGTAGGAGGTGTATAAGAAGAGCACCCGGTTAAGACTTAAGTAGCTAGATTAGTTACCAAAGGAGAAGGGATTGACTATGTCAAAACCATCTCACTGGTAGCTATGCCTAAGTCTATAACGGATCCTCTTAATCCATCACAGCCTATTATAGTTGGGAGATCTGGTTGATGGATGTCAAGACAGTTATTCCCTAACGGGAATTTGAAAAGGGACATATGGATGATGTAGCCTCAGGCTTTGTGTCAGTAGGTTAGGAAGATATGGAATGCAAGTTGCAATGGTCCATTTATGGACTGATGCAAGCATCCAGGTTGGAATGTCTATTTTGATCAAGGGAATCCGCTCACACGGATTTGATCAGAATGAGGATAAACCAAGTTGGTACAAGAAAGGTGAAATAGCTACAAGGGTGTATTTAGTACTTTACGTTAACGATATTTTACTGATTGAAAATGATGTAAGAATATTGTTTACGGTAAAGGTTTGTAGTCATCACAATTCGATGTGAAAGATCGACCCTAATGAGGCGAGTTATGCTCTGGGAATCAAGGTAACTCGAGACAACCAGAGCAAGATTCTCTTGCTGTCACAGGCTACGCATGAAGATAAGATTCTAGCCAGATTCGTTTTAAGAGGCTAGATATCTATTGCGCAGCAGGAAGATGGGTCGGTTTCAGTCGAACCCGGGTCCAGATCTTTGGACCGATATGAAGGGTATACTCAGAAATCCTCGTTAAGTAAGGATTGTGAGTTAGCTTGCACTTCACAGGTCCTGATATCGATTGGACACACAGGATCTGACTTTGATGTCAGATGTGTGTTTCAGAGAATCGATTTCAAGGATTATTTTTATTTTGGGATTAGAAGCGGTAATTGGTAGAGTGTGAAGCAAGTGCATCACAGACTCTACCACAGATGCTTAGCACGTTGTTGCGTGCGAAGTAGTATATCAGGTGGTAAGGCTTAGGAAGTTCTTAGAGAACTTGGGACGCGTACCAGAGGCTCAGTTATCTGTTGTTACAACAGAAGAGCGGTAAGCAAGGTCCAAGGAGACTAGGCACCGCCGTGAGGGGAAACCCATCAAGTACAAACTCCACTTGATCTGACAGTTATATGAGGAAATGCAAGTAGCGGTACTGAGGTGGAATCTACAGACAATGTTGTCAATTCCTTTAGGGAATTCCTGCAAAGGCTTTTGGGCAGCATGTAGAAGCTACAGAGCTCAACACCGTTATTCCTCGTTAGACCTAGTGGGAGATTGTTAGATTTGTGAGGTCTATAGCTCGTAAAAACCTAGTGTTTAGCTTTGTATGGTTGATAGTATAGGATTGCATATTGGTACGTACCTTAGTACGTGTTCTGATTACAGAACAGAGAGCCATGGCTACATGGTAATCCACTTGAGTGGGAGACTCAAGGAACTGGTCCCATGTAACCTAAATACGTTCGCAGCTCTGATAAGGGTTGGTCGCCCTATCAGGATAAGCTGTTGGGATGACAGAGCGTAGGTGTCTCCACCACGGTCATTACCAGGCACAGTGTCTGTGGCCGAACGGAACCAACACGGTGCACAGATCGATGAGCAGACATCGGTGCACTAAACCGTGTTTCTGCTTAGGGTAAAACGGTCCTAAACCCTGAGGAACCATGTCTGGTGGACTAACTAGTTGTGTGGTGCTTTGGCGCACCAATGTGTGAGGATCCGGATACAGTGATCCAAAACCACGGTGTACTGGGTTACCCGGCTGGCGTTGCATCAGCGTGTCACTCCTGCAGGCTATCCACACCCCTAACGGGAGGTGCGTTCCTTGGTCTGACCTACGTCGTATTAAACCCTGGCCAGGTGGTCATCAGTTGGACTGGTGACGGATCCGGTTGCTCGGAAGAGTAATCGGAGGTACGATGTATGTGGTCAACCGGGAAGGAACCGAGTCATATGAGCACTCGAGTCTGACGGTATTCTCCTGCTCGAGTTGCATCATGGCACCAAGTGGAGGGACAGCGAGTTTACCATACTAAGCGGAGAGCAGGGGTATGAGAGAGAACATAGTAAGTCCGGGGGAATTGGAGTGCAGCCTGCGTCGCACTCTGGGTGGCTACGTAGGTTAACTCGGACTCAGAGGATCGATGGTACACTCGGGTAGTGTGTCGATCGTGTCTGAGTTGGAAGCCATGAACCCTGGTCCCTGAAGGTTCCACCTTATCGACATTATGTACGGTTCTTATACCATCTCCTCGAAACACAGAACGTAGTTAGAGGAAGCGAGAAGTCCAAGCATACGCTCCGTGAGTGCTTCGCACTAGTGCACGGTAGATGCGTAGCTACGTGTGTGCACTAAGGGGAAACCCTAGGTTAGTGCAAAGACGCATGTAGCAATTCCTTGCCATAAGTGGACTTTGCCACATGGGTGCGATGCACCGGGACATGTTGCGAGTTGACTAGTTGACTTCACTAGGGGCACCCTACGGGAACCTCAGAGAATAGTGAAATCACTGGTGCACTTCACTTATGTGTGCCTTGCAAAGTCTCGTACACGAGGAACGGCCAACTAGTGGCATAAGGGCGTTTTGGTCATACCATGCGCCACTATGCACTAAGGGGGCCGGCCCAAAGTGTTGAGAGACTGGTCAAGGCCGGCCCCATTAGTTTCGGGAGGTTGTTGCCTCCGATGAAGGGGCCGGTTATGAGGCGCAAAAAACGGGCTGGTTTTGACCGTTTTCGAAAACAAGGAAAGGATAGAGATAAAGAAGAGATATATAGGGATAAGGTTTGAATCTATCATCCTTATCCATACTGTCCTTATCCATATGAATAGGCCGGCCCTATATATGAGAAGGAGAGAGAGGGTGCACGAAATTAATAGAGCCATGCAAGCCCTAGGGCCGGCCATGGCATGGGAAAACCCTAGCCGCCCCCTCTCCTCTCTTCGCATCTCCTCTCTCGTCTCTCTCTCCCTCGCTTGCGCCATTGGATGGCGACTCGTCTTCCTCACGTGGTGTTTTGTAGAAGGAGAAGGCTCGTCGTATGGAGGCACTCAGAGATCTATCGACGAGGTGCCGTGCATCGTGTGAGATCGGGTGAACTAGAAGGCGTCTCCCGCAACCTTTTGCTGTCCAGAATCTGCACAGAAAATCAACGTTGTTTCTGCGATTCCGGGAGCTACAGAAGTTCAAACGATGTGAAACTTGTTGGAAAAGTTGCGTCTCGAAGTTGGCTACCTGCAGTCCAAATTTCAGCCCAATCGGAGTTCGGAGCAGAAAGTTATGGCCGTCGCACCGAAGCTATGTCGAGCAGATCCGTAGCCCGTCTCCATCGACAAAGAAGAAATTTGTCGCGGTGAAAGATTCCGCACGCAGGTATGACCTCTAACAAGTAGATCTAACATAATTAGAACATGCATTCATGCTAGTTTGTTCTTTCGCGTTAGATCATCGTTAGGGGTTCGCGTAGTTGCCATGCTAGATTCATACACGCATATGTAGATCGTTTCGATGACAATTTTTATATGTAACGCACACCGCTCACGGTCCTCGGACCTTCACTTTGCTTCCGCTGCGGGCCTCTACCATGGATTTATTTCCAACAATAATATCAACATCGTGAATTGAGGCAAAAGAACTAGCCGCCCTCCTCTTCTCCGACTTTCCTAATCCCCTAACATTCCAAGACAAAATCTTCATAGAAACACAAAAAGATCGGCTCCCTAAACTCCTCCAAAAACCACACAGCAACCAGGTCAAGACGAGGCCATCCTCGCTCTCTTCTCCTCCAAAGCCCTGATCGAATCAAGAAAGAAACGAACACTATCCATCTCTGGAGGGGTAATGAAACCACACTTCTTAGCTATATCCAAAATAGCATCATCATCCAAAAGAGAGAGGGGGAAGGACACTGAAGGATCAGCCTGATCCAACTCCAAAAGGCGCATCTTGGACCGCACGAGAGCCTGAGCCAGCAGCGGATCATCCGAGGAGCGCTGCCGGAAACTCCTTCTTGCCGACTGAAGCTGGGAGGGTCCTGCCATGTCCGCCGCTGCAACTGGCCTCTCCTGGTCGGCGCTCCGATCAGCTATGTCCCGCAACATCCCTTCCCCCTGCCCTGTCACAGTGCTCCTGTCGACATCAAGGTTAGTAGCAAGAGATTCTCCCACCATGGGGCTAGCCCTCTCAAAATTTGAAGCCCTCAATCAATGGGCATTACTCCATCCCACTCAATCTCTCTCTTTCTCTCATCCCATTCGCACACATTGAATCGCATGTGCGCATTTGTAGTGGGTCTAATAGAAAAAAATAAGATCCTCTCGGAAAATTTATTTTAACCTCTCTCAAAGATGTGTGTGTGTGTGAGAGAGAGAGAGAGAGAGAGAGAGAGAGAGAGGGTTCCTTTGAGTTTGTGACGTGCGTCCGTATCCGAAGTTAGAGAGAGAGAGAGAGAGAGAGAGAGAGAGAGAGAGAGAGAGAGAGAGAGAGAGAGAGAGAGAGGGGGGGGGGTTCCTTTGAGTTTGTGACGTGGGTCCGTATCCGAAGTTAGAGAGAGAGAGAGAGAGAGAGAGAGTTCCTTTGAGTTTGTGACGTGAGTCCGTATCCGAAGTTAGAGAGAGAGAGAGAGAGGGGTTCCTTTGAGTTTGTGACGTGGGTCCGTATCCGAAGTTAGAGAGAGAGAGGGAGGGGGTTCCTTTGAGTTTGTGACGTGGGTCCGTATCCGAAGTTAGAGAAAGAGAGAGGGGGGGTTCCTTTGAGTTGTGATGTGGGTCCGCGTCTCAAGTTGGTCATGAATCGTAATTCGTAAGAGCTTGCTGGCTTCTCACAGTTTCGAATATTTATCTTTAAATAATAAAACCTTGAAGGTTAATCAAAATGTAGCCCCTATAGCTCAGTGGTAGAGCGTCAGTCTTGTAAACTGAAGGTCTGTAGTTCGATCCTGCATGGGGGCAATTTTGTCTTTTTTTTTTACACCACAAGTCTCATTTTAAAACAGACATAAAAGTTTTTGAACTCACCGAGAATTAAAAAAAATAGAAAAAAGAAAAAAATTTCAGGCCAAGTGTATTTACCGATCGGAGCTAGTTGCAACGGACAACTATGATCGTGCCATTGGCAACAAAAAAAGTTTGAGTACGATTGTGTTCCAACCTCCTTAAAAGAGCTTGGAGCGTCCCGCTCTCTCTCATTGGTCCATTCCAAAGGTATATTTGTCATTTCATAGTGTTTATCATGGTGAAATAACCAAAAGCCCTTGAGATGGACCAATGAGAGAGAGCGGGATGCTTCATGAGGTTGGAACAAAATCGTTCTCAAAAGGGTTTGCATGAGTATGGTATAGTAGCATTTGTCCAATCAGGAAGTGCCATGTGGACCATTAAAGAGGAATAATGGGGCTACACTTGTAATCAGATCTTAGAGCATCTCCAACAGGCTCCTAGGCTTTTCATCCTCCAGTACTGTAGCAAAAATAAGTATGTAATGGGTTTAAAACAACGCTCCAACAGGCTCAATATATATTTTTCTATTTTAAATTTATCTACTTCTCTTATTGTAGCTGACGAACGGAGTAGGGGAGGTTAGAACGTAGGCCCCATAGTTTGAACAAAACGTTTTGTGTAGTTTCCCAAACAACCCCCGCGAGAGTTTGAAGTGAGATAGCTGAGCAAAGGAGCATTTGGTCTTTCCGAAAGAAAATAAGAAGAGATCGAGGAGCTCGTGGGAATGCTCTTCAATCCCCACTCCATATTTAGCTTACGTGGCAGCTATGCCCCTAGGAGCTCGTTGGAGATGCTCTTATGTTGCAGTTGTTTTTCCGTTTAATTGTTCACATGGCAAATCCTGATTGGGCAGGAAGTACCAGATGGTTAGCAAAATCCTCCTCATTTGTCGTGCCCCTCGATTTCTTTTATTTATTTCTTTTTTAGTGGAAGTTGGCATCCTTATATCCTTATATGGGAGGGGGTTTGGCAGATCCCAACATGAATATTAGAAATTAAATATAAAGATAAAGAGGGTCTTCTAAGGTAGAAGACACCTAGTACAGTGGTCTATCTCCATTCACACCGTGTGGAGGGGCCAAACAAAGATAAAAGTATAGAGGGTACATGCAAAAAATAGCCAGATGAAGGGGCATATGGGAACAAGTCCATGCCATTGTTTTCAACCCCCACAATCTAAATATTCTGCAATGTACCATGCGCCTGATCGGTGATGTGCTATTGCCCTTGTGTGTACCTTAACAAATAAATGGAGACCAGTCGATCGATCTCGCGACTCAGCAAGAGTCGGTCGACCCCACAACTCAGCAGTAGTTGGTTGACCCCGCAACTCAGCTGGAGTCGACTGACCCCGCAACTCAGCAACAATCGGTCGACCCCGCAACTCAGCAACAATCGGTCGATTCCGCAACTCCGTAGCAGTCGGTCGACCCCGCAACTCAGCAGCAGTTGGTCGACCCTAGAACTCAGCAGGAGTCGACTGACCCCGCAACTCAGCAACAGTTGGTCGACCCCGCAACTCAGCAGCAGTCGACTGACGCCGCAACTCCACATCAGTCGGTCGACCCCGCAACTCAGCAGCAGTCGACCGACCCCACAACTCTGCAGCAGTCTGTCGATTTCGCAACTCAACAGCAGTCGATCGACCCCGCAACTCTGCAGCAGTCGGTTGATCCCGCAACTCAGCAACATTCGACTGGCAAGTCGACCTGTAATACTTGACTTGCCAAGGTGCAAAAGAATAAGAGGGAACTCCGTTTTCTTCGCCCAATGCAACTCCATAATTCACGCGAAGGGTTGGCCCGAAGATCACGCACCAAGATTGTGCGATAGTTATTCCTGAGAATCTCAGTCGAGCGAAGGAGACAGGAAAATAGCTCACGCTCCCGAAATTCTCGGTCGACCAGTAAGGCAAGATGTACCCCCGGCCATAACTACCAAGTGCTTGCCAAGCGACATGTTGCCTACTCGCGAGGTGGTTACACAGATCATGGGAGCGCGTCATCAATCTCGTCTCGCTCAGAGGACTCAAGCTGTCACCTAGCAGCACTATAAAAGGAGACCTACCCCCTCAGAGCAAAAAGATCTGAATTTTGGGAGGGGAGGTGTTGGCCATTGCATTTCGGAGTTTTCAGAGCCAGATTAAAAGAGAGAGAGAGAGAGAGAGAGAGAGAGAGAGAGAGAGAGAGAGAGAGAGAGAGAGAGAGAGAGAGAGAGAGAGGTCGGCATTTGGGATGCTGGTTCTCTCTGGGTGTAAGTGGGTCAGGGTTAGAGCTTGTAATCTGTTTGACTCATCAGTGCATTTCTCGCCCAACCCCATGGTTTTTTTCCCTTCGACGTTGAGAATGAGTTTTTCCACGTAAAATCGGTCCTGTCAATTTGTTCTTTGGATTGTTAGATTGTGCCTTCCAATTGAATCGGTCCAAACCAGAAAAAAAACCACCACAGCCTCGGTTCTCATACTACTAGCTTCCCCCCCAGAAAGTTGAGAGTTGCCTTGCACCACATAATACCACCTCTATTGACTTTGCCTTGTCGGTGAAGATCTGAGCAATTCTTTCGATCCAAATTCTCTAGAGTAGCACAGAAGTGGAATTGTCACAAAGGTCGTGGAGGGTGGAGGTGATGTGTGTATCCATCCCTCCAAGAAGTCCATATTTGTGGGATGAAGGAAGGAGGAGGGGGTGACACAGCCAATAAGTAGGTTTAGTCAGTTCCAAAGAGGTAAGATCACAGTGGAAAGGAGAAAAATGTGGTAAGTAATCTCTAAGTAAGAACAAAAAGGGCAAGAGTGTGTAATGATGATATTACTCTCTGTGAGGTTGTCTGCTATTAGAGTACGGTTGTGGAGGAGTGTCTATAGAAAGAAGTATGTCTTGGCGAGGCTTTTCATCGACCAAGGTAGTTTATCGAAAGCCCTAAGCATTCCTCTGATAGAAAGATTAGTGCAAATTGTGCTCAGTTCAAACTTTCCATGATTGGTCCATCCCCAAGTGATTGAGTCGGAGGAAGAGGAGAGAGTGATGGTGTTAAGGAGGTTATTCAAAGAGATGTTTTCATTAAGTTGTGTCGGATCAAAGTCTCGACGAAAATGGGGGTGCCATGGTTGTGGTGTCGTTGGATAGAAGCAAGAGGACACCCTACATGGTTGGTTTGATGCAATGCGGCAGTGCTTGGGGAAAGATGTAGCCAAACTAATTGATTGTCCATTGCCAATATGCCATCTTAGTTCCGCCTTAAAAATCTCTCTTGCGTGATGCACTCCTCTCCAGAAAGGGGATATTCAGGTAGTAGTCTTCAGTATCAAATCCATCGATTTTTTTCTCCAGTAGTATCCACTAGTAATGAGTTGTGAGTATAGGTTATTTGATCCACAATCACTTGTAAGTAGCCTCCACAACCATACCCAACCCACCATGTTCCTTTGACTAACATACTTCAGTCCAACTCAATAGGTTGATATCTCTATTAGCTAATTAAATTACTCTTCTAGGAAATTTCTCTTGATCGAATCAATGTGTTTTGCGACCCAAATCGGTAACTTGAAAATGGACATATAATAAATAGATAAAGCTGGGAGAACTACATTTAAAATAGTCAATCTCTCTCTAGTAGAAAAGTGCTTCCCTTTCCTTGACGTCAGTCTCTTCTTGAATTTTTCTAACATAAATGCTAGAAGGATGAATTTGATTGCAATGATTTGAGTCTCAGCTCGACAAAATGATGGTGTCATTAGCAAATTGAAGATGAGTGATCCATGTGGAAATTCTGTTCTTTGCTAGCCCTCCCCTAGGTTTGCTCTTGCTATCATTTTACTCAAAACATTAATTACTGTTACGATTCTCATGCCCTCTCAAAACAGGTAATGAGAGGGAGGGGGCAACATAATATAAAGATGTGAAACTCCCACCCTTTTACTGATGTGGGACTATTCTCAACACCCGCCTGCACGCAGAGCGTCTCTCGATCGGAGGGAAGAAGAAGATCTCGATCAGAGGGAGAAAGAGGGTGCGACGGGACCACATAGAGGAGAGATGGGGTGGGACCTAGCTCTGATGCCATGTTACGATTCCCATGCCCTCTCAAAACCGATGATGAGAGGGAGGCGGCAACAATATATAAAGACATGGAACTCCCACCCCTTTACCGATGTGGGACTAATCTTAACACCCGCCCGCACACAGAACGCCTCACGATCGGAGGGAGGGAGAAGATATCGATTGGAGGGAGAAAGAGGGTGCGGCGGGACTGTGTATACCTTAACAAATAAAGAAGGTGGAAGCACCCGACCGTGTACTTTGCCCGCCCGGCCGCGCACTTCACTGCGCCCCAGCCGCGCACTTCACTTCGCTGCGCCTGGCCGCACGCTTCACCTTGTTGCGCCCGACCACACACTTCGTTGCGCTCGACCGCGCAATTCGCTGTGCCTCAGCCGCGCGCTTCACTTCGCTGCGCCTGACCGCACGCTTCACCTCGCTGCGCCCGACCGCGCACTTCGCTGCGCCTCGGCCGCGCACTTCACTTCGCTGCGCCTCGGTCACGCACTTTACTTCGCTGCGCCCGGTCGCGCGCTTCACCTCGCTGTGCCCGACCGCGCACTTTGCTGCACCCCGGCCGCACACTTCACTTCACTGCACCCGGCCGCGCACTTCATCTAGCTGCACCCGGCCGTGCACTTCACTTCGCTGCGCCCGGTTGCGTGCTTCACCTAGCTGCGCCTGACCGCGCACCTCACCACGCCCGATCGCTCACTTCGCCCGTCCGATCGCGCACCTTGCTGCACCCGGCCGCACACTTCACCGCGCCCCGCCCCGTGCGTTTCACTTCACTGCACTCCGGCTGTGCACTTTACTTTGCTGTGCCCGGCTGCGCACTTCACCTCGCTGCGCCCGACCGCATTCTTCGTTGTGCCCCGGCCGCGCACTTCGCTGTGCCCCCACCATGCACTTCACTTCACTGCGCCCGAACGCGCACTTCACTTCGCTGCTCCTGGCCGTGCACTTCACCTCGCTGCGCTCGATCGCGCACTTCGCCCGCTCGGCAGTGTATCTCGCTGTGCCCGATTGCGCACCTCGCTGCGCCCGACCGCGCACTTCGCCCGCCCGGCAGCGCATCTCGCTGCGCCCGGCCACACGCTTTACCTTGCTGCTCCCGATCGTGCACTTTGTTGCACCCTACCGGTGCACTTCACTTTGCTATGCCCGACCGCGCGCTTCACTGCGCCTCAGTCGCGCACTTCGCGTCGCTGCATCCGACCTCGTACTTCGCTACTCCTTGGCCGTGCGCTTCACTCCGCTGCACCCGACTACGCACTTCGCTACGCCCCGGCCATGCACTTTACTTTGCTGCGCTCGGCCGCACGCTTCACCTCGCTGCGCTTGACCTCGCACCTCGCTGTGCCCGATCGCGCATTTCGCTCGCCCGGTCGCACACCTTGCTGTGTCCGACTGCGCACTTTACTGTGCCCCGGCCGCGTGCTTCACTTCACTACGCCCCGGTAGCGCGCTATACTTCACTGCGCCTGGTCGCACGTTTCACCTCGCTGCGCCCGACCATGCTCTTCGCTGTGTCCGACCGCACACTTGGCCTGGCTGCACCTCGAACGGCCGCTCGTCTCAGTTGGTCGTGCATCTCGCCACAACCACACAAGTATTCATACGCAGCTCCGGTATTCATACGAAGGGCTGGCCCGAAGATCGCGCACCAAGACTGAGTAGTAACTACTCCCGAGAATCTCGATCGGGCGACGGTTACGGGAAAACAGCCATGCCCCGAGATTCTCGGTCGACCAGTAAGGCAAGTATCACCAGCTGTGACTACTCAGTGCATGCAAGATGACACGTCGCCCATGTGCGAAGTAGTTGTGCAAACCGCGAGAGCACGTCATCAATACTGTCCCACGCGGAGGGCACCAACTGTCATCTAGCAGCACTATAAAAGGGGACCTACCCCTTCAGAGAGAAGGAGGGGGAAGTCTAGAAGGGGAGGTGCTGCCCAATTCTTTCCGGAGTTTTTGGTACTTTGAGAGAGAGAGAGAGAGATACTTGAGAGATCGGCATTTTGGGAGGCCGGTCCTCTCCAAGTGTAAATGGGTTAGAGTGAGAGATTGTAACCCATTTGCCATATTAGTGCATTCTCACCACGCCCCGTGGTTTTTTCCCCTTCGGCGTTGAGACGGGGTTTTTCTACGTAAACCCAGTCTACTGCGTTCCTTGGTTTATTAGATTGTGCTTACCAACCGAACAACCAAATCCTAGAACCCCCCCCCCCCCCCCCCAATCTTGGCATCGTCTATAGGATCAGTCTTCAAGACTTCCTATTAGAATTCTTGACCATCGACCCGTGGGTATCGATCGGTCAACCATTCCATCTCGTTGCAGTCTTGGGTACCCGACCTGTATCCTACCTGAATCTACCGACCGGCCGACCCTTGGGTGTCGACCGACCTGTAAGCTCAGGAGTCATCACCATAACCACCCGGTTGAAGAGTAATTGTAACATACTCCCCAAACACACAAGAAATTATCCGCTTTGCCCGTGCCCTCACGAGAACTTCCTAGAGTGGTCACCCATCCTAGTACTGCTCTCGCCCGAGCATGCTTAACTACGGAGTTCTTACGAATTCCGTACTGGCGCACGATTTTAAAACGCATCTTCTATGTTTGGGAGGGGAAATTATATAAGTATCTCATGATCTTCTTCTCTCCAGGCGATGTGGAGCTAACTAATAGCCTTGTACACCTCACCTCACCTCACCTCACCTCATCCATCTTGGCATCCCAGCCTCAGGAGTCTTGGCTCTTGGCTATTGGCCTATTGGATCTTGGTCGTCATAATCCACCCCCCTTAGGGCTACACGTCCTCGTGTAGGGTTAAATCCCCTTATCTCGAGGAGAACTGGCTCTGATACCATTTTGTAACATCCGCCCCAAACACACAAGAAATTATCTGCTTTGTCCGTGCCCGCACAAGAACTTCCCAGGTTGTCACCCATCCTAGTACTGCTCTCGCCCGAGCACGCTTAACTACGGAGTTCTTACGAATTCCATAGCGGCGCACGATTTTAAAACGCGTCTTTTATGTTTGGGAGGGGAAATTATATAAGTAGCTCAGGATCTCCTTCTCTCCAGGCGATATGAGGCTAACTCATGGCCTTGTACACCTCACCTCACCTCACCTCATCCATCTTGGCATCCCAGCCTCAGGAGTCTTGTCTCTTGGCTATTGGCCTATTGGATCTTGGTCGTCATAGTAATGGTAGGAGGACCATACCATACTCGTTCAACCTCGCAGCTTCAGTCCAACACTGTTGCACCCAGTGACACTGGAAATGCCGGACATCCAGCTCAATCTCCCCCCAACTCGGATCGCATCACCCCGCTAGGAAACACTATGTTGGGGGTTGGGGAGTCGTGTCAAACCCTGGCGGTAGCTATAGCCACTCAAGGAGGAGGCCTGTCTGAGGCTTTTCTAGCTACCATGATGCTGTCGCAGCAAGCCCTCACAGTGCAACTCTAGATGATGCAGCATAACTATGAGGAGTTACGTGACCTCGTTCGAACCGCCCCAGTTGGAGTACCAGTGAATCCAGTTGCGAGAGCACCAGTCGGCCAGAACCTTCAAACGCAAGCTGCCCGAATGCAACAACAAGCAACAATTCAGACTACTGTGGGAGCTAAGCGATCGGTGGAAGTCTATAGCGCGAACCCAATTGGGAGGGAGTCGAGCAATCCGAAAATACCTAAACGAAAGAACCGAGCCCAAGCAGCTTCAGCACGATCATACGTTTGGACTCATCTCGGGACATATCCTCGACAACCGCCCCTATCCAAACATCACTCAAGAGTAGGGGTGGCAATGGGTCATGTCATGTCGGGTTTGTGTCGTGTCTAGTTTCGTGTCGTGTCCAAAACCCCTAGACCTAGACCCGACCCGTTTAACTAATCGTGTCTAGATCCTAAACACGTACCCGACCCGCTAGTAAACGGGTAGACCCGATAAGACCCGTTTACCACCCGAGTCTATTCAGTTGACCCGATCTGACCCAATCCGACTCGACCCGACCTGACCCGAAAGACCCGCTGGTATTATACATTATAGTATCGGATTGCGGGTAGACCTGACCCGACCTGACCCGACATGACCCGTTGAATACTAAACGGGTCTTCCCGGGTCTACCGTGTCCAGACCCTAAACCCGGACCCGACTCGTTTATTAAACGGGTCCATCGTGTCGACCCGTTTATGACCCGAACCCGTTTAGCCCTGACCCAGACCCGCAAACTTTGTGCCCGGTTGTGTCGGGTCCAAAATTGCCAGCCCTACTCAAGAGCAAGTTTATCAGAACCTCATCACCAGAAGCAAGGAGACAGACTGCATCGTCCACAGGACAGGAGTTATCTATCACGGGTGACCCCAGCAAGACAGCAACTGGCTCATACTGCTGACAAAAGAAGCATCCATGACCGTATCAAGCTGCCTGCGTCAGAGCGGCTTGGAGATCGAGAGAAAATCTAGCGGAACCGATCAGGAGCACGAGCTCCTGATCGACTAGAGGAGGTTACCATCCGAGGAGCCGCGTGATTAGCACTCATCGAAAAACTTTTCAGGGAGCCATTCTCGTGTGGGTGGAATCCTTCCCGTCTCCCAAAGTTTGATGGATAGAAGGACCCGGTAGAGCACGTGTTAGCCTTCCGAGATGCCCTGGTCCCCCATGAAGATGACCATATCCTCTACTGGACCTTCTCCAATAGCTTATCGGGAATGTCCCTCAAGTGGTTCCATAAGCTCAGACCCTCATTAATCTCATATTTCTCAGAACTGAGCATACGGTTCATCGATCAATATCGTTGAAACTGTGCGTTGAGAGCTGAAGACTCTGGAGCCACTCTTTGGGATGAGCATGACCTAGAAAGAGGCGTTGAGACAGTTATACCACAGGTTCAGGGCAGAATACCTGAGCTTGGCAGATGCTGATGGAGAGGATCGCATGGTGATAGCGGCCTTCAAGAATTCAGTATAGCCTAACCAATCTGTTAGCACCTCACTCATCAAGTGACCGCCCAAAACGATCAATGACCTATTCCGGAAGGTGGAGAAATACATCAAGATCAAAGATGCCGAACGAAAGTGGAAGACTAAAGATGCAAGTGACCAGTAGTCTGCCTTCAATCGACTCAACAAGGAGTACGACCGGTCAGTGAAGACGCATGAAAGGTGAAACACAAAGTCTCCTCCAGAAGCACTTGACCCCCCACGAGTTGGGTCAAGCAAAAGTCTCTTCTGAGAGTCACATTCCCCACTTGCGGAATAGGGATGAGTTTTCAAAGCCGACTGGGTATATAATACTCCAAAATGAGTTCTACCCTTCGATAAGAGTAAAGTCCTAGCAGGAAAGATCGACCGGTCGACAGACTCAACAAGGTGTATGACCAGCCAGACAAAAGTACCTAGAAGGTGAAACACATACTGAAAAACAACCAGTTGAAAGACTCAGCCAAAAGTTCGATCGACCGCTGAAAACGCTCGAACACTAATGAGTGATCGGCTCGCAAGACTCAAGAACGAGAATGGTTGGTCGATTAAAGTGTTGCACGGGCAAGAGAAAAATGATTAAGTTCTTAGAACTGGCAAGTTGGGCGTGTGCGAGGAATAGTCTCGATCGGTTGGACCATGTGACCAACCGATCGAGAGGGAGTATTGTGTGTACTTTAACAAATAAAGAAGGTGGAAGCACCCGGTCGTGTACTTCGCCCGACTGGCCATGCACCTTACCCCGGCCGGTTGTGTACTTCGCTTTGTCCCGCTCGACCGCACGCTTCACCTCACTGCGCCCTAGCCGTGTACTTCACTTCACTGCACCCGGCCGTACGTTTCACCTCGCTGTGCCTGACTGTGAACTTTGCTACGCCCCGGCCGTGCACTTCACTTCGCTGTGCCCGGCCACTCGCTTCATCTCACTGCGCCCGATCGCGCACCTTGCTGCGCCCGACCATGCACTTCGCCCGCTTGGCCACGCACTTCGCCCGCTTGGCCGCGCACCTTGCTACACCCGACTGCGCACTTTGCTGTGCCCTGGTCGTGCGCTTCACTTCGCTGCATCTCGGTTGCAAACTTCACTTTACTGTGCCCTACTGTTCACTTCACCTCGCTATGCGCAACTGCGCACTTCACTATGCCCCAGCCGTGCACTTCACCTCGTTGCACCTGACCGTGCACTTTGCTACGCCTCGGCCATGCACTTCACTTTGCTGCGTCCGACCGCACACTTTACCTCGCTACATTCGACCGCGCACTTCACTTTGTTGCACCCGGCCGCACACTTCAACTCACTGCGCCTGACCGCGCACCTCACTGCGCCCGACCGTGCATTTTGCTCGCCCGACAGTGCATCTCGCTGCGCCCGACCGTGCACTTCACTGCGCCCCGGCTACGCGCTTCACCTTGCTGCGCCCGATGATACACTTCGCTGCGCCCAGGCCGCACACTTCACTTCATTGTGCCCTGCCACGTTCTTCACTGTGCCCCGGCTGTGCACTTCACTTTGCTGTGCCCGACCGCACGCTTCACCTCGCTACGCTCAATCGCACACTTCACTTTGCTGCGCCTGGCCGCGCGCTTCACCTCTCTGCGTCCGACCACGCACTTCGCTGTGAACCGACCGTGCACTTCACCTCGCTGCGCCCGATCGCACACCTCACCCGCCCTGCTGCGCACCTTGCTGCGCCCAATGGTGCACTTCGCTGCGCACCGGTCGCGTGTTTCACTTCGCTACACCTGATCATGCACTTCGTTGTGCCCGGCCATGCACTTCACTTCGTTGCACCCGGCCGCACACTTTACCTCGCTGCGCTCAACCACGTACTTTGCTGTGCTCAACCGCACACTTGGCCCGGCTGCACCTCGGACAGCTGTGCATCTCGATCGACTGCGCCCCTGGTTGGCCGTGCGTCTCGCCACGACCACACAAGTATTCACTCGCAGCTCTGGTATTCACGGGAAGGGCTGGCCCGAAGATTACGCACCAAGACTGAGCAGTAACTACTCCCGAGAACTCAGTCTGGTGACGGTTACAGGAAGACAGCCCATGCCCCAAGATTTTCGGTCGACCGGTAAGGCAAATATCACCAGCTGTGACCACTCAGCACATGCAAGATGATACGTCGCCCACGCGTGAAGCAGTTGCACAAACCGCAGGAGCACATCATCAATACCGGCCTACGTGGAGGGCAACAACTATCACCTAGCAGCACTATAAAAGGGGACCTAACCTCTCAGAGAGAAGGAGGGGGAAGTCTGGAAGGGGAGGTGATGCCCAATTCTTTCTGGAGTTTTTGGTACTTTGAGAGAGAGAGAGAGACTTGAGAGGTCGGCATTTTGGGAGGCCGGTCCTCTCCGGGTGTAAGTGGGTCAGGGTGAGATATTGTAACCCGTTTGCCTTGTTAGTGCATTCTCGCCCTGCCATGTGGTTTTTTTCCCTTCGGCGTTGAGAAGGGGTTTTTTTTATGTAAACCTGGTCTACTGCGTTCCTTGGTTTGTTAGATTGTGCTTACCAACCGAACCGCCAAATCCCAGAAAATCCCCCCACAGGGACCACATGGAGGGGAGACGGGGTGGGGCCTATCTCTGATACCATGTTTCGATTCCCATGCCCCCTCAAAATTGGTAATGAGAAGGAGGGGGCAATAATATATATAGATGTGAAACTCCCACCCCTTTACTGATGTGGGACTATTCTTAACAGTTACTAATGATAATAAAGATAATAGGGGAAAGAGGGTCCCCTTGGAGCAAACCCCTATGCATTAGGAATTGAAAGGCTTTCTAGGAATGCCATTGAGATTGGCCGATATTCTAGTGGTAGAGTGGGTAATATGGATCCATCTTATGCAAGTCTCTCCAAAAACACTCTAGCTTGAAAAGTTCGTATGACAAATGACCAATGGTCATTGTCGAAGGCCTTCTTGAAATCTAGCTTGAGTAGCACCCCTTCTTCCTTGGTTCTTTTACAACTATAGATGGTTTCTTGTGCACATGCAATCGAGTCAAGAATGAATCGATCTTGTACAAAAGCCATTTGGTAGAGGTCCATGTGATTCGGAGGAACTCCTTTTAGATGATATGCGTGCAGGTGTCTTGGCGATAATCTTACATATTCCATTGATTAGACTGATCGGCCTATAGTCCTCAACATGATTTGTCTGTTCAAACTTTGGGATGAGAGCGATCAAAGAGTAGTTGGTCTTGCCATGGAAATCCCTCCCTGAGTGGAAGTCTCCCATCAACTTTATGATATCCCCTTTTATGATCGGTCAAAAGGTATGGAAGAAACCCATGGAAAAACCGTCTGGGCCTGGAGCCCTATTAGTATCAGGGCCCTTGATCGCAGCATGTACCTTTGCATCTATGAAAGCAAATTCCAAGTCTCTAGCTTTTGTATGATCGAGCTTGGTTGGGTAGAGGGACACCTAATCAACTTCTATGGGTGGAAGGTTTATGGCTCTAAAGAAATCTTTGTATATCTTCTTGTTCTTCAATACCCAAATGCATGATCGAATGTATGTGGTTATGTCTTCTTCTTCTTCTTCTTCCATTTACTATCACATGAAATTGTTTGGTGTTTTGGTTCCCTTCTTTAAGCCATTCTGCTCGCGCCCTTTGCTTCCACATCACTTCTTTGAGTTGGATGTCTGTCTATGGGTTTTGTCTTTTGCCATTGTTTTCGCAGCTAGGTCGGGTGGTTGAAGGCACGCCCATTGTCTTCTTCTTTGGTATCACAAAAAAGAATTTCTACTACCGTTGTGTGTTTGGAGTGTCAGATGTGGAGGAAATGTACGCACTTCATAATTCCAAACTTTGATAGTCCTCTCCATAGATGCCAACTTTATTGGAAAAATGGATGAGAGGGTTTTTTTTTTTTTTGGTATTATCAGAGGGGATGTCACAAACTGGCCTCCGGGAGGCGCCACATTCTGGCGCAGCATAGGAAACCACCAGTACGTGGGGAAAGACGATCGCCTCTCGGCGAAAAACTGACAACAATGCCACAATTGGCACATCTACAGAGGCCGCCACTAGACTATGGCACAAGAAACAAAGGGGAGGGCTCCTCCTCCGGAGCCACAAACACCACGGCTCATTGGTCATAAAGGAAACCAAAAAAGAAAAGAAATAGAACAAACATCACCCAAAAACTCAAAACCTGGCGAACCTCCACCGCACCAGAAGCATAGCTTGAAGGGAAATTGAAGTCGTTGCTAGTCCTCCACGCTGCCCCGACCTCCGTCACCACAACAAGCTGCCAAGAGCCCTTGCCGCCCCGAGGTGACGATCTGAACATCCACCGCCGGAGATCCTCACGACGGGGTCAGAGCCGACCAACCTAGCAGATCCAGCGAGAAGATGACTCCCGACGCCAAGCGATGAGTATCAATTGGACAAAGAGAAGACAACCCACAATCTAGGCTCTCCGATCATAAAACTGCTGGCCTCCAATGAACCCCTATGCACAGAGGGAATGAAGGGGTCAAATCCCACCCTCGAGAAGGAACGGACCCACGGCCCGGCCTCCCTAGAGCCACCGGCGGCGTTTGAGGAGGCCGAGCACACGATCGGGGGAAACCCTAACCCTAGGGGTCGAAAGAGGAAACAGAGCAGGCGCTCAGAGCCTCTTGTGTTAGTTGGAGGCCGGGCCTCATGGATCATCTGTGTGAAATCATGTCTAGGTCCGTCGAGATAAGGAAACGATCCAGCTTTGCCATTTTGGGTTTCTTTGCATATTGCACCAAGTGAACCTCCTGCTAGAGATGGATAGATCGACAAGATCGAGATTGTTGATAAAAGAATTGAAGTGTCCCCTCCTCTCTGTTGTATCCATTACCCCCTTTACGGTCCTCGGCAAACCTTGTATGTGCAACTAAAATCCCCACAAATCATCCATGGAGGACAAGCATGGCAGTGTCTTCTCATATGGTACAACTAGTGCATGCTCGTGCCTATCGGCACTGCAGCGGGTCGCATTTGGTGGCAAATAACAGTCGGACAGTATTCGGCGGCAAAACACCGTCGGCACTGCAACGCACCACCACCACCCACACCGTCGTATTCGACAGCAACACACTTGTCTGCTTTCCACAACAAAACACTTTCGGCTGGATTGCTCTGAATGAATGGCCCTTAATCTGTCAATGCATTGAGGAATGCTATTCAACCATCTAGTTTCCCATCCGAATCGGGCCATCGTGATGTGGGACCTTATCAAAGCTGTTACTTTGTCATCCAATTGGGATAGATGCAATTCACCTGTTTGGACTGGGCGGAACGGACGACGTCCGATAAAGTTGTTGTTGGTTATAAATTGCTAAAAGAGAAATTAAGATGGCTATTATGTTTTGCAAATACCAAGTTTAGAGGGCAATACAATGAGATGGTATTAACTATGTTTGATACCTATCAAAATCAGCAACAAGCACAATTCACTTTTAATCTATGGGAAATATATTTACTCAAATTATAGCATGCAGTTTTTGAGATCACAAGTTCTAATTCTATAACATACAAAAACTAATTTGGCATGTATATGTAAGAAGGTTAATGGAGAGAAAGTAGCCTGGGTCGAGGCGCAAGACGATGTCCTAAGATTGGATTTGCCCTCCTCGGTGCGGAGCTCCCGGCTTCCGATCTTAGAGATACAACGACCCTTTGAGTTCCTCCGTCGGCACGACTCCGAGGGAACAAAACAAACTCAGCTTGTACTCGAATTCGAAAAACGAAAACGGAAACGGAATCTCCTCTTCAAACCAGGTTGGAAAATCACCATGAGATTTGAAGATGATGGAAGAACTGCTCTCGGGTTTTTCTCAAGGAGTTCACTGGTTCAACAATGACAGAAGAAGAGGAAAAGAAGGATCTGGTTTTTCTCTGCGTTGAAAGGCTGAAGCTCAGGGCATTTAATAGGTCTTGAGATAATCTATTTTATTAGCTATTGACAGGGGGAGCGGAGTGGCTCGAGGTGGCAGCTAATGTGGACAGGTTGCTGTGCGACATGATAGTTGGTGCAATGATGACCGTTTGGGTGGATCCAAGTATCGAGATGATGATGGCTGATTCTAGGGGAAACATCAAGCCCAGCCCAATGACTTGAAGCCCAAAAAGAAAAGCCCAGCAAAATCCTAGCAGAAGCTTGAAAGTCCATTCGCATCAACGCGGCTCGTGAGTTGCGGACCACGGACTCGGGCCCGGCCCTGCTCGACGCGCACGCGCGTGTGTGGTGTGTGAGACCTTAGGCCCATTAGATATTTACCATCCTCTTGGATGGACTACCTTTATAAACAAGCTAATGACTCTTCCTCTTATCGATATGGGACTAAACTTGGGGGTGAGATTGTAAAAGAATGGTTGAGGCCAAAGTTTGATCACTTGACCTTTGTCAAAAAGGGAACCCCTTTAAAATCGACCTTGTTAGTCACTTGACCGACCAATTTTATTTGTTAAGAGGAGTAGGTAATTAAGTTTTATATTATATCCAACAATCCCCCACATAATTTGAAACTTATTTAAAGTAGATGAATATATATAAAATCAAAATTTGGATTCTAGACACTGTGTAATAGGTAAGGGTACCTTTTGGGTTTGAACCCTTAGTGACATTTACTTTCATCTGCGAGGACTCGATGGACTACGCCTTGAATCGGCCTCGTGATTCAAATTTCCATAAAGCACACACAGTATAACATTAGCTGAGTTCTAAAGCGGGTTGCGCATTATGGCCATGCGCATGTATCTTTCATGTGTGTTTTAGGAGAACAACCCTCTTCCCATAGTCGTGGCCCCATGACTCCACAAGTATAGGTGATTCCTCCAAGGGTGTATGCAAAGAAACATCCTGCCTCATAGGTCTTGGAATCATTAAGAGTTTAAAAGCTCATCCTAATCCCCTTGCATCTATGAACACTATCGCCCTAGGGATGGGATGAAACTATCAGTGCTCCTCGAGATACCCATCCGATTTGTTTCTACCCATTGAACCTCTTTGAAGTTGGGTTGCCACTGTTGGTATCTTCTTTATGGGCTTAATCTCATCCCCCTCGATGCTTCTAGAACCACGGTTCTAGATAAGCTCACCAGTAAGGTTTTTCTCAGATCTGACAAATGAAAATATTACAATATTTGTTTTAGTTTATATTGCAGTGATGTGTGTCTTACCTTAAGGTGTTTGTTCATTTTTACATCTGTATTCTCTTAACTGTATTTGTCTATTGCAGTCCTACAATCACAATAAATGGAGATTGTCGGCAAAGGGTGATCTCCTAAGGGAACATCCATAATGAAGTCCTTAAGCTACTCGGCTTCAGTACACGTACTGTCTAGTGCTATCATCTCGGACTCCATGGTACTTCTAGCTATCACGGTTTGCTTAGAAGATTTCCATGCAACGGCTGCACCGCCTAGAAGGAAAACAAATCCAGTAGTGGATTTGACATCTACTGAGTCGCTAATCCAATTAGCGTCGCTATACCCCTCTAGTACACTAGGATACACACTAAAGTTTAAACCATATGTTATGGTCCCTTTAAGGTAGCGCATTATCATTTCTAACGCATTCCAATGTTCTTGACTAGGGTTGCTAGTATATCTACTTAGCCTACTAGCTGTATATGCTATGTCGGGTCTAATATAGTTTGCTAAGAATCCTAGTGAACCTATGACCTGAACATACTCTTTTTGTAAAGCTGGATATCCAGTATTCTTTACTAAGTGAGTATGTAGGTCATAGGGGGTGGATACAGGATCACAATCAAAGTAGTAGAACTTCCTCAACACCTTCTCAACATAGTGAGCTTGAGACATCCTAATACCTCTACCCTCTCTAGTGATCTTATTGTTAAGGATCATCTTTGCTTCTCCTAAATCCTTCATATCCAAGTTCTGTGATAGAAATTCTTTGACATCGTTAATAATTTCCATGCTGGTACTGAAGATGAGTATATCATCGATATACAATCATAAGATAACTATGTTCCCATTGGAGGCTCCATAGTATACACATTCGTTGGTTTTGTTTATAACAAAGCCATACGAAAGAACTATCTGGTCAAACTTCTCGTGCCATTGTTTGGGAGCTTGTTTGAGCCCATAGAATGACCTAATGAGTTTACACACCATATGCTCCTGACCAGGAACTACAAAACCCCTAGGTTGATCCATGTAGATCTCATCTTCTAAATCTCCATTCATAAAGGCGATTTTAACATCCATCTGGTGGATGTACAATCCATGAACAGAGGCTAAGGCAATAAGAATCCTAATCATGGTAATCCTTGCTATAGGAGAATATACGTTGAAGAAATCTATACCGTTTTTGAGTAAAACCCTTAGCAACTAAACGGGTCTTAAACTTCTCCACCGATCAATCGGGTTGTAGTTTCTTTTTAAAAACTCATTTAAACCCAATAGTTCTAGTGCCTGGGGGTAGATCGGTCAACTCCCAAGTCTGGTTCTAGATATTGGATTGTATCTCATTATTCACTGCTTCTTTCCAGAAGGGTGAATCCCAAGATTTCATCGCTTCTTCAAAAAGGTTGGATCCTCTATGAGAAATACGTAGAAGTCATCTCCAAAATCCTTCTCCTTTCTAATCCTAGTACTTCTCCTAGGCTGTGGTTCTGACTTGTTCTCTACAGGGGTGTCATCCTCAAAAAGAGTGGCCCCACTAGAACTAGCGTCTGCATCATAGTGCGGCTGACTCATGGGTGAACCAATCATAATCCTAAAGAGAAATACATCCTCAAAGTAGGTTGCATCACTGGACTCGATAATGGTATTGATAAATATCCTATCGATATCAGATCGAACGACTAGGAACCTATTGGCATTACTATTAATGGCATAACCTAAGAAAATGACATCTACAGTCTTGGGTCCTATCTTCTCTCTCCTGAAGTTAGGTACCTTAACTTTAGCCAGGCACCCCCACACTCTAAGATGACTCAAGTTTGGCTTCCTATTCTTACAAATTTTATAGGGTATGAGGTCATGAGAGAGGGCAAGATCTCCTTGGGCGTGGCTAAGCATCCTACCAAACTCTACCCAAGAGGAAGGGAGCTTCTTAATCAATGAGGCCACTAGGAATGACTCACTAAGATCGGTGCCATCGGTCTTAAGGTCGGCTAGTAGATTTTTAAATTCATGGATTTGCTCATTCATGGGCTTTGTATCCACAAATTTGAACTTGTGGAAATCCACGGCTTTGAATCTCTTCAAGCCCGCAACATCCTTACCGTTCTTACTCTCTAAGGTGACCCAAAGTTCAATGGAATTTTTGGCGGTGTAGTGGATGTCATATAGACGATCCGATAATACGCTAAGAATGCGGTGTAGGCAAATGAAATCAATTTCTTGAGGGCTCCTAAAGGTGATGGAAGTGGAAGTGGAAGTGGATGGTGCCTCAGTTTGGGGGGTTTGGACATTGCGGTTTTGAGCCCGACATGGGTTGTTTGGAGGTACTTCTTGAGTTGGGTGTGACCCATCACTCACTTCGGTGGTAGTACTACCAATGGCCGACACCAACCCTAGTATAGTTAGCCAAAAACCTCATTTGGTTTTGCCAATGTTTGAAGTTCTTGCCATCAAATTTGTCGAGTTTAGTCACATGGACTCAGTGTGGGAAGGATTCATGGCAAGAGGTCCGAGATGAAGCACAAATCTGAAAATTGATAAGGCTTTTGTCAAAACAAAGTACCAAGCATCTCTACAATTAGCCATACTAAGCAATTTTAATACCAACTACAACTCCAATCATAGAATGTTGGTTATAAATTGCTAAAACAGAAATTAAGATGGCTATTATGTTTTACAAATACCAAATTTAGAGGGCAATGTAATGAGATGGTATTAACTATGTTTGATAGCTATCAAAATCAGCAACAAGCACAATTCACTTTTAATCTATGGGTAATACATTTACTCAAATTATAGCATGCAGTTTTTGAGATCACAAGTTCTAATTCTACAACATACAAAAACTAATTTGGCATGTATATGTATAGAGATTAAGGGAGAGGAAGTAGCCTGGGTTGAGGCGCAAGACGTTGTCCTAGGATTGGATTTGCCCTCCTCGGTGCAGAGCTCCCGGCTTTCGATCTTAGAGATACAACGGCCTTTTGAGTTCCCTCGTCAGCACGACTCCGAGGGAACAAAACGAACTCAGCTTGTACTCGAATCTGAAAAACAAAAACGAAAACGGGATCTCCTCTTCAAATCAGGTCGGAAAATCACCATGAGATTTGAAGAGGATGGAAGAACCACTCTCGGGTTTTTCTCAAGGAGCTCACTGGTTCAACAATGGCAGAAGAGGAAGACGAGAAGGCTCTGGTTTTATCTATGTTGAAAGGCTGAAGCTTAGGGCATTTAATAGGCCTTGAGATAATCTATTTTATTAGCTGTTGACAGGGGGAGCGGAGTGGCTTGAGGTGGTGGCTGACGTGGATAGGCTGTTGCGCGACATGACCATTGGGAGGCTGCCCGCTGGCGCAATGATGACTGTTTGGGTGCCTCCAGGTAACGAGATGATGATGGCTGATTCTAGGGGAAACAACAAGACTATCCCAATGACTTGTAGCCCAAAAAGAATAGCCCAACAAAATCCTACCAGAAGCCATTTCGTATCCACGTGGCTCGCGAGCCACGGACCACGGACCCGGGCCCGGCTCAGCGCGCGCTGTGTGGTGTGTGAGGCCTTAGGCCCATGAGATCTTTACCATCCTCTTGGATGGACTACCCTTATAAACAAGCTAATGACTCTTCCCCTTATCGATATGGGACTAAACTTGGGGAGGGGGGGGGGGATTATAAAAGAACGGTTGAGGCCAAGATTTGATCCCTTGACCTTTGTTAAAAAGGAAACACCCTTAAAATCGACCTTGTTAGTCACTTGGCCGACTAGTTTTATTTGTTAAAGGGAGTAGGTAATTAAGTTTTATATTATATCCAACAGTTGCCACATCTGGATGGCTCGATATGGATGGAAAATAGGATGGCTATCGGGCATTTTCCTGATACTTCAAACATGCGGTCATGGTTGTGCTCACTCTTGCTTGATTTCTAATTTTGAACCTCTTGACTTGGTTCCAGCACCGCGTTGTTGATCTGATCCGCCATATGGACAGCACCAAATAAGATGCTGCCTGCGTTCCAGGTTGAGTTGCTGCTCCTGCTGCTATGCACTGTGGGTTATGTTTAGGTTGAGAATAAAAATGTTCGGGCCTATGACTCGAACCTTATTGTCTTTGTTGAGTACGATGTGGGCATGAGATGGGTGTGTGGCCCCAGATAATTTTTTGGGGACTTAGTGAGCCATCCCTGATAAAGAAATCGGTTTAGTCTAAGGACTTTGAAATGCTTGGACGAAAATGCCCTCCATAGTATTTTCAATTTTCTTTTGCCATGCCCCCAAACCAGTGAACCCCTCCAAAACCCCCCTTCTCCGCCAAACCTAACCGAACGCCCCTCCCCCCCGGCCAGACCTAATCTACAGGCCATGGGATGAACCCTAGACCTATCCCTATACCTAACATAATCCCCGCCGCCGCTACCTTGTCCTCCGCCGCTCGCGAGCTCGTCGGAGTCGAGGTCGCCAGGGTCGAGCTCGTCGAGGTCGAGGTCGTCAAGGTCAGGGTCGAGGTCACCGGAGGTCGCCGGGAGTCGAGTTCGTCAGGGTCGAGGTCGCCGGGGGTCGAGCTCATCGGGGTCGAGGTCGAGCTCGCTAATCGTTTGAGAGATGGGAGAGGAGGTTAGTTTCGGGTATATCATGAAAGGGTAGGGACCTTAGGTGTCACGCCCCAGAAATATAAAGACCGATTCCTGGGGTGTGAGGTGAGAAAAGGAAAAGGGTTCTGGGTATGGTTACTTAACTATGCCAATTTAGGATTCTCACTAGGCTCTTTCTACGCTCCCACACAAGCAAATGAAAGAAGGGGGAGAAACAAAAGATCAGGCTCGACCTTTAAAAGGGATATCCTTTCAGTACATGCGACCCAACGGTGTCACAACATACTGACAGAATATCCTCTAAAGGAGCACGAGGCTCAAGCTCCGACGGCGAGCCGAGTATCTCACCCGCTCCCGAACACTCGGTGCATCTGTCTGGAGGTCCTATCTACTGGGCTTGTCAAGTTAGGTCAATTCTTCTTGTTATATTTTTGTGGTGATCTATCCTAGGCTTGGGGCCTTGAGGAGAGGCCTACCCAAAGAAATTCAGCTGGCACATTACCACTTATCACACGAGGTACCTAATAATAGAAGTCTTATTCCAATCCACTAGATTACATCGCAAGAAAGAGACTACTGTTAAAACGAAATACTAGAATTAAAAAGAAAATGCTGCAACTCTAAACTCGTTCATGGACTCCTACTGCTGCTCCGATGCCTCAGCTCCTGCAGAAGAGTCTACTCGTGGGAATGAGTAGCCCCCAAAAATACATTTGGGAGATTAGCCAAATAAATGGCTAGTGACAAGCTAACAATTTTAATAACTAACAACGCTCAAATTTTAAGACAAATTATTGATTAACCTAATTATCAAGCTATATTCTCAATCACGTCCTATGTGTCCATGCAATTTCTACATTCACATGCAAATCCTACTGTCACTAGGTCATCGTGTGAACAGTCATACAATTCAAAATTTGTAATCAGACAATTAAACACTCATACATGAACCCCGGATATTTTGTTCAACCTGCCCCCGGTTGGGCATTACTATCGGGTCTTTTATTTCGATGTAGAGGGCCAACTCTCTCGCCGTGCATCCTCCAACACCATGCACAAGTTCACCCAGATGATCATAAGGGGTTTTCCGTCTTTCACGGTAGAGCTCTACCGCCCAACTTGCTTTACTATGAGGACTTCAACTCCCCAGGACAGGGTTGCTAGGCCAATCCCTACTCGAAGGCACCTCCTATTGGCTTTACCACAACCCTTGTCCGTGACCCCTAACCTACTCAACTTCGGCTATACGCGCAAGGTGGTTCACGACCCTTGCGCGCATGGGGTCTCTACCCTCTAACCAGGTAGATTAACGATAATTAACATACCACATGGCATTGAATGAACTAAACAGTGTTTAATCATTTTCGATGGATTACCCCAGGATTCGCACCCACTCACAACCCAGCATCATAATTAAATGTAATAAAAACACTCTCGCCCAAAATCCATTTACTCGGGTTACTACGCTCCCCTCAGGAGGGTGGGTCCCGATAATTCTTTAATCGTTTATTTATTCAAATTAAGGGAAAACCTATCTATGGTGTCCATGCAAACAATAGAATATTTATTATTAAATTATTAACTTTTTATGCATGCGTCGCCGGACTCGCGACTCCGCATGCAAGGCGGGGTCCACTCGACCATATGCGACGACGTCCGGCGGGACCCGCATGCAGCGTTATGGACACCTACCCTTAATTTCTATATCGATATTATTAATTATTAAAGAAAGCGTGCTGTCACCTGGTCGACGTGCACGGACTCCTGTCTCTAGCCTCTGCTCCGTCCACGGCTGGATCGTCTCGTTCACGAACTGGCAATATGCATAAGTCTATATTACACGTTAATTGATTTGGTCGGTTTGGTATGATGACAATCTGACAAGCCTTATTGAGCCTGTGCTCGGTTGGCGATAACTATTATGCCTTACTTGATCGAATCTCGGGATTGGCAAGTTTTGGCCTATGAGTCACTTGGCGGCCACCGACGTGCATGGCACGATGGTTCATATGCCAAAACCGATAAGGTGCCAACAGGCGGTAAACCATCAGCCACTAAAGGCCGATGAATCGCATTATCAAACAATCCTGATCAAGGGTTCCCACGGGTTTCGGTAAATATTGACGGTATTGGAGACAAGAACGAGAAAATAAAAATTGGTTGGGTTGATGCGGCTCCGTCGCCTACACAGCCGTTGACCACCAAACCCGTGGCTATGGCTATGGCAAACAAGGAAGGCTGGACAATGGAAGGTGATAGACCACAGGTGGTTGGGATGACTTCGTCGACTACACAGCCACCTGCCAAGCTGTGGGGAAAAGGCGGTCTGCAATGGGTTGGGCTCGTTGGCTGCACAGCCAACTGCCACCTGGCCGGTGGCCATGGCCGTGCATAACCGAAGGCGATAGGGGTGGGGTGTTGGTCGGATCAGCACAGAAAAAAAAAAGACAAGGTAGGGGTTCGTCGGGCTGGTCTCAACAGAGCAGAATAAAAAGGAATAGGGGAGGAAGAGGAGGCTGACCTGGTGCAGGGGGGTCGTCGGCTGCTGTTCCTCCTCCGGTCGTTCCTCCCTAGCGCCGGATGCTCCTACCCGACCGGCTACGCTCCGGCTATCACGCACCAAACACAGCAGGGAGAGAGATTGAAAGAGAGAGGTCGGGGAGAGAGAGAGAGATCAGAGGAGTTTGGGATCGGGCTGGGTCTAGGGTTTGTTAAATAGGGGAGGGGGCTGCGAGTATCTCGGAGGAGATCGGGTCGAGGCTAACGGGGAGATAGAGATGAGAGGGAAGGGATCGAGATTGAGAGGGATCGTGCAGGGGGGATCGGATCGGGTTGAGGGGGTTTCGGCTGAGAGATAGGGGGAGAGAGGGATCGGTTTAGGGATAGAGGTGGGAAGGAGAGAGATTGGTTTTGAGAGATAGAGATCGGTTTAGAGAGGAAGAGAGATGGGATTGGGTTTGAGAGAGGGAGATCGGTTTAGAGAGGGAGAGAGATAGGATCGGGTTTGAGAGAGGGGGGTGGTTGGGAGATAGAGAGAGAGAGAGGGTCGGCTGGGTTGGGTTGGGTTGGCTTAGAAGTTGAAAGGGGGTTGGTTGAATTAGGTTAGGGATAGGTTGGCTGAATAGTTGAAAGGGGGGTTGGTTGAATGGGTAGTGGGTGATGGGTTTAGATTTAGGTTTTAATTTAATTCTCTTTCGTTTTTTTTTTTTTGAAATTAAGCATAGCTCGCAGTTGAGCATGGCTCGCACTCGAGCTTGCATCGAATCGAGACGGGCCAATGCGCAAACCTCACGAGTCCGACAGACTCATCTTAAAACCTAATTTATTAATTAATTTATATTATTACCAAAACATTCATACCATGCCTCCAGTGTCGCCTAGCGACCCGGACCCGGGGCCCACTGCCCGGTCCAACTCAGGTTCAAGCACACACCATCGATGATCATAAATACGAAAAACAAATCAATCAATTTTAGCAACAATAATAAAAAAAATAAAACCGGGCTGCCCTGAAATCAACGTACCAGGTATTACATCCTACCCACCTTATTAAAATTTTCGTCCCAAAAATTAACTAACACTAATCATCAAACAAGGAAGAGTACCGGGACTGCATCGCTGACTCGAGCTCCCACGTAGCCTCCTCCTCACTACAGTGCTGCCACTGCACCTTCACCATGGGGATGGTCTTTGTACGAAGCACTCGATCTTCTCTAGCCAAGATCCTAATCGGTCGCTCCTCATAGGACGCGTCTGAACTGAGGGTCAGGTCCTGCCAATCTAACACGTGCGACGGGTCTGGATCATACCTCCGAAGCATTGACACGTGAAAGACACTGTGGACGCTAGAGAGCTGCGGGGGCAGTGCCAGACGATATACCACCTAGCCAACTCTCTCCAAGATCTCGAAAGGACCTATGAACCTCGGAGCCAACTTCCCTTTCTTCCCAAATCTGGTGATGCCTCGCCGAGGGGAAACCTTCAGGAAGACATGGTCTCCGACAGTAAACTCGAGCGGGCGTCGACGCACATCTGCGTAGCTCTTCTGTCGACTCTGCGCCGCTCTAAGTCGCTCTCTAATCAGCTGGATCTTCTCAGTCGTCTCCTAGACAAGCTCTGGCCCCAAGAGACTCTGCTCTCCTACCTTCGCCCAACAAAGGGGTGACCGACATGGCCTCCCGTACAAAGCCTCATAGGGGGCCATACCGATGTTAGCTTGGTGACTATTGTTGTAGGCGAACTCTACAAGAGGTAGGTGCTCCTCCCAACTGCCTCCAAAATCTACTGTGCAAGCCCGCAACATATCTTCCAAAATCTGAATCGTCCTTTCTGACTGGCCATCCGTCTGCGGGTGAAACGCAGTGCTAAAACTGAGCTCCATCCACAAAGCTGTCTGCAAGCTCTCCCAAAAGCGAGAAACAAACCGAGGATCTCGGTCCGAGATGATGAAAACTGGAACTCCATACAGCTTGACAATTTCCCTCACATATAACTTCACTCGGTCGATGGATGTCATTGTCGTCCGCACCGGAAGAAAGTGCACCGACTTCGTCAGTCAGTCCACGATCACCCAAACTGAGTCATGTTTGTTCCGGGTCAGAGGCAACCCCGAAACAAAATCCATCGTGATGTGCTCCCATTTCCACTCAGCTACTAGAAGCGGCTGTAGCAATCCAGCCGGTCTCTGGTGCTCAGCCTTGACTTGCTGACAAGTCAAACATCTAGACTCAAAGGCGGCCACGTCACGCTTCATGCCCTTCCACCAAAACTGTCTTCTCAAATCAAGATACATCTTGGTGCCGCCAGGGTGCACCGAGAATTTGGATCGATGCGCCTCTGCCAACACCTCCTCTCGAACCTCCTCATCAGCAGGGAGGCATAACCTCCTCCGAAACCTCAGACCTCCATCAGCATCGATCGACCAATCAGGGACAGACTCCCCACTGTCGCACCGCACTCTAATCTCCTCCAACTCAGAATCCAACCTCTGTGCTGTAATCACCTTCTGAAGTAGGCAAGGCTGCACTCGCATGGTGCACAACACGGTATGAGAGGACTCCCACTGAACCCACAAATCAAGGCCTTCTATCGTGGCCAGAAAGTCCTATCGATCAGTCACCAATCTAGCAAGCTGGCTACGGGACTTTCGGCTCAAGGCATCTGCAACAACATTCACCTTACCAGGATGGTAAAAGAACGAATAATTGAAATCCTTCAGGACCTCGATCCATCTCCTCTAACGCATATTCAGATCCTTCTGACTCCCGATGTATCGCAGACTCTTATGGTCGCAATACATGTCGAACTCCTCACCATACAAGTAGTGCCTCCATATCTTCAGGGCAAAAACCACTGCAGCCAACTCCAAGTCATGGGTGGGATAGTTCCTCTCGTGAGTCTTCAATTGCCTAGAGGCATAGGCTACCACCCTACCATCCTGCATCAGTACAGCTCCAAGCCCCATCAGTGAGGCATCGGTGAAGACAACATAACCTTTGCCACTGGCCGGAATCATAAGCACTGGGGCCGAAGTAAGACGTCTCTTCAACTCCCGGAAGGACTTTTCACAATCTTCCGACCACTCGAACCTGACACCCTTCTTTGTCAGACGGGTGAGAGGTGCTGCTAGACGAGAAAATCCCTCCACAAAACGTCTATAATAGCCCGCTAGCCCCAAGAAACTCATGATCTGAAATACGTTCTTCGGCTGCTCCCAGTCCATCACGGCCTCTATCTTCGATGGATCCACGGAGATGCCTTCCTGCGAGACAACGTGTCCGAGAAATTTCACCTCCTGCATCCAAAACTCACACTTACTGAGCTTGGCATACAGTTGGTGGTCTCTGAGGGTCTACAACACAGCACTCAGGTGCTCTCGATGATCTCCCTTCGTCTTGGAGTAAATGAGAATGTCATCCACAAATACCACAACGAATCTGTCCAGGAACATGCTGAAGACTCGATTCATCAGATCTATAAATACTGCAGGGGCGTTCGTTAGACCGAAGGGCATGACCAAGAACTCATAGTGCCCATATCGCGTCCGGAACACCGTCTTCGGAATATCCTCTGCTCTCACAGCCAACTGGTGATATCCGGTCCTCAAGTCAATCTTCGAGAAATAGCAACCCTCCTTCAGCTGATCAAATAGGTCCTCAATTCGCGGTAAAGGATACTTGTTCTTGATCGTTATGCTATTCAGCTTACGATAGTCGATACAAAGCCTCTTCGTCCCATCCTTCTTGCTCCCCAAGGAGATGTGCTGGGACAAATGAAGCCTCTATCGAGTAACTCCTCCAACTGGGTCTTCAGCTCCTTTAGCTCCGCGGGAGCCATCCTATACGGAGCAACTGAGATCGGTGCTGCTCCCGGTGCGAGATCTATAGCAAACTCAACCTCTCGAGGTGGAGGCAAGCCTGGAAGCTCGTCTGGGAAGACATCCAGAAACTCATGAACCATCGGTGGTAGCACTACTGGATTCCCATCCTTATCTCTACTCGGTAGCTGCGCTAGTAAGCTGAGGGTGATCTGTTGCAGCGGTACCGGGCACAAGATCTTTTGCTTGTCTTCCAAGAAGTAAAAAGCCTCGCTTCCCGGAGGTGAGAATGTAACCTTCTTAGTAAAGCAATCGAGGGTAACGTGATAGGCTGACATCCAATCCATCCCAAGCAGTACGTCCACTCCTCCTAAGTTCAGGACAATGAGGTCTGCCGAGAGCTCTCTGTCTCCTATATGAATGATGCAGTCCCGACAGATCCGGTCCACATCGGTACTTACCCCGAGTGGTGAAAACACCGACAGAGTATGACCCAATGGAACCGACTCCAGTCCCAAAGTCTTGACAAAACTAGGGACGATATAGGAGTGAGTAGACCCGCTATCGAAATGAACGAAAGCAAGGGTCGAAAAGACAGGAAGGGTACCTAGCGTTATCGGAAACACGTAAGAAACTAATCTAGCTACTGGTTGCTACAAGTTCTAACGAATCAAAACTAATAGCAAAGACAACTACACCATTATGTCTACGAATTGAAATTCTAAGTTTAGGGTTACCTTCGATCGCTCCCTCAGAAGCCTCTGGGTCTTGACCAACTAGCATGTACGTCCTTCCCTGAGCCTGGTTGCCTCCTCCGCCCTGACGGGGGAAAGACCTCTGCTGCTGTGCCTGGGGAGGACGCTGCTGCTGCTGAGCTCTCTGTGGAGGCCTCTGCTGCTGCACAGGTGGTGGCAGCAGAGCAGGCCTCTGGGGTGGAGCTGGTAGGAGTGGCTACCGATGAAGCTGTGGACAGTTCCACTTCAGATGCTCAAACGAACCGCACTGAAAACATCCACGCCGCGGCGGTCCAAGAGCTGGAGGACCACGAAAGTTTTAAGGCTGGCGCGGCAGGGGTCGAGTCTCCATAGGCCTAAACCTCTTCTGAGTCGGTGGACCGTTGCGACTGCTGCCACTCCGCTTCTCCATGATAGCGCGGGACTCCTTCAACTCCTGCTCCACTGCCAGGGACCGGTTGACCAACTCCTTATAAGATTGCCCCAAGAAAGGGGTAACCCTGCCTCTGATCGCTGGATTCAAGCCATGCTCAAAGCGCAAGGCTCTCCTACCGTCGGTCGCCACCTGGTGTGGAGCATACCTCACAAGCTCTGAGAACTTGGCCTCATACTGTGTCACAGTACGAGATCCCTGATAGAGTGCCAGAAACTCCATCTCTATCCGGTTCTGCACGGTAACTGGAAATAACTTCTTCCGAAAGAGTTCCTCGAACTCCTGCCACGTAATCGCTCCTCGATCTGCTGCTCTGGTGCGCTGGACAGTCTGCCACCGGAAGTCTGCCTCAGCCTCAAACTGGTACGAGGCGAAGGTCACTCTCCTATCATCGGTGATGCCCAACGCGTTCAGTATCTTCTCAGTCTGCTGGAACCATCGATCGGCCTCTATGGGATCTGGCTCGCCCTTGAAGCTCGGTGGTCCCATCGCCTTGAAGTCTTTCAGTAATTTCCCTTGCCGCTCGCCCTTAGCCTGCTGACGAGCCTGGGCCTGGGCAAGAGCAGCCTGTGCTAGCTCGGCCTGTTGCTGAGCAGCCGTCTGCTACTGCGCAACAGCAGCCTGCTGCTGCTGGACCATGGTGGCTATCCCCTGGAGCATTTCCATCATCCTAGCCGTGCTATCAGACGCAGAGGATGATCCTGCTCCGTTGCTCGCACCATTTCCACTCCTAGTACCCGCCATCTGAAATTGAAAAGATAGTCCTAACGTCAACCATCTACTAACCAACTATTCAGACTCTAGACTTAGACTCCTAATCCCAGAAACTAACCCCTAGGAATAAATCCCTAGGCTCTGATACCAGCTGTCACGCCCCAGAAATCTAAAGACCGATTCCTGGGGTGTGAGGTGAGAAAAGGAAAAGGGTTCTGGGTATGGTTACTTAACTATGCCAATTTAGGATTCTCACTAGGCTCTTTCTACGCTCCCACACAAGCAAATAAAAGAAGGGGGAGAAATAAAAGATCAGGCTCGACCTTTAAAAGGGATATCCTTTCAGTACATGCGACCCAACGGTGTCACAACATACTGACAGAATATCCTCTAAAGGAGCACGAGGCTCAAGCCTCCGACGGCGAGCCGAGTATCTCACCCGCTCCCGAACACTCGGTGCATCTGTCTGGAGGTCCTATCTACTGGGCTTGTCAAGTTAGGTCAATTCTTCTTGTTATATTTTTGTGGTGATCTATCCTAGGCTTGGGGCCTTGAGAAGAGGCATACCCAAAGAAATTCAGCTGGCACATTACCACTTATCACACTAGGTACCTAATAATAGAAGTCTTATTCCAATCCACTAGATTACATCGCAAGAAAGAGACTACTGTTAAAACGGCATACTAGAATTAAAAGGAAAATGCTGCAACTCTAAACTCGTTCCTGGACTCCTACTGCTGCTCCGATGCCTCAGCTCCTGCAGAAGAGTCTACTCGTGGGAATGAGTAGCCCCCAAAAATACATTTGGGAGATTAGCCAAATAAATGGCTAGTGACAAGCTAACAAATTTAATAACTAACAACGCTCAAATTTTAAGACAAATTATTGATTAACCTAATTGTCAAGCTATGTTCTCAATCATGTCCTATATGTCCATGCAATTTCTACATTCACATGAAAATCCTACTGTCACTAGGTCATCGTGTGAACAGTCATACAATTCAAAATTTGTAATCAGACAATTACACACTCATACATGAACCCCGGATATTTTGTTCAACCTGCCCCCGGCCGGGCATTACTATCGGGCCTTTTATTTCGATGTAGAGGGCCAACTCTCTCGCCGTGCATCCTCCAACACCATTCACAAGTTCACCCAGATGATCATAAAGGGTTTCCCATCTTTCACAGTGGAGCTCTACCGCCCAACTTGCTTTACTATGGGGACATCAACTCCCCGGGACAGGGTTGCTAGGCCAATCCCTACTCGAGGGCACCTCCTATTGGCTTTACCACAACCCTTGCCCGTGACCCCTAACCTACTCAACTTCGGCTGTACGCGCAAGGTGGTTCACGACCCTTGCACGCACGGGGTCTCTACCCTCTAACCAGGTAGATTAACGATAATTAACATACCACATGGCATTGAATGAACTAAACAGTGTTTAATCATTTTCGATGGATTACCCCAGGATTCGCACCCACTCACAACCCAGCATCATAATTAATTGTAATAAAAACACTCTCGCCCAAAATCCATTTACTCGGGTTACTACGCTCCCCTAAGGAGGGTGGGTCCCGATAATTCTTTAATCGTTTATTTATTCAAATTAAGGGAAAACCTATCTATGGTGTCCATGCAAACAATAAAATATTTATTATTAAATTATTAACTTTTATGCATGCGTCGCCGGACTCGCGACTCCGCATGCAAGGCGGGGTCCACTCGACCACATGCGACGACGTCCAGCGGGACCCGCATGCAGCGTTATGGATACCTACCCTTAATTTCTATATCGATATTATTAATTATTAAAGAAAGCGTGCTGTGCCACCTGGTCGACATGCACGGACTCCTGTCTCTGGCCTCTGCTCCGTCCACGGCTGTATCGTCTCGTTCACGAACTGGCAATATACACAAGTCTATATTACACGTCTGTTGATTTGGTCGGTTTGGTATGATGACAATCTGACAAGCCTTATTGAGCCTGTGCTTGGTTGGCGATAGCTGTTATGCCTTACTTGGTCGAATCTCGGGATTGGCAAGTTTTGGCCTATGAGTCACTTGGCGGCCACCGACGTGCATGGCACGATGGTTCATATGCCAAAACCGATAAGGTACCAACAGGCGGTAAACCATCAGCCACTAAAGGCCGATGAATCGCATTATCAAACAATCCTGATCAAGGGTTCCCACGGGTTTCGGTAAACATTGACGGTATTGGAGACAAGAACGAGAAAATAAAAATTGGTTGGGTTGATGCGGCTTCGTCGCCTACACAGCCGTTGACCACCAAACCCGTGGCTATGGCTATGGCAAACAAGGAAGGCTGGACAATGGAAGGTGATAGACCACAGGTGGTTGGGATGACTTCGTCGACTACACAGCCACCTGGCAAGGTGTGGGGAAAAGGCGGTCTGCAATGGGTTGGGCTCGTTGGCTGCACAGCCAACTGCCACCTGGTCGGTGGCCATGGCCGTGCATAACTGAAGGCGATAGGGGCGGGGTGTTGGTCGGATCAGCACAGAAAAAAAAAAAAAGACAAGGTAGGGGTTCGTCGGGCTGGTCTCAACAGAGCAGAATAAAAAGGAATAGGGGAGGAAGAGGAGGCTGACCTGGTGCAGGGGGGTCGTCGGCTGCTGTTCCTCCTCCGGTCGTTCCTCCCTAGCGCCGGCTGCTCCTACCCGGCCGGCTACACTCCGGCTATCGCGCACCAAACACAGCAGGGAGAGAGATTGAAAGAGAGAGGTCGGGGAGAGAGAGAGAGAGAGATCAGAGGAGTTTGGGATCGGGCTGGGTCTAGGGTTTATTAAATAGGGGAGGGGGCTGCGAGTATCTCGGAGGAGATCGGGTCGAGGCTAACGGGGAGATAAAGATGAGAGGGAAGGGATCGGGATTGAGAGGGATCGCGCAGGGGGGATCGGATCGGGTTGAGGGGGTTTCGGCTGAGAGATAGGGGGAGAGAGGGATCGGTTTAGGGATAGAGGGGGGAAGGAGAGAGATTGGGTTTGAGAGAGAGAGATCAGTTTAGAGAGGGAGAGAGATGGGATCGGGTTTGAGAGAGGGAGATCGGTTTAGAGAGGGAGAGAGATAGGATCGGGTTTGAGAGAGGGGGGTGGTTGGGAGATAGAGAGAGAGAGAGAGAGAGAGAGAGAGAGAGAGAGAGAGAGAGAGAGGGTCGGCTGGGTTGGGTTGGGTTGGCTTAGAAGTTGAAAGGGGGTTGGTTGAATTAGGTTAGGGATAGGTTGGCTGAATAGTTGAAAGGGGGGTTGGTTGAATGGGTAGTGGGTGATGGGTTTAGATTTAGGTTTTAATTTAATTCTCTTTCTTTTTCTTTTTTTTTTTTTTGAAATTAAGCATAGCTCGCAGTTGAGCATGGCTCGCACTCGAGCTTGCATCGCATCGAGACGGGCCAATGCGCAAACCTCACGAGTCCGACAGACTCGTCTAAAAACCTGATATATTAATTAATTTATATTATTACCAAAACATTCATACCATGCCTCCAGTGTCGCCTAGCGACCCAGACCCGGGGCCCACTGCCCGGTCCAACTCAGGTTCAAGCACACACCATCGACGATCATAAATGCGAAAAACAAATCAATCAATTTTAGCAACAATAATAAAAAAAATAAAACCGAGCTGCCCTGAAATCAACGTACCGGGTATTACATTAGGCAAAATGAAACTTTGGAAGGTCCTATAAATGGGATGGATATGTTTTCAGAGACCTTAGGCATATTAGTTCATAATTTTTTGTTTTTGAGATTTGTAGCATAAAATCTCAGGTTGGGTTTCAATTTGGCCTGCGATGGGCATGGAATCAATATTTTGATTTGAGTCTAAATCTGTATTGCTTCATTATGTTGGAACTTGTAATCATGGGCTTGGTTGTGTGTTGTGTCTCAATCTATCGTAGCAGATGATCAGTCACCACATGGTGTTCCCCCCCTTCCCTAACTTACAGAGTTCGGTTGCCATAATGGGGAGGGGGTGGATTTTGTGGGGGGTTCTAAATCGAACCGGGCGGTTCGGGTGGCAAGCACAATCCAACGAGCCAAATGAAGAGAAAAGACAGTGGTTACGTGGAAAAACCCCTTCGCAACATCGAAAGGGAAAAAACCACGGGTGGGTCGAGAATGCACTAAAACAATCTTTTCAGGTACAATCTCTCACCTTAACCCCAAATACAAACCCCAAGGACCGGTCTCCCAAACTATTGACCTCTGCAGTTTCACTCAAACTACCGACCGATGCAGGCAGCGTCTGACTACCGGTCACTGCTGACAGTATCTGGCTACCGGTCGCTGCAGACAGTATCAGGCTACCGACCGACCTCCGCAGACAGTCTTTGGCTACCGACCGGCCTCCGCAGACAGTCTCTGGCTACCGACCGACCGACCTCCGCAGCTCCGCAAATTCCGGGATGAAACGGGCAGCGTTTCCTCCAGAATTCTTCCTCCTTCACGTTGAGGGGTAGGTCCCCTTTTATAGTGTGGGGTGACGGTTATAGCGCTCCGCGAAAAATGGGTGGGTGACGTGTCCCCGCAATGAGCTCAACCGCCGTGGTGACGTGGCGCGCGGTTGACACCTGGTCACTTTGGGCCGGAAATCGCGGAGCGTTGTCAGCACCGTATAGCCTCCGATATTTCCGGGTTCGAATGCCGCATCGCGCATCGGCTCGTTGTACAGCCGAACGAGAGAAAAAAAAAAGGAGGGGGAGCTGCTGCCCCCCCTCTGATGACCGGCCGACCGATGGCAAGAAGGGGGGGGCTGCTGCCCCCCTCTGATGACCGGCCGATCGATGCAAGGAGGGGGGGCTGCTGCCCCCCTCTGATGACCGGCCGACCGATGGCGAGGGGGGGGGGGGCTGCTGCCCCCCTCTGATGATCGGCCGACCGATGGCAAGGAGGGGGGGCTGCTGCCCCCCTCTGATAACCGGCCGACCGATGCAAGGAGGGGGGGCTGTTGCCCCCCTCTGATGACCGGCCGACCGATGGCAAGGAGGGGGGGCTGCTGCCCCACTCTGATGACCGGCCGACCAATGCAAGGAGGGGGGGGAGGTGCTGCCCCCTCCTTTGTCTGTTGACATGCCGACCGAAGCCAGGGGGGGTGTTTGTTGCGTGGCCGACCCCCCTCTCTCCGACTGTTGCGCGGCCACTTTATTCTGTGTGTCAGCCTCGACTTGCGCACCTGCCTCGGTTTGCGTGCCCACCTTGGTTTGCATGCCTGCCCTGGTTTGTGCGTGCCACCTCGATATGCGTGCCTATCTCGGTTTGCGTGCCCGTCTTAGTTCTTCGGGCATCATCGACGTCCTCCGGTAGTATCCCATTAAGTAGGTACTTATTCATGTTGCCTATCCAATCCGCTCCGATCGCAATAGTATGGGCCGCCTCAATGGCTTGTGTCCTCCTCGTCAGGCAACTATCTTCTGCGGGGCCGATTGTTCGGGGGTCAGTTTGCATCTCGATGAAGACCCGCTTCTCTCTGTCTTCTCCGAGTACCGATGCTAGATTAGCAAGGGTATCCGCCTGCTTGTTTTCCATTCTTGGGAACTGGTGAAAGCTTATGTCTTCGAACTTGGCGATCAACTCCTGGGCTAGCTTCAGGTAAGCTTGCATTCTGGCGTCGCGGGCTTCGTACCTACCGGTAATCTGATTGATTACCAGTTGGGAGTCGCCGTAGACCTGTAGGCTGGTCACCCCCAGCGCTGTCGCCATCTCCAGTCCTGTCAGCATCGCCTCGTACTCAGCTTCGTTGTTCGTCGTCAGGAAAAGTAGCCGCACTGACTTTTCGAGCTTCGTGTGGTCGGGGGTTACTAGGACTACCCCCACACCACTCCCGACTGCGCACGATGAGCCATCCACGAACAATCTCCAGCCTTTTCCTTCGTCCTCCTGTCCTGCTGCCGCACCGACTCCCACGGGTCGACCGGCAGCTACCGACAGGTCTTCTAATGTCTCTGGCACCGGTGCAGTGTCTTCCGCCGGGAAATCACTGAGGATGTCTGCAAGTGCTTGGCCCTTGACTGCTTTCCGAGGCACATACCGAGGACCAAACTCTTGCAGCTCTGCAGCCCACTTGCTCAGCCGACCTGCCCGAGTAGAGTTATCCAGTACTTCCTTCAGGGGGTGCTCGGTGATGACCTCGATGGGGCGAGCGACGAAGTACGGGCGAAGCCTCCTTGACACATACACTAATGTCAGGGCTACTTGTTTGATTCGCGCGTACCGAGTTTCAGCTGACGTCATGATGCGACTGACGTAGTAGACAGGCTTCTCCACTCCTTCACTCTCGCATATCAGTACAGCACTGATTGCTACCTCCGATACTGAAAGATACACCCCCAGCGTTGCACCTGGCTGGCAGAGTCAGCTCGATGACTTTCATGAGGTAAGTCTGAGTCGTTGACGAGTTGATTGTGATAGTAACTCTTCCCCTTAACTCTGTGGTACATGTCGACGATGTGTCATTGAAATCTGGTTCTCATGTTTTGACTGCACGTCGACGATGCACGTAACTGCACGTCGACGACATGCGTAACTACACGTCGACGCGCGTAACTATACGTCGACGACGCGTGACCAAAATCTGGCCCTTATATTAGCAGGGGGTGATATACCCTTCCTTGTTTGCGTTGGTCGATCGGTCGTACCCCCGAGGGGTCTGTCGACTGATCCTCCCAGGTGTTCACCAGCCCATCACGCCCTTCGCAGGGACCTGTCGACCGGTCGGCCAAGTGGTAGAACTCACTCGGAGTGTTATGTACCACTTGGTTTAGGTTGGTCGACCGGTCGTACCCTGGCGGGGTCTATCGATCGATCTTCCAAGGTATTCACCAGTCGGTCTCGCCCTTCGCGGGGACCTGTCGATCGGTCGGCCAAGTGGTAGAACTCGCCCGGAGTGTTATGTACCACTTGGTTTAGGTTGGTTGACCGGTCGTACCCCAGCGGGGTCTGTCGACCGATCTTCCCAGGTATTCACCGGCCAGTCTCGCCCTTCACAGGGACCTATCGACCGGTTGGCCAAGTGGTAGAACTCGCTCGGAGTGTTATGTACCACTTGGTTTAGGTTAGTTGACCGGTCGTACCCCGGCGGGATCTATCGACCAATCTTCCCAGGTGTTCACCGGCCGGTTTCGCCTTTCGCAGGGTCCTGTCGACCGGTCGGCCAAGTGGTAGAACTCGCTCGGAGTGTTATGTACCACTTGGTTTAGGTTGGTTGACCGTTCGTACCCCGGTGGGGTCTGTCGACCGATCTTCCCAGGTGTTCACCGACCGGTCTCGCCCTTCGCAGGGTCTTGTCGACCGGTCGGCCAAGTGGTAGAACTCGCTCGGAGTGTTATGTACCACTTGGTTTAGGTTGGTTGACCGGTCGTACCCCGGCGGGGTCTTTCGACTGATCTTCCCAGGTGTTCACCGGCCGGTCTCGCCCTTCGCAGGGTCCTGTCGACCGGTCGGCCAAGTGGTAGAACTCGCTCGGAGTGTTATATACCACTTGGTTTAGGTTGGTTGACCGGTCGTACCCCGGCGGGGTCTGTCGACCGATCTTCCCAGGTGTTCACTGGCTGGTCTCGCCCTTCACAGGGACCTGTCGACCGGTCGGCCAAGTGGTAGAACTCGCTCGGAGTGTTATGTACCACTTGGTTTAGGTTGGTTGACCGATCGTACCCCGGCGGGGTTTATCGATTGATCTTCCCAGGTGTTCACCGGCTGGTCTCGCCCTTCACAGGGACCTGTCGACCGGTCGGCCAAGTGGTAGAACTCGCTCGGAGTGTCATGTACCACTTGGTTTAGGTTGGTTGACCGGTCGTACCCCGGCGGGGTCTGTCGACCGATCTTCCCAGGTGTTCACCGGTCGGTCTCGCCCTTCACAGGTCCTGTCGACCGGTCGGCCAAGTGGTAGAACTCGCTCAGAGTGTTATGTACCACTTGGTTTAGGTTGTCTTAGTTAACCATTATTCTCACGCATGAACAAGAACGCTGAGCATGTGCATTTTTATTGAATAGATCCGGCGTTACAAAACTGTCAGTTATTTACGTTCAACTGACAGGTCGGTCTTCATCAGGTCCCCCGACACTGTCGGTTCTTTACGTTCAACTGACAGGTCAGTTTTCAGCAGGTCCTCTGACTCTGTCAGCTCTTTACATTCAGCTGACAGGTCGGTCTTCAGTAGGTCCCCCGACATTGTCAGCTCTTGGAGTTCAGCTGACAGGTTGGTCTTCCAAAGGGCTTGGCTCCCTCGCGCTCCTACGCTTGACCGGGCCGAGGTCTGTTGGAACATTGGAGCTTCTTGGCTCCGCTTCGCAGTCCAGAGGTTGAGGATGCCCAACTCAGTGCTGCCTCCACCTGGTTCTCCTCCCTCGATTTGGCATGTCGTCTTCAGATGGATGGCACTGAGCTCGCACTTGGCTGCTAAGGACTGGTCACCTCGAATGCTCATCACACCCTTGTCGGTCCAAAACTTCACTACCTGGTGGGCCGACGAGGGGACCGCATCCAAGTGGTGGAGCCACGGCCTTCCAAGGATGATGTTGTATGCCGAGTGAGCTTCGATCATAATGAACCGGGTAAGATTAGTGAGATGCCATGTTGTGATCAGGAGGGTGATCTCACCAACCACCCTTGCAGCCTCTCCCGTGAAGCCTGTTATCATCGACGACGGCTCAGTCATCTGTCCGTGATCTAGCTGCATGGCGTCGAAGGCGCTGAGGAAGAGCACATCTACCGAACTTCCAGCGTCGACCAGAATTCTCTTAACTAGGCAATTGGCTATCTACAGCCGTATGACCAGGGGATGGTTGTGAGGCCTCTCTATTCCGACCAGATCAGTCGTCGAAAACTGTACTACGGCTTCCACTCTTGGCTCGGGATGGATGACAGGGTCGAGCACCACATGGTGAACTTACCTTGCTTGTTCAATATGCCGCACCTGTCGGTCGACGGCATTTGACGATGGTACAGGGCCATGGTACCCGTAGACGGTGTCTACCTCTCGGAGTTGGCGTCTACCTCTCGGAGTTCGCGTCTTTCTGGCGGAGGTCCCGGTAAGCGCTGTGCCATTGCTCCTCGCTGGACTTCCCCTGCAGCCATGGTTTCCTTACGTTGAGGGATGTCAATGAAGCAGCCAAGGTGGCCGGCCTCAATGAGATCCTCAATATGATGCTTGAGCGCCCGACACTGCAGGGTGGTGTGACCTTGGCCTTGATGGTACTCACAGTACCTTGATACATCTCTGGCTCCCCTCTCCCCGGGCTCAAGCGGTTGTGCCCACTTGAAGTATGGTTCACCTTCGATGGCTTCCAGGATCTGGTCTATGGGGGCGTTCAGTACTGTGAACTCCCTGTTCCACTGTGGCCTCGCTGGCCTATCTTGCCTTTGCCGCTTCGCTTCGTACCGTGTCGCCTCCCCTTGCTGCTTGTTGACGTTCTTCACCGCAGCTGGTTTGGTGTAGCCTTGTTGCGGGGCCCTGGTTTCCACCGCCTTCCTCTTGCGGTCCGCGTCTTCGATCTTAATGTACTTCTCAATGCATCGCGACAGCTCGTCAATCGTCTCCGGGGTTCGCTTGATGAGCGATGCGTTGACGAGTTGGGTAGGCTGGATAGCGTTCTTGAAGGCCGCGATCACCATGCGATCCTGCCCGTCTGCGTCCGCCAAACTCAGGTACTCGGACCTGAACCTATGGTAGAATTGTCGGAACGTCTCCTTCTGGGTCATACTCATCCCGAAGAGTGACTCCAGAGTCTTCAGCTCCCGGCGATTGCATCGGTACTAGTCGATGAATCGCGTGCTCAGCTCCGAGAATGAGGAGATGGACGAGGGCCTGAGCTTGTGGAACCACTCGAGAGGTGTTCCCGACAAGCTGTTGGTGAAGGTCCGGCAGAGAATATGATCATCCTCATGGGGGACCAGAGCATCCCGGAAAGCCAGTACGTGCTCCACCGGGTCTTTCAATCCATCGAACTTGGGAAGGCGTGGAGGATTCCACCCCCGAGGGAATGGCTCCCAGAGTAGCTTCTCGACGAGCGGCGACCGTGCGGCTCCTCGGATGGCGACTTCCTCCAACCGGTCGGGAGCTCGGACCCCCGGTCGGTCTCGCTGGATCTCCTCTCGATCCCCGAGTCGCTCCGACGCATGTACCCGAATGCGTTCGTGTACGCTCCTCCGATCAGTAGTATGAGCCGGCTGCCGACTGGCTGGCGTCATCCGAGTGTGATGACTATCACTCGGTTGACGATGATGTTCTTCGTCTCGCTTCGGGCGATGCACTTGTGCTGAGTCCGTCTTCGAGTGATGCTTGGAAGCAGGCGGCTGTCGGGGGTGTGCTCCGAGCCGGGACCAGACATCCGAGCGTGCCGACACAGCTCGGGCGTGTTTGTTTCTTTCCGCAGGCTCCGGGCTACTCGAGTCTCGCCCGTCGGGATTCGCACTTTGGACCTCCACCGAGCGATTAACCCTGACCTCCACCTAAGGCACTGGTTGCGACTGCATTTGCACTGGTGGGGCAGCTTGAGTAGGGAGGCTCTGTCCCGCTTGGGCCAACATGCCCTGATTGAGTAGACCACCCGTCGGTGCAGCCCGTACGAAGTCACGCAACTCCTCGTAGTTGCGCTGCATCGTTTGGAGCTGGGTGGTGAGAAATTGCTGGGTCATCATCATTGTGGCCAGAAAAGCTTCTGACAGACCCCCTGTTAGTGGAGCCAGGGTTGCTACCGGAGCTTGACTGGAGTCCCCGACCCCCAATATGGGATTCGCCAGCGGGACTGCGTGCTCCGTGTCCGCTGATGGTTGAACAAGACGCCCGACGTCATTAGCATCTCCGAGTGGTGCGGCTTCGGACGAGAGCTGCGACGTCGAGCAGGTACGATACGGTCCACCGGCCATCGTTCTTCAAACGTGTGGTCGTGGATTGCTGGTTGCAGGTAGCTTCGGACTGGTCGACACCCACGGGTCAATAGTCGAAAGCTCTAGTAGGAAGTCTCGAAGACTATCCCACAGACGGTGCCAAGATTGTGGGGGGTTCTAAATCGAACCGGGCGGTTCGGGTGGCAAGCACAATCCAACGAGCCAAATGAAGAGAAAAGACAGTGGTTATGTGGAAAAACCCCTTCGCAACATCGAAGGGGAAAAAACCACGGGTGGGGCGAGAATGCACTAAAACAATCTTTTCGGGTACAATCTCTCACCTTAACCCCAATTACAAACCCCGAGGACCGGTCTCCCCAAACTACCGACCTCTACAGTTTCACTCAAACTACCGACCGCTGCAGGCAGCGTCTGACTACCGGTCACTGCTGACAGTATCTGGCTACCGGTCGTTGCAGATAGTATCTGGCTACCGACCGGTCTCCGCAGATAGTCTCTGGCTAGCGACCGGCCTCCGCAGACAGTCTCTGGCTACCGACCGACCGACCTCCGCAGCTCCACAAATTCCGGGACGAAACGGGCAGCGTTTCCTCCAGAATTCTTCCTCCTTCACGTTGAGGGGTAGGTCCCCTTTTATAGTGTGGGGTGACGGTTATAGCGCTCCGCGAAAAACGGGTGGGTGACGTGTCCCCGCAATGAGCTCAACCGTCGCGGTGACGTGGCGCGCGGTTGACACCTGGTCACTTTGGGCCGGAAATTGCGGAGCGTTGTCAGCACCGTGTAGCCTCCGATATTTTCGGGTTCGAATGCCGCATCGCGCATCGGCTCGTTGCATAGCCAAATGAGAGAAAGAAAAAGGAGGGGGGGCTGCTGCCCCCCCCCTCTGATGACCGGCCGACCGATGGCAAGGAGGGGGGGCTGCTGCCCCCCTCTGATGACCGGCCGATCGATGCAAGGAGGGGGGGCTGCTGCCCCCCTCTGATGACCGGCTGACCGATGGCGAGGGGGGGCTGCTGCCCCCCTCTGATGACCGGCCGACCGATGGCAAGGAGGGGGGGCTGCTGCCCCCCTCTGATGACCGGCCGACCGATGCAAGGAGGGGGGGGGGCTGTTGCCCCCCTCTGATGATCGGCCAACCGATGGCAAGGAGGGGGGGGCTGCTGCCCCCCTCTGATGACCGGCCGACCGATGCAAGGAGGGGGGGGAGGTGCTGCCCCCTCCTTTGTCTGATGACATGCCGACCGAAGCCAGGGGGTGTTTGTTGCGTGGCCGACCCCCCCCTCTCTCCGACTGTTGCGCGGCCAACTCCGAGAGATAAAGGTACACACAGATTTGGTGATGGTTTGGCTGAAATTCATCCCCCTCCTCTCTCTCTCTCTCTCTCTCCAATTGGATTAGTGTTTGGCAGTGGAGTTTTCTTCCTCATGTTGTGAATTGAAGAAGGAGGAGGCTCGCTTTGAAGAGGGACTCAGAGGTAATCAAGCGAGGTTACAGGTAGCGTACGAGATCAGGTGAACTAGAAGACACTTCTCGCAACTTTATGTTGTCCAGAATTTGAAAGGCAGATCCATGTTTCTATTGCTGCATAAGATCCAGAAGTCCATACAACCTCAAAATAGATCCAAAAGTTTCATCTTGAAGTCCTCTACCACTAGTCCAAATTTCAGTCCAATCAGAGTTCGGATCAAAAGTTATGGCCATTGCACCGAAGCCAGGTCATTGGTGTCATACTGTTCCCGGGTTTATGGAATTAATCCTCAAGGTAGCTGCTTCCTCCGTTTCGATCTCCGGACCTCTTTGAGCCCTTGCTCTAGCGCCCAGTCCTTTGACCACTAGGCCGGTCCAGCAAAAAAATGGGGGGGACTTAGCGATCGGTCCTTGACAAGAGATCGGTTTTAGCTAAAGGACAGACAACCCAGGGGACAAAAACACCCCTCGTTGCATTTCAAATTTTCATTTGATGCCACTCTACTGTAAAACCAACATGACCTATCTTGAACCCTAAAGCCTAGACTGAACTCTAAAACCAAAGATCTATAGGCCATGGGATGAACCCTAAAACTAGGAAGCCTAAACCGAACCCTAACCCGCAACTGCTCGTTGCCGCTCTAGCGGCAGTGGCGAGCAGCTACGACTTGGGGTCGCGGTGGCTCGCGCCTGCTGCTGCCACCGAATTCTTTCTCTGGTACCCGCTATAAGATGAGGGCATTTTGGGGATTCGAACAAATTTGCCAATCCTTTACACCAAATGGATTTATTGGATAGGGGCCTGAGACTAAAGTTATCTCTTGCTGAGTCTGTTCACCGAACCAATCTGTTGCCAGGGACCCTAGACCCCCCCCCCCCCCCCCCCCCCCCCCCCCTCCCAAAAAAAAACAGAAGAAGAAAGAAACCCTTGATTGACTTTGTTAGAAGAATCCCAAGGAATCCTTGCTTGTTATCTCTACAAAGCTTAATAACTTGTTAGAGATACTCTACTATCCCACTAATGCATGATAAGTCATTCCATGCATCACCAATTTTCATGCACATGGAGTAGTGGTACGAGCTTGATGAAGGAAATGATCAAGGCACATGATCACTCATTATTCTAACCTCGCAAGGCATTAATTATTCAATCAAATCTTCAAGAAACTACCACACTTGCCAGGGTACCACACTCACCAACTAATTGTATTTAATTAACGTGCTATTATCATAATACTTTCATTGTTATGGATCTTAATGATTGCGGCTAGGCAAGGAGGTTTGTACTATAATGCCATGTTCCTTTAGTGGAAATAACCCATTGCATAAATTATGTTATACCATGTATGGAATATGAAACTTATGATCTCTACCAATCCAAATCGTTTGCCCCCTTTCTCTGCACCACACATCGCAATCGTCCATTACATCCATCTGATATGATCAATGCATCACACTCATCCCCAGTTGGCATGCAAAGGGGCAGTAAAGATCAAGTGTCAAGCGGGATATCACAATCATTCCTTTGCCTGCCACTTGGGGCCAAATGCGATGCACTGATCGGGGATGGGTGCAACGGACGATTGTACATATGCAAGGTGCAGACGATAGGGCAGAGAAAGGGGGCAGACGATTCGGTTTCAATCGCTACATCACTTTTCTCACATTGGGCCGGGTCACCTTATTTGAGAGAACTCTCTCTCTCTCTCTCTCTCTCTCTCTCTCTCTCTCTCTCTCTCTCTCTCTCTCTCTCCATATATATATATATATATATATATATATGTGTGTGTGTGTGTGTGTGTGTGTGTGTGTGTGTGTGTGTGTGTGTGTGTGTGGCTGTTACGTTGAGCTATGAGCTGCGGTAGGAGAAACTGAGTTGCGGGTATTTTGACCCCCCTAAAAGTTTTGGATTTCGATGAAATTTGGTAAGGGTGTTGTCTTGGATAAGATGATCATCATCACCAATTTTCATCAAATTCCAAAATTTCTAGGGGGGTCAAATGATCGAGGCAAAATTTGCAAGTTTTAAACGTTGTCTATGGATAACAAATTTTGCTTCAACCATTTAACTCCCCTAGAAGTTTTGGAATTTGATGAAAATTGGTGAGGATGATCATCTTACCCTAAACAACACCCTCACCAAATTTCATCAAATTCCAAAACTCTTAAGGTGGTCAAAATCCCTGCAACTCACTGTCTAAACCAGCCGCTCACAGCTCACTGTAACATATTCCTCTCTCTCTCTCTCTCTCTCTCTCTCTCTCTCTCTCTCTCTCTCTCTCTATATATATATATATATATATATATATATATATATATATTTATTTATATTTATATATATATATGTGTGTGTGTGTGTGCGCGCCGCGCGCTTGTGAATTTAGGCTAATTAAGATAGTTATAATAATTTTCGTAATTGTTTTTCTAGACCAGACGATCGTACGTACCTTGATCAAGGGCTCAAAGTGTCGAAATCGAACGTGGAAGACATCATAGGTGCTATTTATTAAATTCCACAATCCCACATTCATGACATAATCATTCCCCTCCTCCATTCTTGCCATACAAATAGGAGAAGAAAAAAAAACAAATGAGAGAGAGAGAGAGAGAGAGAGAGAGAGAGAGAGAGAGAGAGAGAGAGAGAGAGAGAGAGAGAGAGAGAGAGAGAGAGAGAGCTCCTGGAATAGATTAATGGGTTTGGAATAGTTATCTATATGACTATGAGCCGAAACCATGCAACCCACTAACCAAAGGGAGAGGGGGGGGTCCTATGTCTCGCAAGAATATTATACCTAACCCAACAATAGCGACCGAAACCCACCCCTCTTATGACCCCCTCACATGTAACGGCCGCATCCCTTCCAAAACCTTTGACCTTCGGCACCACTGCGTCCGGCACGTCCCCACTATCTTAAGCCAACATGACCACCACCAAACCCCTCAACACGTACTAGCCTATAAATACACCACTTAAACGCCATGACTCTCCATCAACCCTAATATTCTCTCTCTCTCTCTCTCTCTCTCTCTCTCTCTCTCTCTCTCTCTCTCTCTCTCCATGAGCTTCCTTCTCATTCTTCTCTTCATCTCCTCCGCCTCTACGGCAATGGCATCCTACAACATCGTAGACTTCGGCGCCAATCCCGATGGCCGCACCGACTCGGCCAAGCCGCTCCTCCGCGCATGGGCCGCCGCGTGCGGCGCCAGCAAGCCGGCGGCGGTCTACGTCCCGGCGGGCCGGTTCTTCCTCAGCCAGGCCCTTTTCAAGGGCCCGTGCCGCAACTCGGCCGTCAAGGTCTTCATCGACGGGACCCTCGTCGCCCCCTCCGGCTACGGCACCTCCAAGCTCTGGGTGACCTTCCAGTACGTGCAGGGACTATCCATCTTCGGTGGCACCCTCGACGCGCAAGGCCAGGCCTTCTGGGCTTGCAAGACGGCCGGCCGGGGATGCACCACTGGCGCCACGGTAAAAGCTTGAGTAAACCAGAGCTGAATTTGAGTCTGTGGCGCGACGAAATCACGTTTGAATTGAATGTTTTTTTTCCCGGCAAATTAGATATCGGTCCTTAACTATTTTGCAATATTAGGTCACCATAATTTGCTATATTAGCTAAGGTCCCTACAAGTATACATTCATCTCCATAAAGTGTATAATCTTCAGAAACAGTATATATTCGTTTCAGAAAGTATATATATTCATCTTTAGAAAGAGTATATATTCGTCGAGAGAGACTTAATCGAGCTATATTTTAAAATTAATGTGTCCTGCAACTAAAAGTCATCTCTTATGTATGACTTATGTCAAACTTTTTATTTTGTTTCATATTAGATATAGTGTTACTATTAGTCCCACCTTTGTAGTGATGTGCGTTCTCTCCTTATATCTAATACTTCAAATGCGTGCAGTCGCTCATGATCACCAACTCGAAGAACGTACTGATCAGCGGGCTGGCATTGCTGAACAGCAAGGGGTTCCACATGTCCATCTTCGCCAGCAGCGGGGTGACGGTGCAGGGCGCCAAGATCACCGCCCCCGGGGGATAGCCCCAACACCGACGGCATCCACGTGCAGATGTCGAGCGGCGTGACCATCATGGGGACCTCCATAAAGACCGGCGACGACTGCATCTCCATGGGCGCAGGGACCAGCAACGTCTGGATCGAGAAGATCAGCTGCGGGCCGGGACACGGCATCAGGTGAAAGATCACAGCACTCTTAGCGCTACGTTAATTACCATTTCACCCTAACAGTACTTTAGTTAGGGCACCGCAAGTGGAGAACTGAAATGATAGGAAATAAATAGCGCACCGGATCGTCGACCGTTACCACCTCAGTTGAAAGAAATAGGTCTAAAAAAAAAAACTGAATCATAACCGTCCTTTACATCCTGACCCGAAGGTGAATTGCACTCAACCCCAACCGACACGCACATCTTTCTCGAGATCATAAACAAATGGAGGTAACACGACTTAAACCAAGACCTCCTAGAAACTAGGGCTATGATACATTACCATTTCATCTAAAATCTTATACTGTTAGGGAATTCTATATCACAAGGGACGTCGGTTTTGTGCTGACTGGACAAAACGAAACAAAAAAGCTGATTATGACAAGTTGACTGGACAAAAATGGACCGAATAGATCTAACCATTCGTTCAAAAATCAACACACGATCTTTCCTTGGTTTCAAATCCCAACCCATTTAAACTGTACTAAACCCCTAAAATCCTAACCCATTGAAACTGTACTAAATCTGACCGTTCATCCAGTGATCGTTGTTCGCATCAACGGCTATAAATCTGCCCTGCTGAAATTTCGGCCGCTCCAAACCATCGGATCGATCTTGAGGAATCCGTTCAAACAGAGACAACTTTGATTGATCGATTATAGGGGAAGGGGGCGTTGGTCACGCCGAAGGCGTCCGCTTCGTACAAATCAACACGGACGAGGAAATGAGTGTCCCTATGAATGTCGGTGTTATCGTCGAAAGTGTTTTGTTGCCGAAGGCGTTCAAATGTGTTGCCGCCGAAGGCGGTCCACTACAGTGCCGACAGGCACAGACATGCACTAGTGGACCAACAATGCATATCAGGCTAACACACTTATAGCCTGTATGCATGGGAGTCTGAAAAGGAGGGATTCCCACTTTCAAAAATCCCTAGCTTGGAAGTCAAAACCCTAAGCTTGTTTAGCGCACACAAATTCTCTCAGCTAAGAGGTGCTACCTCATCGCTGAGAGAAAACAAATCCGACAGAATGATGGATCGGCTTCCCCCATGTAATACTAGGTATTAATTCCAAAACAACAAATATCGAAAGATTTCCCTCATGACATCATTATTTCTTTTTTTTGAGAACCCCTCCTGGTGGAGGGAGGGTTTGGCAGGACCCCAACCAGAATCAATTAAACTCAAGGCAGAAGTTTGCTACAAAACAAGGATGCTTCCTCCCCTAGCTTATCGCGCCAAGGATTAATCCAAGTCCTGAAAAGAGAAAGAACCGACTGCCGAAGTTTGTCCTGGCCGGCCGAAGTAGCATTGAAGATTCGATTATTCCTCTCTAGCCAAATCACCCACACGATCGCCATGACCAACGCATCCCACGGTTTCCTGATCCCCAGTGGGACTCTCCTCCTCCAGGAACTCCAAAGGCATTTGAGGGAAAGCGGGTGCGAGGGTATACCGGCCATTCCTTCGAAATGATCCCACAGCTGCCGAGCGAAGGAGCACCCAAGTAACAGATGTGATGCGGTCTCCTCCTCCAAATTGCAGAAAGTACAGAGAGCGTCCGAAGCTTGGGGATGATGCCTCCGCAACAAGTTAGCCTTAGTAAGAATTTTGTTCCTCAAGGCCATTAGGGAGAAAATTTGAACCTTCGAAGGCGCCTTCGTTCTCCAAATGGCCCTAGACGGCCTGTGGCTCTGCACTCTAGGTAGAAGATGCTCGTAAAAGAATCTCCAACAATTCAAATGAAAAAAAAGAATCAAATTAATTAGTCCCCATGAGGATTCTCTGCTCTCAGATACTTGTAATCTTTCATGGGAGAATTTAATTCGGCCTTTTCGGACTCTCGAACACACCATTAATTAATTAGTAAAATCATAGGATCTGCAAATGACATGGAGCGCGTGAGGACTAATGCGACTGTGTTCTGCAGCATCGGGAGCTTGGGGAGAGCACCGGCGGAGGCCGGCGTGCAGAACATAACCGTGAAGTCGACGGTGCTCACCGGGACTCAGAACGGGCTGCGGATCAAGACGTGGGGGAAGCCCAACGGCGGGTTCGTGAGGGGGGTCACCTTCGAGCACGCCGTCATGCAGAACGTCCAGAACCCGATCGTTGTGGACCAAAACTACTGCCCAGGCAACGTAAACTGCCCCAATCAGGTAGGAGCAATATGGCATCTCCGTTTCATTTTCTGTAGGGGTGGCAATGAGTCGTGTCGGGTCGGGTTCGTGTCATGTCCAAAACCCATAGATCCGGACCCGACCCGTTTAACTAATCGTGTTTACAAACGGGTAGACCCGATAAGACCCGTTAGACCTGTTTACCATACGGGTTTATTCAGTTGACATACGGGTTTATTCAGTTGACTCGATCCGACCCGATCCGACTCAACCCGACATTACCCAATAGACCTGCTGATACTATATATTACAGTATCGGATTGCGGGTAGACCCGACCCGTTCCGACACGACCCGTTGAATTTTAAACGGGTCTTCCCGGGTCTACCTGTCCAGACCCTAAACCCGGACCCGACCCGTTTATTAAACGGGTCAATCGTGTTGACCCGTTTACGACCCAACCCGACCCGTTTAACTAATCGTGTCTAGATTCTAAACCCGTACCCGACCCGTTTATAAACGGGTAGATCCGATAAGACCCATTAGACCTATTTACCACACGGGTTTATTCAGTTGACCCGATCCGACGCAACCCGACATTACCCAATAGACCCGCTGATACTATATATGACAGTATTGGTTTGTGGGTAGACCCAACCCGACATGACCCGTTGAATTTTCAACGGGTCTACCGTGTCCATACCCTAAATGCGGACCCAACCCGTTTATTAAACGGGTCTATCGTGTCGACCCATTTACGACCCGAACCCGTTTAGCTCTGAACCAGACCCTCTAACTTCGTGTCGGGTCGTATTGGGTCTGCCCAGCCCTAATTTTCTGTGAAACCTTTCTGGGGCCAAAATCTAATCTAGTTTCATCATTCTTCGATGATTCTTTTGGTGATGGTTGCAGAGTTCGGGCATCAAGATCAGCGACGTGTCGTACTACGACGTGCAGGGGTCGTCGGCGACGCCAGTGGCGGTGAAATTCGACTGCAGCTCGAGCAATCCGTGCAGCCGCATCGGGCTGCAGGACATCAAGCTCACGTATCAGAACAGACCGGCGCAATCTTTCTGCAAGCACGTCGGGGGGACGGCGGCCGGCGTTGTGATTCCTCCGAGCTGCCTCTGAACACAAAGATTACGTTGGAAGGGTAGGGGCTCTCCGGCCGGCCGGCCCGCTGCGGTGCGCAGAGAGGGAGCTGAGCAGATCCTGAGAGAGGCTAGGCAACTGATTAAGGTTGGCTTAGTGTTAGGTTGGTGGATGCTGGTGTGTCGAGCAGCTGTGGCGGCGGTCGGTGGTGGGATTCGTCTTCGATTCCATCTCTTCAGCCGGCGATGGGAGTGACCTGGAGGTGTTGATCCTCCTTCTCTTTTGTATTTTGTTTTCTTTTGGTTTGTTTTCTTTTGGTGTTGGTCTCTGGTTTTCTCCGCAAGTGTGCGCATTAGGTTTTGGTCTTCTTCCCCTCTCTCTCTCTCCAGTGGATGATTGGGTGTTTGCGCCGATGTGAGGCGTCTTGATTGTACCAAGCTGTGGTACCTCCAGAGATCTGTAGCGATCTCCCCTTCTGAATACCAAAAAAAAAAAAAAAGTTGGAGCAGGAGAAAGGTGTCCTCTTTGATTTACATTAGTTTGTGTTCAACAATCCTGATTTATCTGCCAGCACAGATGTCATCCATAACTGAGAACAAGAAAAAAAAAAGGTAGGTCATTTTCCGTAATTTTTAGGTCCCTGACAATAGATCCGTTTTGTAAAAAGGACATGCATGCAAAGAGAGAGCTTTGCAACAAGTCCCTCATAAAAAGATGCCTTCACAACAAATTTATCCATTGAGTTTTTTTGTCCTTTAAATGACAAAATTATTCCTAATCCTAAAATCACAAAAGTTACTTTTCAATATAGGGAAAAAGTAACAATCAACAATTGTACTCTTTGCTACAATGATTTCAATATAACATATATAGTGGCTGCTACAGTGATTTCACTGTAACAAAAAGTAACAATATGCAAATTATGATAGGAAAGAGAAACAATCTCAAAGTACTATAGTAGATTGCTTCTCTTTGCTACAGTGAGATTATTATAACGGATATAGTGAAAAGTGACTTAAAAAAAATATTATTTTTTATTGTCGAAATTTTTATGTAATTTTCTTGTACAACTACAAATAGAGGTAAAATGGATATTTTCCAAATAATAGCTCCTATCGCTAAATCATCACTTTACTTGGCTTTATCGTTAAATGTGATCTGTTTAGAGGATTATAGTAAGAATTAGCTTTATATAGATATCATTCACTCCTAGGGGTGGCAATGGGTCGGGTCGGGTCGGGTTCGGGTTGTGTCTAGTTTTGGGTTGTGTCCAAAACCCCTAGACCCGGACCCGACCCGTTTAACTAATTGTGTCTAGATCCTAAACCCGTACCCGACCCATTTATAAATGGGTAGACCCGATAAGACCCGTTAGACCCATTTACCACACGGGTTTATTCAGTTGACCCGATCCGACCCAATCCGACTCGACCCAACCTAACCCGATAAACCCGCTGATACTATATATTACAGTATCGGATTGCGGGTAGACCCGACCCGACCCGACCCGATCCGGCATGACCTGTTGAATTTTAAACGAGTTTTCCCGGGTCTACTGTGTCCAGACCCTAAATACGGACCCGATCAGTTTATTAAACGGGTCTATTGTGTTGACCCCTTTAGGACCCGAACCTGTTTAGTCCTGATCCAGACCCGCTAACTTCGTTTCATGTCGGGTCTTGTCGGGTCTGCCGTGTCAGGTCCGAAATTGCCACCCACTAAGAGCATCTCCAACCGGCTCCGTAGGCGAGCTCTGAAGGCCCACGTGGCACTCCGAATAGAAATGGATGCTCCAACCGGCTCCGAAGGGTGCTCTGAATGCCACGTAGGCCACGTGCGGCGGCCCGGACCTCCGAAGCCCTCCACATACAACAGAGCTCCTTCGGAGCCTCCGAATGAATAAAAAATTCTGTTTTTTTTTAAAAAACCCCCCGGAACTTCATAAATTATATTATATATATATATCAAAACATGTACTTTTTAACAGATTTGGTGTAACTTTGGATAACTTGTAAATATATAGGATGTTTCATGCAAATGGCTCGGATATCCCGTTCGGAGGCCGTTGGAGCTGAACCTCTCAACAAGGACGCCTCCGATGAGGTGGCAGCAAAATGCGGGCCCCACTTGCTTCGGAGGTGCTCCGAGCTCCAGAGCCGGTTGGAGATGCTCTACGTGTACCATTAATAGTCCAACCCCTGCATATAATTAATAAAAAACTATAGTAGTGGACGTGATTGTCTTTTACATAACAAAAAAAAAATTAATACTAACAATTGTCCGGGATTCATTAGAATTGTTTTAGGAACATAAAAAAAAAAACTTTACACACTGAACGAATCTCTCCACACCTTTTTTTTTTTTTGTAACTGAAATATGCTTATATATCAACGATAGTACCACCCACTAGCTAGGCCTGTCAATCTGTCTCTTCGGAGAGGATACCCAGTCCGGCCCGATCCTTCAAAACCCTCTAAAGTTCTACCTGCCAGGGGCCTGAGGGCCGGGTTGCGCCTAGTTTTCATAAGCCCTCCAAGATAAGGGCCGGGCCAGGAAAACCTATGGCCCGACCCTGCCTTCTATATACATAAATTATATAATATTTATAATACTTATTAAGGATCTAAATCAATGACTTAGTGGGACTAATCAATAATTAATTGGTCACGCACTGTAACCCTATAGGAATTGGAGTTATCAAGTTATGATATATTAGTATTAGAAGTATTATATAACACTCATAAGACTTATAATACCTTTTAATTTGTATTATCAATCTCAAGTATGAATAAATAAGTGGGGTTTTAAATGAATGCCAAAAGCCTAAAGGCACTGGCATAAGAGTAGTTTAGGGAGAGAAAAAAAGATTTAATCCTTCCTTAATGAACTAACTGAATAAAAAGATATATCGATAATATTTATTTTAGTGATATCAATTTGGCCTTTGATTGACCCTGACTCTTCAAGGGTCGCCTACCTTCTAAAACAAAGGGTCGGACCCGATTTGACTCTGGCCCTGCCCTTTGACAGGCCTCCCACCCACCCACCTCCTCACCACCCACCGGAGGGGAGTGGGTTCAAGTGAGAGGGAAGAAGAGACATGGAGAGAGAGAGAGAGAGAGAGAGAGAGAGAGAGAGAGAGAGAGAGAGAGAGAGAGAGAGAGAGAGAGAGAGATGGGGTGAAGATCGATTGGCCGGCCTTCTCTGGTCACTACTCACCGACATGTCCCTCACCAGAGACCGGGGGAGTGCGTTCTCGTGAGAGGTGTAAGAAGTAAGAAAAGGGACGTGGGGTAGTGAGTAGGGTTGGCAATTTTGGACCCCACACGGCAGACACGACACGAAGTTAGCGGGTCTGGGTGAGGGCTAAACAGGTTTGGGTCGTAAACGGGTCGACACTATAGACATGTTTAATAAACGGGTCGGGTCCGGATTTAGGGTCAGGACAAGGTAGACCTGGGAAGACCCGTTTAAAAAACTATAATATATATTATCAGCGGGTCTATCGTGTTGAATCGGATCGGGCCAACTGAATAAACCCATGTGGTAAACGGGTCTAATCGGGTCTACCCATTTATAAACGGGTCAAGTACGGGTTTAGAATCTAGACACGATTAGTTAACGGGTCGGGTCCGGGTCTAGGGGTTTTGGACACAATCCAAAACTAGACACAACACGAACCCGACTCGACAAGACCCATTGCCACCCCTAGGAGTGAATGATATCACATATAAGGCTAATTCTTACTATAATCCTCCAAATAGATCTCTCTCTCTCTCTCTCTCTCTCTCTCTCTCTCTCTCTCTCTCTCTCTCTCTCTCTCTCTCTCTCTCTCTCTCTCTCTCCTTGTATGCTAAGCCATGTGATCATTAAGTTAAGAAAGCTCTGAAACAAAGTTTTGGAAGTTGGAACCGGAATTCTTGTACCTTGATTTGGAATAAGACACCCCATGTGGCCTTCTTGGTTGATCTTGGAACAAAGAAAAGCCGTTACCGGAGGCCAGGGGTTGGTTAGTTGAATGTTAGTTGAGCTCCATATCGTTAATTTCCGCCGTCCTCCATAAGCATGAAGTTAATTATTGTGCCGTTAGATTTGTTAATACTTAAAGGTTGATTTACTGCTTACATTATAAGATTTTTATTTGCTTATATGAAACAAAATCACTTTGAGTAAAATTACATTGAAGGAAATTTGGCATTCCTAAACCTATTGTAGCGCATGTATTCCACTAGTGCATGTCCATGTCTGTCAACACAGCTGAACGTCTTTGGTAACAAAACACTTTTAATGACAACACCAGCATTCATAGGGATATCCATTTCCTCGCTCGTACCAATTGGTACGAAGCAGGCGCCTTCGGGGTGACCAACTCTCCCTCCCCCTACAATCGATCAATCACAGCAGGCGGGTTTGGGGTGGCTGAAATTTCGAACGGATTCCTCGAGATCGACCCGATTGTTTGGGGCGGCTGAAACTTCAGCAAACGGGTTTATAGCCGTTAATGCAAACAACGATCATGGGATGAACGGTCAGGTTTAGTGCAGTTTAAATGGGCTGGTATTTTAGGGGCTTAGTGCAGTTTAAATGGGTCAGGATTTGAAACCAAGGGAAGGGAGTTGGTTGACAGAAAAATATCGTTGATTTTTGAACAAATGGTTAGATCTATTCGATTTATTTTTGTCCAGTCAGTATGTCCTAGTCAACTTCCGTTTTGTCTAGTCAGCACAAAACCGACGTGCCATGTTATATAGACTAATGCATGCCCGTGCCTGTCGGCACTGCAGCGGGTCGTCTTCGGCGGCAACACATCTGTCGGCACTGCAGCGGGCTGCCTTCGGCGGCAACCCACCTGAACGCCTTCGGCAACAAAGCACTTTCGACGACAACACCGGCATTCATAAGGAAACCAATTTCCTCGCCCGTGCCGATTGGCACGAAGCGGGCGCTTTCGGCACGACCGACTCCCCCTCCCCCTATAATCGATCAATCACATCGGCGGCAACACGTACATTTGTCTGTACTACAGTGGGCCACCTTCAGCGGCAACACATCTGAACGCCTTCGGCAACAAAACACTTTTGACAACAACTACATTTCCTCGCCCGTGCCGATTGGCACGAATCGGGCGCCTTCGGTGCGACCAACTTTCCCTCCACCTATAATCAATCAATCACAATTGTCTCTATTCGAACAGATTCCTTGAGATCGACTCGATGGTTTGGGGCGATCGAAATTTCAGCAGGCGGGTTTATAGCCGTTGATGCAAATAACGATCACGAGATGAACGGTCAGGTTTAGTGCAGTTTAAATGGACCAGGATTTTAAGGGTTTAGTGCAGTTTAAGTGGGTCGAGATTTGAAACCAAGGGAAGGGAGTTGGTTGACGGGGAAATATAGTTGATTTTTGAACAAATGGTTAGATCTATTCGGTTCATTTTTGTCCAGTCAGTTTGTCCTAGTCAACTTCCGTTTTGTCTAGTCAGTACAAAACCGACGTGCCATGTTATATAGACTAGTGCATGCCCATGCCTGTCGGCACTGCAGCGGGTCGTCTTCGATGGCAACACATCTGTCAACACTGCAGCGGGTTGCCTTTGGCGGCAACCCACCTGAACGTCTTCGGCAACAAAACACTTTCGACGACAACACCGGCATTCATAAGGACTCCCATTTCCTCGCCTGTGCCGATTGGCACGAAGCGGGCGCTTTCGGCACGACCAACTCCCCCTCCTCCTATAATCGATCAATCACATCGGTGGCAACACATCTGTCGGCACTACAGCGGCAACACATCTAAACGCCTTCGGCAACAAAACACTTTTGACGACAACTACATTTCCCCGCCCGTGCCGATTGGCACGAAGCGGGCGCCTTCGACGCGACCAACCTCCCCTCCCCCTATAATCAATCAATCACAATTGTCTCTATTCGAACGAATTCCTTGAGATCGACCCGATGGTTTGGGACGGCCGAAATTTCAGCAAGCGGGTTTATAGCCGTTGATGCGAACAACGATTACGGGATGAACGGTCAGATTTAGTGCAGTTTAAATAGGTCAGGATTTTAGGTGTTTAGTGCAGTTTAAATGGGTCGGGATTTGAAACGAATGAGAGGGAGTTGGTTGACGGGGAAATAGAGATCGTGGGTTGATTTTTGAACGAATGGTTAGATCTATTCGGTTCATTTTTGTCCAGTCAGTTTGTCCTAGTCAGCTTCCGTTTTATCTAGTCAGCACAAAACCGACATGCCATGTTATACAAAATAAGTTGAGGAAGTCCACCAGTTAGTCCCACATCAATAAAGGGGGTTTCTAACGCTTGCTTAAGATATCCTATATGGATCTCCTCTTACGATCCGGATTTTGAGACATGAGGGTATCTAACATGGTATCAGAGTTGGATTCACCGGCCATCTCAACCTTTTTTTTTTTTGTTTGAACAATTTGAATCCGGAGCTATGCTCAACTTGAATCGGTTAACTTTTAATCTCAAAAACATCTTTAGTAGTTTTCAATAACACTCAACACTTTGAAACAAACATCCTCCCGGCTCCGGTCCAAACCGGTTCAACCGGCCGCCGGTCCGATTTCAAAACACTGCTTCGAAAGCCATATTCCCTTCCTGGTAGAAGAAAACCAACATGACTTTGCTCTTTTTAGAGGAAATTATACAAATATCCTTTGGTTGGATCATTGTGCACCATCTTTGGAAATTAATGTTAATTACCAACTTGTTCAATAACAAGCTTTTGATTAATCTAATGGCTTCCATGAAGAACGTGCATCAAGCGAAGCCGCGGCATTTTACGTCAACTTGTACTGATTCCGTGCAATATTGCATGAACGATTACGATGCAGCTCGATCAGATCGTACATCCTACATGGCATCCCATCGTGAGGGAGGAGAGAGAGAGAGAGAGAGAGAGAGAGAGAGAGAGAGAGAGAGAGAGAGAGAGAGAGAGAGAGAGAGAGAGAGAGAGAGAGAGGGAGGGGGGGTTATTGCAAGAAATCTCCATGTGCTTAGCTTACAACTTTCTTGGTTATCGAGGCCGCCAATACGGATCACTTAGATGTACAATTAACCGTACCAGGCTAACTTAGGTTTTTTTTAATAATATAAGCTTTGCTGCCTGCATGATTAACAATTAGAGCCGGTTCCCCACTAATCTAGTGTAGCTAAAACAATTGCTCCTAACCACCAAGATTTGTAAAAGCTTAGTTTTAAATCAAATCTGTCCAACCTCCAAATCATGCCTCGGCTGATGCCTCCTAGTTTTGCAGATGCTTCTATGGATGGCAGTGGATAGACCATGCTTTACGCCGATCTCGATACATGCACTAGGAGCCTAGGACGGTTGGAATGCATGTGGGACTCGACTCTGCTCCAGTAACGAAAACGTTCACTAACATACATCGGTAGCGCTCGAGGCCATGCAATTCGGAAGCAGCGGACATGACACCCAAGGGCATGCACTTCCGTCCATAGCTGGCAAGATGTGCATTAATTGTACGTGGCTGCTGATTCCGTACATCGTAAGGTCCTAGGCGCTACTGGCCTGTTACTGGTCGTTTTCGTTACGAGAGTGAAGTCGGGCCCTTGAATGTGTACCATCCGTACAACACATGCAAATTAGTTGCCAATGATCTTTGACTTGAATTAATTATCAATCCCTATGCACATGGGGTTCGGTGTCGAGTTAGTTATGGGAATGATAGGGTCACATGATCCCCCGTTTATTATAGCCTTGAGATCGAGAGGGATTGCTTAACCAAAGCATCAAACCCTAGCCTCAAATGTATAGTCAATTGAGTATGATCCAATAAACTACTACACCAATAGATCAAATGCTACTTCCAAAGAATGGCTTTAGTTTGTAGCCCATGTATTCTATATAACTAACAATAAATTGCCCAACTATATTTTATGCATCTTTCTCTCTCTTAGAAATTTTCTTGCTGCGTGGGGATTTCGCTGCAGATGTTGAGTGAGAAATCTGGACGGTTCCGTAATATGCAGGAGAAAAGGGAGCAGTCTGATTATATAAAAAAAGGGTATGAGTGCAATGCACGGATCGTGACTGTGTAAAGTACAATCAGACGGTTCTCTACTTTCCCATCAATGGTCTGGATACCTCACTAAGCATCTGCAACGAGATCCCCACGCAGCAAAAAAAATTTCCTATATCTCAATGCTCTAATATAAACATAATCTTTCAAGCTCACTTTTATGGTTGGGTAAATTACAAAACGTCCCCCAATCTATACACCTCATTTTATACTGGTTTCTCAACCTTTTTTTTTTGTTGAATCGGTTAACTATTAGTTTTCAATAAGACTCGATTTTAAAAAATATTTAACTTATGCTTAATTTTTTTTGAGAACCCCTCCTCAGTGGAGGGAGGGTTTGGCGGACCCCGACCAGTACGTATAACTTATGCTTAATAGGAGGGTTATTTCTGAAATAAAAGTTAGTGGAGGGTGCTAAATGCAAATGGAGCATAGTTTAGGGTTCAGAATGTTCAAAATAAAAGTTGGGGAGCCAATACGAACAAGGTGCATAGTTCATGGGAGGGTTTTGTAATTTGCCCATTATTGTTTGATCATGTTATAAGAAGCTGAAACCTCTAGCCTGGATTTGAAGGTAGGACAGCCCTAAATTTATGGTAGATGATTGGGGAATTAAAGGTCAGCACACATTCACATGCAGAGGGTGAACACAAGAAGGATGAGCTCCAACATGCATTGCAGTGCTTTCTATGCAATGAATGTTGACCTACTCCCATGATAAGTTATCAAACAGATCAATGAGTGATAGGTAAATGGGTAGTTGAATCTACCCAAAAAAAAAAAAAAAATCAAGTTGCTATTTTTTTCTTTTAAATCGTGTTGACTTTGGAAGAATTTGTTTGACTTTGAAACGAAGTTATCAAACCCTCGACATGGAACAGAAAAGGTCCATGGTCTGGTCTAAACCGGTTCAATCCGGCGGTTCAACTATTTGAACCATATAATGTCACGTGATTATGGAATTAATAAATAGCAGATGTTTCCTCCAATCCCATTTTGATATCCAAACCTTTTTGAGCCCTTGCTCTAACGTCCTTGTTAGGGGTGTAACTTCGGTCGGGTAAAACCGAGAACCGACCCAACCCGACCTAAATGGGTTGTGTTGGTTCGGCTATTTTGACTAAATGGGTTGGTTCGGTTCTAAGTTTTGTGGACCAGACTAAATACGGGTCGGTTCCGGATTGAGGCTCGGGTAAACCCGACCCAACCCGAGAACCGAACTCATATATATTAGTCCACATATATATGTCACGGGTTTGGACTTTTGGGCTCCATCACACTAGCACCCGAGTAAATGTAATCTGTTTGCTTACGTTGAACCAACGACCAAGAGAATTCAACGGGTGGCTAAAGCCTAAAGCCCAACATGGATCTTTAGTTTGCTAGTAAATAGCCAATAACCATTATATTTTTAGACCAACTCCCAACCCGAGAACCCACCCGAACTACCCGACCTTAGTGTGGGTTGGATTGGTTCAGGTCTATACCTAAGTCGGGTTGGTTCAGGTTTCAATATGGTAGAACCGAACTAGTTCGGTTCGGTTCCGGGTTGGCTCAAACCCGAGCCAACCCGACCCATGTTGCATCCCTAGTCTTTGTATGCTCGGAAAAAATATATGAGTTGTCTTTATTGCGCACAGGAAGATTACAAAGCCGTGACCCGGGGGATCGGGGGTGGTGAGCCGGGTGCGACAAAGAATTTGATTAGGAGGTTGTGGGAAAAATCCTCTTGAGGTTTCCTTTGATCCTGTCTCCATGTTACCTCGTGCGAGAGCTCTGGAGGGGTTGCCCAAGACAGAGGTTTTTACAAGGTTTTGGGTTTCTTGAGAGGTCGAGTTATTTTGCCTTTACATTTGTCCCTTTCGTGCTTTGCTCTTTCTCGGCTAGAGTGCTTTCGACGTTGTTTCCTAGATCTTTGTGTCTCCCTCGACTCTTGCTTGACCTCGGCGTCATCGATCGTCGGTTCATGGCGTCGATTTTGCTTCAAGTGTTGGTTTGGCTTTGACGTCTCTCTGGCTTTTGCGGTGCTTTGGCGCTTGCACTTGAACATAAATGGGAGGCTTGTGGTGCTTTAGTTCTTCAGAACTTTGTGTTGTATCGGCTAGAACGTGCGTTGCTTTTGTTCATGTTCGTCGTAGTTCATTGGCATTGGCACGTGCGTTGCTTTGGTGCTGGCTTTATCGGTAGAACTTTGCTTTGGCTTTCTTGGTTTGGCTTGATCTTCTCCTTGAATAGCGATGGCGATGACGATGTCTTCGAGACTTCTTTATTCTACCGGCTTTCTCATTTTGGGGATGGATCTTTGGCAATGACAGTTGTGACGTCAGCTTTGCTTCTCTTCTTCTCTAGGCTTCGGCTGTATTTTCAAAGTCAAAAACTTCTTTTGAAGATGGTGGGTGTAGCACCGATCTTTGTGCGATGATTGTAGCGTCAATTTTTATTGATAAAAATGATGGGTGTAGCACCAATCTCCGTGCGACAGTTGTAGCATCAGCTTTTATTATGAAGACAGCGGGTGTAGCACAGATCTTCGGTCTTCTTCTCCGGCCTTTGCTTTTGGGCGTCTTCGAAGTTGAAGATGTTTGGGGACGACGGAGTGATACCGATCCTGGGCCTTCTTCCCCAAGCTTTCTTCTTCGTACGAGGGATCAAAGCTTTATTGAAGACGACGGTGTGATGCCGACTTCAATATTCTTCTCCGGCCTTTATTTTTGGCGTCTTCGGAGTTGATGAAGATTGTTGGAGATGACATGGTGACTCCAACTCCGGGCTTTCTTCCCTAAGTTTTTTTCTTTATGCGAGGAGTCGAAGTTTTGATCTTCTTGTGCAAGGTCTTCACGTTGATGAGGACATGTGTGGGCTAAGCCGTTCCATCGAGATGTGCTTGTCCTTGCCTCGTTAACCCTTGAGTCGTCTAGCGTTAGAGCTTCATTGTCTTTAGACCCACCTCCTCTCTAGTTTTAATCTTCGACTCAAGTGTCAGAGCCTCCTCGTCTCTAGCTTCGATCATCCACTTTTCAACCTTTGATGCCATCCCCCCACCCCTCTATTTATAGGAGAAGGGAAGGGGATGAGAGAGATATAGCTGTAATTTTTTGAATCCCTTGAATATCTCTCCCATAACCATTGGGATTTAATTTTTTTTTGGAGAAAACAAACTTTATTTTCTTCCTTTTTTGTAGCGGCGGTTATGGACAAGATATGACTCAATCTTTTGTTATACTAGTAAGAAACCCGGGCAATGCCCGGATGAACTTGATGCATGCCACTTGGCATAAACAAAATCACAACCGTCCAAAGAAATGTACAATCTGAAGTAAGCGTGATTTACTCGTTGGATTGTGATTTCCTTTGTTAGAAAGAGAGAGTTCTAATGATTTTCCTAATTAACATCAAATGACTATTAAATGCCTTTGGATGGATATTTATCATATTTATAGTAGGTTTTTAATAGTGCTTACGAGAGAGAGAGTCATGTTCACACACGGCAGATGGATTCTGGCCCTTCAAAATAGGTCCATGTGTCATAATATAGGAGAGACTTCCATTTTAGTATTATACTATTAGATGAGCCATCTTTGCATATTCAAATCAATGGCGATACGACGTTGAATTTGGTTCGTCGAATCGACGGAAATGCACGGATCCACGATGTGTAGACGTCCCAGTTACCTCCCCCTGCACATAGTGGTTGTTTCTATTTTTTCTTTTTATTTTCTTTCTTCTTTTTTTTCCTTTCCTTCTTTCCCTATGGCCGGTCACACCTCTCCAAAAGCGGGAGGGCTCTGTTTTCAAGAAAGGGGGCCAGTAGGTCTCTATTTCGGGTGGGCCCACCTGACCCCTTTTTGGCTTCGAGTGGTGGGCCCGGTGGGCCCACTTTGGGTCCATTTGTGTCGGGTTCGGGTCTTTTCTTTCGTAAACTGGTGTGTGCGGGCCGTTGTGTGTGGACCGGGTTTGCATGCAACCATTGTACACGGGCCGGTTTTGCATGCGGGTTGTTGTGTGCGGGCCGAGTTTAATTTGTGGGCTTATTTCGATGCCCACAAATACCCCCTCAAGATTAAGTATGCACTATGAAAAACGCGTAGCACTTGGCCTTGATCACGTATTTGCATGATATTGAATTCTTTTTAATGACCCCCCCCCCCTCCCTTTTTGTTTCCTTTGTCGTTTGCTAGCGTGGGAGTCTCGGTGTCTTGGAGCTTTGGCACTCGGAGACGAAGGGCTTCCGGCGGCTTGCGAGGAAGAGCTCTCTTAGGGTTTCGACCATCTTCTCCGGTGCAGACTTCTTTGCTTAAAGATGGCACGTACATCGAAGATGGTGGTTTCGTGGAGTCCGAAGGCGACAGGAGCGCGATGACGACTGTACATGTGGTGCGTCTTGGCGAACGGTTGTTGTCTCCTCGGTGCAAGAGCACGATGGTGGAGGCAAGTCGTCGAGGTCGAAGGTGGTGACGACAGCACAGCAGGAGAAGGAGGCGGAGTCATCGCGAGAACGGTATGATCCCTCCTTCTTCTTCTTCCTCCTTGTGGACGCGGAAAAAAGCGCGGGTCGTCTTTATTGCGAATCACACGAGATTACAATTGTGGCCGGGACCCGGGTTGCTCGGGTGTAGCGAGTCCCGGTTGCGGCGAGTTTTGATCAGGGGATTGTGGGAAAGATCTTCTGGGGGATCCCTTTGATCCGCGTCTCCACGTGGTGTTCGTGCGAGAGCTCTGAAGGGGCTGCCCAGGACAGGGGTTTTACAGGGAGAGGGTTTTGGAGAGGCTAAGGAATGTCCACCGTTGCTTTGTCCCTTCCGTGCTTCGCGCTTTTCTCGGCTAGGGGGTTTTCGGCTTCGTTCCTCGGTCTTCGTGTCTTCCTCGTTCCTTGCTTGACCTCAGTGTCCTTGATCGTCGGTTTGCGGCGTCGATCGAGCTTTTGGCGTTGGCTTTGGCTTTGGCTTGGCTCCGGCGTGGCTCTGGCTTTTGCTTTGCTTCGGCGCTTGCACTTGGACGTAGCTGGGAGAGACTTGCGATGCTTTCGTTCTTCCGGACTTCGCGTCGTATCGGCTAGAACGTGCGGTGCTTTTGCTCGTGGCCGGCGTAGTCGCTTGGCTTTGGCACTTGCGTTGCTTTGGCACGGGCTTTACTGGGGCTTTGCTTTGGCTTCTTGCGTTGGCTTTAGCTTTGGCTTTTTGGCTTTGGCTTGGCTCCGGCGTGGCTCTGGCTTTTGCTTTGCTTCGGCGCTTGCACTTGGACGTAGCTGGGAGAGACTTGCGATGCTTTCATTCTTCCGGACTTCGCGTCGTATCGGCTAGAACGTGCGGTGCTTTTGCTCGTGGCCGGCGTAGTCGCTTGGCTTTGGCACTTGCGTTGCTTTGGCGCGGGCTTTACTGGGGCTTTGCTTTGGCTTCTTGCGTTGGCTTTAGCTTCGGCGTCAACTCGATCTTCTTCTTCGAACGACGTGGGCTACTTCTTCAGTGCTTCGACGATTTGCGTGTCGACTGGACTTCTCTTCTTCTCCGGGCTTCTTTGGCGTGATCGGAGTCGAAGAATGCTTTTGAAGATGGTGGGGGTAGCACCGATCCCCGTGCGACGGTTGTGGCGTCGGCTTTTGTTGATGAAGACGACGAGGGTAGCGACGGTCTCCGTGCGACGGTTGTAGCGTCGACTTTTGTTAATGAAGACGACGGGGTAGCGACGCTTCAGACGATCTGCTCCAGGCTTTCTTCTTCGTGGATGGGGCAGGCGTTAGTCGAAGACGACGGGGTGATGACGCTTCGCTTCTCTCCTCCGGGCTTTGGGGCTTGATCGGGATCGAGGATTTGTTGGAGCCGACGGGGTAGTGCCGCTCCTCTTCTTCTCCGGGCTTTTGGGCTTGATCGGAGTCGAAGCTTGTTGGAGACGACGGGGTAGTGCCGCTCCTCTTCTTCTCCGGGCTTTTGTGCTTGATCGGAGTCGAAGCTTGTTGGAGCCGACGGGGTAGTGCCGCTCCTCTTCTTCTCCGGGCTTTTGGGCTTGATCGGAGTCGAAGCTTGTTGGAGACGACGGGGTAGTGCCGCTCCTCTTCTTCTCCAGGCTTTTGGGCTTGATCGGAGTCGAAGCTTGTTGGAGACGACGGGGTAGTGCCGCTCCTCTTCTTCTCCGGGCTTTTGGGCTTGATCGGAGTCGAAGCTTGTTGGAGACGACGGGGTAGTGCCGCTCCTCTTCTTCTCCGGGCTTTTGGGCTTGATCGGAGTCGAAGCTTGTTGGAGCCGACGGGGTAGTGCCGCTCCTCTTCTTCTCCGGGCTTTTGGGCTTGATCGGAGTCGAAGCTTGTTGGAGACGACGGGGTAGTGCCGCTCCTCTTCTTCTCCGGCCTTTGCTTCTGGCGTCTTCGGAGTCGAAGGGTTCTTCTTCTCCGAGCTTTCTTCTTCGTGCACGGAGTCGAAGGGATGATCTTCGTGTGCAAGGGCCTTCACATTGATGAGGACTTTCAGTAAGCCGATCCCTCGGGACAGGCTTGACTGTGCCTCGTGAAGCCTTGGGTCGATGAAGAAACGTCTCCTCTTCTGCAGAGCTCTGGCGTTTTGTCTTCAATTTCCCGACCATTTTTTCCTTCCCCCACCCCCTCTATTTATAGGCAAAGAGGTGGGGAGAGAGATATGGGAACTTTTTAATTTTAAATCCCTTTTGTATCTCTCTCATAATTACCCGGATTTTATTCATCCATTGATGAAGGGAATAACATTTAGTTGTTTTCCTTTTCTGGCGGGTGCAATTATGGCTGGATTTTGCGCACGAAATCGATGGCGATCGGGCGCTTCGTCTTGTGCGTCGGATCGAGGGATCGGCGCAGATCCGCGTGTGTGCAGACGTCATACGCTACCTCCCCCCGCGCATGGCGGTATTTTTTTCCTTTTCTTTCTTTTCTTTCCTTTTCTTTTCTTTCCTTTTTCTTTTCTTTCCTTTCTTTTCTTTCCTTTTTCTTTTCTTTCTTTTTTCTTTTCTTTCTTTTTTCTTCCCTTTCCTTGCAGGGCCGGCCGGCCCCTCCATGGGGTTCGGTCCCCACTAGGGCCGGCCCTATAGGGTTCGGACCCTAGTAGGGGCCGGCCCCTCTTGGGGCGGGGTCCGAGTCCGTGTCGGCGCGCGCGAGTCGGGTCCGCGTGTCGGGTTTGCATCCACGTCGGCGCGAGCGAGTTGGGTCCGCGTGTCGGGTTTGCATCCACGTAGGGGCCTTCGAGTCGGGTCCGGGTCCGAGCGCGTCGGGTTTGCATCCACGTCGGCACATGTAAGTCGGGTCCGGGTCCGACAAAATTCGTGTGTCTACAAATGCCCCCTCAAGGACGAGTGTGTCGATGAGAACGTGTCGGGTTTTGGACGCATAAGAATCGTAGAGCACTTGTCCTTGATTCCTTTTGTGGGCAGGGTTGGGAGTCTATCTAAGGACCCCTACTCCCTTCATCCGTCATTGTGTTTCTTTGCGAAGGTTCTGCCGGCTTCTGGAGACCGCTGTCGGAAGAGAGCTGCCTGGGTTTGCACGAGACTTGCTCCGTCTTCCCAGTGTCGCTTCTTTCGTCGGCCTTGTGCTTCTGCGCGACGGTTCTGCCGGCTTCTGGAGACCGCTGTCGGAAGAGAGCTGCCTGGGTTTGCACGAGACTTGCTCCGTCTTCCCGGTGTCGCCTCTTTCGTCGGCGGCGATGGTGCGCGATTTTGCGGTCGTTGCGAAGGCGGGCTCGAAGCGACGATGCGACGAGGCTCGAGGCGGGGAGGATGTAGAAGCGCGGCTGAGGTGCGAGTTGCCTTCGCCGCCTCTCTCTTCCTCTTTCTTCTTCTCCTTTTTTTTTTTTTTTTTTTTTTTTTTGGACCACGGGAGCTGCAGCGGCAGTGGCAGGGTCGGCCAGGGCTGCAGCGGCTGGGCATGAGGCCAGCGGCGTGCGGCGAGCAGAGCTGGGTGCCGGTGCGAGCAGTTGGCTGTGGCTCTTGCTTGTAGAGAAGACCTTCGCTATGGTTTCGATCATCTTCTTCGTTGCGGACCTCTTTTGCTCCAAAGATTGCACGGACGTCGAAGGTAGCCGCTGTACGGAGTTCGAGTGTGGCACGAAGGCGGCTGGAGTGCGAGGACGGCCACGGTGCATCTCGGCGGAGGACTATTGCCCCTTCTTCGGTGTGGGAGTGCAATGGCGAGGCCGATTGTCGCATCCGAGGTCGATGACGCAGGCGTAACGAGAGAAGAAGGCGGAGTTGTCGTGGCCGAAAGCGCCGCAAAGAGAGGAGGTGGAGTCGTCGCGGGTCAAGTATGGCGACTCTAACTCCTTTTTTTTTTTTTTTTTTTTTTTTTTTCTTCTCTTTCTTTTCTTCTCTTTCTTTTCTTCTCTTTCTTTTCTTTTTTCTTTTTTTCTTTTTCTTTTCTTTTCTTTCCTTTTTCTTTTCCTTCCTTTCTTTTCTTTCCTTTTCTCTTCCTTCCTTTTCTTTTCTTTCTTTTCTTTCTTTCTTCTTCTACTTCTGGTTCTGGTACGCGGAGGCGGCAGCGGCAACGGCAACCGGGGCAGCGGCGGCACAGGCGGCGGCGGGCGTGCGGTGGCCGGGGCTGGGTGGCCAGGCGCGGGGGCGGCGCACGGGCGCAGGTGGCAGGCGGGCACAACGGTGGCCAGGGCTGGGTGGCCAGGCGCGGGCGGCGCACGGGCGCAGGTGGCAGGCGGGCGCAACGGTGGCCGGGGCTGGGTGGCCAGGCGCGCGGGGGAGAGGGGCCGGCGGCTGCGTGGCCAGGCGTGGGCGGAGCGGGTCCGGCGGCTGTGTGGCCGGAGGCGTGCGGGCGGCGCAGCTTCAGGCGGAGGCCCCGACCAGGGTGGCCGGGGTTGCGGCTCCGACCCGGGCGGGCGCGAGGCCGACCCGGGTGGGCGCGGGGCCGAGACGGGCGCCCCCTCCTTCCCGGTTACGTAGGAGAAGGAGGGGGACTGCGGGGCTGGCTGCTGCTGCTGTGTCCAACTCCTCTTTTTTTTTTTTTTTTTTATCTTCTGGTCCGCGAAGGCGGCAGGCGGCGCGGCTGTCGGAGCAGGTAGCGGCGGCGACGGCCCACAGCGCTGGCTGCAGTATGCGCGGCGCGGGGGCCGGGAGCGAGCGGCGCGGAGGCCCGGCGCGGTCGCAGAAGCAACGATGGCGGTCGCCGGTGCGACGCTGAGTCGGGCGGGCCCCGATCGGGTCGGAGGTGGAACGCGGTGGCAACGGCGGTGCTACTCCGAGTCAGGCGGGCCCCGATCGTGTTGGAGAAGGGACGCGGTGGTAACGGCGGCATCTCCGGGTTGGCCGGGCGGTGGCCAGGCTTCAGGTGGCGCAGGTGGTGTGCGGACACCGTGCGGCGCAGTGGTGCTTCGAGCGACAAGGCGGTGTCGGGCTTGGAGGCCGGGGGCGGAAGAGTGCTGCCTGGGGTTGCACGAGACTTGCTCCGTCTTCCCGGTGTCGCCTCTTTCGTCGACGGTGGCGGTGATGGTGCGCGTCGCTTGAAGACGAAGGCCTCCGTCGGCTTGGAGACGAAGGTTTCTTCGATGCTCGGAGACCGTCGGCGGAAGAGTGCTGCCTGGGGTTGCACGAGACTTGCTCCGTCTTCCCAGTGTCGCCTCTTTCGTCGATGGCGGCGGCGAAGGTGTGCGGAGCTTGAAGACGAAGGCTTCCGTCGGCTTGGAGACGAAGGCTTCTTCGATGCTTGGAGACCGTTGGCGGAAGAGTGCTGCCTGGGGTTGCACGAGACTTGCTCCGTCTTCCCGGTGTCGCCTCTTTCGTCGGCGGCGGCGGCGGCGGCGATGGTGCGCGTCGCTTGAAGACGAAGGCCTCCGTCGGCTTGGAGACGAAGGTTTCTTCGATGCTCGGAGACCGTCGGCGGAAGAGTGCTGCCTGGGGTTGCACGAGACTTGCTCCGTCTTCCCAGTGTCGCCTCTTTCGTCGATGGCGGCGGCGAAGGTGCACGGAGCTTGAAGACGAAGGCTTCCGTCGGCTTGGAGACGAAGGCTTCTTCGATGCTTGGAGACCGTTGGCGGAAGAGTGCTGCCTGGGGTTGCACGAGACTTGCTCCGTCTTCCTGGTGTCGCCTCTTTCGTCGACGGCGGCGGCGATGGTGCACGGCGCTTGAAGACGAAGGCTTCAATCGGCTTGGAGACGAAGGCTCCTTTGGAGGCTTGAAGACGAAGGATTCTTTGACGGCTCGCGAAGGCGAAAGCTTCAGTCCTGGCGGCGAAGCATTCTTCGGCGGCTTGGAGCCGAAAGATTCTTCAGCGGAGTGTTATCGTCTTCTTGGTGCGGGAGCATAATGACGACGGCACGGCGAAAAGACGAAGCCGAGTGTGGTGGCGATCGCCTGGTGCGAGGATGAGTCGGAGGCGTTGAAGGCCAAGGAAGGTGGCTCCTTTTTTTTTTTTTTTTTTTTTTTTTTTTTTTTTTTTTTTGGAATTGACTTTACCTCTCGATCGGTCTTGCGCTTTTCATATCCTTGCAAGATTCGTCCCCCTGAGTACCTTCCGAAGGCTGGCTAGATTATTGATGAGGTCAACCGCGGGTTTAGAGTTACTAGCGAGGTTGCACCTTTCTGGTAGCAATGTCAGCTTGAAGGATACCGAGAAGGGCGTTCTGAAGAGGATGACGAGGCCACGAGCATCAACAAGGAGTAGACTACTTTGGTTGTCTTTTGCTTGTCGATCTTGACCTTGATGACAGCTCCAGTGGTTCTTTTGGTTGTGGAGGTCACGAAGGCTGCGGTTGTTGTTTATGCGTCCGCCATTCTTCGAGTTGCTACTTTTGACTTCAGTGGCAGTTTCCATCCTTCAGGTGGGCCTGAGCTTTTGCATGAGCCCGGTGGATTTCAAGGCAACGACTCTTTTTCTGCGGAGCAGATGCGCACCTTCTTTGGAGGGTGGCGAGCTTCATTGCTTACGACCGTCTTCGCTGGAGGACGCTTTCTTGGGCTTAGTTGCGACTCTGGAGTTGCAGCGCGTGTAAGCTGCGGAGGGCGAGCCACTTCGGCGCCTTAAGGACTTCGACTTGCTACTCGTGCGTCGCTTTAGAAGCTGGAGTTCCATTTGGGGAAAGCTCGAGCGACCGAGAAGATGTCTGGAGCAGAGCTTGCGAAGCAGCGTGCATAGCTGACGACGCGTCGGAAGCTGACGGTTTTTTTTTTTTTTTTACCTCTGGAGTTGCAGCGCGTGTAAGCTGCGGAGGGCGAGCTGCTTTGACGCCTCAAGGACTGTGACTTTCTTGTCATCTTTTGGTTTGCTGACTGGACTTGTGGATTTGCACTTGTTCTTCTCTGGGCTGGCCTTCTCGGACGACGTTTGGGATGTTTCTTTTGTATGGACTGAACCTTTGTAGGTTGCCTACGTACCCTACTGAGAGGGATCAAGTCGCACGTAGTTCGTTTTTTTTTTTTTTTTTTTTTTTTTTTTTTTGGGCAAGGGGGGTAACCTTGCGTTAGGCAAAGTACCTTTTGAGGGACTTGCCACTGGTAGGCAGAGCCGCCACTGGTTCGCAGCTGTCGCCCACCTTCTTCGCTTCAATATAGTTGGAAGTGAAGATCTTCTTGACTGGAGTTTTGATGATTGCTGGAGTTTGACTGGAGTCGATGCCCCGGCAATTTGGAAGGATTTGTTCGCCGCTTTTGCAGAGACGAGCTTGAGTCTTTGTCAGGCGATGTGGTATCGCAGCTGAGGGTAGTGATCCCATGTGTGCCATGCTTTCTTTGCTGCGGCTGGATTTGAACATTGACTCGGTGGAGTTTTGCCCCCGAGTGTTTTCTGACTTGATTGCAAGTTGCTCAGAGCTGGTGCGCCCGGAAGACTCGGTTGAGCTCGAGATGTGCAACAGACCACGTAACGGTAGTGTCATCTCTTGTGACGTGCTGAAGTTGGCCCCGAAGAATGATAACGCTGGTTCCTTTGCTGGAGGGGAAGGCGATCGTCCTGGTTTGCGAAGCCATTGAGGTACGAGCCGCAGGACTGAAGCAACTTGAGCAGGCAACGGAATGCATCGCATCGAGCTTGATTTGAAGTTGATGTGAATTTTCCGTCTTGGTGCTGGCGCTTCTTTGTCTTTGTGTGCTGTCTGGATGGAGGATGTCACTAGTTTTGCAAGTGGAGAGCTTTTGTCCATCGCAGCTGTTTTGACTTCCTGGACTTGTGGAGCTTTTGCTGGAGGAGCTTCTGCAACGAAGTCTTTGGCCTCGTAAAACTTGGCATCAGCAAGGTGTGCTTTAGCCTTGTTGAACAGCTTGCCGTTGGCGGCGATGCTTCTCCCCATGCTTTCGATGTTAATGCTGCTTTCTTCATCGTCTTTCCGGAGCACTTGGTGAACTTCTATTATGCAGCAGGAGATCTTGAAGTTTTGACCAGCTTCAAGGAAGCAAATAGGAAAGAACTTCGGCGTCAACTCGATCTTCTTCTTCGAACGACGTGGGCTACTTCTTCAGTGCTTCGACGATTTGCGTGTCGACTGGACTTCTCTTCTTCTCCGGGCTTCTTTGGCGTGATCGGAGTCGAAGAATGCTTTTGAAGATGGTGGGGGTAGCACCGATCCCCGTGCGACGGTTGTGGCGTCGGCTTTTGTTGATGAAGACGACGAGGGTAGCGACGGTCTCCGTGCGACGGTTGTAGCGTCGACTTTTGTTGATGAAGACGACGGGGTAGCGACGCTTCAGACGATCTGCTCCAGGCTTTCTTCTTCGTGGATGGGGCAGGCGTTAGTCGAAGACGACGGGGTGATGACGCTTCGCTTCTCTCCTCCGGGCTTTGGGGCTTGATCGGGATCGAGGATTTGTTGGAGCCGACGGGGTAGTGCCGCTCCTCTTCTTCTCCGGGCTTTTGGGCTTGATCGGAGTCGAAGCTTGTTGGAGACGACGGGGTAGTGCCGCTCCTCTTCTTCTCCGGGCTTTTGGGCTTGATCGGAGTCGAAGCTTGTTGGAGCCGACGGGGTAGTGCCGCTCCTCTTCTTCTCCGGGCTTTTGGGCTTGATCGGAGTCGAAGCTTGTTGGAGACGACGGGGTAGTGCCGCTCCTCTTCTTCTCCGGGCTTTTGGGCTTGATCGGAGTCGAAGCTTGTTGGAGACGACGGGGTAGTGCCGCTCCTCTTCTTCTCCAGGCTTTTGGGCTTGATCGGAGTCGAAGCTTGTTGGAGACGACGGGGTAGTGCCGCTCCTCTTCTTCTCCGGGCTTTTGGGCTTGATCGGAGTCGAAGCTTGTTGGAGCCGACGGGGTAGTGCCGCTCCTCTTCTTCTCCGGGCTTTTGGGCTTGATCGGAGTCGAAGCTTGTTGGAGACGACGGGGTAGTGCCGCTCCTCTTCTTCTCCGGCCTTTGCTTCTGGCGTCTTCGGAGTCGAAGGGTTCTTCTTCTCCGAGCTTTCTTCTTCGTGCACGGAGTCGAAGGGATGATCTTCGTGTGCAAGGGCCTTCACATTGATGAGGACTTTCAGTAAGCCGATCCCTCGGGACAGGCTTGACTGTGCCTCGTGAAGCCTTGGGTCGATGAAGAAACGTCTCCTCTTCTGCAGAGCTCTGGCGTTTTGTCTTCAATTTCCCGATCATTTTTTCCTTCCCCCACCCCCTCTATTTATAGGCAAAGAGGTGGGGAGAGAGATATGGGAACTTTTTAATTTTAAATCCTTTTTGTATCTCTCTCATAATTACCCGGATTTTATTCATCCATTGATGAAGGGAATAACATTTAGTTGTTTTCCTTTTCTGGCGGGTGCAATTATGGCTGGATTTTGCGCACGAAATCGATGGCGATCGGGCGCTTCGTCTTGTGCGTCGGATCGAGGGATCGGCGCAGATCCGCGTGTGTGCAGACGTCATACGCTACCTCCCCCCGCGCATTGCGGTATTTTTTTCCTTTTCTTTCTTTTCTTTCCTTTTCTTTTCTTTCCTTTTTCTTTTCTTTCCTTTCTTTTCTTTCCTTTTTCTTTTCTTTCTTTTTTCTTTTCTTTCTTTTTTCTTCCCTTTCCTTGCAGGGCCGGCCGGCCCCTCCATGGGGTTCGGTCCCCACTAGGGCCGGCCCTATAGGGTTCGGACCCTAGTAGGGGCCGGCCCCTCTTGGGGCGGGGTCCGAGTCCGTGTCGGCGCGCGCGAGTCGGGTCCGCGTGTCGGGTTTGCATCCACGTCGGCGCGAGCGAGTTGGGTCTGCGTGTCGGGTTTGCATCCACGTAGGGGCCTTCGAGTCGGGTCCGGGTCCGAGCGCGTCGGGTTTGCATCCACGTCGGCACATGTAAGTCGGGTCCGGGTCCGACAAAATTCGTGTGTCTACACTCCTCTTTCTTCTTCTTTCTTTTTTTCTTCTTTTTTTCTTTCTTTCTTTTCTTTTCTTTCTTTCTTTTCGTTTCTCTCTCTTTCTTTTTTTTCTTCTTCTTCGTTCCCTGCGTACGGACATGCAGTGGGCTTGGGACTGGCTATGGGTGTAGGCGCGGTGGCACGCGTAGGCGGCGGCTGCTGAGCAGCACAAGCGACGGTCGGGCACGCTCAGGCGACGGCCGGGGCAACGTAAGCGGGCGTGGTGGCTACGGAGCAGCACAAGCGGTGGCCGGGCACATGCGGGTGGCAGGTCCAGGCGGCGGCCGGGCTTGCAGGGGCGCGGGGCGTGCTGGTGGCTGGTTGTGCAAACAAAAGGCCTCAACCCCTTAGGGCCTGTCATCCCCTATATTATTTCTTTCAGATTTAAGGGGTTGTCGCTATGGCCCTTTTGCGGCTGCAACCTCCTTTTTTTTTTTTTGAGTTTTCGCCTTGAGTTTCCTCTCGACTTAATTTTCTTCCTGAACTTATCTGGATTATTTTCTGGACTTGACTTGACTCTTCCACCTTCTGTCAGGACCAGGCCTTGTGAGGGTCTACCGGAGGCTGGCTAGATTGTCAAGGAGCTTCATCACGGGTGCAAGTGTCTTCGCATCCCTCTTATGTTCATCTTCCCACTGGCGAGGTTGCACCCGGGCATGCTGAGTGAGGTGGGCTGGATGTTTCTCTGGATGACCATGGGTCATTGGAGGCCTATGGAGAAAATATTTTTCGGTGGTGATGTTGTCTTGAAAAACATCAAGATGGGCGATCTGGGGTTCAGCGAGGAGGAAGACAAAGCCACGAGCGCTGACAATGAGTAAATTGCTTTGGTCATATTTTTCTTGCCAATTTTTACTTTGGTGATGGCTCCTTTCCTCCCTTCTTTCTTCAGGGTCCGCTGTGACGAGTGCCTTCCATCGTCTGGATGGGTCGTCGATGATGTCTCCCACGGGAGTATGCATTTTTGTTTCCCTTTTGTGCAAGTCCTTCATCACTATATTTTGAGGAAAGATGCCCAGCTATCAACGCTCCAAGTCTTGACCCACACGCTGATCCAGGATGATGGTGTTGCGGATGGCTCTTGCTGTGTGTTGAAGTTGGGCGAGCGCATTCTTACCTGTAAGGGGTCTTCACGGCAGATTTTTCGACCGAGTCTGAAGTTACAGTAATATCCGCCCTAAACACACAAGATATTGTCCGCTTTACCTGTACCCACACAAAAACTTCCCAGGGGGTCACCCATCCTAGTACTACTCTCGTCCGATCATACTTAATTACAGAGTTCTTACGAAATCCATAGCGACGCATGATTTTAAAACACGTCTTCTACGTTTAGGAGGAAAAATTATATAAGTAGCTCAGGATCTCCTTCTCTCCAGGCGATGTGGGGCTAACTTGTGGCGTTGTACACCTCACCTCACCTCATCCATATTGGTATCACATTCTTAGGAGTCTTGGCTCTTAGCTATTGGCCTATTGGATCTTGGTCATCATAATCCACCCCCATTAAGGGCTACACGTTCACGTATAGAGTTAGACCCCCCCCCCATTGCGAGGAGAACCGACTCTGATACTATTTTGTAACATCTGTCCTAAACACATAAGATATTATCCACTTTGCCCGTGCTTGCACGAGAACTTTCCAGGGGGGTCACCCATCCTAGTACTACTCTCACCCAAGCACACTTAACTACGGAGTTCTTACGAAATCCGTAGCGACGCACGATTTTAAAACGCATCTTCTATGTTTAGGAGGAAAATTTATATAAGTAGCTCAGGATCTCCTCTCCAAGCGATATAGGACTAACTCGTGACCTTGTATACCTTACATCATCTATCATGGCATCACAACCCTAGGAGTCTTGGCTCTTGGCTATTGGCCTTTTGGATCTTGGTTGTCACAGTTACCATTCCACCATGCCCGTGAGGAGTCAGTCTCCACCCTTGTCGTGGCTTTGAAGATTTCCTCTCACTGTATGCGGTGGGGTGCAAAGATTCGGCTGCACGGGGACATCATATATCTTGGTGGCTTTCGGGACTAGATGCGAGAGTTGTTACGCGCCTTGGAGGTTGAGCCAAAGATGGAGTTCCTAGCAAGGTTCAGAGTCTTCCTGGGGCTCTGGCTTCTCAGGAGAGTATTGACATGAGTGTTTCTTCTAAGAGAAAGAACTAGACTTCTTGTACGAGGCAGCTTTGGACGGCGCTCGTAAGGCAGAGCAGACTCACACGAGAGAGTCATGGCCTTTTGTCGACGAAGTGACCCCTCTTTCTGGGGTAGCTTTGTCAGATGCTATAGGTACGTCATGTCTTTAGTTGCTTATGAATATTTGCTTGCATCTTTGTTCTACCGAATGAGTTGTATCCTCTCCTTTTGATAGGTTCAACTGGACTGGACTGCGAGTTTGCGCCCACTGGAATTAGATACACGTTCCCTTCTATCGGGATGACACTGGTTGAGAAGGGTGGACAAGATATCCGTTAGGACGATCTAGAGCTTTTGGGAGCATACGGAGCAGAACTCTAATGGCAGTGTTATTAATTGGATGATATCGACATGGAGCAGCTGGACTTTGGGGAGAAGAATGAGAACTCCAAAATTTGGAGAGAGCATGCCCCTCTAGTTGTCCTTGCCGGTTTGACGGAGGTTTCTACTGGTGTTGCTTCAGCGAACGCTTTAGCCGCAGCTTCTTTGTCAGCTCTGATGGCACCTTCGATAGTTGTCTTGGTGACGGTTCAAGAGGCAACTCTCGTGCTTTGGTCTTTAGGACAGGATTGCACCTTATTTATGCCCTTAGAAGCTTGCAAACGAAAGTATAGATCACGAAGCCTTCTTTCTGAGTTTCTTTTGGAGAGCTGTCAGAAGTATATCCAGATGACGATCGCACCCTTCCAGGAGGGGGGTCACGATGCTTTGAGCAGCTGGTGGGTTTCAGAGGGGCCCGAGTTTTGCGAGAGTCTAGCAGCTTCGAAGGTCGATGGCTCCTTGTTTGCGAGGCGTATATGTTAGAATTGGTGAGGTCTATAGCTCGTAAAAACCTAGTGTTTAGCTTTGTATGGTTGATAGTATAGGATTGCATATTGGTACGTACCTTAGTACGTGTTCTGATTACAGAACAGAGAGCCATGGCTACATGGTAATCCACTTGAGTGGGAGACTCAAGGGACTGGTCCCATGTAACCTAAATACGTTCGCAGCTCTGATAAGGGTTGGTCGCCCTATCAGGATAAGCTGTTGGGATGACAGAGCATAGGTGTCTCCACCACGGTCATTACCAGGCACAGTGTCTATGGCCGAACGGAACCAACACGGTGCACAGATCGATGAGCAGACATCGGTGCACTAAACCGTGTTTCTGCTTAGGGTAAAACGGTCCTAAACCCTGAGGAACCATGTCTGGTGGACTAACCAGTTGTGTGGTGCTTTGGCGCACCAATGTGTGAGGATCCGGATGCAGTGATCCAAAACCACAGTGTACTGGGTTACCCGGCTGGCGTTGCATCAGCGTGTCACTCCTGCAGGCTATCCACACCCCTAACGGGAGGTGCGTTCCTTGGTCTGACCTACGTCGTATTAAACCCTGGCCAGGTGGTCATCAGTTGGACTGGTGACGGATCCGGTTGCTCAGAAGAGTAATCGGAGGTACGATGTATGTGGTCAACCGGGAAGGAACCGAGTCATATGAGCACTCGAGTCTGACGGTATTCTCCACTGCTCGAGTTGCATCATGGCACCAAGTGGAGGGACAGCGAGTTTACCATACTAAGCGGAGAGCAGGGGTATGAGAGAGAACATAGTAAGTCCGGGGGAATTGGAGTGCAGCCTGCGTCGCACTCTGGGTGGCTACGCAGGTTAACTCGGACTCAGAGGATCGATGGTACACTCGGATAGTGTGTCGATTGAGTCTGAGTTGGAAGCCATGAACCCTGGTCCCTGAAGGTTCCACCTTATCGACATTATGTACGGTTCTTATACCATCTCCTCGAAAAACAGAACGTAGTTAGAGGAAGCGAGAAGTCCAAGCATACGCTCCGTGAGTGCTTCGCACTAGTGCACGGTAGATGCGTAGCTACGTGTGTGCACTAAGGAGAAACCCTAGGTTAGTGCAAAGACGCATGTAGCAATTCCTTGCCATAAGTGGACTTTGCCACATGGGTGCGATGCACCGGGACATGTTGCGAGTTGACTAGTTGACTTCACTAGGGGCACCCTACGGGAACCTCAGAGAATAGTGAAATCACTGGTGCACTTCACTTATGTGTGCCTTGCAAAGTCTCGTACACGAGGAACGGCTAACTAGTGGCATAAGGGCGTTTTGGTCATACCATGCGCCACTATGCACTAAGGGGGCCGGCCCAAAGTGTTGAGAGACTGGTCAAGGCCGGCCCCATTAGTTTCGGGAGGTTGTTGCCTCCGATGAAGGGGCCGGTTATGAGGCGCAGAAAACGGGCTGGTTTTGACCGTTTTCGAAAACAAGGAAAGGATAGAGATAAAGAAGAGATATATATGGATAAGGTTTGAATCTATCATCCTTATCCATATTGTCCTTATCCATATGAATAGGCCGGCCCTATATATGAGAAGGAGAGAGAGGGTGCATGAAATTAATAGAGCCATGCAAGCCCTAGGGCCGGCCATGGCATGGGGAAACCCTAGCCGCCCCCTCTCCTCTCTTCGCATCTCCTCTCTCGTCTCTCTCTCCCTCGCTTGCGCCATTGGATGGCGACTCGTCTTCCTCACGTGGTGTTTTGTAGAAGGAGAAGGCTCGTCGTATGGAGGCACTCAGAGATCCATCGACGAGGTGCCGTGCATCGTGTGAGATCGGGTGAACTAGAAGGCGTCTCCCGCAACCTTTTGCTGTCCAGAATCTGCACAGAAAATCAACGTTGTTTCTGCGATTCCGGGAGCTACAGAAGTCCAAACGACGTGAAACTTGTTGGAAAAGTTGCGTCTCGAAGTTGGCTACCTGCAGTCCAAATTTCAGCCCAATCTAAGTTCAGAGCAGAAAGTTATGGCCGTCGCACCGAAGCTATGTCGAGCAGATCCGTAGCCCATCTCCATCGACAAAGAAGAAATTTGTCGCGGTGAAAGATTCTGCACGTAGGTATGACCTCTAACAAGTAGATCTAACATAATTAGAATATGCATTCATGCTAGTTTGTTCTTTCACGTTAGATCATCGTTAGGGGTTCGCGTAGTTGCCATGCTAGATTCATACACGCATATGTAGATCGTTTCGATGAAAATTTTGATATGTAACGCACACCGCTCACGGTCCTCGGACCTTCACTTTGCTTCCGCTGCGGGCCTCTACCATGGATTTATTTCCAACAATTGGTATCAGAGCACGCTAGTGGTGTGCGTTTCATGTTTTTTTCATGAAACCGTCATGTGCGCGCATGAATAGTATGTGCCGCCATCGGGGTTCTACGAGTAGATCATGCATAGTAGATTTTGTATGTTCTATGAATCGTTCTTGCAGGGCGCCGCTTCTAAAATTATTCTGGATATGTGATTGCTTGCTACCGGGGGTCGGACCCCGTGTTAGCGATTTTGTCTGGATGTTTTTTCTTCTGTGTGTGGATAGATTTTAGAGTCATAGTCGGGCAAGAGGTGAAGATTTACCACCCTTGATTCCCAGGCTTTTGCTAGGTTTGTTTTCCTTTTCTTTCTAAGAAATTGTGTACGAGCGAGCACTTGCTCGAAGCGTACTAGATCTTTTTCGGTTACAGATTGAAGAGGAGGACTTACCGTGGAGATCCACCACTGGGAAGATGAGCGGAACCTTGGAGGACGATGGCGATCCGGCGAAGCGTACACGATGACGGCAAAGGGCATAAAGCGTCAGAAGATCGTATACAGAGGCTTGCACCGGATCGAGGAGCCTTGTGAAGGAGACAGAGAGCCTGCGCTGTGCCAGTCAGGTTCAGGGGTCGGACCCTGAACTTGATTCAGTTGTGTGCTTATTTCTTTCAGTAGTTCTTTATATTTCTGTAGAGAACCCCGATGCGATAATTTGATTATCTGTGTCAGAGGGATGCCCTTTCCCCTCGGGTCCTAGCGACCTTATTAGGATTGGATTCCACTAGTGACGCCTATTATTTAATTGACCCTTGATGATAGTATGAATTCCTCACATTTGGTTATGCCCCCATTAGGTCAACACCCGATTAGTCGGGTGTGCCTATTTGGCAAGCATCGAAACCTAGAATGAGTTGGAATTCTACTATGACATCATTCGTCAAATTTATAAGCAAGGCGCCATGGTAGTGGAAGACCTTTCCTGTCAGTCTGACCTTAGGCTAGGCTCCAGGGCATTAGCGTGATAGCCAAGTTTGCAAAGCATCAATGTTCTTGGGATATGTAATGTGACCCTTGAGTGGAGAAATCCACTCGAGGCAGGGACTATGATATTCCAAGATCGATTAATGCTTCGCGAAAGGCTTGAATGCTAGTGGGAGCACGGTATGACCAGGGTCTAGTGTATAGGTTGTCGTGACCTTAGTGTACACTCATACTTGCATTAAATAACCCTCAACTTTAATAAGGGATGTAAGAGAGGACTTTTAGAGATCCTCTGGCCTCCACGGTCAGTCGTTTTGTGTTTGGGTGGGGATGCATAACTTCACACCCCCTAGGGTGGGAGCTGTGTGTTTCCATGTCAAATTACTTAATGACCTCCCTAAGGATATGGCGATTACGAGGCCAGGAGAGAAGGGCTTTTCATCCCACCCTAGTGGGGGTCGCATGAACTCCCGTGTCATAATTGCTTAGGCTCATGGGTAAGCATCCTAAGTGCACGTGAGGTATTCGTTGCGAAGACAACGGTAATCACGTGGCACTGGCCAAAAGATAACCATGGTCCATCAAAGCCCTTAGTTGGCAGATTTGGACTGGGTCAAGGAAAGGCCCGTGTAAGCGGATTGACGCTGCATGATGCCCCCTAGGGCAGGTGTAGTCGATTCCGAGATCTTACATACATGGTTAATTAATCCATAGAGGTGTCTTCGCTGTGAGCGTAGCGCTGACATTTGGATATAATTAGCTTATTTTCAAAAACCATAAAATAAGTTATTTTGCATTCATTTTCATTCAACCATATAGTTCCCCTATCCGCTATCCCATAAGAGAACCAGTTATCGGGTCTCTAACTACGTAGAGTGGAAGCACAATCTTTAGCTTATGCTTAGGGTAGTAAATGTACATTGGCATGCAATCTAAATATCCCTGTACTAGACCTAATGGGTCCAGATATCACTAGGGCACTAACTAGGGCATATGAAGACTGGCGAGAGTCTAAGGAGATGTGCAAGTGCTATGTTATAGCAGACTTACGGACAATTCTTTAGAAGCGAGTCAGAGATATGCCGGGTCTTCTCTAATTAAGTTTTACTTGCATTAGATGTCTGGAAGGCGAAGTCAGTCGACTCATCGCTTTTCCACTAAGATACTTGTCGGTACCGAGATGTCAGTGGGTATGCTTGTTCGGGAACACATCTTTGAGTTCCAGAACGAACTAGATTCCCAAGACATGGTACCAGATGACGAGGTGGTGGAAGACGTCTGTCTTGCATCCTTGTCTGGAACCTTCGAAGGCGTTATCAGAGACTTTAGCTTTAACAAGTTAGAGATGATAAACGCAGAACTTCTAAGGAGATTTCCAAGAGACAAAGGATGAGATCAAGATTAAAGGCAATGCCTTTAGTGCTTAACCTAAGTCTTCTTTAGAAGAACCTAAGGGAATAACATATAAGAGATCGAAAACTATTCTAGTACAGAAACTGGTGTGGAATCCTAAGTCTGGTAACGCCAAGGACGGAAGTATTTCCGCTGTGGCGAGCATAGGGGGTATTTGAAGATTGAGTATGAGCTCAGGATGTTAGGATTTGAGTCGCTATCTAGTAGCAGTTCTTATGCTTCTTGGAATGTAGACTTCTGGTCTACAGATATTCAAGGAAAGCAGAAGGCTACTTTATAGTGAAGGAATCCTAACATAGGTACTGATGCCATAAGCCGCTGCGGAAGCTGTTAGATATGATTGTCTTAGTTTTTCCGAAATACGGATTTTGTTTTTTAGAGATGTAGTTCTGTTTTCTCTTTGGTAAATGAAGTTTTTAGTTTTAGACAGCACCGTAGGTGTGTATCTTAAACTAAATAGATAGCTTCATTACTAGAGAAATAGATCAGAATAATCTCTTTATATTTAATCCTAATTCGGAAATAGATATCATGACAGCTGCAGCGTCTAATTTAAATTCATCTAAATCCTTCGGAGAAGCTATCCCATTTGTGACCCCTCTGATTTAGATATTCTGCCTTAGATAAATTCAAAGGTAAAAGAAGGCCGAGTTTCTGTTCACAGATTCATCGGAGATCCTTCTAACCTATGAATGTTATCTGGAAGGCAGAATAACTAAAAGGGCCACTAAGGTATTGGAGTTAGTTAATTTTGACGTCTATGGTTCCAAGAGCGTCTAGACGATAGAAGACTCTTCGATTTAATCGAAGAAATAAGTCATTATCGGACGAGTTCCATAGGATCCTGAGAGAGTATGGGATTATCTCCCAGTTAAATGCTCTAAGGATGACACGTCAGAATGAAGTCTCCGAGAGAAGGAATCGGACTCTGTTTGACATGGTCCATAGTATGATGAATATTGCCAAGTATACTACCCACCTTTGCTGGGGTTGTACCTTAAAACAGTAGCTTATATCTGAAACTATCTCTCATCTAGATCAGTACCTCAGACCTATAGAGAGCTATGGTCTAAGCGAAAGCTGACACTATAGTGTCTCGAGATATAGAGTTGTCCTGCACTTGTGCAAAACGACAAGAGGGATGAGATGGAGATGTAGTTCCAGGTATATCTGTTTGTAGGTTACCCTTAGGAGGCATAAGATGGACTGTTTTATGATCTTGAGGTTAGGAAGGTAATCGTTTCTACGAACACCATCTACCTAGATCAAGATTATATTATAAGACCATAAGTTTATCAGTAAGGTAGTTCTGGGTGAACTACTGGGTACTGGTAGAGAGTGCGCATTTGAAAAACGTAGTGGGAGTAGATGATACAAGAAACTAGTATACCAGGTATTGTAGAAACGATTCACTTTGTACCACCACCACCTCATCGTTGTGGGACCATCAGAGCTCCTGAAAGATACTATGGAGAAACTTCGATAGTTAATCCAGAGTTTCAGGAGGATGATCCCTAGAGCTACGAAGAAGTAGTGGGAGCTCCCGACAGCTCTGACTGACAAAAGACCATGGAGGCAAGCTTACATCAATGTCCCTTGGAATAGTCTTGACACTTATAGCACTATCACCCTTCAGGGTGTAGGAGGTGTATAAGAAGAGCACCCAGTTAAGACTTAAGTAGCTAGATTAGTTACCAAAGAAGAAGGGATTGACTATGTCAAAACCATCTCACTGGTAGCTATGCCTAAGTCTATAACGGATCCTCTTAATCCATCACAGCCCATTATAGTTGGGAGATCTGGTTGATGGATGTCAAGACAGTTATTCCCTAACGGGAATTTGAAAAGGGACATATGGATGATGTAATCTCAGGCTTTGTGTCAGTAGGTTAGGAAGTTATGGAATGCAAGTTGCAATGGTCCATTTATGGACTGATGCAAGCATCCAGGTTGGAATGTCTATTTTGATCAAGGGAATCCGCTCACACGGATTTGATCAGAATGAGGGTAAACCAAGTTGGTACAAGAAAGGTGAAATAGCTACAAGGGTGTATTTAGTACTTTACGTTAACGATATTTTACTGATTGAAAATGATGTAAGAATATTGTTTACGGTAAAGGTTTGTAGTCATCACAATTCGATGTGAAAGACCCTAATGAGGCGAGTTATGCTCTGGGAATCAAGGTAACTCGAGACAACCAGAGCAAGATTCTCTTGCTGTCACAGGCTACGCATGAAGATAAGATTCTAGCCAGATTCGTTTTAAGAGGCTAGATATCTATTGCGCAGCAGGAAGATGGGTCGGTTTCAGTCGAACCCGGGTCCAGATCTTTAGACCGATGTGATGGGTATACTCAGAAATCCTCGTTAAGTAAGGATTGTGAGTTAGCTTGCACTTCACAGGTCCTGATATCGATTGGACACACAGGATCTGACTTTGGTGTCAGATGTGTGTTTCAGAGAATCGATTTCAGAGATTATTTTTATTTTGGGATTAGAAGCGGTAATTGGTAGAGTGTGAAGCAAGTGCATCACAGACTCTACCACAGATGCTTAGCACGTTGTTGCGTGCGAAGTAGTATATCAGGTGGTAAGGCTTAGGAAGTTCTTAGAGAACTTGGGACGCGTACCAGAGGCTCAGTTATCTGTTGTTACAACAGAAGAGCGGTAAGCAAGGTCCAAGGAGACTAGGCACCGCCGTGAGGGGAAACCCATCAAGTACAAACTCCACTTGATCTGACAGTTATATGAGGAAATGCAAGTAGCGGTACTGAGGTGGAATCTACAGACAATGTTGTCAATTCCTTTAGGGAATTCCTGCAAAGGCTTTTGGGCAGCATGTAGAAGCTACAGAGCTCAACACCGTTATTCCTCGTTAGACCTAGTAGGAGATTGTTAGAATTGGTGAGGTCTATAGCTCGTAAAAACCTAGTGTTTAGCTTTGTATGGTTGATAGTATAGGATTGCATATTGGTACGTACCTTAGTACGTGTTCTGATTACAGAACAGAGAGCCATGGCTACATGGTAATCCACTTGAGTGGGAGACTCAAGGGACTGGTCCCATGTAACCTAAATACGTTCGCAGCTCTGATAAGGGTTGGTCGCCCTATCAGGATAAGCTGTTGGGATGACAGAGCGTAGGTGTCTCCACCACGGTCATTACCAAGCACAGTGTCTGTGGCCGAACGGAACCAACACGGTGCACAGATCGATGAGCAGACATCGGTGCACTAAACCGTGTTTCTGCTTAGGGTAAAACGGTCCTAAACCCTAAGGAACCATGTCTGGTGGACTAACCAGTTGTGTGGTGCTTTGGCGCACCAATGTGTGAGGATCCGGATGCAGTGATCCAAAACCACAGTGTACTGGGTTACCCGGCTGGCGTTGCATCAGCGTGTCACTCCTGAAGGCTATCCACACCCCTAATGGGAGGTGCGTTCCTTGGTCTGACCTACGTCGTATTAAACCCTGGCCAGGTGGTCATCAGTTGGACTGGTGACGGATCCGGTTGCTCGGAAGAGTAATCGGAGGTACGATGTATGTGGTCAACCGGGAAGGAACCGAGTCATATGAGCACTCGAGTCTGACGTTATTCTCCACTGCTCGAGTTGCATCATGGCACCAAGTGGAGGGACAGCGAGTTTACCATACTAAGCGAAGAGCAGGGGTATGAGAGAGAACATAGTAAGTCCGGGGGAATTGGAGTGCAGCCTGCGTCGCACTCTGGGTGGCTACGCAGGTTAACTCGGACTCAGAGGATCGATGGTACACTCGGATAGTGTGTCGATCGAGTCTGAGTTGGAAGCCATGAACCCTGGTCCCTGAAGGTTCCACCTTATCGACATTATGTACGGTTCTTATACCATCTCCTCGAAACACAGAACGTAGTTAGAGGAAGCGAGAAGTCCAAGCATACGCTCCGTGAGTGCTTCGCACTAGTGCATGGTAGATGCGTAGCTACGTGTGTGCACTAATGAGAAATCCTAGGTTAGTGCAGAGACGCATGTAGCAATTCCTTGCCATAAGTGGACTTTGCCACATGGGTGCGATGCACCGGGACATGTTGCGAGTTGACTAGTTGACTTCACTAGGGGCACCCTACGGGAACCTCAGAGAATAGTGAAATCACTGGTGCACTTCACTTATGTGTGCCTTGCAAAGTCTCGTACACGAGGAACGGCCAACTAGTGGCATAAGGGCGTTTTGGTCATACCATGCGCCACTATGCACTAAGGGGGCCGGCCCAAAGTGTTGAGAGACTGGTCAAGGCCGGCCCCATTAGTTTCGGGAGGTTGTTGCCTCCGATGAAGGGGCCGGTTATGAGGCGCAGAAAACGGGCTGGTTTTGACCGTTTTCGAAAACAAGGAAAGGATAGAGATAAAGAAGAGATATATATGGATAAGGTTTGAATCTATCATCCTTATCCATATTGTCCTTATCCATATGAATAGGCCGGCCCTATATATGAGAAGGAGAGAGAGGGTGCACGAAATTAATAGAGCCATGCAAGCCCTAGGGCCGGCCATGGCATGGGGAAACCCTAGCCGCCCCCTCTCCTCTCTTCGCATCTCCTCTCTCGTCTCTCTCTCCCTCGCTTGCGCCATTGGATGACGACTCGTCTTCCTCACGTGGTGTTTTGTAGAAGGAGAAGGCTCGTCGTATGGAGGCACTCAGAGATCCATCGACGAGGTACCGTGCATCGTGTAAGATCGGGTGAACTAGAAGGCGTCTCCCGCAACCTTTTGCTGTCCAGAATCTGCACAAAAAATCAACGTTGTTTCTGCGATTCCGGGAGCTACAGAAGTCCAAACGACATGAAACTTGTTGGAAAAGTTGCGTCTCGAAGTTGGCTACCTGCAGTCCAAATTTCAGCCCAATCGGAGTTCAGAGCAGAAAGTTATGGCCGTCGCACCGAAGCTATATCGAGCAGATCCGTAGCCCGTCTCCATCGACAAAGAAGAAATTTGTCGCGGTGAAAGATTCTGCACGCAGGTATGACCTCTAACAAGTAGATCTAACATAATTAGAATATGCATTCATGCTAGTTTGTTCTTTCACGTTAGATCATCGTTAGGGGTTCGCGTAGTTGCCATGCTAGATTCATACACGCATATGTAGATCGTTTCGATGAAAATTTTGATATGTAACGCACACCGCTCACGGTCCTCGGACCTTCACTTTGCTTCCGTTGCGGGCCTCTACCATGGATTTATTTCCAACAGTATATGCACCTTTCTGGAGGATAGTGAGGCTTATCTCTCGCGATGGGCTTCACTGGAGGAGGATGCTCCTTGGCATTGGCAGAGACCGAGGACGAGGAGCATCGGCTGGAGGAGCAGCACACACTTGCCGCTACTTGTTTGAGCACAGAATACATTGGAAGCTGCTCGTGCGTCATTTCAGAGAGCTAAGGTGATCGAGAAGGCTTCCAGAGCGGACCATGCGAAGCAGCGTGCAGAGTTGGCGATGTATCGAGAGCTGACAGGCTCTTGACCCATGGAGTTGTAGCACGTGTAGGCTACAGGAGGAAGTTGCTTCAGCACCTTAAGAACTTCAACTTGCTTTTCTAGTCGCTTCATCTTTTTTCCTTTGCTTTCTTGGCATCTTTAGTTTGCTAACTAGAATTGTGGTTTTGTGTCCTTTCTTTTTGGTTGACGATGAGTTTATGCATCTTTTCTCTGGACTTACCTTCTGGGATGATGGTTTGCTTTTTTTTTTTTTGACTAAACTTTAAGTGACCTCTCAGGATACCTATGTACCCTACTGAGAGGGATCAAGTAGCACGTAGTTCATGCATCCCTTTTCTTTTAGCAAGGGGGGTAACCTTGTGCTAAGCACAAGAACTTTTGAGAGACTTGCCGTTGGTAGGCTAAGTCATCACAGGTTCGCAGTTGTCACTCGTATTTTTCGCTTTAATGTAGTTAGAAGTGAAGGTCTTTTTTGCTGCAACTTTGATGACCACTGGAGTTTGACTGAAGCCGATACCACGACGACTTGGGCAAACTTGTTTGCCGCTTTGGAGGAGACAAGATTGAATCTTTGTCAAGCCATGTGGTATCGCAACTGGTAAGGGTAGTGAACCCACGTGCACAACGCTTTCTTTGTTGTAGCCGGTTTTAAACATCAACTTGGCAATGTTTTGCCCCCAAGATTCTGGCTTGAATGCGAGTTGGTCGGAGCTGGTGGACTTAGCAAACCTGGTTGGGCTTGAGGCGTGCAGCGGACCATGCAGTGGCAGTGTCATCTTTTGAAAAGTGACAAAATTTGATCTCGAAGAATGGTGATGCTAGTTCCTTTGCTGAGGTGGAAGGCGATTGTTCGAGCTTGCGAAGCCACTGAGGCACGAGACACAGAATTGAAGCAGCTTGAGCAGGCAATGGAATATGTGGTATCGATCTTGATTTGAAGTTGATATGAATTTTTTGTCTTATTACTAGTGCTTCTTTGCTTTCGTGCACCGTATAGTTGGAAGTTGGCATTGGTTTCACAAGTGGAGGGGTATTGCTCCTCGCTGCAGCTTTGACTTTCTGGACTGGTGGAGCTTCTGTAATGAGGTCTTTGGCCTAGTAGAACTCGGCATCAGCAAGTCGTACTTCAGCCTCTTTGAATGACTTGTTCGTTGGCGATGATGCACTTCTCCACGCTTTCAACATCGGAGTCGCTTTCTTTTTTATCATGTTCCTGTAGCATTTAGTGAATTTCTATCGTATAGCAAGAGACCTTGAGGTTTTGATCAGCTTCAAGGAAATGATCGGGAAAGAACTCTTGCGTTGTTACTTGTTCTTGACAGGTTTGCTAGAGAAGACCGTCTAGATTTACTGAAGATACTTTGGAGGTCTTTCTTTCTAGAGCTTCATTCTTTTCCTTGTAAGTCCTTCTTTTGTGGAGTTTTCTTGTTACCCGATCTTGCTTGTGGTGGGCTAGACGAGCTATCCTATAGCTTGATCATCGTGGCCTTCTCCTTCGAGGTGTCATAGCTCATGCATCTTCATTAGTAGGATCTTCCTCACTAGGGTTAAAAATCGGTGCTGTGACCGATGACTCTTCTTTGATTGGAAGAACTTGCTCTTTCGGAGACTCTATCGATTCATCTTTTGATCCCTAACCAGTTGGCTTGATTTCTTCCGTTGGAATTGAAGAAAGTCTAGACTAGAGGACATAGAAGCCGAACTTACCTGATGGCTGACCTAGCAAACGGACTTCAAGATCTCCTTGCTTGTCTCTTGCTTTGAGCATGTGATGTGACATAGCTTCGTTTGGATGAGGCAATATTTGCATGAGTGGCGGCTTCCCCCAAGACAATGAGGATATGGCCCTGGGAACTGAAGAAGCATGCCGTTACGATCTTCTTGGAGCCTACGTCAATCGTGTATCTGATTTTGCCGGCGGTCCTTCACAGACGATGCGTAACCTTACTAAATTGTATTGTGAATCAATTAGCGCTGGTGGAAAAGAGCTGAAGGTGATTGACGTCATGTTTGCCGTAACCACGTCACCAGAGCCGATCTCAATCTTTCCTTGTTTGGCGAGTGTCATGATCTTTTTCTTGAAGATAAAACACTTCTCGATGGGATGGCTAACCACCCGATGGTACTTGCAGAAGAGCGGATCGTTGACGCGATGTGCTTGTTCTGACCTTTTTGGTGGCGAAAGCTTGATCATCTTTTCTTTCATCAATTGATCAGACATAGAGGAAACTTCAAAGTCTGGGAAGGATACTCCTTGGCTTCAAGCTTTTTAAGGCTCATCCTCGGTGACCTTTGAGGTGGCGAAGGAGATGTAATGGTCTTGCCTTTGTCCAGTTTACCCCTGATCTTGATCGGTTTGGAAGTTGAAGCGATGTCGGCGATGTTGACTTGCTTTGATGCCACCGGTTTGTCCTTCTTTTTCTCTTTCAGAATGTCTTCACTCTTCGAGTCTCTCCGATTTGCTAGGCTGAGTTTCATGTCATGAGCTCGAGTGGTGAGATCTCCGAGGGTTCAAGGCTTGATTCCTTTGATGATATAGAGCAAACCCCAGTGCATGCCCTGGATGTACATCTCGATGGCCGAGTCTTTAGACAAACGATCTCGCGAGTTTAGCGTGAGATTACTCTAGTGGTAATGTAGTCAATCATTGACTCGTCTTTCTTTTGCTTAATAGTGGCAAGCTCCACCATGTTGCCGATGCGCTGAGTATTGTAAAAGCGGTTGAGGAACTCCCTCTCCATTTATCCCAACTGTCGTTGGATCCTGAAAAAAAATCAACATACCAATCGAAAGTGTTACCCTTGAGGGTGCGAATGAACTACTTCACCATCTCATCGTCGTATATGCCGGCATTGTTGCAAGTCTCGCTGAAGTGGGCAATGTGCTGCCTTGGGTTGCTCTTCCGGTTGAAGTGCTAAAACTTTAGTGGCTGGAACCCGGTAGGAAAGCATAGCTACTGGATCCTCGCAGTGTAAGGCTTGGTGTATGCTGCCGTGATTGGAGGAAGCTTGCCACTTTGAGAGCACACCTTACCGACAACTAATGATTGTATTTGTTGGACAGTCATAGTTGCAGCCATTGGTGGTAGTGTAGTCACTAGAACTGGTACTGGAGAGACAACTTCCGCTAGGATATGCATAGAAGATGGCGCTAAAATGGTCATCGAAATTGTTGGGATGACTTCCACTGGAACGGGAGTCAAAGATGGCATTGGTGTAGCCATTGGAGGAATCGATGCTTGATCGACCGCTGGAGCATCCCTCGCAATTAGCCTTTGGAGCAAGGTGCTGATATGATGATCCTTCCCCTCCATTAGCTGGGTGACTTTTGCCTTGCGTTCGTCCATTTGCACGACTTGGAGCTGGAAAGCGGACGGTGGATGGTGACGCAAGACATCTCGGTGTTGCGCGACAATCTCGATGTCGTCGCCAGAGACATAGTTGTGACGACTTCTCTCGGCTTCGTGATAAAAGTTTGCCCCCTGCATAGGAGGTACAAGGCCCATTGGAGAACCCAATTGGGCTCGGAGTTGGGGCTAGACCTCCCCAAATTTCTGGACTTGGATTCTAGAATCGAGGCTCATTTTTTCATGTACAAAGACCTCATTGGCGCTTTGGCGAATATCTTCAACAGTAGTTTTTGGCGAGAAGACATCCTCAAGAGTTCGAGTATACTGAGTGTAAACGTATATTATCAGGAGACATCATCCTTCGGGTTTTCTGGATTGACTCAGTGATAGATGATAGACTTGGAACAAATGAATCATTATTTATCCTGGCTATGACGAAACTTGAGGCAACTTCTTCAGACAAAGAGATGAAAGGAGAAGATGGTCCCACCGGGTATACTAGAAATCTGTATATGCGAAAAAAAGATACGGGTCGTCTTTATTGCGCACTTGAAGATTATAAAGCCGTGACCAGGGGGCTCGACAGTGGTGACCCAGGTATGACGAAGAATTTGATCAGGAGATTATGGGAGAGATCCTCTAGAGGGTCCCTTTAATCCACATCTCCACATTACTTCATGCAAGAACTCTAGAGGGGTTACCCAAAACAGAGATTTTTATAAGCTTTGGGGTTTCTTGAGAGGTCAAGGGATTTGCCTTTACTTTTGTCCCTTCTGTATTTTGCGCTTTCTTGGCTATAGGGCTTTCGGTGTTATTTTCCAGATCTTTGTGTCTCCCTTGACTCTTGCTTGACCTTGGCATCCTCGATCATTGGTTCGCGGTGTCAATTTTGCATCTGACATTGGCTTTAAATTTTGCTTTGGCTTTGGCGTGGCTCTAATTTTCATGGTGCTTTGACACTTGCACTTGAACGTAGATGGGAGGCTTGCGGTACTTTAGTTCTTCCGAACCTAATATCGTATCGGCTAGAACGTGTATTGCTTTTGCTCATGCTCGTCGTTGTTCGTTGGCTTTGGCACGTGTGTTGCTCTAATGCTGGCTTAACTAGTGCTTTGCTTTGGCTTTCTTGCATTGACTTTAACCTTTGCTTTGGCTTGATCTTCTCCTTAAACAGCTATGTCAATGTCTCCGAGGCTTCTTTATTCTTCCAGCTTTCTCCTTTTGTAGATGGACCTTTGGCAATGATCGTTGTGGTATCGACTTTGCTTTTCTTCTTTTTCGGACTTCTTTGGTATTTTCGGAGTCGAAGCTTCTTTTGAAGATGACGAGTATAGCACCGATCTCCGTGTGACGGTTGTAGCATCGAATTTTATTGATGAAAACGATGGATATAACACCATTCTCCATGTGACTGTTGTAGCGTGCGATAGTTATAGCGTCGGCTTGTATTGAGGAAGACAATGGATGTAGCACTGATCTTCGGTTTTCTTCTCCGGCTTTTACTTTTGGACGTCTTCGAAGTTGAAGATGTTTGGGGATGATGGGGTGATGCCGACCCCAGGCCTTCTTCTCCAAGCTTTCTTCTTCGAGCGAGGAGTCGAAGCTTTGTTAAAGATGACGGGGTGCTGCCGACTTCGATCTTCTTCTCCAACCTTTGCTTTTGGCGTCTTCGGAGTTGATGAAGATCGCTGGAGACGACGGGGTGACACTGACTCCAGGTCTTCTTCTCCAAGCTTTCTTTTTCGTGTGAGAAGTCGAAGCTTTGATCTTCTTGTGCAAGGTCTTCATATTGATGGGACATGTATGGGCTAAGCTGTTCTATCGGGGTATGCTTGTTCTCACCTCGTGAAGCCTTGGGTCGTTGAGTGTTGTAGCCTCCTCGTCTTCAGAGCCTCCTCCTCTCCAGCTTTGATCTTTGACTCGAGTGTTGGAGTCTCCTCGTCTTCAGAGCCTCCTTGTCTATACCTTCAATTCTTCACTTTTTAACCTTTGATGCCATCCCCCCACCCCTATATTTATAGGCGAAGGGGAGGGAATGAGAGAGATATGATTGTGATTTTTTGAATCTTTTAAATATCTCTCCCCATAACCGTTGGTATTTATCTTTCTTTTTTTGGGAAAAATAAACTTTATTTTCTTTCTTTTATGTAGCGACAGTTATGGGTAAGAAATGGCTTAATCTTTTGAGATATGAGTCATCTTTTCACATTCAAATCGATGGTGACATGATGTTGAATTTGGTTCGTCGGATCAAGGGATCGACGCGGATCTACGGTGTGTAGACGTCCGAGCTATCTCCCCCGCGCATGGTGATTGTTTCTTTTTTTTTCTCTTTTCTTTATTCTTTCTTTTTTTATTTTCTTCCTTTCCCAATGGCCGGCCATACCTCCCCAAAAGGGGGAGGGCTCGATTTTCAAGAAAGGGGGCCATTGGGCCCCTTTTCGGGTAGGCCTACCCTATCCCTTTTTGGCTTCTAGTGGTGGGCCCGGTGGGTCCCACTTGCATGGGTGGGCCCACTTTGGGTCCATTTGTGTCGGGTCTGGGTCTTTTTCAATTCTTTCACGAACCGGTTTGCGCAGGCTATTGTGCGTGGGCCGGGTTTGCATGCGGGCCGGGTTTGTATGCGTGCGGTCATGCAAGCCATTGTGTGCGAACCGGGTTCGCATGAGTGCCGTTGCGTACGGGCTGGGTTTGTATGCGGGCCATGTTTGTATGCATGCCGTCATGCAAGTCGTTGTGTGCGGACCGGGTTCGCATGCGGGCCGTTGCGTACGGGTTAGGTTTGTATGCAGGCCGTCATGCGAGCCGTTATGTGCGGTCCGGATTTGCATGTGGACCGTTGCGTACGGGCCGAGTTTAATTTGTAGGCTAATTTCGATACCTATAATCATGTCCTTTGACCACCTGATCAGTCCAACCAAAAAAAAAAAGGCCTGCCCTGTTTTAGGAATTTTAATTAGGACTGGAAATGGGTCATATCGGGTCGTGTTTGGTTTCGGGCCGTGTCCAGAAACCCTAGACCCAGACCCATTTAATTAATGGTGTCAGACTCTAAATCCGTACCCAATCCGCTTATAAATGGATAGACCCGATAAGACCATTGGATCCGTTTATCACATGCGTCGTACTCATTTGACCCGACCGACCCATTGATAAGCTCAGCTTCTCAACGCCTCAACATTATAGAATTGAGACGATTGAGGTTAAGGTTTGGATTTTATTTGAGTAATTTATTTTAAACCCAAAAAATTTATCTTAATTATATGTGCCCCAATCAAAAAATACTACAATACATCTACATACTACAAACTACAGTATTAGCCTACACGGATAAACCCGACCCGACATAACATGACCCGTTGAGTTTTAAACGGATCTTCTCAGATCTGCTGTGTCTAGACCCTAAACCAGGACCCGTCCTGTTTATTAACCGGGTTAGTCGTGTTGACCCGTTTACGACCCGAACCCATTTAATCCAAACCCAGATCAACTAATTTCGTGTCTGGTCTGCCATGTCGGATCCAAAATTATCAGCCCTAGTACGTTTTAATCCATCATTTAATTTCTCTAATTATTTCTATAAAAATTTTCAAATACAATTTTACCATTCACACTTTGAAACAAATATCCTCCCGGTTCGGTCCAAACCGGTTCAACCGGCCGCCGGTCCGATCTCAGAACAATGCTTTGAAAGGCATATTCCCTTCCTGGTAGAAGAAAACCAACATGCTTTTGCTCTTTTTAGAGGAAATTATACAAATATCCTTTGGTTGGATCATGCAGCATCATTGTGCACCATCTTTGGAAATTAATGTTAATTACCAACTTGTTCAATAACAAGCTTTTGATTAATCTAATGGCGTCCATGCAGAACGTGCAATTAGCGAAGCTGCGGCTTTTTAAGTCAACGAGTCCTAATTCCGTGCAATATTGCATGAACGATTATGATGCTGCTCGATCAGATCGTACATCCAACACCGCATCCGATCGTGAGGGAGTAGAGGGAGATGCTAGAACCGCCGCAGGGGGGGGGGGGGGTTTGATCTCCATGTGCTTAGCTTACAACTTTCTTCGTTATCCAGGCCGTCAATTCGGATCACTTAGACGTACAATTAACCGTACCAGGCTAACTTAGGTTTTTTTAAGGGTTATTTTGACTTTGCCCCCCAAATGTTGTCTTGAATTAGACTTTACCCCCCATATTTTCATTAATTAGACTTTACCCCCCAAAACTAACTGTTCCGTCAGCTCAAACCCCCCCCCCCCCCCCCCCCCCCAAAACAGTTAGTTTTGGAACAGTTAGTTTCGGGGGGTAAAGTCTAATTAATGAAAGAATGGGGGGTAAATTCTAATTCAAGGCAAAATTTGGGGGGGCAAAGTCAAAACAACCGTTTTTTTAATGATATAAGCATTGTTGTCTGCATGATTAACAATTAGAACCGGTTCCCCACTAATCTTGTACAGTTGAAACAATTGCTCCTAACCACCAAGATTTGTAAAAGCTTAATTTTAAATCAAATTTTTCCAACCTCCAAATCATGCCTCCGCTGATGCCTCCCTGTTTTGCAGATGCTTCTATGGATGGCAGTGGATAGACCATGGTTTACGCCGATCTCGATGCATGTGCTAGAAGCCTAGGATGGTTGGAATGCATGTGGGACTCGACTCTGCTCCAGTAACAAAAACGTTCACTAACATATATCGGTGGCGCTCAAGGCCATGCAATTCCGAAGCAGCGGACGTGACACACTAGGGCACGCACTTCCATCGATAGCTGGCAACATGCGCATTAATTGTACGTGGCTGCTGATTCGTACATCGTAAGGTCCTAGGTGCTACTGGTCTGTTACTGGCCGTTTTCCGTTACGTGAGCAAAGTCGTGCCCTTGAATGTGTACCATTCTTAAAGGTCTTTGACTTGAATTGATCATCGATCCCTATGCACATGGGGTTCGGTGTCGAGTTAGTTATGGGAATGATAGGGTCACATGATCCCTCCATTATTATAGCCTTGAGAGAGGGATTGCTTAGCCAAAGCATCAAACCCTAGCCTCGAATGCATGTATAGTCAATTGAGTATGATCCAATAAACTATTACACCAATCTATCAAATGGTACCTCCAAAGCAAACGGAAACCCTTATTCCATTGAGTTTAGGAAGGCATGAGTTATGATATAATAACAAAGAATGCCTTTAGTTTGTTGCGTCCAAGATCACTCAAGAAGTACTATGGGACATACTCGATTGTACGTATTGTACGTGTGAGTATACAACATAAAGGAGGGGGGGAAAAATACATCTATTGTTATTTGATTGAACAAATGCGACATGGTCATAGCCATCCCTTTACCTGCCAATCAGGCTGAATGTGATTCACCTGTCAAGACTGGGTGCACCGGACGACTGTGATTAGGGCGCCACTTCAGGATAGCCCAACTGGGTAGACAACGAGATGACTGAGAAGCATTTTCCTTTTCTACTAGATAGGAGCATTAACATGAAATGTTTAGTATAGTAGGTCCTCAAATTCAATTATATCATCATCGATCGTCATCATCCAAGTCTTCTCCCATAAGAACAGTATGTGACACAATTTTCTTCTACATGATGTGCATCAAGCATCAACTCTATACGATTAATATATTAATTAATCTTTTGTTTGCAGGTGACATACATGTCCTAGCTAGTTTGAGCGGCACCGGTAAGTACTACTCACCAAAGAAACCGCTTCTCGAAGCCTATAAACAACAAATAGGGGTGGTCATAGTCGGGTTGGTCGGGTTTGGATGTCTGACCATGTTTGAACCAAGATAAATCACATTTGCTCAAAGCCCGAGTTGCCTGAGAAACTCGTAGAGGGTCCAGGTTTCTCAAATTTGTCCGAACCGTTTAGTAAAGAGTACGTAGAGAGACGTTCGATCTAAAGTTTACACCGTCCGACATGGAGCTTCACCTCGCTAGAGCTTTTTTTTTTTATGCAAATCATGTAGTGAAGAACATACAAGTTTAACTTGATTGTAGAGAACATGTGCAAATCTTGGGAATTTCAATTTTGAATGTTTGTTACTAGCAAAGAACTATGGGGCTATATTAATGGTATAACCCCAAAGCCTTTGGATCGAGCAACGTACCCTTGCTAAATGGGAGGTCCATGATGCTCGAATCATTAGTTGGCTTTTAAGCTTAGTTGATCGATGCTCATATTGTTATTAATCTCCGACAATATAAAACTGCTATAAACATGTGGGATACTTTAAAACGAATATATAATCAAGAAAATTTGGCTCATCGTTTTCAATTGGAATATGAGATAGCTGAATATTTCTAGAGAAATAAATCAGTCCAAGATTATTATTCTGGTTTCATAAATCTTTGGACTGAATGCTACTGTTCCTAATGATTCCCTGTCGGCCATTCAGAAAGTTCATGAAATCAGTCAATGCGCGCGATCAGTTTTTGATGAAATTGTGTCGTGAATATGAGTCTATTAGCTCAACTCTTATAAGTTGTGATCTCCTAGTTCACATCTTTGGACGATTGCCTAAATGAGTTGGTACGTGAAGAACAACGATGCATAACGCAAGCTACGTACTCTGGAACAACAAAAGGACCATGCTAGCAACCATAATGTTGCATATGCCGCACAAGGCAACCTCATGATATGAGTAAAGTGCAATGCTATAGTTGCAAGGAATTTGACCATATTGCGACTTAATGCAAAAATAAATTATGCAATTATTGTAAGAAGACTGGTCACATGATTTCAAAATATCGTTGACGTCCACAAAGTTGGCACAATACAGTTTATAATGTCATTGTCGACAGTTCAGCATCAATTGTTACTTCTTCTGGCCTTGCTTCAACTGCATCAATGCATGCACCAACTGCATCAATGCATGCACCAACTGCATCAATGCATTCATCAAAACTCAATTTTCCAAATGTGTCAAGATTCTTCGATCAGACTCGGGGGGTGAGTATATCTCTAATGATTTTCAAGAATTCCTTCGTCTCAGAGGAATTATCTCCCAATAGAGTTGTCCCTATACCCCACAACAAAATGGTGTTGCCAAAAGCAAAAATCGCCACTTACTCGATGTGACTAGAACCTTGCTTCTTGAATCCTCCGTCCTTTTCACTTTTTATGTTGAAGCCATCTCTACTGTCGTTCATCTCATCAACTGCCTTCCATCCCCAACACTTCAACATCAATTTCCTTATTTTCGCCTTTATGGACAACAACCCTATTATAGTTATCTTGACACATTTGGTTGTCTTTGTTTTGTTCATCTTACACTCTCTGAATGTACAAAACTCTCACCTCAATCAGTTTGATGTACCTTTTTAGGATATGCACCTAATTAAATGGATTTTTGTGCTATGATCCCTCAGTTATTCGAGTTCGTATCTCTCATAATATTGTATTTGTTGAATCACAATATTTCCTTCAACAACAAATGGTTCATCCTCCATCATCCCATATCTCCATCCTTCATTATTTTCTAGAAACTCCTTCAGCTACACATACTAACTCAGGAAATGCTTAAGAGCGACAAGGGCAGCATGAAGTCTTCGCAAACAGGATTCCTATCCAAGAACCTTCCCCAGCTCTAGAGCCTACTACTGACTCTCCCCCACTTCGTCGGTCCATTAGACTATCTTGTCGTCCGGATCACTATGGGTTTTCCCCTGAGCGCTATGATTTCCTTCATTCATCATTGTTTACTCCTTTGTCATCGATTTCTATTCCTAACTCTTACGTGCAAGCTGTGAAGCATGATTATTGGCAACAAGCCATGAGGGAAGAACTTGATGCTTTTCAGTCCAATCATACATGGGATATAGTTCATTGCCCCCCTTATGTCAAACCTATTCGTTGCAAATGAATCTATATCGTCAAGATTAAATCTGATGGGTCCTTGGATAGATACAAAGCTCGGCTAGTGGCTTTGGGCAATCGACAACAATATGGGATCGACTACGATGAAATATTTGCTCATGTTGCTAAGATGACCACTGTCCAAACAGTTACAGCAGCAAAGTCATGGCCTCTTTTTTAGTGGATGTAAAAAATGCCTTCATGCATAGGGATCTTAGAGAAAAAGCTTCCAGGGCATGGTTTGAGAAATTTCGGCACTCTTCTTCAAGCCTACTTTCATCAAAGTTGTTATGATCCTTCTATGTTTATTTGTAATACAAACATGGGCATCACTGTTCTTCTTGTGTATGCCAATGACATCATACTTAGCGGTACTGACTCATATACTATTGAACAACTCAAAAAATCTCTTCATGTAGTATCTTTTCATATAAAAAATCTGAGATTACTCATATATTTCTTGGGTCTTGAGGTTTATCGAACAAATAAAGGTTTGTTTATCAATCAACAGAAGTATACCAAAGATCTTATTTCTATGGCGTGCTTACAAAATTCCACCCCTGTCGATACCCCACTGGAGGTCAATGTCAAATATCGAAAGGATGATGGTGCGCTTCTTTCTGATCCCATATTATATCGGCAACTCATTGGAAACCATGTCTACTTAACTATTACTTGGCCCAATATTTCTCATTAAATTAACATAGTCAGTCAATTCATGACAAACCCTCGACATCTCCATTTAGTAGCAGTAAAGAGGATCATTCGCTATCTTTTAGGTACTTCTACTGGAGGGTTATTTTTTTCTATCGGGTCTCAAAGCGTACTCTGATGCTGACTGGACTGGATGTACGTCCTGATACTCGTCGTTCTACGACCGGATGGTGTATGTATCTTGGCAACATTCCGATTTCTTGGAAATGCAAGCAGCAAGACCAAGTCTCGAAGTCCTCCACCGATGCAAAATATCGAGCTATGTCATCGGCTAGCTCCGAAATTATTTGGCTTCAGGGGCTATTGTCCGAACTTGGCTTTTTCCAGAATCGTGCTACTCCTTTACATGTTGATAACACTAGTACTATCCAGATTGTGGCGAATCCCGTGTTTCATGAACGAACCAAACATATTGAGCTTGACTGCCACTCCGTCCGCAAAGCTTTCGAGAAAGAGATCATTACTCTTCCCCATGTCCTATCCAATCTTTAGCTTATTGATGTTTTCACAAAAGTACATACACGATCTCAGCATCAATTTTTCATACACAAATTGTTGCTGATGGACCAATTTCAATTTGAGGGTGGGTGATATTGTGAGCATTAAGGACTCCATATTCTCTACCATATATTTAGATTGTGTACCACGATTATAGTGAAATCAGCTATCCCAATCAGTGGGATATTATCATGTAATTATATTAATTCCCCAATCAATGGATATTGTTATATAATCATACTAAATATAGATTAAAGAAAAATTATTAGGGCAGACCCATCATGATGTGGACACTTATAACCTTCCATACAAGCCTATAAATACACCCTCAAACTCCATAACGTCTCCATCAAAGCAGCTTAGCAGTTCAAACCTCCTCATCTTCCCTCTCTAAACCCCTCTATCCGGCCAACCCTCGATCAATTTCTCTCTCTAATGGCCAAACCCATGAGCTTCCTTCTCACACTCCTCTTCCTCGCCTCCGCCTCAACAGCGCTAGCAGCCTACAACGTCCTAGACTTCGGTGCCAAACCCGACGGCCGCGCCGACTCGGCCAAGGCGTTCCTCGCCGCATGGGCCGCCGCCTGCGGTGCCGACAAGCCCTCATCCATCCACATCCCGGCCGGAAGCTTCCTCCTCAGCCAGGCCTTGTTCCAAGGACCGTGCAACAACGGGGCGATCAGGATCTTCATCGACGGGACCATCGCCGCCCCCTCCGGCTACGGCTCCGCCACGCAGTGGGTGACCTTCAAGTACGTCGAGGGCCTGTCCATCTACGGCGGGACACTGGACGGCCGGGGCCAGGCGTTCTGGGCTTGCAAGAACGCCGGCCGGAGCTGCCCCGCCGGCGCCACGGTAATGCATGCGAACTTTACGACGATCAACCTGATTCTTGGTTTCTTATAGGGTTGTGATCGATCTTTTGAATGCGTGCGTGCAGTCCCTAACGATAGGGCAGTCGAAGAACGTCCTGATCAGCGGCCTGACATTGCTGAACAGCGAGATGTTCCACATGTCCATCTACGCCAGCAGCGGCGTGACGGTGCAGGGCGCGAAGATCAGCGCCCCGGAGGACAGCCCCAACACCGACGGCATCCACGTGCAGATGTCCGCCGGCGTGACCATCACGGGGAGCACCATAAGGACCGGCGACGACTGCATCTCCATGGGTGCCGGCACGTCCGACGTCTGGATCGAGCGCATCACCTGCGGGCCGGGGCATGGGATCAGGTAATTACGATCGATTCGATCGTCGACAATCGTCGATCTTACTTCGACGGAGGACTGACCGGCCGGGACCTTGTTTGTTGGCCTCAGCATCGGGAGCTTGGGCGGCGGAACAACGGCGGAGGCCGGCGTGCAGAACGTGACGGTGAGGTCGGTGGTGTTCTCGGGAACCCAGAACGGGCTGAGGATCAAGACGTGGGGGAAGCCCAACGGCGGGTTCGTGAAGGGGGTCACATTCGAGCACGTAGTCATGCAGAACGTCCAGAACCCGATCATCATCGACCAGAACTACTGCCCGGGCAACATCAATTGCCCGAACCAGGTAAATTGCATTTTGACCCCTAAACTTTGGAGGTAGTTACAATAGTGCCCCTAGAGTTTTTTATAGGGTTATTTTGACTTTGCCCCCCAAATTTGACTTGAATTAGACTTTACCCCCCATATTTTCATTAATCAGATTTTACCCCCCAAAACCAACGCTTCCGTCAGCTTACCATCTAAGAGAAAGGGTGAGCTGACGGAAAAGAAAAAAATTCTGGGGGTGAGCTGACGGAACAGTTAGTTTTGGTGGGGTAAAATCTAATTAATGAAAATATGGGGGTTAAAGTCTAATTCAAGGCAAAGTTTGGGGGACAAAGTCAAAATAACCCTTTTTTATAACATTAATAGGCTGGAATCTGTCCGAGACCAGATTGAGCCCGACCCACTTGGAACAGGTTTGGGTCCTTTGGGATTATATTTTGGACCATAAACCAAAACAGACTAGGCTCCGGATTGTATAAGTCCGGTACGAACCAGACCCAATTCCATAGTTGGGTCACGTCGATCTACCGACATGCATAGAAATGGATTTCATCTATTCTATGGGATAACAACTATATATTAGAGAAAATCTTAAAATTTCTTATGGTCATTAATACGGTATGACACAATTTATAAAATAATTATATTTATATTTATGGAATAAGAAAAATATGGTAATAGGCCCGATTAATGCCAAATAACTCTGAGAAGAAAGTTGGTCATTAAAAGCTTTCTAGCTTGGTCATTAAAAGCTTTCTCGCCTAGGTTCGGTCCAGACCCAAACCATTGATATTGGCTTGGACTTGGACCTTGTCTTTAAAACCCAATAGGTTTTGGTTTGGACTTGGGCCGAAGGTCTAAATCCAAGCTTGATTGAGTTTGGACTCGGGCTTGGTCGAGTCCGGGCTAGACCCGACCCATCGCCAACCCTAACTCCTAAGCGCCACAAACTTCAAGGGCGTGTGAGTGTTACAAGAAAGGACCCGAGGGACATAATTATAACTGCTCCCAAACTTCAAGAGGGTGAAGCTGTATAACCAGGGACGGATTCAGGAATCGAACCTTACGGGGGTGAATGTTAGAAAAATCTTTCGGAGGCGGGGTCTTAAATTTTGTTAAAAATTCAGGAGGGACGAACTTATATATTTTTAAAATAATCCTAGCTAATACTAATATAATAAAGGATTTTTTTTCGAATCAAACGAGGGCAATCGCCCCCACACGCCCCCTGGATCCATCCCTATGTATAACATAAATAAAAAGCTAACCCATCTCTCGTCTCCTTCTGATTGCAGAGTTCGGGCATTAAGATCAGCGGGGTCTCGTTCAACGATGTGCAGGGGACGTCGGCGACACCGGTGGCGGTGAAATTCGACTGCAGCCCGAGTAACCCGTGCAGCGGCCTCGGGCTGCAGGACATCAAGCTCACCTATGGCAGCAAGCAAGCGCAGTCCCTCTGTAAGTATGCGCGGGGGTCGACGGCCGGCTTTGTCATCCCTCCGAGCTGCCTCTGATGAGTATGCATGGATCGAGCTTTATCGACCAGTAGTAAGATTAGTAGCTAGATTGTGGGTGATGGTGCTATCATGGTGGCCGGCCCTTGCTGAGCGCAGAGAGGAGCTGAGTGGATCCTGAGAGCGCCAGTGAATGAAGTTACCTCCAGCAAACAAATCATATGAACCCCCCTTTGTAATCCCACATGTATCCTTGCCGAAATTTGTCCCTATAAATATCTCATTGGGGGAAGCTTATACTCAATGAAAATGAGATGAGCATTTGATCCACCATTATTTGTCATCCTCTATGGTATCAGAGCCAAGCCGTCACATCCAACTGCCGAGTGAAGTCCCGATCTACTGCACCCACTGAGAGGGACCGGAAAAAAAATTAATAAAAATCCGACCATCATAACCTAGCTATCCCCTCCAAACCTTCATACCCCATCAGCTCCTCACTTGCATGTCTGTCACCGGCATACCCCGACATCTGTACCATCCATTTTTGGCATTGGCATCACCGACGACAGTGTTGGGCAACTCCGAACCTACTGATAGCATCGATATTGTCCCCAACTTAATCACCTAGCCCAACCAACAGAGCTCCGGTGTGGGGTTTTATCCGAAAAGGCATCGATACTATTAGGAGATTCCACCGACTATATTAACCACACGGATCGACAACGGTTCTCTATCCAATGTGGGACTAAATTTTCGTATGTCTTGAACCGAGCCACACTCCAACAATCTACACCTTGGCAAGATTCAAGCCATCTCACCTACCATCGCATGATCGTTGGTCATCTAAGGAACTAAACACTTTTAGCGATAACTCCACCTCCCAGTCTTTGATATAGCACTTAGTGGGCACACGAACAGCGTGGATCCACTCCAGGCCCACCATAGAATTGATATTGTTCCCAACTTCACCTAAACCAACCAACAGGGCTCCGGTGTGGGGTTTTATCCAAAAAGGCCTCGATGATATTAGGAGATTCCACCCACTATATTAACCGCATGGATAATGATTCTATGTCCGATGTGGGACTAAACTTCCATGTGTCTTAAACCGAGCCACACTCCAACACTTGCATCCCCTGGGAAAGGAGATTTCCAAAAGTTAGTCACTCCTTGATGACTTGCCAATTAGCCAGCTGATCAGCACAAGCATTCAAGCCACACGGGATCCAATATTGGAGAGAGACACCATGTAACTGTTACCAAGGCATCTTGCAGTGAAGGATTAGATCAGTGAGTTTTCAAAGCCGATGCCTCTAGCAAACCTCTTCATAAAAACATAATGATATGAAGTCGCATATAATGCCCGGTATTCCAGAGCTGGCTTTTGCTAAGGACGCCTTGTCTTTTTATTATAATAAAATTACCAGTCGTTAAAAAAATCCCTCTTTAATTGTTATGATTGTGCATGTGCTGTATTGGAACGAGCTCGAATTGGATCGGACCAGTGTTTTAAAAACCGGACCGGACTATGAACGGGTAGAGGATCCGATCTGGTCCAACCGGTTCGACCGTCGGTCTAACCGGTTTTTACAAGAAAGCATGTCTGTGCATATATATTTACCTAGCGGCTTAGTTGCTCACCACAATCCAGCTCTCTGTTCTGAAAAAAAAAAAAAATCCAGCTCTTAGGTGCTCGCAATCACACCTAGGGAAGGACTGAACGGAGGGTGGAGGATCGCCACAAGAATTGATGCTCAATCAGCAATCCGGCTCTCTCCCATCAGAACGGTCGGTTTCGATGGGGCCATGGAGGAGGACTGAAGTCACTGAAAAGGAGGAGGGTGGGGAAATCGAATGAGGGTTTGGTTGGGGATGTGTGGAATTGTGATAATTGATAAAAAACCCTTTTAGTTGCCCCCAATTGCAGACATTCCGGTTCGCATTTAATTGGACGGTTCAATGGTTCTTCCGGTTTACTGAAGAAACCGGTCAGTCCAATCAGTCTCAATCAGCAACCGGTTTTTTGTTAGTTTAGACCGGCTAAGGTTCCGGTTTCGGGTCCGACCGTCCGATCCGGTCCGGTTTTGAAAAAATCTTGAGTGCTTGTGAGAAATTATTAATCTGATAATCTACCTTGTAGGAAGGTAAGGATCCCGTGCACACAAAGGCCGTAAACCATCCTATGTGCACAACCAAAGATCAATAGGTTAAGGGTCACGAGTACGGATTGTGGTAAAACCAATAGGAGTAGCCCTCGAGTAGAGATTGACCTAGCAACTCCGTCTTGGGGTAGTTGAAGTCTTCATAGAAAGTAAGTTGGGCGGTAACACTTCACCGTGAAAGACGAAAACCTCTTATGATCATCTGGGTGTATTTGTGCATGATAGTGATAGATGCAATGCTAGAGAGTTGGCTCTCTACATCGAGAAATAAAGGCCCTATAGTGCCTGACCAGAGGTAGGATGAACAGAATATCCGGAGTTCACAATAGGATAGATGACTCTTCTAATGGATTGATGTAAGACTATGGACTGTATATAATGATAACATAGTGACATTAGGCTTTGCATAAGAACATATTGCATGAACACCTAAGTTATGCTTGAGAATATAGTATGCCAATTAAGTTAATCAGTAAATCGTTTTAAAATATGATCTTTACTAATTTTTAGATTGTTATCTCGTCACTAGCCATTAAATTGGCTAAACTCCCCAAGGATTAATGGGGGGCTATTCATTCCAAAGAGTAGACTCTCTTGTAGGTTAGTACCAGAGCTAGAGTTTGGTAGTGGTCGTGGAGTCGGTTGTCAGAGTTTTCTTTTTGTAGTAGCGATTGTAGAATTTTTGTCGCCAACGTTGGACTGTAACTCTATTATTAGAATAAGATATCTTTGTGTGGTTTAGTTTAGAATTTATTGCAATAATCCAGCTGTAAAACTCCTTAGACCTTTCCTCAAGGCCCCAAGCTTAGGCTGGATAACCTGAAAATATAATATATAAATGGCCAAATTGATCAACCCTTTAGATAGGACCCCCATACTGGTGCACCCAAGTGTCAGGGAGTGGGTAAGGCAACTTGGCTCCCAGTCAGAGGCTTGAGCATCGTGCTCCCGTAAAAGGACTTCTGTCAACATATAGCGGCACCGACGTGCCACACATACTGAGATGATAGCTTGAAGGTTTAGTTTGTTTTCTCCCCCTTTTAAATTCACATGTGTATAAGAGCACAATAGCCTTGTGAGATATCCCCAACTTGGTGGAGTTACTTGACCAAAACCCAACCCCTTCTCCTCTTTCTCACCTCACACCCCATAGATCGGTGCCAGATTTTTGGGGTGTAAACCTTGATGACATGCCAATTTAGCCAGCCGATTAGCACAAGCATTCAATCCATGTGGGATCCAATATTAGAGAAAGACACAATGTAACTGTTGCCAAAGCATCTTGCATCGAAGGATCAGATCAGTATGTTCTCAAAGCCAGTACCTCTAGTAAACCACTTCATAAAAACATAATGATATGAAGTCGTTCTCATGTACGTATGCTCAATTATGAAAGCATCAAAGTTATTGTAGCATTAGCACAAAGCTTGTTTTAGACCATACAAGTTCTTTCTTACCCGCTAAGCAGTTAACACAAGTTTTAAGAGATATACATTTGATGCCGAGTAAAAGCTCCTTCCTTCCAAGAATTTGCATTCCCTTCTTGCTCATGTGGCTAAGCCTCTAATGTCTTTTTATCATTCTGGCATCAAGCTATTTTTCCGCAAGACCTCCCCTACAGTATCATCATAGCTTGGTGGAGGAATTATTCTCAACCACATTCGCTTCTCCCCAGCCTCGCTTTACTTGCATGGTGTAGAGCATGTAACATTTTCTTTTCCTTCTCCACTACCATGAGACCCTTAATAAGTTTCCATTTTCTGTCACCAAAGTGGCTATTGTAGCCTTCATCATCAAGCTTTCTGGTGGAGATCAAGTTGAGGTGAATGTCGGAAACATGTCTCACATCTTTAAACACCGACTTGCATCCAATGATAGTCTCCAAGTATACATCTACCCTTCCAACGATCTTGGACATGCCATTATTTTCCATCTGAACATGACCGAAATCATCATATGTATAGAACGAGAAGAAATCTTTTCTTGGACTAACATGTAAGGAAGCACCAGAATCAATAAGTTAATTTGTACGTGCTATCACATACAAGACCAACAAAGCACTCATCACTCATGATGACGACATTCCCATCCGAAGCGGCTAGAACCGTAGGCTTATCGTCTTTCTTATCACCATCATTTTACTTCTTTCGTTCTCTTTTGTACTTTCTACACTCTCTCTTCGTATGCCCCACCTTGTGATAATAGCAGCATTCTATCGCATTTCTTGCTTTGGATCTCTTTCTAAATCCTTCATGATGAGTAGGCATTCTACTCTTACTTCTCCATTGTTAGTGCTTTTGAGTATGAAACAGAACCCAAGGCTTTCCTGCTTGTTTCTTCATTCAACAAGTCACCAGTCACATGACTCATAGTGAATCATATTCGGAGCCAAGTTACTAAGTGACACCACAAGAATTTCGCAACTATCTGGTAACAAACCATAGAGCAACAATGATTGCAACTCATCTTCGAGCATCATCTTTATGGAGGAGAGTTGGTTCACAATGCTTTGAACTTGATTCAAGTGCTCGACAATAGAGCTACCTTCTTTAAAGTTCAAGTTCACTAACTTTCGGATCAAGAATGCTTTGTTTCCGGTCGTCTTTCTTCTATAGAGGTTTTTCAACTTCATCCAAAGCGAAAGTGCGGAGGTCTTAGTGGATAAGTAATGGAACACGCTATCATCTAGCCATTACCGAACGAATTCCATAGTCTTCCAATTGAGCTTTCTCCATTCTTCATTGCTCATGTCCTACGGCTTGGGTCCCCCACCTTCAACGAGTCCATACAAATCTTTGCATTATAAGACGTCCTCCATCTTCGATTTCCAGATCATCCAATTGTTCCCATTCAAGCTAACCATGCGGCTCATACTAGATGACTCCATAACATCACACAAGGATTTTGTCAAGCACTTTATAGGCAAACTTGGCGCAGCGGCTGAGCCATTTATTATAGAAAAAAGTTGGGGACGGTGCAAAACTGTTACAACGGATCATCACTCATATAAGAATGCGAAGAGATGTTTTATGTGTTGTACTATCGCAAAGAAACTATTATCGCAAAGAAATTATTATATGTTGATTATTTCTCCTCTATCATGTTGATACATGCCAATTCTTTCTGCACGACCCGGCCAACCCGACGGATTGGGCTTCGGCTAAGGAAGTTCAATCTGACCTAGGGTTGGGTTGGGCAGAGGATTCAGCCTCTTGAATTGGACCGTGGTTTATCCCTCTACCTCGCTCGAGTTGCAGCCCTAGTTTAAGGGCCATTGCACCCCCTAGAAAGTTTTCCAAACCCTAGTATGGTTTCACTATAGTTCGACTCCTTTGTCAAACTAACGAAACATTATGTAGCCCCTCTCCTAGCCCTGTCTCATCTCCCAACTCTAATTAGGATTGTTCTCATTCTCCCCTCCGACCGCATCTATGACGGGCAAGCATCAATCTCATCGGCCGGTGAACGATACGACCTGAACTCTGTTCGCGACCATGGGGCTCCAACTTGCCCCCTCCACTTCTTTCAGAAAGAGCCTCGAGCAGCTTCCTTTCAGACTGGAGATACCCGCATCATCATCCTCGCCATTGCTTAGTTCATGCTCGATCAGGACTCGCCTCTTTTTTTTAGAAATGCTTCAGCCCGAAGGTTTTCCCGATTACGCTCAGCCCGATTGACGTGGCAATGTACAAGTGATGCAACGCCAGATTCAAATCACTAATGAGATTCAACCATTGAAAGGTAGGGGGTTCAACAGACCTCCAGGAGGCGCCACAGTCTGGTGCTAGCAACAAGACCGCCTGCATCAGTTAGCGCATATGGAGCTGCAGTAGAAGACATGGGCCTGATCGATCACTCCGATCAAGTCCTCGCAGAACCCCAACGGGTGGATCTGCCCATCAACTCTGAACTCTGTTCGCGACTTGGCTCATCATGTTCTTACCGGTGCTCATCAGATTCTCATCCACATGCCTCAAGTCCATGCCCCAGCAGAGCCCAACTAAATTGGCGGACGGCATGAGCATGAGGATCTATAGATCAAATTGGATGACAGATCTATCTATAATTAAGGCAAACCCCTCTCTCTCTCTCTCTCTCTCTCTCTCTCTCTCTCTCTCTCTCTCTCTCTCTCTCTCTCTCTCTCTCTACACTTGCTATGTCATTTGAAAATAAATAAACAGAAGGTTCCCAAAAAGAGAAGAAAGGAACAAGTGCTGTGGCTTCAAAAGGACAACTTCCATCGCGATTCAAGAACAAGATAATGTAGAAAGATGCTCCGATTTTAAAGGAAACGTTGATGATGCGATCAAACTGGGAGAGAATACCCGCGCAGATACTTCGAGTCCACCCCCGACTCACGAACCAGTGCGACCCGACCAGTTCTCGCCACCTGCCAAGGCATGAGCAGAGGGAATAAAGCCGCATTAGTACCGAGCAAGTAATAGCTTCGTCAAAATCTATTGTCCCAAATAGAGGAATCCAAATAACCTATCAAAAGCCACAATGTAATCCATCTCGTATAAGACAGCTGAAGTGTATGTAATCAGGTTGATCTACCTAGTCGGCCGCGCCCAGTACACGGAACTCGTGGACGCCAAAGTTCAAGGCAGCAACCCAAAGATTCATGAGAACACTATAAGGGCCCAAGAGACAACAAGATAACAGAGGATATACACTGAATATCCGTCCAAGTGCCATTAGGACAAGTGCCATTAGGACGAGTGGTGCAGTGTGGGGGCTTTCTCGGGTATGTTCAACGAGAGAGCCCCATACAAGGCTGACTTGTGTGCTGCATAGGCTCGGGGTTAAGGATAAACCAGTGCTAGTGTCATAGGGGGTTAAGGATAAACCAGTGCTAGTGTCATAGGGGGTTAAGGATAAATCAGTGCTAGTGTCATAAGGGGTAGGGTGGGTATATAGTAGCAGAGAAGTGCTGACTTCAGGCTTAAGATGGGCAATCAGGGTTGAGTTTTGGGTTGGTTTGAGAGTCTATATATACATGTCACGTGTTACGAATTATTGTTGAACTACGGACGGAATTTTCTTGAGTTTTTTCTCCACAATTGTTGCTACCTTTTTGTGATTGCCTTTGTGTGATACCTTGGTTCCCAATTGTTATAGTGTATATAACAGATTTCTCTATATAGTGAAGAAGATGGACCGATATCGAATTATTGGAGTGCACAAGCTCATGCCTGGATCTGGCAGCATCGAAGATTCGACCCCAAGACCACTAGGTTAATTAGATAAGGCCATATCAACACCAAAGTACTTGGATTTTTTTTGCATAAGCATACGGAGCGCAGTTGTGGTGTTGTGTCTAATTATTTGAAGGGTGCCAACAAGAAGGCTCTGATTGAACCGAATTACTACTAGAACCCAGGATTTGGATACCAAAGCAGGTTTCATGGTGTCCTCAAGGATTGCTACTCGGCCCTATCGCTCAAGGTGATGAGATTTACGGCAGAAATTGCATTCCCTGGTAGACCAACTTGCAGGAGCCGAGCAAGATCAGTATCTATACAAAGTCTTAATGTACAAGTGGATGGACCGAAACTTAAAGCTATGACATCGCAACACTGTGACAATGGCAATGTACTGTAAATAACAATCAAAATCAGAATATTAACTCATTTTCAAGCTCATAATTTCAAATCCATTTTTAGGTTAATTAGGGATGGTATAGCTAAATTATGCATGTCAAAGCCTGAATTCCAGGCTAACAAGTAATCATAAAAGATATTAATGAGTTTTGTTTTTAGATCGGCGGGTGTCCCGAAACCTTTTGGGCAATGGCCCACGTCAGGTTCGGACTAATCCCGACGGGAGCGAAGCCGGACCCACTTGACTCCAGCGTACATTAATGAGTTTTTATACAACTGCAAGCAGTGTTCAAAAACCGGGAACTCGGACTCAACTCGAAAGTCTACCGAGTCGAGTAACTCGAAGACTCGACTCGACTCGACTCGGTGTGTGTGTGTGTGTGTGTGTGTGTGTGTGTGTTTTCAAAACTCAAAATAGTAAATAGCCCGAGTAGTTCCCGAGTCACAGCCAGTCCGAGTTTCAGTCTAAGTCGGCTCAATTTTCGGCCGAGTCGAGTTGACTCGGACGAGTCGAGTCGAGTCGGACCGAGTTTTGGTACTATGATTGCAAGCAGGTCAAACCAAAACTAATAGGTCCAAGTCCAGGTAGTGCAGTAAAAAAACATTCCCAAGTCCAGAAACAAACCTCGCAGATACCGTAAGGCTCCAACAACCTTTGCAATGCAACCATTTTGTCCAAATCTCCAGCAAGCTAGATTAAGTTACACAAGCTCAATGTCAGGCAACATTATAAAGGAATAAAAACAAACAACGCTAGACATTTGAGGTACTTGAACAGGCACGCACCCAGCAAGACTTCCATAAACTAGAGAAGCTGGCAAGAATAAAGAGACCAACTCGAATTCCCAAAATGTAATATGTATTTTGTATGGCTGAATGAGCAAGCAATGGTTTGGCGTGCTAAGTTTTGAACTGATATCTAGACAATGCAAGTTGACCTTTTAGGTCCAAGTTTAGGAAAAATCTGAATCTCGTAATAATGACCAGCAACCATGACTACAAGGCCGACCTCCATCCATCGCTTATCTTGGGACCAAGATGACCATACCGGTCATTAACTAGGTAAACCGGAATGCCCTATAAGTGTAAATTGTTGGCTCAGAGATTCTCAGCGGTCTTGTTGGAAACCATAAAAACAGTAACCTTATGATTTATAAAATACCAGATTTGAAGCTCTGGATATTCAGATTTATCTCACGAATTCCTTCCAGAACCACCAGTAAATATGCAGTCTAGCATTAAAGAAAATGACAAAATAAATATAATATGAGGCGCCACATTCAATTCTTTAATTTGAAGTTACGTTTCCAATGAAATCAGATCGAACTTGTCCACAGTCTTAGTTGATGATTATGTGGCTACTTAACAATTTAGGTTCACTTTGATAAATTTGTATTAAAACCATAGCTCATATCCACGTCTTTGTCCTCTTCGGTGTCTTTCTTCTTTAAAATGATCATTATGTTGTTTCATATGTTCCTATTTTTATATTGATGAAACTAGGATTGGAATTTGATTTTAGGTATTACATACCCTCACACCCCAAAACCCGGGTCATACGGGGAGGTCCACAGAGGGTATATAAAGTGGGCGTTAGGTGCCCCCTTTACCGATGTAGGACTAACCGGTAGACTTCCTCAACACCCTCTCTCAAGCGGAGCATGTGGAGTGAGGCACAATCAGAAGAGGCCGCATCTAGAGGGAGACGGTGAACCCAGCTCTGATATCATGCACACCCCAAAACTAGGGTCATAAGGGGAGGTCAACAGAGGGTATATATAAAGCAGGTGTTAGGTGCCCCCTTTACCGATGTGGGACTAACCAGTGGACTTCCTCAACATTAGGAAGCACTAAAATGGAGGATACCACAGTAAAATTTTAGCAAATTTCAACTAAATTCAACAGTATTAATTTGCTTCAAACTGAAGGTGGGCCAATCTCACCATGAAGGCATTATGCTTTTGTTTTGGATATCAAGCTATGCGGATATTTGCAGTTTACCACTAAATCCAATGCCTACTAGCAAACTGGTAATTTCACATAGAGTTTGAAAAAAGGGAACGCTGCATTTGATCAGGCGCTTCCATCATGCAGAAGTAAGAACCGAAAAAGAAAGGCTCAAATTACAAATAGCAGACATATCACTACTGATATGTCAGCCCGAGCTTCAATGGTGCAAGATATTTGTAATGGAAATATTTTGCACACCAAAATCCTAAAAACAATTCAATTTCTCTAGTGGGCCCTATAAATAGGGCTGACAATTTTGGTCCCGACACGAAATTAACAGGTTCGGGTTTGGGTTAAACGGGTTCGAGTTGTAAACGGATCGACACGACTAACCCGTTTAGTAAACGGGTCGGGTCCAGATTTTGTCTCTGACCCGTTTAAGACCCGTTTAAAAATCAATGGATCGAGTCGGGTCTACCCAGCATCCGATCACGTGCGATGGGTTCAAGGGACGACTATGATCAGAACACCCATGATGGGGAGAGAGAGAGAGAGAGAGGGCTTGCGATTGTGTGCGTGTGTGTTTGTGTGGAGAGAGAGAGAGAGAGAGAGAGAGAGAGAGAGTCGGGCCTGGGTTGTGTGCGTGTGTGTGTAGAGAGAGAGAGGGGGGGGGGGGGGGGGGCGATGATCAATGATCGACGATCGGGGTCTGAGTTCAGCGTCGCCGCATCGGAGATCGAAGATTTGGTATTGCGCGTCAGAGATTGGGGCGTCAAAGATATGGCGTCGCCGCGTCGGAGATCGAGGCATCGAGCAACAGGCACCGGAGATCGGGCGTCGAAGATCTCTCTTTCTCTCTGGTGTGTGTATGTGTGTGTGTGTGTGTGTGTGTGTGTGTTTGGATCGCACTCACCCCCATATTAAAACAGGTCTTACCAGGTCTACCCGTTTATAAACGGGTCGGGTATGTGTTTAGGGTCTAGACACGATTAGTTAAACGGGTCGGGGTCGGGGTCGGGGTCGGGGTCGGGGTCGGGGTCGGGTTTAGGGGTTTTGGACATGACACGACACGACCGATTGCCAACCCTACCTGTAAACTACTTGGTGAAAAACATATTATTCAAATTGGCCCCCCTACATGTTCCACGTTAGAATTGAAAGAACAATAGGAACATGTTCCCTAAGGCTAGATAATTGGATCTCAAATGGGAGCTCAACTGAATATACATGTTCAATGTTTATTCTAAGGATTGTCGGCATATTAAAGAAACTCCCATAATTCAAAATACAAATGAACTCTCCAACATCTCAATTTACTCCTATGACCTTATCAAAAAATCAATGCACAAACCAGATTCAACTCTAGCTTCATTTATCTCAAAGGTCCCTTTTTTTAAATATTTACTTCATTGGTTTCTCCAAAAAACCAGTGAGCTCTATTTTTTTGACATTATCTCAGGAATAAATAGCAAAGTTGGAACTTACGATTAACTCTATTCGACAAAAAAACATAGACAGGGAATATGTCAAGGTTTGAATAACTAAGTCAGAAATTTTTGTTAAAAGATCTTGAAGAAAACTCAAACTTTCATTAAGTCAAATGTGCACGCAAAAAATATTACAGGGTAGTTTTTGTTTACAGGGACTAGTTATACTCAGCCACAATGAACTAATTATAAGCATGCGTAAAACAGAATGGTATGATTGAAATTTTTTATTCCCAGCGTCTCGGATTAGATATTTTCCAATTAAATACAATAACCAGATATGTACCAAAAAACAAGAACAAGAACCAGCTTTTTTGAAAAATTATGCCAATGAACAGCCTGATAAAGTAAAACATAAAATTCAAGAAAATCCAGCTAAGTGACCTTAGTGTGCTAAATCCTTGTAAAGTTTGCAGACCCCTGAGAGAAATTTCAATCATGACAGAAAGAGAGTGTTGGGAAAGCTCACTACCACAATCTTAGAAAAGATCAAATGTATATTTCACTTAAAAGTCACTACCTGTAATGTGATTGTATGATCAGATACATCAACAGCTTTGGCTCGAAAAATGTCAGCAATGTCAAGGATGTCCCTCCGAGCTGTAGTATTTATAGCAACCTTTATCAGCATCAATTCCCGTTCGGCAAAAGGCAAGTGGGTCAAATCCTGAACCTGGTAGAGCCATGCAACTAGCTTTTAGAAATTAAAACTCAACAAAAGCATTTAATGCCTGGAAAAATAACACCCTTTCTTTACCTCATAAACATCAATAAGCTTGTAGAGCTGTTGAACTAACTTGCCGATAGATTCATTAGTTCCAGGAACAACAGTGGTAATACGAGAAATACCTTCCTTTTCAGCTGGACCGACAGCAAGACTCTGTTGTGTAAGAAGCTATTAAGCATACGATTCGAGAGTTCTTTAACCGAGATGAAAAAAGAAACAGAAACTGAGTAGAAGAAACCTGAATGTTGTAACCCCTACGAGCAAATACTCCTGTTACAATGTTGAGAACTCCAGGTGAATCGGTAACCAGGATCGATAAAGTGTGTGAACAAAGACCACTTGACTAGAGCAACATATATAAGGCATTAGAATTCAATAATCTACGCATATTTGCAAACGAATCATAGAACAAGAACTTAAGATTTTGCAATTAAACTGATGCAGAAGCATCTAGAGGTAAACAGAGATCAACTGCCACAAAACGTATTCTCAAAAAATCTATGCCTAAAAATATTTATAAGTTTAATTGAGCCCGACTAGTCGTTTTTGTTTGGCAATTACTCTCAGAGGGGTTTTTTGAAAGCTGGAGTCTCAGATCACAGGTGATGCGCACAAAAAGCAAGTGGTAGGGCTAAAGATATGAATTGCCCTTCTTTATGTCCGTGAATTGAGAAGAGACATGAACAACATATCCCATTTTCTAGGATCTTTAAGTCGGGTTCGACTCCCCCCCATTTGTCGTCCCTCAATTTTCATCCATTTGTAGCACAACACATACCGCATGGAATGAACGACCAAGATGGATGGAAAGTCTGATTCCATTGAAGCGAACAGGTAGGGATGATGCCGCACGGCACTGGGAAGCATAAGTGAACTCTATTGAATCGGACTCTCCATTCATGCCACGCAGGCATTGTGCTACAAATGGATGGATATTGAGGGGCGACAAATGGAGATGAGCCGAAACCCTTTATGTGGCTTGTTTCCAAATGAAAATCGGGTGCATGCTCTCACTTAATAGGAAATTGATTCTATTAAATGATGGTGAGAATGCATCATATAAGGGGTAAAATATCTGGACCCTTTTCCCAAATCGCATGTCTCTACTCATCTGCACCTATGAAATAGGAATCAGTGCACTACGTGTATAGAAAAATATGTGTGAGGCATATTCCCACTCTGCGGTCTCCTACGCATCAGGTTACCATGGTCCCTTTTATTATGGCCTTCGAAATTAAAAAAGGGTTAGAAAGTAAAATATTACAAAGGGTAAAAGAAAAACAGTTGGAATCTTTTATAATTCTGGATTAGGATTTGGGTTGCTTGAGGAAGACAGTTTTCTGATAAAAGGAGGTCGGATGCACTACGCTTTCGATTAATAAAATTATCTTTTATTTCAGTTTTGCAAAACTTATTGGTTTATCGCCAAATTTGATCTCATCTTTTCTTGCATATTTTTAGAAGATTAATTGATCCCCATAATTGGATCTATATTTTTCCAGTATTGATTAATAATAGAGTGGGTTATTTGACTTGTTTCGCAGTTTTTAAAGTCATATGGAGATAGAAGCTACAAGCAAGGAGGGAGTAAATGAATTACAAGGAGGGAGTTCATATAAGAAGTAAGAAAAAATGACTCATGCATGACGTGCAAATCTTTCCCTGCATCTTCTCAAATGATATGTGTTGAGCTTGAGTAATCCCAGAGAAGATGGGCCATCAAACATGTTTTAATCACAAATCTACTCTCTTGGATCCACTAAAGGGGGATATTGAGGATGTGAAGACATCAAAAATTTTCCAAGTCTGAAAGACTCCAAATTTTGGCCAAGTCTGAAAGATTCCAAATTTGACTAATTCTGGAAGACTCCGAATTTGACTAAGTCTAGAAGACTCCGAATTTTGGATAAGTCTGGAAAACTCCGAATTTGACTAAGTCTGGAAGACTCCGAATTTTGGCCAAGTCTGGAAGACTCCAAATTTTGGCCAAGTCTAGAAGACTTGAAAATTTGGCTAAGTCCGGAAGACTTGAAAATGTAACTAAGTCTGGAAGACCTAAAAATTTGGCTAAGTCAGAAAGACCTGAAAATTTGGCCAAGTCTGGAAGGCTCAGAATTTTGACCAAGTCTAGAAGAGTTTGTAGACATCAAAATTTTCAACGTCTAGAATTTTGACCAAGTTTGGAAGAGTCTGTAGGCATCAAAATTTTCAAAGTCTAGAATTTTGACTAAGTCTATAAGACAAGAAAAAGTTTTTAAGTCAGGAAGACTCTAAAATCAACTAAGTCTGGAGACTCACAGTTTTGGCCAAATCTGAAAGGCTAGAAAAAATTTCTAGGGCTGGAAGACCCGAGATCTACTAAGTTCAAAAGGCTCAGGATTTTGGCCAAGTCTGGAAGACTAGAAAAAGTTTCTAAATTTGGAAGACCCCATAATCAACTAAGTCTGGAAGACTAAGGATTTTGGCCAAGTCTGGAAGACTACAAAAAAAAAATTAAGTTTGGAAGACCTCGAAATTAGCTAAGTCTTGAAAACTCAGAATTTTGACCGAGTCTGGAAGACCCCGAAATCAACTAAGTCTGGAAGACTCGGGATTTTGGCTAAGTCTGGGACCCCAAAATCAACTATGCCTGGAATGCTCAAAATTTTGACCAAGTCTGGAAGGCTCTGAATTTGATTAAGTCAGAAAGATACAAATTTTCTAAATCTGAGACTCTAAGACTTCAAAATTAGTTAAGTCTGGAGGACTCCTTTCTCTATTAGTACAAAGAAAGAAAGTGAAAATGAAAGAAGAAAGAAGGGGAGGTTAGTTTTTGAAGCAACTTTACCCACGCAAAAGGCAACTCAATAGCCAAAGCACTTAAACATTCAGGGGAGGTTGGTTTTTTATTAAAGAAGACACTTGAAAATTCTTCCAGAAGCAGGAAGAGTTCACAAGGCTTCCACTCAATATACTTCAAAACTCCAAGAAACTCCGAAGAAGAAGGATCGAAGACCAAGGAAAATCAAAAGCAGAAGAAAAAGAAGAAGCAAAGAAGAAGTGAATAAACAAGAAGAACAGTAAAGCAAAACACCTAGCCGATAAAGCGTGTAGCCCAGAAGGATCAAGCACCGCAAAGCTCTCTTTTCATCTTTCTAAACTTTATCTTGTAATCTTGTACCCCGAAAATCAATGAAATTGAGTATCAGAGAACCACAGACATATCTCCCCACAATTTTTCGATATTCTTGTACCCCGCGCTCTCGAAGCGAGTCTAATTGTAATTTGTACTTGAGCAACACGAAATTTGCTCATACATGATGGTGGAGAAATCTCCATTCTCCGGCAGGAACCTCTAATTCTTGCTTGGAGCTTGCTACCAAAAATTTCCAAGTATGATCTTTAGGGAATCCAGGAAAAATTTTCATGAGTGCCCTCTCGAAAGAAGTTCAAGTGGATGCAACCAAGTAACGATCCTACAGACTGTGCGAACTTGGACAACCCGATGGTAAGCCAATCGATCGATAGCAGTCAATGATTGGAGATCGAACAATGGAATGGCTGACACATCAGATTTGTTCGTCGTAATTAATTATGGTTCGAAGATCCATTTGATTGCGACTACGAGAAGCTTAAAGGTCTTTTTATTAAAATGTTTTTTGAGCTACATAAACAACAGAATCCAGAGCACCATTGACTCGTTGTTTAAAGAAGCAATCGAGAGAAAGTCGATCAATAGCGACTCGTCATCAACTAATCGTGACCCAACGGTAGATTGTGCGGGTCATCAAGCATGGTATGTTAAATTTTCTCAAGGGGGTCAAGACTTCTCCCAGCAAGGGAGATTGATGTGAGGAGCATCCAAGGATCAACAACTCTGAAATCATCTTTTAAATTAATCTAGGCCAATAGGACTGTATTTTTATTTTTATTTTCAATCCATTAGAGACCTTTTTGTAAGGAAAAATTGTTTTAATGAGACTTTTGAAGAACTGGAATCTTAGAGCAAAAGTGGTGTGCACAAAAAAGTATGAGGGGGAAAGAGATGCCCTGGTCTCCCTATGCCCATAGAGTTGAGATTTGAGAATAGAAAAAAATGATCATGAATTATAGATCCAATTTTTAGGATCTTTTTAGTGGTCGGCTTTCAAAGTAAGTTTGGGCACATGTTCCGGTTCTGGTTAAATAGGAAAAGTGACACTTTCGATGAGGTGAAGCCACCATATAGGGAAGTGGGAACCATTTTCCCAACTGCGGATGTCTCTACTCCTATTTTAGCCAAGGAAACATCAGCATTTTAAGAATAGAAACAGGACCTACGAGCAGGAAAAGGACTCCACGAGGCTTTTTTTGCATCTGGCTGGTTTCAGTGCACTATCCAGGCCACCCTTGTCCCTTTTACACAACGTATAGTCCACATATTTGAGGGAAAAATTAGAGAAAATAAAACAGCGAAACAAAAGAATATAGGAAACTATCAGAATTTCATTCGCTTTAGGATTAGAATTTGGGTTGCTTGTTGAGGAACTTTCCGATCAGGTATAATCTTTTTCTTGATCTCTTTTATCAATAAAGCTAGCTTTTAGTTCAGAGTTTTCTGAATTTAATAGCGTTATCCCTGAATTTGATCCCTACTTCTATCTTGCATCTCTCTCAGAGCCTAATAGATTGCCACAGCTGGATAAATCCTTTTTGGGCATCATAAATGTCCATCTCTACATACTTTATATTTTTCGAATAAAGAGAATAGCACCCTTTTGAGTATCTCTTAGGAGTATGTATCAGTCCTAAGTACTTAAAATGAGTTAGAAACGGCAGGGTTCTAACCTCACAATATTTAAACAGCAAGTTTTTAGCACAATAGATCCATAGCATTTATGAAGAGTCGTCACCAAGCTTAGATTTTGCTCATTTTTATGCCAAAATGGTGTGGGAAATAACTTATGGGTCAAAGAATTACCTCATCAAAATTGGTGTGGGCAATATATGGGTCAAGGAATGATATCTTCACTTGAAGTCTTTTTTGAAGAAGCAACATTGGCACTGGCCCAGTAAATGGTCACATTAGGGGCTAGTAATAATCCAACACCGGCATTCCCAGAGGGCTGGCATCATGTTGACAACTAGTCAAAAAAATCTTATCAATCTTTCCATATAGTCGACCCATCTTGGTGGGATAAGACTTGGACAATGATGATTAACTCTTAATTATGATTAATCACATATGACGAATAAGTGTACCTTGGATAAATTCTTTGTATATTTGATACCTTAGTATTTGTTGGTTTTATATATTACTTCGTGTTCATATGTGAATACTTAGATAATTAACATCTAACAGTTAATTGATGATAATGAAGTAGTTAATTACTAGCTTAGTAGACTCAGCCTTAGAGATAGCTTACACATGCTCGATTGGCTACTATTAACATCTTATACCTCATAATTCTTTTGATTATTATAAATTTATAGAGTATATTGTGGATCGTGCCTAATATTATTAGCAAACTAATACCATTTTTTTTGGGTAAATTACAAAAACCTCCCCTGAACTTTCCACCACATTTCATATTGATCCCTCAACTTTTTATTTGAACAATTTAATCCCTGAACTATGCTCCATCTGCATTTAGCCCCCTCCATCAACTTTTTATCCTGAAAATACCCTTATCAATTTCCAATGAGACTCAAAATTGTTTTAGAATATTTAACTTATGCTTACTAGATCAAGGATATTTTCGGAATAAAAGTTTAATATGGGGAATAAATGTAGACAGAGCATAGTTCAAGGATCAAGTCGTTCAAAAAAAAGTTGAGAGACCAATATGAAATGAGGTGTAAAGTTGAGGGGTGGTTTTTGTAATTTGCCCTTTTTATAGTTCTAATTTTTTGTATGCTTTTTATGTTTTTGCAGAGATTATGGAATTGTAACTCGGGTCTATACCATGAAAACTATTTCGAAACAACAGAATGGATCAAAACAAAAACTTCAAACATTGATCTCAACAACCACTACAAGTTGGTTTATTCAAAATTTTGGGCCATAGTAGTTAATGTGCCAACAAATTATTCGAGTATAGTCAAGTCAGAGATTCAATTATGCATCGGATTAATATAATGTCTAGTAAGTAAAAAACATACTGATTTTGTGCTTAGATCTTCAATTAATCTAATGTAATCATTAATGAATAAAAAAATGAGAGAAACATTTTCATTTTTCAATTCAATGTTCAAAGAATGTTATATCAATAGCCACATAAACATTGTATGTCATGAAGAACACCCCTTTCACATGCTGCATGCACCACTATTCCAATGTCCTCTTGCAATCAACATGAATCAAAACAGAAAGCTTAGAATTAGTACTCAAAAATCATTCTAAAAGAATAGAAAGCTCAGAATTAGTACTTTAAATCTATTCTAAAACAACTACATCATACACTAAATAATCAAAACAAGGACATTGGTAACTTACATCTTCATCATCAAGAACACCCCAATGAGCGTCAAGAACTTGATTCATTGAGAAACCCTCGGAAGGCTCCACCGGATAAACGTCACCCTTCACAATACATATACCTTATAAAAAGCTCATACAGAACATGTCACTAGACTAAGTAACATCACTAATAATGCATACAGAAAAGAATGTAAATCCCTGATGTTTCTGTGAAACGATATTAAAATTGCATACATAGGTGATGCTGTTTCTATTAAAAATAAGAAATGCTCGTTTGAACAAGAATCAGTTCTAGATATCATTCCGGGAACTTTCTTGCAAAGAAATGTTATAATGTTATATGTCCATCATTCTCTGGAGTCTGGAGCATGATTCATGCTTAAAGAAAATCCAATGAAAAGAAGGTTATGAGTAATTTTAATCAAGTCATTCTATTGAAGGTTCAAAAACACGGTCAAAACCGGTACGTACCGGTTTGAGCCCGATCATGACTGGTATGACCCGATGCAGTTATTTTTCCTTGTTTCTCCCGTCCCTTACAACAAAATTTGAACCAAGAAATCAGTTTTAATAGACAAGTGCATTAACCTAAGACCATAAGGGCATCTGCTTAAGTGGAGATAATTTAACGGTCGCACGTGTCAATGAAAATGCTTTGAAAGAAGAAAGTAGATTGGCATCAACTTAATCAGCATATCTTAAATTCTTAATCAAGTTAGTTAATCACTCTTTTGGAATGTCCAAGCAGGCACAAATGTCGTATGGGTACCATTGTAGTAGCAAAGGAACCATTTCAAATTAATGACTATTGCATGATCTCCAACTCGGACTTCAATCTCTAATTTAACCGCAAGTTCTTTAGTGTTTGTCTAGGTAACCATTAGGTTTATGCCTATTTGGTTTTCCCTTACTCTAGGCCAAGGTGTACTCATACATAAAAAAGGATCCATCAATCGGTACCGTCAGGTACGTACCAAACATACAGATACAGGCCGGTACGTATCGGTCGAGGTCGAGGGCCGACGATACCTTGGTTTTGAAACTTGATTCTATTAGTAACCAAAAAATTCTGATTTCTGTACTTGACAATAAATAAATTTAGGATATGAGTTGGAATTGAGTAATGCTATATAGCCAACTTTTGTTGCCAACTCCACATGATGTGGAGTGCTGGCAGGTCCTCATTGCTTGGAATATTTTTGTGGGGGCCATCAGATAAGCCCTAGGCGGATGCCACATAAAGTTGGCAACCCAAAAGTTGGCAAACTAGTTGGCTACCTAGCATTTCCCATTGGGATTAGATCAGTTCCAACTGTCATATTAATGGAAAATCATATATAAAATATGTTCTTTTGGATTCATAGTTTCAACATATACTGAGTTCTTCACAGTAGTACTTTTTTTTTTAAAAGTCACAGTAGTACTTTCAAGTTTCAATTATACGTGTAACCAATGTTCAAAATCGTGATATCGGTCGGCTCCGAACCGGTATGTATCAGCTGGTACGTACTGGTATCGACCAATACGGACCGATACCAGTTGAGGGAAAAAAAATTTAACTTGTCGGTACCAGCCTGAACCGACCGATACGAACCGGTACCGACCGGTATGGGCCAAGTATCAGGATCGGATGCCGTACCGGTCTTGAACCAGGCAAAACCAGTACGTACCGGTATCGGACGAGATTTCAAACTCTGCGTATAACCATTCTTTGAGTCTTTTAAGATATTACCACATCAAACAGTAGTGTTTGTCACCTAGGGTAAAACTATCTATTTACACGAAATAGGAAAATCTAAGTTATACCTCTATTAGCACTTTTTGCTAGTGTTAAATATGATATTTACCTAATTTTGGAGTTAGATTATATTGAGCATGTGTGCTAAGAAAAAATGTCTTACCTGACTAATAACATGTGGTAATCTCAAGGCAAGAAACAAGAGGCTTATATGAGGCATATACACATGGTTTAAATTTTCATATGAAGCGTAGCTGATGCGGGGACAAACGTAGGAACTAGACTTACTGTAAAGATTTAAATTTTCATATTAAAATCCAGTAACGTCTATTAAATAACAGTTAAAAATTTCAGGTTATTTGGGAACTAGCGCAGGTGATAATTAAAAATTAGGTAAGCCTAGATCCTTCAAGTTCACATTCGAGTCATGTGAAAAAACTGTGGATAGATCGATTGTGAGAACTTCCGAGAAACTAGAATAGTTGCAGTATTGTTATAGATACAAGTTTCTTTCCAATATTTCTCATAGCCTGCTTGAACAAACTTAACAGTTAACATATTTTTTAAAGAACCGTTAATAAATTTATGAGATCTTTTTTAGATTTCTTTATTGACCATGCACATCAAAAGATATGTCATCTGAAGGTATACCTTTTCTAGAATGAACACATTGAATTGGTTTGTTGGACATCCCAAATTCCTCTCCATCCGACCAACTAATAAACCTAATTCCCTGGTCGATGCCATGTTCCATATACAAAGCGACTCCAAAAGATAAACAAATACACAAAGCATGCAATTTCTTCTTTGCTTCTACAAGGAAAACATATAATCAGCCCTATATCCATCAGGAAGTTGAAAGTGAGCTCTAAAAGTGAACCTTCCTTTTCCGCCCAATTTCTAGAGTCAGAAAACAGGTATAGTACGAAGTACTTCTACATATCATAATCATACAATATCATAGAGTTAAGTACTGTTTCTCCAGTCACATTGTTCTGATGCAAACCATCCTATCTTGAGATATCATGCATTGGTTAGTAATGGCCGTGTATTGTTCAAAATCTTCCCATATTGTAGCAGACATTGATTTTGATTAGTTGTCTAATAAATATGGATGGAACACCAGATTACGATTTTTCTATCAAAACTGGAATAGCACCATTCTCCCCACACACAAATCAGTTTGCAATTAAATACATTGAAAATTAAGTTTTCCAACATAATCTCAAAAAAAATAAATATAGAGATAGGATTATGTTGTGGAGGCATTAACCGCATTCAATCAATCTTAAACACACCCCTCAAAATAATAACAATAATGATGATGGTGAAATAAGAAGAAAAACGTGCAGCTAGGATAGAGTATATTTATTAACGGATCTCAGCTTTTACGTGTACGTACTTGCACTGAACCCTGATGCACAATGTATAGATGTAAATGAAGGGTGAAGTCTTTTTTTTTAAGTGACTATATTGGGTAAAACCCACCCAAACCCAAACGAACAACACATATGTCCTCTCCCACAAAATTAAAATTATTGGATTGGTTATACTCCACTATGAAGCACCGACACTCTCGGGACCTCAACGTGTCCGTCTCCGACACGTGTCGAACACCGACACTCGTCCGACACTCTCCGACACGTGTCGGACACACCAAAAAACGTGTCTTCTATGAAGAAAGGTTGTCCGATATGTGTCGGAGCGTGTCCGATGCTTGTTGGAGCGTGTCGGATATTACCGGAGAGGCTTTTTTTCTCATTTGAAGATGTTGAGGTTCTTGAGATTGCGAATCTTTCCATCAATGAGCCGGATATGGAGGCCGTGGTCTTCACGTCGATGGTGATAATGTGGTAACACTTGACGTTGGCCTTGATAGATGATGATTTTATGCGTGTTCTATTTGTTTTTTTGTGTTTTGAAAGTTTGAAACTATACACTTGAATCATTTATGATGTTTGTTGGAGACTTTTTTAGCTAACTATTAGCATTATGTTTAATTATAAATCATAATATAAGACTTGTTATATATATATATATATATATATATATATATATATATATATATATATATATATATATATATGGGAATAGGGAACACGGTCCTCCCGACCACCAAACACGCTAGTCCTCCCTTCAATTTGGATGCCACATGGCACTTTTTAACCGGTGTTAGGGATTGGTCAAGGTGGGTACATCCCTCCTAACAATGATCATAAAAAAAAATTTGAAAAAAAATTATGCTAAGTGGTATTTTTAAATTAACCATAGCAAGGGCTATTTGCACGCTACAGTTACCGTTAAATTTGTCGACCGTTGATCGGGTTGTTTTAAGTTTTTTTTTAGAATTTTTTTTTAAAATATTGATCTAAGTAGAGTGGATTGACCATCCATAAAAAGAAATATGGTTAAAAAATATCATGTGGCACCCAAATTGAAGGGAGGACTAGCATGTTGGGTGGTCGGGAGGACCGTGTTCCCTATTCCCTATATGTATATATATATATATATATATAAAATTAATTCAGCGTGTCCCCTAACGTGTCCGTGTCCTCGTTTTTTGAAAAACATCGTGACGGTGTGTCCATGTCGTGTCTGTGTCCATGCTTCTTAGATACTCCAACACTTTCTCATCAACTTTCAATACATAATACCTACAAACTCGTGAGGTTCTTAAAGTCCACTAGTCTTTGTAACCACGATGGTCAGGCTTCTTAAATTTCCAATAAATTGTTATAACTCATTTTTTATGGTAGATGGTAGAATTCAATTCGAGTACATCATGAAAAGGGATCAATAGAAGCCTATGGATTTTCACCCTTGGGCAGTATCTACATCTCGAATTAATATTTCTTTAGCATACGAAAGAGAATTGGAATGCAGAAAAATAACGGATAAGCTTTTCTTTAGTATGTGATATAATAAACACAAATGCTATTCTTTGTTAAACATAAACTGAAAATAAATGTACATACTCCAGACGACTGCTCTGCATTGCCATTGAACGTTCTATCCGTAGACCTAAGAACGGTATTTGCAGGCAGTATGTCTTCAAGATCTGGATAGGAAGCTGCACAAAACCTCCAGAAAGGGGCAGTCTCTCCCATCTTCTCACGCCTTAAAGCAATCTAGAGGAACCAACAGTATTTAGAATCCAAAACTTACAAGCACAAACCAGTTTTTCAAATCCGGGATACATATAACCTTTCCAGTTCTAGCAATTTCTTTGATACCAAACTTGCTTAGGTTCCTTTGAACTGCAACTATTTTCCCAGGATCTCCAGTTACCTGCATCCACGGCCATTAATGTACACATAAAGCTCCAGATTTATAGAACAGTCTATGAAACATAAAAAAACATGTAACGGTCAGCCAATGAGAGAAGAATGTCATTGAATAGGCGTCACCTCAATGGTTACTGAATGTTCTGAAATATCAACAATCTTTGCTCTGAAAACCTCAACCAAACCCATGACCTGCAGATTGAAAGCAAGTAAAGTATCCAAACATCAAGAAAGACAAATTCTCTGTGAATAATTATAGAAGAAAATGATGCCAAAAAATCAGCTACCAATACTAATTGTGATGCACATATATGCAGTATTCTAGGGATTTAAAATAACAAAATGATCGTCACTATTCTGGCTAGATCTTTCTCATCAACAAATAAATGAAACCACTTGAGACTCTTAATCTATATTAAAAAACTGATCAGGATTCCTCAGCCTTGTACAAGCCAAAAAAAAAAAAACATTTCCTTGTTATTTCCGTCACCTCCTAAGCATTTATTTTGCAAACCTTAAAACCCCTGGATGTAAGAGTTGATGTCACTAGACCCCCCCCCCCTTGAATTTTGCATATGCTACTAAAATCTTCTATCTATACATCACATGGCTTCTAATATGATGACAGAGCTGTAGACCAAAAATCGCAGAAGAGTCTCCTTAGGCAACTAATCAAATCCAATCAGCAGTTCAGTTCTTTTTTGAACCCACATCTTAAAGCCCAAGATCAACATCTCCTAGACCCATCTTGCATCAAGCTAATATAAGAGTTTTTATTCTTTGCTTGTTCTACATCACATAATCGCATAGTATGTTCGATGGGATCATCAAAAGTATGTACGCAAGGGTCTTACCAAAGAGAGAAAGGAAAGAAACCTCTTGCTATAAAGAAGCTTTTGAGCATCATCCTCAATATCTCAGAAAAATTTGACATGGTTGTTCCTTAGTTCTTGAGGATAATCTGCAAGGGACATGTAAAGAGAACCCTATTCATAGGAAAGATTTCTGGATATAGTCCTCGGAGTATCACAGTGAATTTTCTTCAAAATGCCTTATCAAAAGAAGAAAATAATTCGGGATTCAGAGGTACCTCCAAGATAGATGGGGATCTAGAGAAAATAAGGTGCAAAAAACAACTTTCATGTAGAAGAAATAAAAAGGATTCTTCAAACCATGTGGATGGGTGACTTCTTGGCGAAGATACTAAAAAGGTTGTGAATACCCTCTGACATCTAGGGAGATATTGACAGATCTCTTTTTGCCTCTTTACTACAAAAAAAGTGGTCAAGGAAAGGAATATGTATTGGATATTTAAAAATTCTAGAGAATAACAAATTTGGCATCCAATTTTTTAGTTTAACAATGTATCACACCACACTGAGTGTAAAGTGGAGTTGATCTAGACCATAAGGGGCCAAAAACATCACAAGGATAATTGGATTTCTCCCCCGCTAATTTTGAAGTTTGAACCTCAAGACTGATTGGAAAATAATTTATTACTAGATTCAAAATTCTCTATAGTTGGGACTCACCTAGATAAGGGAAAGGTGAAAAGGATTTTACCCACTGGGAATAGGAAAGTTGGCAAAGGAACTGATGCTTTGGTGAGGTTGTGGGTTCGACTCCTCCCCTCGATTTACCTAGGAGTGAAGTGGGAATTGCCGAGTGGATCGGGCTTCACTCCCGGAGGGAGATTAGTCCGAGGCTGAAGTGGGCCATTGCTTGAAAGGTTTCAGACACCCGACGATCTCAAAAAAAAAATGGTTATGAAAAATTACGATTGGTCATTTTATATAAACCCTCTTTGACTCCCATTTCAACCCCTCTTCCCTCTCTCTCTCTCTCTCTCTCTCTCTCTCTCTCTCTCTCTCTCTCTCTCTCTCTCTCTCGACGGTGATGCCGGTGATGGTCTCAACGGTGACCAGTGGTGGTGGTGTTGGGGTTGCTGGTCTGCAGGGGCGGGGCCGTCGTAGCCGGGTGTTTCCGCCAAAGGTAACCGTTTAGGTAGCAGCGATTGTCCTGATAGTGGCCAATGGTGTAGGGTTACCGGTCCACCAGAGTGGGACCGCCGAAGGTGTGTGTTGACGTCAAAAGCGGTCAATTGTATTTTGCCACCGAAAGCGGCCGCTGCCGTGCGTCGACAGACACGAGCATTACTAGTGTGTGTGTGTGTGTGTGTGAGAGAGAGAGAGAGGAAAGGAAGCTACTCCATGAAGTAAACAACTTACATACTCCATAGGTTAAATGGATGCCACGCGCACTCTTTAACCAAAGTTAAGACTTTGTCAAGTTAGGTTCACCCCTCCCAACAATTATCAAGAAAAAAATTTTGAAAAAAATACATGCCAAGTGGCATTTTTAGCATCCAAAAAAATAATGTTTTTACAATGCACGATTTACCGTTAAATTTGTTTCAACTTAATCAATTTAAGTTTTTTTCTTCGGATTTTTTTTTCATAATCCTAATCTATCCATATTGGATTGACCACACATCAACAAAAAAACCCGATTAAAAAGTGTCATGTGACATCTATTTAGCCCATGGAGTAGGTAAGTTACTCTATGCCATTTATATATATATATATATATATATATATATATATATATATATATATATATAGGAATGATACAGTGCGGTGTGAGCTGCGAGCTATATATACGGTGGGAACTTCCAACCATTCAATCGAATTCAATCCAATGGTTAACAGCGAGCCGCGAGGAGTAATACATGGCTTCTGCGATGACAGCAACCCCCAGGCTTTTATGTCACGTTGTCTTGGCAGGTGGGAAGTGGTGGGACAGTTGTTCCTCTTTACAGCTCAGTAACCTCTCTTCTCCAGCTGGATCTAATGGACAATATCATCCTCCCCTCCGATCATCCTCCCCGACCAGTGCTGCACTCCACCCCGGCGATGAATCGCACTGACTGTGAGCCGTCCAATTGAACTAGTACTGCACTACACACCCGATCTTCTCCAACTACGATGATCGGCCCCAACTATTTTCCTTCTTCGGCAGAGGTTGAGTGCGATTCACCCCATCAAGGTGCCTGTCGGTCAGGTCTAGGTGTGATTCACCAAGCAGGGCTGGGTGCCGGAGAAGGAGGGCAGTCAAGGTCGATCATCGGAGTCGGAGAAGATCGGACGAGCTGCCATCCGTTGGATCCAGTCAGAGAACAGTCATAGAAGAGAGAAGATGAGCACTAAATGAAAAGTTTCACAACAAGACAAATGTTTTGGAGTCACTATAGCAGCGACAATAACTCCCAAATTTGTTTGTCTTGTTGTGAAACTTTAGCTTTACAGGTCATCCACTCACAGTTGTTGCTCACAACCCACCATTGGATCAAATGGAATCGGACTCCCCTAAATCACAGCGCATTTTCTCTACATATCGCACTGTATCACGCCTCTCTCTCACCGCACGCCGCATTTTATCTCTCTCTCTCTCTCTCTCTCTCTCTCTCTCTCTCTCTCTCTCTCTCTATATATATATATATATATATATATATATATATATATATATATATATATATATATAAGTTTTGCTCACCTACGGGACGTCCCGTAAAGAGTAAATGCGCGACTAATTATCATCGTCCAATGCTTTTTTTCGTGGGACTAACAAATATTTGTTGTAAAGGTATTCCAACACAACCTGACAAAAGAAAATAGCAGTTACTATAGCAGCTACAGTAACCGCAATTTTCTTTTGTCGGGTTGTGAAGAAATACCTTTATAGCTCACGTCTCTCCATCTCTCTCTTCTCCGATGAAAAGGTGAATCGCCACTCGCTCGAACGGCAGCCACCCCCGTCGTAGGTGGATCGCACTCATTCCAGCCGACGGGCAGCCCAACTATGAATCACACTCAGCCTGACCGTGAATCGTACTCAACCCCCCTCCGGCGAGCCCCTCCTCCTTCCCCCCTCCGGCAGCAGCGTAGGTGGATCGCACTCATCCCTGTCGGCGGGCAGCCCGACTGTGAATTGCACTCAGCCCTCCTCCGGCAAGCTCCTCTAGCAGTGCCTCCACCCGTACTCAGCCCCAACGATGAATCGCACTAGCCCCTCAGCCATCCACCACCTTCCGTTTCTGCAAGCCACCGCTCCCGCCTTATACTCGTTGGATCAACACACCCCTCCTTTTTTTCTTTCTTCTTTTTTTTTCTTACTTTCTTTCTTCCTCTTTCTTTTCCCTGGCCGGCCCTGGTTGTCACTGAGGCCGCCGAGTATCTTCTCTTTTTTTTTTCTTTCTTCATTTCTCTCCTTTTCTTTCTTTTTCTTTCTTTCCTTCCCTTCTCTGTCCCTGGCCAGCCCTAGTTAGCACTAGGACCGACCGGCCCGGGTACTGGGGCTAGCCGACATATTGGGGTCGGTCACCCCGTGTGATGGTGTTGGACATTGGGGTCAGCCACACTATGTACAGGGGCCGGCCACTCGGGATCCTTTCTTTCTTTCATTCCTTCTTTCTCTTTCTTTTCTTCTTTTCTTTTGTTTTCTCTCTCTTTCTCTTTTTTTCCCTAGCTGGTCCTGGTCATCACTGGGGCCAGCCAACTCTGTCATTGGGGCCGGCCGCTCAACATACTGGGGCCAGCTGCTCGGCGTTCTGGGAATCTTCTATTTCTTTCCTTGTTTCCTTTCTCTCTCTTTCTTTCTCTTTCCTTTCAATCTCTCTCTTTCTTTTATTCTTGTCTTTCTTTATATGCTTCAAATATTTTGAGTGTTTGCGCCATACTTGAAAATTTTCCAAGCTTTTTTCACTCGGAATATTTTACGTGTCCACAATATGCCAACTCAATTCTCGGGTCTATATATTTGAAAGTTGAAATGTTTATGTTACCTAATAAAAATCAGTAAATGCTTTATAAAAATAAAAGACCAATAAGTACACGATCACATAACACTGCCATTAAGCCATATATGTACAAGATAATACATATCATAAACATAAGCAGCAAGCATTGCCCCATCTGCTTGAGGTCGACTTTATGAAACTTTCCTCGACGGTCATTCATCTTAAGCACTATCTTTGTTATCATTGCAATTTTTTCCTATCTCTATCAACATTTTGATTATTCCTTTTTTGAGGAGAAAGGTCTCATCAATCCTTCAAATTTCAACTACCAATTGTTGGTAGAAAGACAGTTACCAATCAAGTATTGAAGAAAGGTAAATACATACATTTCCATACATGTCAGCTTCACACCAATCCTTCAAACTTCAAGTACCAATTGTGGGTAGAAAGACCGTCACCAATAGAGCATTAAAGAAAGGTAAATACATCCATTTCAACGTGTGATGGTTTCTTAAGTAACCTAGAATGAGAGTGAAATGGGGGGCAGATCTGAAGTTAACAGACTCCTAACTCATATATTGTTTATGTTGCAAATCAATAAAGATGAAAATAGTGATTATGCAAGTACCTCTTGGCGCATGTCAGGATCCACATTAAGTTTTATAAGCATCAGCTCTCGCTCCACTTGTGGCTCCCTTGATAGATCTTCAACCTGGATAATATATCAAAACTAGATGATGCATCAACTGAAGAACATAAAGAAACTATAACAGTGAAACCATAATGATTAACATACAGGCTAATGGGCTCTCCTACCAACACTACTCAACTAATATGTGAAATGATATAAAAAACCTGTAAAAGTCATCTCCTATGACAATGACCTGGATGACCAAATGTTAGAGAAGCCTCGCTCAAACTGGGAAGGGTTTCTTTACCCCTCAGTTGTTAATGTAATAACCATGGTAAGTCATCGCTCCTGGATTATAATGTGGTTTGCAATCCAAAAACACCTTTGCTCACATTCTTCACTCTCCATCTCTCTCACTAGAACTTTTTTTTTAGCAAGTCAGTCTCTCACTAAAACTGGTGCACTACCATAGACAACATCTATTTTATGGATGGTTTCAGAATCCTACGACCATTTGAAGTGGGGAGACATCCTTGGAGAAGGTGATAGATGTTTCTAACTGTACCAATGAAACAACCAGTTTTGCTAATCTTAGTACTCACTGATTGGATTCATCAATTTTTCCCTACTGGAATCTACATACGGCCCACAACTCTGATAAAACAAGTAAAATTTTGGGAAATAATGACTTTTTGTTGACAGCCCATTGATAAGAAAAATTAATCATACCTTGAAGCAAAGGATGACATGTTCCTAAAATTGAAGAAGATGCAATTATTCATTAATGCTAATTCTTGCAGGCATGCAGAGGGGATTGTTAATAGTTGTTGGAAAGTTTGGTGGTCCCTCTACTAAAATGGGTTGGAATGCATGTATGTCTAATCTATGAAGTATAGATGTTACGTATTGGACGAAATCAGTTTTAAAAGTATTGGGGGATAAGCATAAAGGTTGAGCTCAGTTACATATTTGGGATTTGGGTGATTGACAATCTGAGTCTCACTCATCCTAGCGCTCTAAGGAGATGTAGGTGCATGTTGTCGTATAGAGAAAAAAAAATCACATAAATCAAGAAAAAACAGAAGTTGTCTTGTACAAATTTCAACAAAAGGCATAGATTATCTCATTTTGGACACTTTGGGTGCTCATGGATCGTCAGGCCTTAAGGGAAGAAATTTTGATCGGGGTTGGACAAATTCTTTGGATTTAGTATCTTCCATGGTAGATTGAGCAATATCACCGTACGTCATTTCGAAATGAGATGGAAGGTCAATGCAACCTTATTAGAAGGCATGAGCTCATGGAAATCCAATTTTCAACATTAGCCGGACTTGTAATCAAGCAACTTAAGCCAGGTCGAGAGTAGATATATGGTTTAAAGTTTCGTCCGAAACCGATCCGGATCGAATCGGTTTCAGTTGGGTCCGGTCCCGAAATTGTTAGGATTCAGCGGATATCTTTAGATCGGAGGGAATCGGAGCAGATCGACACAAGATTGAGCAAAACCGTACGGTTTCGAGCGGTTTCGGACGAAAACAAAGAAAAAAAAAGAGAAAGCGGAGAAGAGAGCTCGATCGCTCCGCCGTCGTCGCTCGAGTACAGCCATCGCCTCGCCGGTGCAGCCGCCGTCGAATCCAGGTGAGCCTGAGCCTCCCCTTCCCCCCCCCCCCGCCCTCAAACCCTAACTTGAGCTCTCTCTTTTTTTTTTTTCGAACCTGTCGAGTTCTCTCAACTCACAACCCCCCTCCCCTCTTTACTTATCTATATAGGGTACATTACACTCTGCCCCCTGAAGTTTAGCTCAAAAACACTTAACCCCCTAGTAGTTTATTTTGTTCCAAATTGCTCCCTAAAGTTTAAAATTTTAGCACAATACCCTCTTTTGTCCACTACTTACTTTCCTCATTTTGTCATTTTTATCTGATCCTAACTAAATTGAAAACTTTAGGGGGGGGGGGGCAAAGTGTAATTTACTCTACTTTTTATAAGTTATAAATTATATAACTTATATTACTTATAAGTTATATTACTTTTAACTTATAAGTTTTATAACTTATAACTTATAGTTATAATTTATAAAATATAAAATATATTATAATATGTACATAATATTATATAAATTCAAAAAAATTGGAAAAAAATCAGAAAAAAAATAAAAAATAAAAATAGAAAACGATTACTGAAAATTATAAAATAAATATAGAAAATTATTAAAATTATTTTTAAAATTAAAAAAAAAATCTGAAATCGAAACCATGGCCAAAACCACCCGAAACCGATCCTCGGGGGTCCGACCGAAACCGAAACCGAGTTCTCCAACCTTATTATTTCGCTCTTTTTTTTCCAAGATTGGAAATACAACTTCATTAATGTGGCATTTCGTTAATATCCAAACCGCTTGAGGTTTTTTTGTTAATATCCAAACCACTTGAGGATCTTCTTAGATTGCCTGGAACCCTCAGGACTAGAAGCCTTGTATGTGCTGTTTCAAATATGTGTCTCCCATTATAGAGTTCTGAATTCCTTTGAAAAAATAATTGCATGTGTTACTTCCTGCTGGCTAATTACGACATAGGGGTCGTCCATTTCAGCTATTGAGGTTTTGTGCAATTTGCTGATGCATTGTAAGTTGATTTTGAAGTCGTCGTCTATTTCCAAAGATTTGTACAGAGAGAGGGTTTCAAACCCACAAACTCCCCAATGAGACAATGTGTTGAACATTAATGAGAGGCACTGGCATAAAGTGTTCGCAACAACTATAGTGCAATAACTATCAAGTATCAACAGAATATAACAGCATCAAAACATGAATAATAACATTGGGGGGGGGGGGGTGAGGCCTTACCTTCAAAACATTCACGAGCTTATGGAGCTGCTCTACAACTTGTTGTAGTACTTTCTCAGTTCCTGAAACAACTATAGTGAATAATGCCTTGTCCTTGTTCAAACCAACAGCAAGTGATTCGATATTGTATCCCCTTCTAGCAAAGACCCCAGCAATTCGATTTATCATTCCACTTTCATCTCCAACAAACACTGAAATCGTATGGCGTCTCACCCTACAGTCATAAATCAATTCTTTATTAGAGTATTCAATGAACCAATTAACAAGAGACTGGAAGAAAAAAAAACATATCATGAAAAATCATAATAAGTAAAACCAATCAATCCTTAAGTTAAAATAGCCACAGCTAAATCAAATATTGGACATAAACCATAGAACACATTAAACCTCAACACAACCAAGACATTCAGGAAAACTTGGATTCTTGAGAGGAGAGATGACTTTTTAGTACAGAGTTCAGAGTTCTAGGATATCTTTCAGAGTTTTATAGACCAATTGAGCGGTATAGATATTTAGTGTCCACATTCATCTTGTGTACGAAGAACATTTAAGGAGCACGTGTCAAAGCTAATGCACTATCTGAATAGGGCATAAAAATTAATACACAATTATGCAGTGCTCACCTTATTACTAATGCACCCCATGATCCCATCAAGGGTTGCATGTGGTAGGAGTTACAAATTATATGAGTGTTGCAATAAACGATCGAAACAATGTATGTACAACGGTACAAGTTGTAATTACCAAATATCTCTAATACACCGAACCGCCCACCCCAACACCACACCCCTGCCCCCCGCACGCGCGCGCGTGCAAAAGAGAGAGAGAGAGAGAGATCCAAGTGGATCAAATAGCAAGAGTTTTCCAAAGTACTGATTGACCAAATCGTATGTCAAAGATTCACCAACCAAGAGACCAGAGCGTAGAGGAGATAACAGTGCAGCAAAGATATGAGTACGAAAGGATAGCCAACGTGTTGAAATCATGGGGTGAAGCGCTAATGCATCAGATAAGAGTCATGAAGATGTGAGTAGTGGCGCGATGGCATCATGGCATGTCCATGGACAAGCTGGGATAGTACAAAGAGTTATGTGGCACGCTCATGCACGAGCACACACGCAAGAGTGCACACACACAGACAGAGAGGACAAGAAAGGCATCATTGCATGAGAATTTCAAACAATGAAATGAAGCTTCAAGCAATATTGGAGATGATTGTGTATAACTCGTCGCAATAATACACTGCACAATAAAGACACAAGCAACACAAGCTGGTGACACGAAGTTGGTGGAAGCAAAGCAGGATGAGCGGTGCATTCAATTGGCAGTGAGAAATAGGCCGATGAGGGTAATACAAGGACGTTAAGACTTACTGCTTCAAGGGTGTCCTATGATTCATTTATGCTTATGACACCAGAAATAATTTTTTTCTAAGGTGCAGTAAGACTTGTAATGTTGTATGGATCAAAAGGTTGGCCAATAAAGGCGGTCCAATCACACAAGATGAGCATGACAATACGAGGCCATTGTGTGATATGAGCATGTGCAACGGAGATATAAAGCAGCCCAATTAGGAAAGGGGTTTGGGTTTATGTGATGAGCAAGAAAGAGAAGGAGGTGGAGGGCCGAAGATATAATGGATGGAAGTACGTCGTGATAATGAATTTATCTCTTAGTAGGAATGTCTTGTGATGGTAGGTTTTATACTTTTATAAAGTTAGCCCCAAACAGATAGGGTAAGGCATGGCGGTCATTGGCATAGACTTTGGCTAGGTGAGGACTGAGGAGCAACAATACAACTACTTAACTAATTGTATTTGAACCTGCATAAGTGATGAGAAAAAAGAGTGTAAAATATAGCGGCAACATGCCTCATAACACATAAAACATGTAGGGAGAAGCTATGAGACGAGGGCCTACTGCACATGTTGTAACTCATGTCAAAGATGTGAGGATCCCGAGGTAACAGATACAAAAGCTACTGAAACAAATACTTAAATACTTTGTTCAAGTTTGTAACCAAGGTTGTAAATGCAAACAAGCAATCCCTAGGAAGTTGGGAACAGATACCGCCTACGTGGCACCTTGACTAATAAGTTGCCTAATGTCCTAAGCATGAAATACGGACTGGTAGGAGGGAGAAAAGAATTAAAGGCAAGATGTTAACATGAAACATAGAAAAGATACGAAACTAAATGCGAGTACGAAGAAGATAGGAAGAATAATAGGAACTAAGAAGAGGGGAAAAGGGTAAAAGATGGATACATAAATAACAAAAGGAAAGCAAAAAGGAAAAATCAACAATAAAACAACTCAACTTGAAAAAAAAGATATAGTAAGAGACACCAATAGTAATTATAAAAGTTAATGTAACACTTTACACTTGTTCCCACCATTTCGTAACCAGCTGCTACTAATCACTTAACATGCAATCGGCACAAGGTTTCAAAACTCGGCCGATACCAAGTCGTATCAGCCTGTATAGGCCGAGACAACCCCGTATCGGCCGATACGACTGAGTTGCATTGATTAGGATCAGCATTTTTTTTGGATATTTTTAAATGGTCGAAACTGGTATCGGAACCGAATTGGTCGAAACCGAGTCAACTCAGTCCGGTTTACTCAGTTTGGTCTGGCTCGATACCCAGTTTTAAAACCTTGAATCAGTTGCATGTCAAGAGATAGTGGTTGCAACCGATCCTAGAAGGTAAAAGGTTAGGGAAGAAACATAATGTGACAAGATAAAAAAAAAACTATGAGGACAAAGATGAAGACCAAAAGGATATTAAAAGGGAAAAGAATAGGTAGAGGGGATGGGGAAGAGTAAATATACATAAGACAAAATCAAAAGAAAAAAGAAAAATCAACAGTAGAAAATGCTAACTAAAAAAAGGGATAAAGAAGAAGAGGGAAAGGAAAAGACATGTCGAGATATTCCCCATTTGTAACTAGATGTTATTGATCTCTAAATGCAATCGGTTGCCATGTTGAGAGATAGTAGTTGCAACTAATAATAAATGGTGAAAGGCTAGGGATGAAACAGAGCGATGATGCATCGAATATAGCCATATTTATATATGTATCCATACATTTTTGTCGGATATGAATACGGATCAATCATGCCTTCAACTTACGATCCACATTTGGATACGAATGGATATGAACAATAACCATATACAGTGAAAATGAATCCAAGTATTAATGATATATCATCAGGAGCATCATCCAAGTCTAGTCCCAAGAACATGGGGTCAACTATAGAGAATATTGACAAGTATTACCTGACCAATTGTCATTGTAATGTCAACCCTCTAACATTGATGTAGAAAACCTGATCAAAGAAACTTGGCAAGAGAGAGGCATGCTAAGAAACCTTAAAGGCCAGTTGACGAGTAGAGGAGCAACCCTCCAAGGTTTTGGTAGCCTAGGAAAAAGACTAGGTAGGGCGTGGTGCAAGATCTAATATAGGGAACTGAACTGCATTGATCTAACTAGGAGGAAAATGGATTTGATAGTATGTTTGTTGTCCCCACAGGCATGCTTCATGTTCCGGATCTTGCTCAAGATAATCCATAAACTTTTGAGATACAAATATTTCAATCTCCTGCTTGATTTGCTCAAATTATCTCCTCAATGTAGCCAAGTCTGCTTGTTTGGCTTGGGTAATTATACCCATGGCATTTGTTTGCGCCTTTTCCCCATGGATTCAAGAACTTCTACTAAATAAAACAAGAAGAAACATCGCTATCATACCAATTGACATAGCAAACAACCAGGTTCTCAAGCAAAAGATGTCCAAACCAAACAAGAAAGCATAATAGAGAGAATAAGAAGACTTCACAATGGACTTCTAAACAAAAACCAACAAACATAATGTGGAACTTTAATAATGTTTGAGATGTACATTACACGAAGGTGTCCTCTTTACAGAAAGAAAATATATAAAGCTCTCGTCGTAAATCCTAGACGCAATCTACAATTAAAAGGAATAGTGGTTATATAAGTTTATCTTTAATTGTTTTTGGACATTCCAACAATTTCTGCATAAATAAGTATTGATTTCAAAAAATAAAAGGAAACAAGAATGGAAATAAAACTCATGTGACTTGATCAATTACCCTTTTTTTTTTCTCAAAATCGGTCCATGTATGGACATAGGACCAGCATACATATAAACAAAAAGAAAGCAGATAAGAGACCCTCTTGCCACTAAAAAGGAATACGCAAATCCTCTCACTCGTGAGTGGAGCCTACCGGGGGGAGTCGGCATGGACTCTTTTTCCCCGGGAACGAGAATCACTTCCCCTCACTCTTGCCTTAATTAACCCCGAACAACTACAATCAATTGTTGTTTTGAAGGATAAACCTAATCTTTCCATGATTAAGTTTTCCCTTAATAACTCTTCTCACCAAAAGACCAAAATCACCCCCTCTTAGCCGTTAATTACCATTATCCTTTATGGGGCTGAAAAAATATAGAAAATATCTACAAAAATAAAAAAGGCACCTAAGCCTCAAAAACGACTTGTCTTTACACATAGTGAGCCTCCAACTAACTACTAGGAGTCAATTTTCAGCAGTTTAAGTGCCCTATGTATGCAGTTGCACATGCACCAATGGTCTAAAACTTTGTGTTGCAATATTTCAAGTGGTTTTTCATAACCTAAGTGTCAATATCACAATCTCATTGTTCTCCTATTAACTCTGTCTGATTGTCAAGGAGGAATGGAATCATGTTGTAGGCCAATAGATCTGAACTTAACTGGAATCTGCCTCTGTAATTAAGCAATCCACTTATATTTGGGTTCACTACTTTTGTTTTCTTGGTGAATGAGCCTTATTTTTATTTTTTTTTTAAGTTATGGCAGACAAAATATTTTATATTTTTCCTTCATGACCATGATGCAGATAAAATAGCAAACCTGAAACTCGCCCTTTAATTGTCGAATCTTAACTTAGAGGATGGTCACATCTCCGATCTCCTTGCAATTTCAAATTTGAACTATATTTTAGATCTAATCTAACAATGAATGGCATCATATGAAATTTTCAGACATTGATAGAACCCTGATTTTCATATATCGCTTAGTTCAAAACATAAACCCCTTTGCCTTCTTTCGTTAACCAAAATCATTCAACCAACAAGAACATTAACAGACCAAGTATCCTCTTCCATTAAAGGGTTAAAGCCAGTAGGTGAGGAATCTGTGCGTTATATAGTTATGGACATCTAACCTTAATCCCTCTTAAATCTGAGATTGACATTTTTTATTTTTCCAACTAGCCCTCAACCCTTTTCATCTATTAATCAAATGAACCTAAACAAAGAAAGCTAAAGGCTTTGGCTGTCCCAAGTTACTATATCATACTGCAGATAAAACTAAACAAAGAAACCTCTTGCTCACATGGTAGTTGCAAAGAGATCAAATGTACGAGATATGGGCACAACGCAACACTACTCTAAAGATTCCATATCGAAACATCGAAGAAATCAATAAGAGTAGAGGGTAAAGTTAAGCCAACATAAACTAAGCTTGCCAATTAGACAACCGAAAGGTATTCGTTCAAAAGCCGCAATGAGATAATCCAACAACAGGTCGCGAGTAAGCAAAAGGTTAAGTCCTTACGAATTCCTGGTCCTAGGAGGAACAGGGTCGCTCACGGACACTGCAGGCTCACTGCTCTGCTTCTCCGCCCCGCTCGCGCGGACACCCAGAGCCGCACGCCTCGGCCTCGATCCTAGCGCCGCCCTTGTGAGATCTAGGGTTCTCGAGAGTACCGGATTAAACCCTAGATCTCGGTGTGATCTACAGAATTGCTTCGCCTCGATGAAAGGGGCCGGGCGAGCTGGAGCTGCCGCCATGGCCGCGCGGGGAGTAGAGGTGGAAGGGCTCGAAAGTGGGGGATAGGGTTTTGGAGTCGAGAATGACACGTTTGACCTTATCTGGCTCTATAATGGTTAGGACTGTCAATTGGGCCGGGCTAGCCCGATATCCGCCCGTCCGACCCGAAAAAATTTGGGCTGAGCCTTATATGGGTTTGGGCTGGACCGAGTTCGGACATAATTTTATACCCGAAAATTAATTCGGACCGGGCTTGGGCTAGGTTCAGCCCAGCCCATATTCAGCCCGAACCCGAATGCTTATATATTCAATTTAAAAGCCCATGAAGCATTGAATCCGCTGTACAGTCTGTACTACTCGAGCATATTGAATAACCAAGAGTCGCTCCGACCCTCCAACATCTTCTTTCCATAGTTGATTGACAGCCAGCACTAATTCAATGGTCAATATACCCTTTCCAATTTGGGAGTCCCACTAATATTATCCCAGATTCCCAATCTTCTGTTTCACTTCCTTCCAAACAAAAAAAAAAATCTCTTTTTTGCACTAAAGCCCCTAACCGATCGAAGTCGGACGCCCTCCATGGCTCCATCCTAGATTCTCAATCTTCTGTTACATCTATGCTTGTAGTACTAGATGTCCAATTTTTTTTTGCATTTTGATTCACTGCAAATCTTAATTGGGCTGGCCCGAACTCGGCCCGAAGCCCGAAAAACAAATTGGGCTGAGTTTGGGTTGAATAAAGTGGAAAATTTTTGGGCTGAGTTCGGGCTTGGGAAAGCCGATTCATATACGGGCCGAGTTCGGGCAAGGCTTGGCCCGACCCGACCCGGCCCGATTGACAGGCCTAAGAATGGTGGAGATAAGCACGGGTGTAAAACGGGCCGGGCTGGGCCGGGTCGGGCCTACATATGCTAAGCCCGGGGTAGCCCATCGAGCTTGTCGGGCCGGGCCTCTTGCCAAAAGGTCTTAGCCGCCCGGTCTGTATATACATATATTAGTAATTTCGGACTTTGTCGGGCCAGGTTTGAATTAAAACATGTATGTTTTAATATAAAAAAATCTTCGAAGGCTAATGTATAGCTTCGCACACAATACTTGATGGTAACTCCAAAATTCTATAGCCACTATACTACACTTACTTACTGTTACAAATATACAATATATATACATACTAGTGCATGCTCGTGCCTGTCGGCACTGCAGCGGCCACACCTTTGGTGAGATCCGAGCACAGCATCGGACCGACTTTGATGGCAAGACACCCACCGGGCATCACCACTTCCACTCACACCGTCGTATTCGACGACAACACATCTAACCGCCTTCAGCGGCCACACCTTTGGTCGCACCTTTGGTGTGATCCGAGCACCATGGGTCGCCCAATTTAATTTGTATGGCTGTGATGCATTGTTTGTTCGGTGCATGCATCACACCTATACATATGTTTGCTCTCTAACACAATATGTTGTGACGCTCTATTGCATATGTTGCACTGCTTCCAGTGCATATGTTACCCTACACGGAGCACAGCAAATATCATATGTTGATGTGCTCCGTGAAGGGGGTTACAACACTTCCAGTGCATATGTTTCTTGTAACATCCGCCCCAAACACACAAGATATTGTCCGCTTTGCCCGTGCTCGCACGAAGACTTCCCAGGGTGGTCGCCCATCATAGTACTACTCTCGCCCGAGCACTCTTAACTACGAAGTTCTTACGAATTCCGTAGCGGCGCACAGTTTTAAAACGCGTCTCTATGTTTGGGAGGGGAAATTATATAAGTAGCTCAGGATCTTCTTCTCTCCAGACGACGTGGGGCTAACTCATGGCCTTGTACACCTCACCTCATCCATCTCCCCCTTAGGCCTACACATCCTCGTGTAGGGTTAGACCCCCTCATAGGGAGGAGAACCGGCTCCGATACTATTTTATAACATCCGTCCCAAAACACACAAGATATTGTCTGCTTTGCCCGTGCTCGCACGAGGACTTCCTAGGGTGGTCACCCATCCTAGTACTACTCTCGCCCGAGCACGCTTAACTACGGAGTTCTTACGAATTTCGTAGCGGCGCACGGTTTTAAAACGTGTCTTCTATGTTTGGGAGGGGAAATTATATAAGTAGCTCAGGATCTCCTTCTCTCCAAGCGGTGTAGGGTTAACTCATGGCCTTGTACACCTCACCTCATCCATCTTGGCATCACAGCCTCATGAGTCTTGGCTATTGGCCTATTGGATCTTGATCGTCACAATATGTAACGTCCCGTATTTTTCCATCAGCTTAATTAAAAAACCTAATAAAAAATTATGGAGAGTTAGTGGTGTATTTTTTTTATACATATATACAACAGATAAGTAGTGAATAAGCATAAAGATAACTATATTAATCAAGTCCATTAATACCAAAATAAAAATTCTAGTTACATCAGAGCTTATAAAAGAACATGTCCAACTACTACGAAGAGAAAGAAAAAAACACAGAACTGGAAAGAAAGGAACCACGCTGCACAAGAACATCCAGCAACATAACTACTGCAATTGATGTAACTCTGCAACCCCTATTGCTGACGAGTACCTGCGCCTTAAAAATTATACCACAAGAGGCGTCAATGTGACAAAACTTGGCTAGTAGATAGCATATGAAAATAAGTATTTCTCAATAAGAGATCAGTTTTAGATTTATACGGAGAAACAAACCAGAACAATAAACTAGGGGTCAACAACAATAAAGTACAACAAAAAAAACGGATGTAAGACTAGCACACGCCATGGGCGTGACCCCAATATAATAGAATCTATTATATTAATTAAGTTTGTTCAATTAATGATTATAGACCTGTCGGTGTCGTTCCTCTAAGAGAGAGGTGGGAAACCCGCAAATCGACATATCAGTGAGGGAGAAAAAAAAAAGAGAGAAAAGAAAAAGAAACATATCTAGCCAAACAGGTTTTTTCGTCTTTCACGGAGGAGCTTCATACCATCTTGCTTGCTTCGGGAATTACATTCCACAGGACGACTGGTCACACCCTAAGGCATACCAGGAGGTCCTTCAATTTTGGGAGAACACAGTGTGAACCCAGGACGATAACCAACCCCTTCTATGTTCATTTAATTTTATTATTTATGTTAAGTGATTTAATAACTCACTTCGGGGGTTGTCAAGGCCCTTGGCTACACACAGTAAGGGGCCCATAATTTCCCACAGTGTTAGCCCAATAAAAACATACATTAGCCTACTCGAGGTTGAAAAGTCAACTATTTCACAACAGATGGAAACTTTTATTGTTCCAACAAGCCAATCATTCATTAAGATAAAAGGCGTGAAAATAATTTTTGAAAGGAAATCGAAAGGAAAACTGCAGAGTCCTTTTACTACATCATTATTTTCAATCGCATCATATATGTAACTAAAGATAAGCGACAAAATATATTTTTTAATTGTATGACCAAAACTAATACATATAATAACCGGAAAAAAAACATGTGGTATGTCCAAGTAGTGTACCTGAACAGAAATCGGACTCCACCATGATGGGATGTGGCTTGTGTTGATGACTCATAGTTTGGAAGTCCGGATCGAGCACTGTGTTCAATGGTAATCGAAAATGTATTAATCCTTATAAAAATTAACAAATCTTCTAAAGAATGAACAACAAATAACTTAGAGATAGGTCATGAGAAGAGACAAAAAGAGAGAGATTTCTATAAGGCATTAAGAGGGAGTATTAGAAAAGATTTGAAAGAGATAGATGAGAGTGATTTAAACCTTGAGGGAAAGAAAAAAAAATTAAGAGAAAGAGAAATCTGAAGAGAGTGATGAATTAGAGGGAGTGCAAGGTCAAAGAGTGGGTTCAGTTTTCACATTTTCAAAAGGTTCCACACATCGTTGTCACAATTTGTCCACATTAGACAATGGCAATTGATCAATGTTACTTTTATTTTATTTATTCTTTTCCATCAGGGGGAAAAGGGTTTAGATCAAATTCATGATTGTCGGGTTTATCGGGGATTGACTCGCGGAAATGATCCAAAAGGCATTGGGTTTTATGGAAAATAGAGAAGGATGTTGGTTTGCACTGTGATTGTGTCCTTGGTCCTAAAGTGCTACAAACAGCAACAAATAGGGAAGGAGAGGAGGAACAAGATAGGGAAGGAAGAGAGGAGGAGGAAGGAAAGGGATGAAAAGGAAAAGGCACTCATCAACGGATCGTCGCCGAAGCTACACCCGAATTTTTCCAAGGTCATGTGAATCTTCTGTAGCCGCACACGCACATGGGGAAGAGAGGTACGGATGGAGACTAGGGTTCTAATGAGACAATATAAGGAGGGTATTTAGAAGGGTTTGGAACTCTTCTTAAAAGGAGGATTCAATCCCATCCCTTAATTAAAATCGGACGGTGGACAAGGAGGCTCAATCCTCTATTCAAAAGAAAAGAGCTCAGATGGGGTTAAAACGATAGGATACATTGTGGTGATAAGTTTCGAGTCAGGTGTTACAAAATTGATAAGATGGATTCGGATCCATTACAGGTCATCCACATTCGTAACTTCGAAAAATCATATATTTATATTCCTTTATCGGTAAAATTCATAAAAATATCCGTTGGAAAGCTTTCGGCGAGAGGAATCCAAAAATACTGATTTTATACCTTTTTGAAGATCAATCAAACAACAATTTATAGTAAAAGATCGAATTACACCTATTTGGTACAATCGCTAATTTGACTAATCTCAAATCAAAACCACCCAAAACTCTAGAAAATTTATGGAGCTCTCTCAAGAGTGCTCAAGTCTAGTAAAGCTCACAATCGGTAGCCCGATAAAACAAAAAAACAAAGTTCAAAATAAAAACCAGCATAAGGGGTAAAAGGGAAAATTGTTAATTTATAAAGCATTAGAGCAAATTCTCAAAATTACGGGTTGTTACATTCTACCCCCCTTAAAAGAATTTCGACCCCGAAATTCACGCACCTGATATATCGGAGGAAAACAACTTTGGATATTGAGCCCGCATCTCGGACTCCAACTCCCATGTGGCTTCATCCTCCCGATGATGTTGCCACAACACCTTAGCCATAGGAATGGTCTTAGTGCGCAACACTTTATCCTCGAAGCCTAGAATGCGAATAGGTCGCACTTCAAAAGATGCATCCTCCCGAATCTGAATATCGCGTTACTCCACGACATGAGATGGATCTGGCTCGTACTTTCGAAGCATGGAGATGTGGAAAACATTATGGATGCTGGAGAGCTGTGGAGGTAAGGCCAGCCGATATGTCACTTCTCCTACTCTCTCCAAAATCTCAAAAGGCTCAACATATCTACACACTTGCCAAACTGGAAAATACCTTTCTGTGGCGAGACACGCAGAGAGACTTGGCCACCAACCACAAACTCCAGAGGGCGCCTACGAACATCAGCATAACTCTTATGCCTAGTTTGAGCTACCTTCAATCTCTCTCTAATAACTTCAATCTTCTCTGAGGTTTGCCGATTTCTGGTCTTACCAAAGTTTTCTCCCCAACTTCAGCTCAACAGGAGGGAAACCGACATGGCCACCCATAAAGAGCTTCATATGGGGTCATATTGATACCGTCTGAAAACTATTATTATAGGCAAATTCCACCAAAGGAAGATGATCTACCCAACTTCCCTTGAAATCCAAAACACATGCCCTAAGCATATCCTCCAAAATTTGTATCACTCTCTCTGACTGCCCGTCTGTCTAAGGATGAAAAGCAGTACTGAGCAATATTGTGTCCCCAAGGCACGCTGTAAACTCGCCATAACTTCGACGTGAACCTCGAGTCTCTATCAGACACAATCGAAACCGGAACCCTATACAAACGGACAACCTCTTGAATATACAAACTATTCAAATCCTGAAAGGAAGCGGTAGTATGAAATGGCAAGAAATTAGCAGACTTAGTAAGCCAATCCACCACTACCCAAATAGCATCATGACCCTTCCGAGTCGTTGGAAGGCCCGTAACAAAATTCATAGTCAGATTCTCCCACTTCCACTCAGCAACTGGAAGTGGTTGCAACATGTTTGCCGGCCTCTGATGCTCTGCTTTTACATGCTGGCAGGTAAGGCACCTAGAAACAAAACTAGCCACATCTGCCTTCATGCCTGACCACCAATACTGCCATCTCAAGTCATGATACAACTTAGTGTTACCTGGATGTACCGTGAACTTAGACTTGTGAGCTTCTGCCAATACTACTTCTTTCAGTTCTGACTCGCTAGGAAGACATAACCTACCTCTAAAACGGAAGCCTCCATCTAGGCCAACTACGAAGCCCTCAACGGTCTCTCCCGTTTCCAACTTGGTACGAATAGCCTCAAGCTGCTCGTCTCGCCTCTGACTAGAGATTACCCTTTGCACCATACTTGGCTCAGCACGAAGACTGCATAACACAACTCGGTTTGGTTCTCTACGAACCCTCAAATCAAATGTTTCAAGAACAATCATCCAGTCTTTCTAATCTGCAATTAGTCTGGCTAAAAATCCAAAAGATTTTCTACTCAAAGCATCTACTACCACATTCGCCTTCACTGGAATATAGGATAAGGTGTAATCATAGTCCTTCAACACTTCCATCCAACGACGTTGTCACAAATTGAGATCCTTCTGAGTGTCGAAATAACGGAGGCTCTGATGATCGCAGAACACTTCAAACACTTCTCCATATAGACAGTAACGCCATGACTTCAGGGCAAAAACAATTGCAGCTAACTCCAAGTCATGGCTCGGGTAGTTTCTCTCATGGGTTTTGAACTGCCGGGATGCATAAGCAACTACCTTTCCATCTTGCATTAACACACAACCTAAACCAGAAAGGGAAGCATCTGTATAAACTACATATGGTTTCCCACTAACTGGGGGTAAGAACTGGAGCCGAAGTCATTCGCTTCTTCAATTCCTGGAATAACCTCTCACACTTCTCACTCCATACAAACCTGATCCCTTTCTTGGTCAATTGGGTCAACAGTGCTGCCAAACTAGAAAAGTCTTCCACAAAACGTCGGTAATATCCTGCTAGGCCCAGAAAACTATGAATCTCAAAAATACTTTTGGGTTGCTCTCAATTCAACACTGCTTCAACCTTTGCAGAGTCTACCAATACTCCTTCCTGAGAGATGACATGGCCAAGGAACTTGACTTCTGATAACCAAAACTTGCACTTACTTCTCTTAGCATAAAGATGATTCTTTTTCAAGGTTTCAAAAGTCACCCTGAGATGTTCCTCATGCTCTTCTCGAGTCTTCGAATAAATTAGGATATCATCCACAAAAACCACCACAAATTGATCCAAATATGGTCTAAATACCCGGTTCATAAGATCCATGAAGGCCGCATGAGCATTCGTTAAACCAAAAGGCATGACCAGAAACTCATAATGACCATATCGGGTACAAAAAGCTATTTTCGAAATATCACTCTTCTTAATCCTCAATTGATGATAACCATATCTGAGATCAATCTTCGAAAAGAACTTTGCTTCTTTCAATTGATCAAATAAATCATCAATACGTGGCAAGGGATATTTATTCTTCACAGTTACATTGTTAAGTCTTCTATAGTCGATGCACATCCTCTTCGATCTATCTTTCTTCTGCACAAACAAGACCGAAGCTCCCCATGGTGAAAAGCTTGGACGAATAAAACCCTTCTCTAAAAGATCATCTAATTAGGTCTTTAACTCCTTCAGCTCAACGGGGGCCATCCAATAAGGAGCTATAGAAATAGGAGAAGCTCCAGGGGCTAGGTCAATCTCGAACTCGATCTGCCATTTAGGTGGCAACCCTGGCAGGTCTTCAGGAAAAACATCTAGAAAATCAGATATGATACGAATTTGATCTTCCACTTCTACCTCTGTTTATACTTCACTAGCCAACCTCGCCAGATATCTGATATTCGACCAGCCCTTAGGAGAAGGATGATAGAAAGTCATCTGATCTCCTTGGAAGATTACCTCTGGCCCACCAACCGGTTTTAGAACCACCTTCTTAGTAAAACAATGCATAACAGCATGGTAGGATGCCAACCAATCCATACCCAATAATACATCAAATTTGTCCATATCCATTAGAATCAAACCGGCCAACAACTCCTGATCTCCCAAACGAATTACACACCCTCGGCACATGTGATCGACACTAGTACTAATCTTCATCGGTGACATCACCGTCAAAGTGAAACCCATGGGCTCCGATGCCAAATCCAAAGTAGAAGCGAAAGTAGGAGAAACATACGAATGTGTAGAACCAGGATCAAGAATAACATGAGCAAGAGTACTAGAGACTAGTATTGTGACGACCAAGATCCAATAGGCCAATAGCCAAGAGCCAAGACTCCTGAGGCGGGAATGCCAAGATGGATGAGGTGAGGTGAGGTGAGGTGTACAAGGCCATGAGTTAGCCCCACATCGCCTGGAGAGAAGGAGATCCTGAGCTACTTATATAATTTCCCCTCCCAAACATAAAAGATGCGTTTTTAAACCGTGCGCCGCTACGGATTTCGTAAGAACTCTGTAGTTAAGCGTGCTCGGGCGAGAGTAGTACCAGGATGGGTGACCCCCTGGGAAGTTCTCGTGCGGGCACGGGCAAAGCGGACAAAATCTTGTGTGTTTGGGGCGGATGTTACAAGTATAGTACCTTCAACTACGGCATTCGAAGCATTAGAATCCTACAGATCTACCAGGGCGAAAGTCCTCCCTGAGTGTGCGGTCCGTTGCCACTAGGCTTGCCAGCTCCCTGCTGCTGGCCTCTGGGAGGCTGAGCTCCAAACCGCGGAGGGGGAGAAGGAAGAAGAGGAGGCTGGTGTGAAGGAGGCAACAAACACTACTGCGGAGGTGGAGGTAAGAACTGCTGCTGCCGAGAGAGGGGACAACGATCTTTCAGATGATCAGTAGCGCCGTAACCAAAACACCGTCGACGCCCAGAAGCACCACCTGAAGGACGACCTCAAAACTGCTGCTGAGGCTTGCTATTAAAGAACTTCTGCTTCTTAAATGGAGCTTGGTGGGAGGAGGATGAAGAAGAGTCCATGTGTGAAGCACTCTTCTCTAGAATTTTTTTGCAATCTACTATATCCTGCTCAACCATCAAAGCTTGCTCCACTATCTCCCCAAAATTCCTGAGTCTCAGGGGTGTCAGAAGACTTCGAATGTTCGGCCTCAACCCTTGAAGAAAATGCTTCGTCTTTGCTAATTCAGTAGAAATCAGATCAGGGGCAAAACGACACAACTCAAAGAACGTAGCTTCATATTGGGCTATTGTCCTTCCGCCTTGATACAACTCCATGAACTCCTTGATCAGCTGATCCCGAACAAATTTTGGAAAGTATTTATCTAAAAACAACTCCTCAAACTCATCCCAAGTGACCTCTGTCATGCCCTCGATACGGGATCTCACTATCATATCCCACCAGCGACTCACTTCACCCTCAAACATGAAGGTCGCCAAAGGAACTTGATCTGCGGGATGAACCCTCAACACATCCATGATCTTCACTATCCTCTCTCGCCAGTTGTCTGCTACCATCGGATCAGGATCGCCCTTGAAACTTGGGGGTTTAAGCCCCTGAAAGTTCTTCATAAGATGACCCATCCTTCCAGCTTTAGTTGCTTGACCCTGATTAATAACAACATGTTGTTGTTGCATAGCCTCTGCTAAGCCTCGCATTGCCTCCATTGCTCCCACTAAATCCACTTGCGGACCAAGAGGTACAGAAGAATCACCAGTAGGAGGAGTAGGTGGAGGTACATCCGCATTTGAGTTAGATTTCAACCGGCGAGCCATTCTGAACGAATACAAGGACAGAAGGAATGGATAAGAATTCAAGTAAGTCAAATCCTAAACCTAAGAATAGAAACCTAGGACCATAAACCATGCTCTAATACCAGATGTAACGCCCCGTATTTTTCCATCAGCTTAATTAAATAAGCTAATAAAAAAATACGGAGAGTTAGGGGTGTAATTTTTTTTATACATATATACAACGCATAAGTAGTGAATAAGCATAAAGATAACTAAATTAATCAAGTCCATTAATACTAAAATAAAAAGTTCCAGTTACATCAGAGTTTCTAAAAGAACAGGTCCAACTACTACGAAGAGAAAGAAAAGACACGGAACTGGAAAGAAAGGAGCCACGCTGCACAGGAACATCCAACAACGTAACTACTGCAACTGATGTAACTCTGCAACCCCTACTGTTGACGAGTACCTGCGCCTCAAAAAGTATACCACAGGATGCATCAATATGACAAAACTTGGCTAGTAGATGACATATGAAAATAAACATTCCTCAAGAAGAGATCAGTTTTAGATTTATACGAAGAAACAAACCAGAACAGAAAACTAGGGGACTACAACAATAAAGTACAACAAAGAAAACGGATGTAAGACTAGCACACGCCATATGTGTGACCCCAATATAATAGAATCTATTATATTAATTAAGTTTGTTCAATTAATGATTGTGGATCTGTCAGTGTCGTTCCCCTAAGAGAGAGGTGGGGAACCCGCAAACCGACATACCGATGAGGAAGAAAAAAAAAGAGAGAAAAGAAGAATAAATATATCCATATCTGGCCAAACAGATTTTTTCCGTCTTTCACGGAGGAGCTTCATACCCATCTTGCTTGCTTCAGGAATTACATTCCAGAGGACGACTGGTCACACCCTAAGGCATACCAGGAGGTCCTTCAACTTTGGGAGAACACAGTGTGAACCCAGGACAATAACCAACCCCTTCTTTGTTAATTTAATTTCATTATTTATGTTAAGTGCTTTAATAACTCATTTCGAGGGTTGTCAAGGCCCTTGGCTACACACAGTAAGGGGCCCATAATTTCCCATAGTGTTAGCCCAATGAAAACATACATTAGCTTACTCGACGCTGAAAAGTCAACTATTTCATAACATATGGAAATCTTTATTGTTCCAACAAGCCAATTGTTCATTAAAATAAAAGGCGTGAAAATAATTTTCAAAACTACAAAATCGAAAGGGAAACTGCAGAGTCCATTTTTTGCATCATTATGTTTAATCACATCATATATGTAACTAAAGATAAGTGACAAAATATATTTTTGAATTGTATCATCAAAACTAATACATATAATAACCGAAAAAAAAACATGTGGTATGTCCAAGTAGTGTCACCTGAACAGAAATCAGACTCCACCATGATGGGATGTGGCTTGTGTTGATGACTCACAGTTTGGAAGTCCGGATCAGGCACTATGTTCAATGGTAATCGAAAATGTATTAATCCTTATAAAAGCTAACAAGTCTTCTAAAGAATGAACAACAAATAACTTAGAGATAGGTCATGAGAAGAGACGGAAAGAGAAAGATTTGTATAAGGCATTGAGAGGGAGTATTAGAAAAAGATTTGAAAGAGATAGATGAGAGTGATTTAAACCTTGAGGGAAAGGAAAAAATTAAGAGAAAGAGAAATATGAAGAGATTGATGAATTAGAGGGAGTGCAGAGAAGGCTTGTTCAAAGTTTGGGTTCAGTTTTCACATTTTCAAAAGGTTCCACACATCGTTGCCACGATTTGTCCACATCAGACAATGGCAATTAATCAATGTTACTTTTATTTTATTTATTCTTTTCCATCGAGGGAAAAGGGTTTAGATCAAATTCATTGTTATCGGGTTCATCGGGGATTGACTCCCGGAAATGATCCAAAAGGCATTGGGTTTTATGGAAAATAGAGAAGGATGTTGGTTTGCACTGTGATTGTGTCCTTGGTCTTAAAGTGCTACAAACAACAGCAAATAGGGAAGGAGAGGAGGAACAAGATAGGAAAGGAAGAGAGGAGGAGGAAGGAAAGGGATGGAAAGGAAAGGGTACTTACCAACGGATTGTCGCCGGAGCTACACAAGAATTTTTCCAAGGTCACGTGAATCCTTTGTAGCCGCACACTGTTAGAATTGGTGAGGTCTACAGCTCGTAAAAACCTATAGTTTAGCAATGTATGGTTGATAGTATAGAATTGCATATTGGTACGTACCTTAGTACGTGTTCTGATTACAGAACATAGAGCCATAGCTACATGGTAATCCACTTGAGTGGGAGACTCAAGGGACTGGTCCCATGTAACCTAAATAAGTTCGCAGCTCTGATTAGGGTTGGTCGCCCTATCAGGATAAGCTATTGGATGACAGAGCGTGGGTGTCTCCATCACGGTCATTACCAGGCACAGTGTCTGTGGTCGAACGGAACCAACACGGTGCACAGATCGGTGAGCAGACACCGGTGCACTAAACCGTTTTTCTGCTTAGGGTAAAACGGTCCTAAATCCTGAGGAACCATGTCTGGTGGATTAACCAGTTGTGTGGTGCTTTGGCGCACCAATGTGTGAGGATCCGGATGCAGTGATCCAAAACCACGGTGTACTAGGTTACCCGGCTGGCGTTGCATCAGCATGTCACTCCTGTAGGCTATCCACACCCCTAACGGGAGGTGCGTTCCTTGGTCTGATCTACGTCGTATTAAACCCTGGCCAGGTGGTCATCAGTTGGACTGGTGACGGGTCCGATTGCTCGAAAGAGTAATCGGAGGTACGATGTACATGGTCAACCTAGAAGGAACCGAGTCATATAAGCACTCGAGTCTGACGGTATTCTCCACCGCTCGAGTTGCGTCATGGCACCAGTGGAGGGACAACGAGTTTACCATACTAAGCGGAGAGCAGGGGTATGAGGGAGAACATAGTAAGTCCGGGGGGATTGGAGTGCAGCCTGCGTCGCACTCTGGGTGGCTACGCAGGTTAACTCGGACTCAGAGGATCGATGGTACACTCGGGTAGTGTGTCGATCGAGTCTGAGTTGGAAGCCATGAACCCTGGTCCCTGAAGGTTTCACCTTATCGACATTATGTATGGTTCTTATACCATCTCGTCGAAACACAGAACGTAGTTAGAGGAAGCGAGAAGTCCAAGCCTACGCTCCATGAGTGCTTCGCACTAGTACACGGTAGATGCGTAGCTACGTGTGTGCACTAAGGGAAAACCCTAGGTTAGTGCAGAGACGCATGTAGCAATTCCTTGTCATAAGTGGACTTTGCCACATGGGTGCGAAGCACCGGGATATGTTGCTAGTTGACTAGTTGACTTCACTAGGGGCACCCTACGGGAACCTCAGAGAATAGTGAAATCACTGGTGCACTTCACTTATGTGTGCCTAGCAAAGTCTCGTACACGAGGAATGGCCAACTAGTGACATAAGGGTGTTTTGGTCATACCATGCGCCACTATGCACTAAGGGGGCCGGCCCTAAGTGTTGAGAGACTGGTCAAGGCCGGCTCTATTAGTTTCAGGAGGTTGATGTCTCCGATAAAAGGGTCGGTCAAGAGGCGCAGAAAACGGGCTGGTTTTGATCGTTTTCGAAAACAATGAAAAGATAGAGATAAAAGAAGAGATATATAGGGAGAGGTTTGAATCAGTCAATCCTATCCGCTAGGCTTATCCGTAAGGATAAGGCCAGCCCTATATAAGGCATAGGGAGAGAGGGGGGGACAAAATTAATGAGCCATGCAAGCCCTAGGGCCGGCCCAAGCCATGGGGGAAACCCTAGCCACCCCCTCTCCTCTCTTCGCATCTCCTCTCTCGTCTCTCTCTCCCTCGCTTGCGCCATTGGATGGCGACTCGTCTTTCTCGCATGGTGTTTTGTAGAAGGAGAAGGCTCATCGTATGGAGGCACTCAGAGATCCATCGATGAGGTACCGTGTATCGTGTGAGATCGGGTGAACTAGAAGGCGTCTCCCGCAACCTTTTGCTGTCCAGAATCTGCAAAGAAAATCAGCGTTGTTTCTGTGATTCCGGGAGCTACAGAAGTCCAAACGATGTGAAACTTATTGCAAAAGTTGCGTCTCGAAGTTGCCTACTTGTAGTCCAAATTTCAGCCCAATCGGAGTTCGGATTAGAAAGTTATGGCTGTCGCACAGAAGCTATGTCGAGCAGATCCGTAGCCCATCTCCATCGACAAAGAAGAAATTTGTCGCGGTGAAAGATTCCGCACGCAGGTATGATCTCTAACAAGTAGATCTAACATAATTAGAACATGCATACATGCTAGATTGTTCTTTTACGTTAGATCGTCGTTAGGGGTTCGCGTAGTTGTCATGCTAGTTTCATACACGTATATGTAGATCGTTTCGATGAAAATTTTGATATGTAACGCACACGGCCTACGGTCCTCGGACCTTCACTTTGCTTCCGCTGCGAGCCTCTGCCAGGGATTTATTTCCAACAATTGGTATCAGAGCTCGCAAGTGGTGTGCGTTTCATGTTTTTCATGAAACCGTCATGTGCGCATGAATAGTATGTGCCGCCATCGGGGTTCTACGAGTAGATCATGCATTGTATATTTTGTATGTTCTATGAATTGTTCTTGCAGGGTGCCACTTCTAAAATTATTCTTGATATGTGAATGCTTGCTTCTGGGGGTCGGACCCCGTGTTAGCGAATATTGTCTGGATGGTTTTTCTTCTGTATGTGGATAGGTTTTAGAGCCTTAGTCGGGCAAGTGGTGGAAGTTGACCACCCTTGATTCCCAGGCTTTTAGCTAGGTTTGTTTTCCTTTTTGTTCTAAGAAATTGTGTACGAGCGAGTACTTGCTCGAAGCGTACTAGATCTTTTTCGGTTACAGTTTGAAGAGGAGGACTTACCGTGGAGATCCACCACCGGGAGAACGAGCGGAACCTTGGAGAACGATGGCGATCCGACGAAGTGTACACGATGACGGCAAAGGGCAGAAAGCGTCATGAGATCTTATACAGAGGCTTGCACCGGATCGAGGAGCCTTGCGAAGGAGACAGAGAGCCTACGCTGTGCCTGTCAGGTTCAGGGGTCGGACCCTGAACGTGATTCAGTTTTGTGGTTGTTTCTTTCTACTGTTCTTTATATTTTTGTAGAGAACCCCGATGCGATAATTTAATTATCTATGTTAGAGGGATGCCCTTTCCTCTCGGGTCCTAGCGACCTTATTAGGATAGGATTCCACTAGTGACGCATATTATTTAATTGACCCTTGATGATAGCAAGAATTCCTGACATTTGGTTATGCCACCATTAGGTCAACACCCGATTAGTCGGGTGTGCCTATTTGGCTAGCATCGAAACCTAGAATGAGTTGGAATTCTACTATGACATCAATCGTCAAATTTATAAGAGAGGCGCCATGGTAGTGGGAGACCTTTCCAGTCAGTTTGACCTTAGGCTAGGCTCCAGAGCATTAGCGTGATAGCTAGGTTTGCAAAGCATCGATGTTCTTGGGATATGTAATGTGACCCTTGAGTGGAGAAATCCACTCGAGGCAGAGACTATGATATTCCGAGATCGATTAATGCTTCGCGAAAGACTTGAATGCTAGTGGGAGCACGGTATGACCAGGGTCTAGTGTATAGGTTGTCGTGACCTTAGTGTACACTCATACTTGCATCAAATAACCCTCAACTATAATAAGGGATGTGTAAGAGGACTCGTTGAGATCCTCTGGCCTCCACAACCAACTGCTTTGTGTCTGGATGTAAGGGCGTAGCTCGACACCCCCTAGGGTGAGGGTTATGTTTTTCCATGCCAGATAACTTAGCGGTCTCCTTCAGGATATGGCGGTTACGGGGCAAGAAGAGAAGGGCTTTTTATCCCACCCTAGTGGGGGCCGCATGAACTCCCGTGCTGTAATTGCTTAGGCTTGTGGGTAAGCATCCGAAGTGGACGTGAGACATCTGTTGCTTGCACAATGGGGATCACGTGGCACTGGCCAAAAGATAACCATGGTCCATCAAAGCCCTTAGTTGGCAGATTTGGACTGGGTCAAGAAAAGGCCTGTGTAAGCGGATTGACACTGCATGATGCCCCCTAGGGCAGGTGTAGTCGATTCCGAGATCTTACATACATGGTTAATTAATCCATAGATGTGTATTCGCTGTGAGGGTAGCGTTGGCATTTGGATATAATTAGCTTATTTTCAAAATCCATAAAATAAGTTATTTTGCATTCGTTTTCATTCAACCATATAGTTTCCCTATCCATTATCCCATAAGAGAACCAGTTATCGAGTCTCTAACTACGTAGAGCGGAAGCGCTATCTTTAGCTTATGCTTAGGGTAGTAAATGTACGTTGGCTAGCAATCTAAATATCCCTGTACTAGACCTAACGAGTCCAGATATCACTAGGGCACTAACTAGGGCATATGATGACTAGCGAAAGTCTGAGGAGATGTGCAAGTTCTGTGTCATAGCAGACTTGCAAACAACTCCTTAGAAGCAAGTCAGAGATATGCCGGATCTTCTCAAATAAAGTTTTACTTGCATTAGATGTCTGTAAGGCGAAGTCAGTCGACTCATCACTTATCCACCAAGATACTTGTTGGTATCGAGATGTCAGTGGGTATGCTTGTTCGGGAACACATCTTTGAGTTCCAGATCGAACTAGATTCCAAAGATATGGTGCCAGATGATGAGGTGGTGGAAGACGTCTGTCTTGTATCCTTGTCTGGAACCTTCGAAGGCGTTATCAGAGACTTTAGCTTTAACAAGCTAGAGATGATAAACACAGAACTTCTAAGGAGATTTCCAAGAGACAAAGGATGAGATCAAGATTAAAGGCAAAGCCTTTAGTGCTTAATCTAGGTCTTCTTTAGAAGAACCAAAGGGAGTAACTTATAAGAGATCGAAAACTATTCTAGTGCAGAAACTGGTATGGACTCTTAAGTCTGATAACGCTAAGGACGGAAGTGTTTCCGTTTTGGCATGTATAGGGGATATTTGAAGATTGATTATGGTCTCAGGGTGTTAGAAATTGAGTCGCTATCTAGTAGCAGTTCTTATGCTTCTTGGAATGTAGACTTTGGGTCTACAAAGATTCAAGGAAAGCAGAAGGCTACTTTATAGTGAAGTAATCCTAACATAGGTACTGATGCCATAAGCCGCTGCGGAAGCTGTTAGATATGATTGTCTTAGTTTTTTCCGGAATACGGATTTTTATTTTTTAGAGATGTAGTTCTGCTTCCTCCTTGGTAAATAAAGTTTTTTAGTTTTAGACAGCACCGTAGGTGTGTATCTTAAACTAAATAGATAACTTCATTACTAGAGGAATAGATCAGAATAATCTCTTTGTATTTAATCCTAATTCAGAAATAGATTTCATGACAGCTGTAGCGTCTAATTGAAATTCATCTAAATCCTTCGAAGAATCTACCCCATTTGTGACCCCTATGATTTAGATATTTTGCCTCAGATAAATTCAGAGATAAAAGAAGGCCGAGTTTCTGTTTACAGATTCATCGGAGATCCTTCTAACCTATGAGTGTAATCTGGAAGACAGAATAACTAAAAGGGCCACGAAAGGTATGGGAGTTAGTTAATTTTGACGTCTATGGTTCCAAGAGCGTCCAGACGATAAGAGTCTCTTCAATTTAATCGAAGGAACGAGACTCTATCGGATGGGTTCCATAGGATCCTGAGGGAGTATGGGATTATCTCCTAGTTAAATGCTCCAAGGATGACACGTCAGAATAAAGTCTCAGAGAGAAGGAATCGGACTCTGTTTGACATGGTCCGTAGTATGATGAATATTGCCAAGTGTACTACCCACCTTTTGGTGGGGTTGTACCTTAAAATAGTAGCTTATATCTGAAATTATTTCTCATCTAGATCAGTGCCTCAGACCTATAAAGAGCTATGGTCTAAGCGAAAGCTGACACAATAGTGTCTCAAGATATATGGTTGTCCTGCACTTGAGCAAAAGGACGAAAGGGATGAGATGGAGATGTAGTTCCAGGTATATCTGTTTGTAGGTTACCCTTAGGAGGCATAAGGTGGACTATTCTATGATCTTAAGGTTTGGAAAGTAATCGTTTCTACGAACACCATCAACCTAGACCAAGATTATAGACCATACGTTTATCAGTATGGTAGTTCTGGGTGAACTACTAGGTACTGGTAGAGAGTACGCATCTGAAAAACGTAGTGGGAGTAAATGATACAAGAAACTAGTATACCAGACACTGTAGAAACGATTCACTTTGTACTACCACCACCTCGTCGTTGTGGACCATCAGAGCTCCTGAAAGATACTATAGAGAAACTTCGATAGTTAATCCAGAGTTTCAAGAGGATGATCCCTAGAGCTACGAAGAAGTAGTGGGAGCTTCCGACAGCTCTGACTGACAAAAGACTATGGAGGCAAATTTTTATCAATGTCCCTTGGAACAGTCTTGACACTTATAACACTATCACCTTTCAGGGTTTAGGAGGTGTATAAGAAGAGCACCCGGTTAAGACTTAAGTAGCTAGATTAGTTGCCAAAGGAGAAGGAATTGACTATGTCAAAACCATCTCACTGGTGGCTATGCCTAAGTCTATAACGGATCCTCTTAAATCCATCACAACCCATTATAGTTGGGAGATCTGATTGATGGATGTCAAGACAGTTATTCCCTAACAGAAATTTGGAAAGGACATATGGATGAGTAGCCCCAGGCTTTGTGTCAGTAGGTTAGGAAGATATGGAATGCAAGTTGTAACGGTCCATTTATGGACTGATGCAAGCATCCAGGATGGAATATCTATTTTGATCAAGGGAATCCGCTCACACGGATTTGATCAGAATGAGGATAAACCAAGTTGGTACAAGAAAGGTGAAATAGCTACAATGGTGTATTTAGTACTTTACGTTAACGATATTCTACTGATTGAAAATGACGTAAGAATATTGTTTACGGTAAAGGTTGTAGTCATCACAATTCAATGTGAAAGACCCTAGTGAGGCGAGTTATGCTCTGGGAATCAAGGTAACCCGAGATAACCAGAGCAAGGTTCTCTTGCTGTCACAGGCTACGCATGAAGATAAGATTCTAACCAGATTCGTTTTACGAGGCTAGATATCTATTGCGCAGCAGGATTCATGGGTCGGTTTCAGTCGAACCCGGGTCCAAATTACTGGACTAAAGTGAAGGGTATACTCAGAAATCCTCATTAAGTAAGGATTATGAGTTAGCTTGCACTTTACAGGTCTTGATATTGATTGGACACACAGAGTCTGACTTTGGTGTCAGATGTATGTTCCAGAGAATCGATTTCAGGAATAGTTTTTATCTTGTGATTAGAAGCGGTAGTTGGTAGAGTGTGAAGCAAGAGCATCACAGACTCCATCACAGAGGCTTAGCACATTGTTGCGTGTGAGGTAGTATATCAGGTGGTAAGGCTTAGGAAGTTCTTAGAGAACTTGGGACGCGTATCAGAGGCTCAGTTATCTGTTGTTATAATAGAAGAGCGGTAAGCAAGGTCCAAGGAGACTAGGCACCGCCGTGAGGGGAAACCCATCAAGTACAAACTCCACTTGATCTGACAGTTATAGGAGGAATGCAAGTAGCGGTACTGAGGTGGAATCTACAGACAATGTTGCTAATTCCTTTAGGGAATTTCTGCAAAGGCTTTTGGGCAGCATGTAGAAGCTACAGAGCTCAACACCGTTATTCCTCATTAGACCTAGTGGGAGATTGTTAGAATTGGTGAGGTCTACAGCTCGTAAAAACCTATAGTTTAGCTATGTATGGTTGATAGTATAAGATTGCATATTGGTACGTACCTTAGTACGTGTTCTGATTACAGAACAGAGAGCCATGGCTATATGGTAATCCACTTGAGTGGGAGACTCAAGGGACTGGTCCCATGTAACCTAAATAAGTTCGCAGCTCTGATTAGGGCTGGTCGCCCTATCAGGATAAGCTGTTGGATGACAGAGCGTGGGTGTCTCCACCACGGTCATTACCAGGCACAGTGTCTGTGGTCGAACGGAACCAACACGGTGCACAGATCGGTGAGCAGACACCGGTGCACTAAACCGTGTTTTCGCTTAGGGTAAAACGGTCCTAAATCCTGAGGAACCATGTCTGGTGGACTAACCAGTTGTGTGGTGCTTTGGCGCACCAATGTGTGAGGATCCGAATGCAGTGATCCAAAACCACGGTGTACTAGGTTACCCGGCTGGCGTTGTATCAGCATGTCACTCCTATAGGCTATCCACACCCCTGACGGGAGATGTGTTCGATCTACGTCGTATTAAACCCTGGCCAGGTGGTCATCAGTTGGACTGGTGACGGATCCGATTGCTCGAAAGAGTAATCGGAGGTACGATGTACATGGTCAACCTAGAAGGAACCGAGTCATATAAGCACTCGAGTCTGACGGTATTCTCCACCGCTCGAGTTGCGTCATGGCACCAGTGGAGGGACAACGAGTTTACCATACTAAGCGGAGAGCAGGGGTATGAGGGAGAACATAGTAAGTCCGGGGGGATTGGAGTGCAGCCTGCGTCGCACTCTGGGTGGCTACGCAGGTTAACTCGAACTCAGAGGATCGATGGTACACTCAGGTAGTGTGTCGATCGAGTCTGAGTTGGAAGCCATGAACCCTGGTCCCTGAAGGTTCCACCTTATCGACATTATGTATGGTTCTTATACCATCTCGTCGAAACACAGAACGTAGTTAGAGGAAGCGAGAAGTCCAAGCCTACGCTCCGTGAGTGCTTCGCACTAGTGCACGGTAGATGCGTAGCTACGTGTGTGCACTAAGGGAAAACCCTTGGTTAGTGCAGAGACGCATGTAGCAATTTCTTGTCATAAGTGGACTTTGCCACATGGGTGCGAAGCACCGGGATATGTTGCGAGTTGACTAGTTGACTTCACTAGGGGCACCCTATGGGAACCTCAGAGAATAGTGAAATCACTGGTGCATTTCACTTATGTGTGCCTAGCAAAGTCTCGTACATGAGGAACGACCAACTAGTGACATAAGGGTGTTTTGGTCATACCATGCGCCACTATGCACTAAGGGGGCCGGCCCTAAGTGTTGAGAGACTGGTCAAGGCCGGCCCTATTAGTTTCAGGAGGTTGATGCCTCCGATGAAAGGGTCGGTCAAGAGGCGCAGAAAACGGGCTGGTTTTGACCGTTTTCGAAAACAAGGAAAAGATAGAGATAAAAGAAGAGATATATAGGGAGAGGTTTGAATCAGTCAATCCTATCCGCTAGGCTTATCCGTAAGGATAAGGCCGGCCCTATATAAGGCATAGGGAGAAAGGGGGGGACGAAATTAATGAGTCATGCACCCCTAGGGCCGGCCCAAGCCATGGGGGAAAGCCTAGCCACCCCCTCTCATCTCTTCGCATCTCCTCTCTCGTCTCTCTCTCCCTCGCTTGCGCCATTGGATGGCGACTCATCTTCCTCGCATGGTGTTTCGTAGTAGGAGAAGGCTCATCGTATGGAGGCACTCAGAGATCCATCGACGAGGTACCGTGCATCGTGTGAGATCGGGTGAACTAGAAGGCGTCTCCCGCAACCTTTTGCTGTCCAGAATCTGCACAGAAAATCAGTGTTGTTTCTGTGATTTCGGGAGCTATAGAAGTCCAAACGATGTGAAACTTGTTGCAAAAGTTGCGTCTTGAAGTTGGCTACCTACAGTCCAAATTTCAGCCCAATCGGAGTTCGGAGCAGAAAGTTATGGCCGACGCACCGAAGCTATATCAAGCAGATCCGAGCCCGTCTCCATCGACAAAGAAGAAATTTATCGCGGTGAATGAATCCGCACGCAGGTATGATCTCTAACAAATAGATCTAACATAAGTAGAACATGCATGCATGCTAGATTGTTCTTTCGCATTAGATCGTCGTTAGGGGTTCGCGTAGATGCCATGCTAGATTCATACACGCATATATAGATCGTTTCGATGAAAATTTTGATATGTAACGCACACCGCTCACGGTCCTCGGACCTTCACTTTGCTTCCGTTGTGGGTCTCTACCAGGGATTTATTTCCAACACACACGCACATGGGGAAGAGAGGTACGGATGGAGACTAGGGTTCTAATGAGACAATATAAGGAGGGAATTTGAAAGGGTTTGGGACTCTTCTTAAAAGGAGGATTCAATCCCATCCCTTAATTAAAATCGGACGATGGACAAGGAGGCTCAATCCTCTATTCAAGAGAAAAGAGCTCGGATGGGCTTAAAACGATATGATACATTGTGGTGATAAGTTTCGGGTCGGGTGTGATAAAATTGATAAGATGGGTTCGGATCCACTACAGGTCATCCACATTCGTAACTTCGAAAAATCATATATTTCTATTCCTTTATCAGCAAAATTCATAAAAATATCCGTTGGAAAGCTTTCGGCGAGAGGAATCCAAAAATTCTGATTTTATACCTTTTTTAAGATCAACCAAACAACAATTTATAGTAAAAGATCGGACTACCCCTATTTGGTATAATCGCTAAATTGACTAATCTCAAATCAAAACCACCCGAAACTCTAAAAAATTTGTGGAGCTCTCTCAAGAGTGCCCAAGTCTAGTACATCCTTCACAATCGGTAGCCCGATAAAACAAAAAAAACAAAGTTCAAAATAAAAACCAGCATAAGGGGTAAAAGGGAAAATTGCTAATTATAAAGCATTAGAGCAAATTCTCAAAATTACGGGTTGTTACATTTCTGGTCTGGGTCGCAGGGATTGGGTCGCATCAAAGGTGAGCACTTGAGTGTGTGTGTGTGTATATATATATATATATATATATATATATATATATATATATATATACACACACACACACACACACACACACACACACACACACACACACACACACACACACACACACACACACACACACACACACACACACACACACACACACACACACAGAGAGATGTGATACATTACGGCCGGTAACGTGTGGGATTAACGTGCGACCACCCCCTTCCGGGATATTTTTGGAATTTTTTTTTTGGGATTGATCACCTACCCTTGGTAGCACACATAAAAAATTTCAGCTCGATCCAAGACCTGTAGGCCGTCTAAATATGATTGACTTTTATCGGTCGTTCATTTTTGTCGTCATTTTGATCAACACATTTGGACGGCCTACAGGATCGAGCTGAAGTTTTTTGTGTGTGCTATCAAAGGGTGGGTGATCAATCCCCCCTAAAAAAAAAAATCTAAAAATACCCCGGAAGGGGGTGCCGCACATTGAGGCCGCACATTACCGGCCGCAATGTATCACTACTCTCTCTCTCTTATATATATATATATATATATAGAGAGAGAGAGAGAGAGAGAGAGGGCTGATCTATTGCGAAACCCTGAATAGATGCGAAAATACCTTATTTGCGAAACCCAGCCGCAGCCGTCCGATCAACCGATCGAACGATCGGTGTTCACCCCGCCCACCGACCGCAGCTGTTACTGTGGCGAGCACAGTAACAACGATTTCGGTGGGTGGGGTGAACCTCGGCCGTCCGATCGGCATGAATCGAACGGCCAAATATCTCTCCGGCCGGTTAATTTTTTTAACCGTTCAATCGAATGATCGAACGGGTGAGATCCCGTGGGAAACAATCAAATAGGACAAAAGGTAGTGGATGGGGTGAACCCTGGCCGTCCGATCGGCATGAATCGAACGGTCAAATTTCTCTCCGGCAGGTTAAAATTTTTAACCGTTCGATCGAATGATCGAACGGGTGAGATCCCGTGGGAAACAATCAAATAGGACAAAAGGTAATGATTACATTTTGTCCTATGGGAAACAATCAAATAGGAAACGATTCACTCCGATCGGACGGCCAGGGTTCACCCCACCCACCGAAATCGCTGTTACTATGCCCGCCACAGTAACAGCTGCGGTCGGTGGGCGGGGTGAATACCGATCGTTCGATCGGTTGATCGGACGGCTGAGGCTGGGTTTCGCAAATAAGGGATTTTCGCATGTTTCGCACCCGATCACTACTCTCTCTCTCTCTCTCTCTATATATATATATATATATAAGAACTATATAGTATATGGTTCGAGCTTTTCGTATCGGGATTGCCGGCTTTCTTTCGGGCTGGGGTGTTGGAATTGGATCCGCTTATCAGAGTCGCAGCGGAAGCAAAATATAGATCCGAAGATCATACGGTGTATGTTTCATTACAATTAATTCTACAAAACAATTTACATGCAAATCTATGATCATAGCATATATACGGACACCCTAGAGGCATACTACGATCTACGGAAGACATGCATGCATCTAGTTAGGTGTTTAGAATCATCATACCTTGTGGATCTATGATCCGGAGAGAACGGAACGATGATGAACCGCACGTGAATTGCAAGGGAAACTGTCAGATAGTAGTTAGTCCTTTGCGAAGGGAGGAATCCTCGAAGTCCTACCTCTGAGTGCAAGAACTACGAGCCGACGGAGGAATTCGTTACGAAAAAATAGTGACCCGCGAGATCTCCTCCTTCTCTTTCTCTCTTCTTCCTTCTCCTTCCTTTATCCTTCTTCTTCCTTCTTCTTCCTCTTTCTTCCTTGGCCGAAACCTTAGAGAGAGAGAGGGAGAGGGGTTCGGGTATTAGGAGAGGGAGAGCACATAAGGTCGGCCCCTACCCCTCCATTCTACATATAGGGTCGGCCTCCTAGTGCCATGCGCAAGCTAGGGCCGGCCCTAATGAGATTAGGATGAGGGGGGGGGGTCGGTTTTAGGGTTTCCAAGTGTCTATCGTGAAGCCTGGACGAAAACGCCCTTCACGAAAAGTGAAAAACTGAAAGAGAGATTGAGTGAGGTGCGCTACTCGGAATCGAGTTCCGTCAGCGCCTATGAGCTCCTGGAATTATTCCGCTCATTCTAAGATCCATCTTTAATGTGTTTTGAGCCATATTTCAGTATTTATTAAAATACCCCTACGGCCCCTAACACATGTGAAGTAGGTTCTTAGGCTCCGGGCTTGCGCTCCATCGTGCTACTTCGTATCCAACATATCCAATCAGGTCGGGGAACAATTCCTATACACAATGACAGGGTGAAACCTTTAAGGTTCAAAATCTCTAGCTCCAACCGGATCCCTTATTAACTGTTCCGGTGACACACCGAAAGTTTCGTTAATCAGCCTTAATCCGATTAACCCGCGTAGCCACCCAGAGTGCGACGCGAGTTGAACTCTAGTGATCCTAAACTTCTGTTACTCCCTCGTAACCCTGTTCTCTACTATACTCCGATAATCCTTAGTCCCTCATATTACTGGTGCCGTGATACGACTCGGACGGTGGGGAGCACCGTCAGATCCCGATCGATCATCTGACTAGGGTTTGATGACTTGTCATCTATAACACCACACACCTTCCGGTGCTATGCCTACCATCCGAAACGTCGTCAGTCATACTGACAACCACCAGGCTTGGGTTAATTGTGTGGACAGATTGACTCATCAAAACGCACCCATCCAATACTGGACGTCGGATAACCTGTAGAGGTTACATGTCACTCAAGCGCCAGTCGGGTAACCCAACGTACTGTGGTATTGGACTATGGAAGGTCCGCACACGTTGGCAAATCAAAGTACCACACAACTGGTTGGACCAGTGTACATAGTCCCTCAGGGTTAAGGACATATTATCTATAGTAGTAAGACGGTTTATGTACCAGTGTCTGAATCATTGAACTATGCACCATCTTGGTTCCTGTTCAACACGATCATCGTACTTGGTCAGGTGAATGGGAATCTCACGTTTCCTTGGTGGAGACTTCACTACATCCTCCACCTGCCAATAGCTTGTTCTCGGTGAAGCGACCGGCATCACCTAAGCTATGAACTAGTTCTTGGTCTACACACAACTGGTCCACTAGGTCTCCCAAGCATGGATCCACCACGCGCCTCAGTGGCCTATTGTGTTCCCTAGGGTCATTTATTATATGTATATTAACATATATCATAGTAGTATTATAATTAAAGCAATAACCAAAGACATCTTTATTAATGTTAATACAGAAAATCCACGCTAAGGACACACGAGCTATAACAATCTCCCACTTGGCCTAGCGGGGAACAACAGTCTTAACTCCCATGACATCCACGTGCTTCTCAAAAGCCTTGGTCGGTAACGCCTTTATGAAAGGGTCCACCATGTTATCTGCAGACGCCACCTGAGTCACTGCAACCTCCCCTCGCTTCTGCAAGTCCCGGATAATATAGTATTTTCGCTCGATATGCTTGCTCTTCTGGTGATATCTTGGCTCATTGGATTGTACTACCGCTCCACTATTGTCACAGTAAAGGACAATAGGATCTTGAGCTCCCGGTATATATCCTAAGTCCGTGAGGAACTTCTTGAGCCACACTGCCTCCTTAGCTGCTTCGCACGCCGCAACGTACTCAGCCACGATCTATCGTCGAATCCGCGATGCATCCCTGCTTCACGCTTCTCCAACTGACAGCTCCTCCTCCTAATGAAAACACAAACCCTGACGTCGATATCTTGGATTCTGAATCTGACACAAAGTCAGAATCCGTATATCCAATCGGCATTAGTTCATGTGAAGAGTAAACTAACTCATAATCGTTCGTCCTACGGAGATACTTGAGTATACTTTTCACAGCAGTCAAGTGCCCTGGACCCGGATTTGACTGATACCTGCCCATCATGCCTACTACATAGCATATATCTGGTCTCGTGCACTACATAGCATACATCAGACTCCCTACAATCGAAGCATAAGGTATCTTCTGCATCTCTGCCCTCTCCTCAGGAGTCTTAGGACCCTGATCCTTGGACAATTTCATTCCAGGTCTGAATGGAACCAGTCCCTTCTTGGAGTTGTGCATACTAAATCTGACCAAGATAATATCTATGTAGGCTGACTGTGACAGCGAGAGAGTCTTGTTCTGGCGATCTCGAGTTACCTTGATCCCCAGAACATAACTCGCTTCACCCAGGTCTTTCATGTCAAATTGAGAGGATAACCACACCTTCACTGTAGACAACGTTCCAACATCGTTTCCAATGAGCAGGATATCGTCGACGTAAAATACTAGAAAAAACTACTGCAGTCTTATCGCTCCTTTTATAAATACATGGTTCATCCACGTTCTGCTCAAATCCATAAGACTGGATAGCTTGATCAAAACGCATGTTCCAACTTCTGGATGCTTGCTTCAATCCATAAATGGACCTTTGCAATTTGCACACCAAACTTTCCTGACCTTTTGCGATAAAGCCTGGAGGCTGAGACATATAGATGTCTTCTTCCAAATCCCCATTGAGGAATGCAGTCTTGACGTCCATTTGCCAGATCTCCCAATCATAATGGGCTGCAATGGATAAGAGAATCCAGATAGACTTAAGCATAGCCACTGGCGAAAAGGTTTCGTCATAGTCGATCCCTTCTCGCTGGGTATAACCCTCGCGACTAGTCTAGCTTTGTAAGTCTCAACGGTACCATCCGGACCTCTTTTTCTTTTGTACACCCACTTACACCTAACAGTTTTAATGTTGTGAGGCGGTGTTACAAGTGTCCAGACCGAGTTTTGGGACATCGATGTCAATTCTGCCTCCATGGCTTCCTGCCATGCTGCATGGTCAGAGGATACCATTGCTTCGTCATAGTTCAGAGGATCATCCTCCTGAAACTCTGGATCTACCATGAAGGCTTCTCCAATGTATCTATCAGGAGCACTTGTGGTCCTCCCACTGCGACGAGCCTACGGTGGTTCCATAGGAGTCGATTCTACAGTATTGTTTATCTTAGTGGTATAGTCTCCCATTACGTTTTCTGTCTGCGTATTCCCATCAGTACCAAGCAATTTTTCAAGAACTACTTTACTGGTGGGTTTATGGTCTATTAAATAATCCTGCTCTAGGAATACGGTGTTCGTTGAGATGACTACCTTTCTATCCTCAGGATCATAAAATAAACCACCCTTTGTCCCTTTTGGATACCCAACGAACAGACATACCTTCGTCTTTGCCTCTATCTTATCTCGCTTGTCCTTCCGCACATGTGCTGGACAACCCCAAATCCTAAAGTGCTGTAGGCTTGGCTTTCGCTTCAACCATAGTTCCCAAGGAGTTAGAGGTACTGACTTTGATGAAACAAAGTTCAAAGTATATGCTGCCGTCTCTAGGGCATATCCCCAAAAACTAAGTGACAATGTTGTATAACTCATCATAGTCCGAACCATGTCTAATAAAGTTCAGTTTCTCCTCTCAGATACACTGTTTTGTTGCGGTGTCCCTGGTGCAGTCAATTGGGATACAATCCCATGCTCACGCAGGTACCCAATAAATTCATCCAATAGGTATTCGCCTCCTCGATCCGATTGAAGAGACTTGATACTTTTGCCCGTCTGCTTTTCTGCTTCAGCTCTGAACTTCTTGAACTTATTAAAGGATTCAGACTTCCGCCGCATTAGGTATATGTATCCAAACCTCGAGTGATCATCCGTAAAGGTGATAAAATACTTGAAGCCTCCTATGGCACGGACACTTATGGGCCCACATACATCAGTGTGTACCAACTCTAATACCTCCTGAGATCTGCTACCTTTGGCTTGGAAAGATCTTTTAGTCATCTTGCCTTCTAGGCAAGACTCACATGTCGGTAGGCTATCTGAAATATCTGGACTTAAAAGTCCTACCTTAACCAACCTGTGAATCCTGTCTGAGGCTATATGTCCAAGCCTTAGATGCGAGAGGAGTATTGGATTATCTGAAGGATTTTTCCTTTTAGATGAATTAACCACGTATGCTTTAGTTATGTTATTCTGCTTATGATTGGAGTTAATTACATAGAGACCATTCTATGTCTTTCCCTTACAAACAAAGGAACCATTCAATTTAATTGACACACCAGAAGCATTAAATAAAACTGAAAAACCTTCATTATTCAATAAGGAAACAGAAATTAAATTTCGTCTCAAGGACGGTACATAAAGTATATCTCTAAGTAATAAACTTCTTCCATCAAGAAACTGCAAGATGACATCTCTAACTGCTTCAGCCTCTGTCACGGCCTCAGTTCTCATACTTAGGATTATCTCTCTATTACCCAATTTTCTTGTCTCCTTGAACCCCTGCAAATTATTGCAAACATGGTTAGTGGAACCAGAATCCATAATTCATGAAACTGGAGAACAACTGGATGCTACAAGGGATTCCACTATGTTGATTTGAGATACCTGTCTCAGCCTTCTTGGGAGCCGCACGGCAGTTGCCCTTCCAGTGCCCCTTTTTACCGCATCGGAAACATTTTCCTTTGGGCTTCGCCGGACCATTCTTCTTAGGAACCTGCGACTGCACCTGGCCCATCTTTACGGGCTTCTTAGACTTTCTTTTCTGAAACTTGCCTTTGGCTTTCAGAGAAGAATTCTGCTCTACGTTCAGGGATTGGGCTCCTGCTCTCATCCCGTCCTCTGCCGCCTGGAGCACCACTAGGAGCTCTGCGTTAGACATCTCCAACCGGTTAAGGTTAAAGTTGGTAACGAAGCCCTCAAACGCTCCAGACCGAGACGCGAGGAAAATGTCGGTCTGGATCTCTGCATCCAAGATGACATCGAAGGAACCAAGCTCATTCACATAGCCAAACAATTTCAGTATATGATCCTGAACTAAAGTCCCCTCTGCCATCTTCGTGGACACCAATTTCTTGATGGTCAGGTAACGAGTTACCCGACTACGACCCTCGAATATTTTCTTTAGGTAGAGCATCATGTCTGAAGCGAAGGTCATGTCTTTGACTTGCTTCTGAAGGACGGTCTGCAAGGATGCCACTATGTAGTACTTGCACATCTCATCAGCATCTAGCCAGTCTTTCCATTCCTTCAACTGAGCCTCAGTAGCACTTGGTCCCGTCATGGCCGGTTGAGGGGTACTTAGGGCAATTATGTGTTTGCTAACCCTTAGGACGAGCATCAAGTTACGCTTCCAGTCCTCGTAGTTTGGTCCCGTAAGTTTGTTATCATTAAGGATGGAGGCAAGGGGGTCGAGCTTGGTTATGATTTCTGTAAACAATGGTTTAAAGCAAAAATTAGGGTTTACTATAATCTATTTTATGGAATTCAGAAATAGATAATATTTACTCCAGCCGCTATATCTTCACTACCTCAAGTGGAGACATCCAGGAATCTAAATTCCCTGGGCTTGAGCACTGAGACTATCGGCCTTGAATTGGAGACAGTATCTTGGTGAGAGCATGCAACCGCTTCTGCCAATGGGGTTTTTACGACACAGTCTTTATCAAAATTACCCATGGCAAACTAAAAGACCTCCCAGTCTCCTTTTAGCCAGCTTTATGTAACCCACGTGCGCAACAACGGTGGCTTTACACAAGCTTTCAGATGCTTCCCATAAATCTAGGTGGTATCGGTAGGGGGGTTCATAGGTTCCTGCGGTGCAGAAAAAAAACTGTCACCCACTGCCACCGGCATCCTCCATGTCCCGAAGGAAACCACTAGGCGAACCAGCATGGAAGGAAACACAGCTTTCACCCGGTGGGAATATCGAACTGCGTACCTCCCACCCAGACCCTTAGCTGATTGATTGTGGAGGCCAGGGGCTCCCCTTTGGAGGGATCCTCTTACACATCCCTTCTTTATGAGGTTTTATGCATATCTAGAAAGGTCACGACCTCCTAGACTTAGACCCTGGTCTACCGTGCTCCCACTAGGATTACAAACCTTCCCGCAAAGTATTAATATCCTTAGAAAATATCATAGTCCCTACCTCGAATACTCAGCTTTCACCTTTCTTGCAAGGATCACATTACATAGATTCCAAGGATCCCGATACCTCACTAGTTTACCCATAATCCTAAGATCTGGAGCCTAGCCTAAGGTCAACATGGAAAGGACTCCCGCTAGAATGACGCCTCGTTCACAATTTGATGCATGATGTCATAGTAGACCTCATCTCATTATAGGTTTCGATGTTGGCCAAATAGGGACATCCGACAACCTCCGCCGGACCTCAACCTAATGGTGGCATAACCAAATCGTGATGAGTTCACACTACCATCAAACATCAACTAGAAACGGGTATCACTTAGTAGAATTTTAACCTAACTTGGTCGCTAGGACCATATGGAGAAAAGGCATCCCACTAGGGTTATCATACTTCTTATGGGGACATTAGTTATCTCTTAACAAATCTAACACTGCGTCTATCTCGGTGCACAGTACTTGGCTACCTGAACTACCACGAGGGCGGTTACCATCTTTTCTTTTAGCTAGCCACCGGATTCGCACGTGTTAGAACCATATAGAGACACCGATGAATCCATAAGCTTAGTACTAACCCTAAGCCTGATCTAGAGACAAACTCACAAGCAAGATAGATAATTAAATTATCATCGGGGTTCTCTAAACACTAAAAGAGAGAACAATAAAAAAACATCCAAACTGAATCAAGTCCAGGGTCCGACCCCTGAACTTGAATAACACAGCCAAGATATCCTGCTCTTCCGTTCTGCACGATCTCTGACGACGATCCCGATCATCGCCAATGTGCACGCTTTCACCGGGTCTTTACACACCATGGTACCGCTTGCCCGAACCGTGGATGTAGCATCATCTCCTTATTCCTGTGATCGAAAAACTAACCGCTCTGAGCAAGTGCTCGTTCATGTATAATTTCGCTAGAAAGAAAAGGAAACAATCCTAGAAACATGGCCAGGGAACCGAGGGTGGTCAACCTCCACCCTCGCCCATCTAGAGCCTTAAAACCCACAAGCACAATAATAATCAATACAAAATTAAATTCGGGGTCCGACCCCCACATACATGCAATCATATATTACTATTCAGCGTGGCACCTGCAAAAAGACGATACATAGCACAATCCATATGCATGATCTACGTCGAACCCCGACGAAAACATATGCCATCATATATTCACATGATGTTTTCACGAATTCATGAATGAAACATACACCAAAGCGTGCTCTGATACCAATTATTGGAATTGGATCTGCTTATCAGAGTCGCAGCGGAAGCAAAATATAGATCCGAAGATCATACGGTGTATGTTTTATTACAATTAATTCTACAAAATAATCTACATGCAAATCTATGATCTTAGTATATGTGCGGACACCCTAGAGGCATACAACGATCTACAGAAGATATGCATGCATCTAGTTAGGTGTTTAGAATCATCATACCTTGTGGATCTATGATCCAGAGAGAATGGAACGATGATGAACCGCACGTGAATCACAAGGGAAACTATCGGATAGCACCTTATCCTTTGCGAAGAGAGGAATCCTCGAAGTCCTACCTCTGAGTGCAAGGACTACGAGCCGACGGAGGAATTCGTTGCGAAGACGATGGTGAGCCGCGAGATCTCCTCATTCTCTTTCTCTATTCTTCCTTCTCCTTTCTTCCTCCTTCTTCTTCCTCTTTCTTCCTTGGCCGAAACCTTAAAGAGGGAGAGAGGGAGAGGGGTTAGGGTATTAGGAGAGGGAGAGCACATAAGGCCGGCCCCTTCCCTTCCATTCTATATATAGAGCCGGTCTCCTAGTGCCATGCGCAAGTTAGGGCCGACCCTAATGAGATTAGGATGAGGGGGGGTCGGTTTTAGGGTTTCCAAGTGTCTATCGTGAAGCCTGGACGAAAACGCCCTTCACGAAAAGTGAAAAACTGAAAGAGAGATTGAGTGAGGTGCGTTACTCGGAATCGAGTTCCGTCAGTGCCTATGAGCTCCTGGAATTATTCCGCTTATTTTAAGATCCATATTCAATATGTTCTGAGCCATATTTTAGTATTTACCAAAATACCCCTATGGCCCTTAACACATGTGAATTAGGTTCTTAGGCTCCGGGCTTGCGCTCCATCGCGCTACTTTGTATCCAACGTATCCAACCAAGTCGGGGAACAATTCCTATACGCAATGAAAGGGTGGAACCTTCAGGGTTCGGGATCTCTAGCTCCAACCGGATCCCTGATTAACTGTTCCGGTGACACACCGAAAGTTTCGTTAATCAGCCCTAATCCGATTAACCCGCGTAGCCACCCAGAGTGCGACGCAATACTGACAACCACTAGGCCTGGGTTAATTATGTGGACAGATTGACTCATCAAAACGCACACATTCAACACTGGACGTTGGATAACATGTAGGGGTTACATGTCACTCAAGCGCCAGCCGGGTAACCCAACGTACCGTGGTATTGGACTATGAAAGGTCCGCACACGTTGGCACATCAAAGTACCACACAACTAGTTGGCCTAGTGTACATAGTCCCTCAGGGTTAAGGACAGATTATTTATAGTAGTAAGACGGTTTATGCACCAGTGTTTGAATCACTAAACTGTGCACCATCTTGGTTCATGTTCAACACGATCATCGTGCTTGGTCAGGTGAATAGGAATCCCACGTTCCCGTGGTGGAGACTTCACCACATCCTCTACCTGCCAACAGCTTGTTCTCGGTGAAGCGACCGGCATCACCTAAGCTGTGAACAAGTTCTAGGTCTACACACAACTGGTCCACTGGGTCTCCCAAGCATGGATCCACCACGCGCCTCAGTGACCTACTGTGTTCCCTAGGGTCCTTTATTATATGTATATTAACTTATACCATAGTAGTATTCTAATTAAAGCAATAACCAAAGGCATCTTTATTAATGTTAATACAGAAAATCCATGCTAAGGACACACGAGCTACAATACGGGGTGCGGGGCTCAAGGTGGTGGCTCGAGCCCGGCCCATGGTGCTTTCGGGCCGGGCTTTGACAGGACCGGTCCGGGTTAAAGTCGTTGACTTTCGGGCCGAGCTCGGGCCAGGTTCAGGCCAGTAGGCTTTTTTTACACCCATAGAGGTAGGCATGTCTGGATTGAGATTGATGCGTCCTTTCAGCATTTTTGAAAAGATGTTTTTTTCTATGGTGAGGGACTTGGTGATAGGTCCCTGACAAAGTACATACTTGCCATAAGTCCCCCTGTAAGCTATGTGTTACATTAGGTCCCTCCTAAAATCCTGCTAATCAAAAAAAGAAATACTAACAATAATGTCTAGTCGGAGTTTATCAAATTTATTTTTCTGCCATCAAGTGAACCCAAATACTTTCTTGCACAAAAAATAATTGAAACCACTCCAGATCATCGATTTAAAATCACAAAACAATATGAATTTTTTTTGTACATTTTCATCAGAAAAAATATTATCAAACGAACAAATAGTTACTCTTTTTTACTGAATTGTTACTTTTCATGTGCAAGATAGAATCGGTTTGGTTTTGCATAGTTAAATACATTTTTTATCACAAAAAAAAAATATATGGTCATCAAATGTGCAAAAATTCTATTTAACAAATAGTTACTGTTTTTACCAAATTGTTACTCTTCTATATGAGAGATAGAATCAACTTTGTTTGACATAATTATCTACTCTTTTTTTGTCACAAAAGAGTCCATATTGTGATCAGGCATGTATTAATATTATATTTATAAAAAGCTACAATCAATCTTCAATTAATGCTTGTTACCGTATTAAATTGTTACTCTTTACCCAAGTGTTAACTCTTTGCTGTATGTAATCTAATTGTTACACTTTATATATAGGGTTAAAATCATCATTAAAAAAAAAATTGTTATTACCTACACGTGGCAAAGGGAGGTCGTACTCACCAAAGTCCAACCACAAGGACTTAGCATTAATAACAAACTTTGCCCCCCTTTGTTTTAATAAGGATTGAGATTGATGCGTCAAGCACTAATTCATTCACCAGTAAGACTGGCATTTTACAGATACACATCATTAAGATAGAAAAGAGGAATGAGCAAACTCATTGCTAGCTCTAAGTATAAATTTTATCACAGTAGTAACATGCTGAAGGTCTAGAACTTGCCTCCAACATGCCAAACCTTTGGAGCTCCTTTTTTTTTTTTGAGATCGGCGGGTGTCCCGAAACCTTTCGGGCAATGGCCCACTTTAGGCTCAGAACCTTTGGAGCTTCTTTGCTCGCAATAAGCATGGACCGGTGCAAAACCTATGGACTTGGGAGACCCTAAAAGGGCGCTTTTGGGCTTTGAGAGCTTTGCCTGTTGTAGTTTCACGTGTTCACATGCATACCCGATTCAATAGTTCTTCTTCTAAGAACAATACTTCAATTTGCTCCAATAGGTGTTGGAGCGCGCGGCTCCTATGTCCGATGTGAACCATTGGATGAATATCACTAGTGATGTTCTGCCTCTGGGAGTTCTGACATAATATAGGAGCCTGCATAAAAGGTCACTAGTGATATTTTGTTAGAACTTGTTAATGGCTGAATAACACTAGTGATATTCATCAAATGGTTCGCATCAGACAGAGGAGCCGTGCACTTTAACACCTGTTGGAGTGAATAGTGTTATTCTAACCATTATGCGTCATGCCAAAGCTTGTTCGGATGTTCAGCGCTCCGTGTGAGTCCATGTGTTGTGCTTTTGTCAATTTTCTAGGCATGGATTGTTAGGAACACTGACATATTGAAGGGAAGCATCCCAAACCTGTCAGCCTTAGTGAGGTCCTTATAGTCAGTTCAAACGATTTTTTATGTGCTAATCCTCACCATGTAAATCTTTCACTAGGTCACCTGAGTACTCTTAATTCCTCCTGTCCGGAGTGGTTCAACAAGCGTGAGTTTTCTTGAGTGGCCGAGTTCAAGATCGATTTAGATGGATCGATTAAGTGTGAGTGGGGAGTGGCTGGAGCGGGGTTCAACATCTAGAATTTTCGATAGAACAGTGATCATTGCGGGGCCTAAGCGATCATTGCGGGCCCTATCTTGCTTTGTACCTAGTCAGTTACTGTTACCGAGGCTCATGCCGTTTGAGAAGGGATAAGGGTCACTGAGCTGACTATTGTTGGGGAATAACGTTAGGATCGAGGGCGACTCCTCTTGTATCATTTACTTGCTCTCCCATGGTGTTTCATATCACTATATTATCCGAGATGTATTTTTTCGTTTACTTTTTTTCGACCAAGTTATGTTCTCCAACATCCTCCAGGAAGAAAACTGGACAACACGCTGGCTCACCGACAAAGGACGTTTCTTTACCGTGCTATTTCTAAGGATTTATATGGATGACCCTCTACCTAGCATGCTAATAAACATCATGTTCACTAAGATTAGCGCTCGTAATTTTATCTGTCGCTAATCAACGAGTTGTTCTCGTGTTTTTTTTTAAATTTTTTTTAAGAGGACATTTCTATACTGGCTCGAGTGACGTTGTAAGCACCATTGCGCAAGCTACCAATAGCAGGAGTGCAAAATATTTTTTCCAAAGTATTTTTTCCCTTGCCAAAGGCCGAGGCTAGTGTGTTTCTTTCGTGTTTTTTCTTGCTCTTGTACTTCTTATTTTAGTGTATCTTCTATTACCAAACAAATATTATATAAAACACCCCCTCTTTTAAGTCTTATTAATAACCACTAACATTTTCTGATATTCAATAAAAACCCTCACATGGCTACATGGAATGGGCATCACTGACGTGGACTTCGAAATGGAGAGGAAGAAGAAGAAGAGGAGTAGGAGACGGTGGCGGCTGTGAGGTGCATGGAATCGGCAATTTCGGTGGAAAAATTGGAATGGGGAGGAGGAATGGGAGGAGGAGGAGGAGGAGGAGGAGGAGAGAGAGAGAGAGAGAGAGAGAGAGAGAGAGAGAGAGAGAGAGGGAGGGGGGATGATAATTTTCTGTGGGTGCAAATAGTAACAGTCCAAAAATAAAATAAAAAAAGTTTGAAAAGAAACGATGTCTCACTGTCACTGCCTACGCCTTTGCCGAAGCCGGCCCGGCATCTCATTACATGAGCCACTGCATCAGTGACGTCAACGGCTACAAGGGTCTGTTCAGGATTTTCTCAGGAACAATCAGACTCTTTCCCTCCCTCTCTCTCTCCCGGATCCCTGAAACCCTAAATCCCTTCTAGCCGGACATGAAAACTCTGGATTGGCGAAAGTCTCATGCTTTAATCATTTGAGCTATCAGGAGTGACGGAGTGGGGGCAATTCATCACGCAGCGTAATCCCGGCTCCCGTGGTGAGATCTCTCCCCATTCACATTTCAATGATCGCCCCTCGGTTCAGGAAACCTTCCGAGAATTAGGGTTTTCCTGTAGCCTCTCTGTTTAATTCTTCAATCAGGAGAGTCTTCAATCCCAGAATGGCTTTCTTAAGTTTTATTTGGAGATTTTGTTAATATAATATGGATGATAGTATATGGTACCTTCTGGTCTGAAATGCAGTTCTTGATGATCTTCTATCGTTTAAGTTCTTGATTTAATTACGATGTTGAATAATTTTCACATCTGTTTGAACATGTGACCTATGCAAATATAGTTCCACCCAAACATGCGTGTCTCCAATTTTACACCGATTGCACATCTTTATATTTATAAAAAGTGAACATGTGCATCTGTTTGCATGTCACACCCTTGACCAGACAACTTCAAACTGAATGCACATGTGCAATTGGAAAAACAAGTCTATTGCAGAGGAACCATATGTGCCCGTTGTGGGAAGCTAGGATTTGTATTAGATATTGATCGGAGGTGTTGGAACTGTTGGAATATAGCGCTTAAATTGTGCGGGGGACAAGGACACTTCTAAATGCGTTATGCCCAAGCTAAAATTCAAAAAATGCCCTTCTATAGCGTTTAGAGGAATATCACCCTCCTAAATCTCATTCAGTCATTCATAGTGATGTTTGTGATTACAATTTATGCTTCTAGGAGTGATATGGTGTATTTGATGTACCAAAATATTTCCAAATGGTGGGGTGATAAGGACACTTCTAAGTGTCATATGCCCAAGTTAAAATACTCCAAATGCCCTTCTATAGTGTTCAAAATAATATTGACCTCCTAAATATCTTTCATAATGATGTTTGTGATTTAAAGATTATGCTCCTAGGAGTGATATGGTGTAATTTCATTACGTCAATGATGACCACGCCAAGTACATGCGCTTCTTATTAAAAGAAGTTTACTTTACGTGGTATAAAAATTACGTGAAAAAGCACCCTAATTGACAAATTAGAGTGTTGCATTGTGGTTGAGGCCATGAATGCACTTAAACTAAATTTGTTGAAGTTTGTGCCTTTTAAGGAATCGTTTCTGAGTATAGACTCTCTTGCGATGGAGTTCTTCTGTCAAATCCTACGTCTTCCAACACAAAGAGGTGGAGTTGCACATCGACCTGCTGCATCCAAATTTCAAGCTCACATATCCCATCACCTATCATGCAAAAAGTGTTTTCTTATTTGAGTCTAAAAAATCGAGTTGCGAACAAGGAGCAAGCAATAAAGATCCCTTACCTCTTTTCCTTTCCATGCCGTCCTTGCCCAGCAACGGAGTTACAGGCGCCTAACGATTCCAATTTATATCGTTCTTTTTGAAAAATGAATAGATAAAGAGGGCCATGCCGAGCATCTCTCTTAATGATTTGATTACCGCCTCCTTATTCACCGCAACAAAATGGAATCATTGAGAGACAAATTGACTTTTACATCACCAATGCAATTATCCTAAGCTCAAGACTACCCGGTAACTGGCGTGTTGAACAATTGTTTGTAGCATGTTACATTCTGAACTAAGTCCCTTATGCTAATTCTAATTCTAATTCTAGACTATATGAGATTTGGAAAGTAAAAACTTAAACTAAAAACATATTAAATATGGGAGTTCCTAGCAGATGTTAAGAGTGTCAAATATTGAGGACAAATTGGGAGCCATTCGTATAGTGTTTTTATTGGCTACACACAAGATGATAACTTTCTCGACTTAGAGTAATGTAACTAGGAGAAGAGGTATGTTGCAATTTGAGGACATGTTTCTTAAATTGGAGCAGGTTGAGGTCAAGAATATTGATAGTACTTATGATCAAGTACCGTCCTTGAGGAAGTTAATGAAAGACATTAAAGTCCGTCAGAGTAAAAGGGATAGGAGAAGTGTTTCAGATTTGATTGTTTGGTATATGTCGATGAAGCAAACTCCACCACTGCTTGAGTAGACATGACTTCTATAGCTGCCTCGTTTTGCCATAAAGAAATACGCGGCGAGATGGAATTCTTTGGAGGATCTTCCACTAGTGCCAAATTTTTGTTCATATTTGCTTGTAACATACATCTCGACAATTACAATTTTATTCACTATTGCTTTTATTCAAAACCTAGTCATATACCAAATGGATGGGCAACTAAAGAAAGAGATTCATATGGACCAATCCTAGGGCTGTCAACACCACTACGAGTTAAAACAAGCACCCAATGGCATAAGAAGTTCGACATTGGTTCTTGCGTCATAGGGATTTTACATTAATAAAGTTGATAAATGTGTATACATATTAATTGCAATCCAATAGTGATAATCTACCTTTATGTTGATAATATGCTAACTATGAGTATTGCCCTTGAATTGGAGACCACACTAAAGATTCCTTCAAAATTTCAAACTAAAGGTATAGGGGAGGTGAATATGGTCCTTAGAATCAAGCCGTACAGAGTCGAAGAAAAGTTTGCTCTCACATATTCTCATTATGTTTTAGAGTGTGTTGAGGTAGTTTGGAACGTTTTATTATGCTCTAGGAGTAACCCCATTTGATCTTGGTGAAACACTGATGCAAAAGGAGGGAGAAACTATGACAATGTTGAAATATGCTAGTCATAGGAAGCTATATATGTCATGACTTGCAAGGCTGCAACAGACCAAATATTGTCTTCGTGGTCAATAATTGAATGTTACACTAGTAATCCCGGGCGTGAGCATTGAAAGGTTGTCTACTAGATACTAAGGTATCTGAAGTGGAAGATTGTCCTCCTATGGGCTACAATATGTATGTCACCCTGTTGATCTAAAAGGGTTATTGATGCCGACTGGAATTTTGAATAAGAATCAAAATCATTGGAGGTTATGTATTACCCAGGTCGTGCGACATGAAGTTGTGGTGAAAAACTGGGTGAACGTTCATCAGGACAACAAAAACATGAGAAAGTGTTTTTTAATCAAAATAAACCGCATACGTAGATCTTTAATTCCTCTTCTACTTTATGAATGAAACACATATCTATGCTAATAATATTAGCATTAAAATATTGAATTAAAAAACTTGCAACGTTCGGATCAGTTATTGCACTCCTACGGAAACTGCCGACTGTCAAAGAATGCCACGCTCTCACAAATGGCAATGAAGAACACAGAACTCTCTATGAGAAAAATTTAGAAGGAAGAGATAGACCTAATGATCTATTCTAGATCTCCACAAGCGATCCTCAGAGTCATGAAGTTGTGGATCTCGTCTTCATATTCTCCCTCTTTGTCTAAGAAGCACTGACACTGGTACGGGGACACGGGTACGACACGACACGGGTTCGCCGACACGGCAAATCCTAAAAAATGAGGACACGGGTACGGCGGGGACACGGCAATAAATGAATATTTTTAAATTTATATTTTATGTATGTTTGCAATTCATATATATTTCAATAACCGAAAAAGCCTCATAGAAAACAACTAAAATAAAAATTTAATATATATATTGAATCGCTATCGTTAGTTACATCCAGCCCGATCGGTAAATCGCAGACATCTCTAAATGGTATGGAAAATAACGGTTGTGTTTCAGTTTTGACTTCAACCTATCTGAAACCTCTGAGGATAAGATAAGTTAAAGTCAAACCTGAATCGTAACCGTCCATCATAACCTTCCTAACAAGTGAATCACACTCAGGCCCAAATGGCATGCAAAAGAATGGCTGCGATTCAGTTTTGGCTTCAACCTATCTGATTCTCTGAGGTTATAATCTCAGAGGATCAAATAAGTTGAAGCCAAAACTGAATCACCACAGCTTGTAAACCCGACCCTATATCGAACAGTCAATCAACCCGTAGTGTCCCGAGTGTCCGAGAAGTGTCCGACGAGTGTCCAAGGAGTGTCCGGCGAGTGTCCGAGGAGTGTCCGACCGTGTCCAGCTCCCAGAAGCACGTAGGACACGGCACATGCGTGTCCGGTGCGTGTCCGGCGAGTGTCCGACAAGTGTCGGTGTCCGACACGTGTCCGACACGGGTACGGGAGGCCTAGGGAAGTGTCCATGCTTCCTAGCTCTTTGTTGAGTATATGTTGCACTGAATGGCAAGGCAAACCCTTTATTGTGTAGAAACCAAGAGGAACAAAGAGGTCTCCAGGCAGCATGGGATTAATACCCATACAAGTGCAATACACAGAACTCAGGGTGAACTGGTCAAACAAGGGTTTTGGCCCTAAAAACTGAACCATAGGTCCACCCCCTTGATTTTGATCAATTTGACCCCTTCTGCTTCATATAAACACAAATTTGCCATCACTTTACAATGCTGCCCACCCCTTTGGCGATGTTCGTTATACCGGCTCAAAATAAACATTTGGTTCCTTCTAAAGGCCCGACTGACCATCCGTCGAGTCTAAAGAGAGTATACCTTAGGTATATCTTATCTGACTAGGAAGTTGCAGGCATTATGCACACATGAATATGGCTTTTAGGATTCCACCAACTTGGCTCAAATAGCTACTATTCGAAACTTGGATCTACCAATTATTTACTGATGGATGACTAATTAGACCTCGTAAATGACTGCACCAAGGTTTAAGTCCACCCTTCAGTCAACGCTGATGCTCCTTGAGTCACCGACTTAACCGTTTGATCATTGATGAAATGTTTTTTTTTATAAAAACGAGTTCTATATATAAAATTAAAGGTTTTAGATAAAAAAAAAATTATGTAAGCCAATTGTAAACCATCATGTGGCCATAAGATTTCTCTAGTGATCATCGGACTTAAGTCTCTCTCAAGGTGATATCATTACTCCATAGAGTTGAGTTTCATCTTGGCGAGCGGGTGTTTCCACAAATCACAATCCTGATACTGGTTCACCTAAGATACTGATGCAAATAAGATCTCGCTCATTGGTAGGTCAAAGCAACCGTCACCAAAATCTAAGTTCATTACTACATCAAGATATAGAGTTTTCGCCTTTTGCAACAATGATTATCACTTATTGTTATGTGACAATTTAATAGGTTATACTCGCCATCGGTTCTTCAATATGTTCCAAACATATCTTGCAGACCTCACATCCAGTGATCAAGATAGATCACGTCAAGATGTCCTATGTGCTGTGCTGCAAGTCTAGTTAAGTGCCCAAACTTCACTTAGGCTGGAACCGAACAAGTTACAAAGTGATCAACTAGTTTCACGAGTAGGCTGCACTGCATACACCGGACACCCTATCATGTAACCTCTAGGCCCTCACTTATCTGTGATGATTGATGAATAGGTGAGTGACATGTGATTTCTTATCACAAGTGTACCTTTGAGTGCTCAAAATAATTCTAAACCCAATGTTAAACACATTGGACTGGCTTTTAGGGCTCAATCCCGATATGACATTCTAGTAGAAATCCCAGAGACTTTTTTACTCATTCAGTCATTCCATACCTGACTATGACTCTGTTGCTCTTATGACTGTTGGAGAAGAGGTAGAGTGGTTGAGGAATTTGCTTGCCAACATTCTATGGCGATAGTTTGTTCCTATTATATTCTTATGTTGCGACTACCCAGCTGTGAGATAACCGGATCTACATCGTGAAGACTTGGCAGATCCATTTGAAGCACATACAGTGCGACAGTTGCAAGTAGATGGTGTGATTGCCCTATTGGATGTAGGTTTGAATGACCATGTTGAAGATCTCATGATCAAAGCCTTGACAAGGAAAAAAGTCTGGAAGACATCGAAAGGGATGGGACTGTTGCCGACAAGTGGCGAATCTGCTGCAGTGGAAACCCTACCTCTCGAGGAGGACTCTCTTAACTCAAATGTTCAAGGCGAATAGTTAATGTGGTTGTATATTGCACATTGTAATTAAGAAAATAATGGATGTTTTTTTACTTATTTTCCATTATGGTATAATATGCATCATTTCTAGTTAAATTAATGAAAGGATGAGAGTATTCTCTCTTACTGAGTCTGTAGTTGATTTAAAATTTGTTGAACAAGAACAACGTTAACCACTTTACCTATATGCATTTGAGAACATTAGGCATTCTCTGAAAGCTCTTATAAATATTGGGATAGGAGCATGGCCTTAATGCACAAATTTATATTAACCTAAGGTTCTGTATCTCTGAGGTGTCTGTGATTGTCTATGAAAAGCACATGGGTTCTAGTTTCATTGGCTAGGAAATTTGCGGCTTCATGTGTTTCTACATTGTGGAGGTTCAAGTGCTACTGACATCTTTTGCGCACAGACTTCTCTCATGCCTATTTTGAAATATATGTGGGGGATTGTTGGGTTTTTTGGAAATAGAGCTTAAAAGACCCTTCTTATTACTCTTATTTTTGTATGTAGTATTTTTAGTTTTAAAACGTGGCTCATTTAAGTTTTTCATTTGGCCCAAAACCATTTTTTGCTCGTGTTGAGATGCCCCCAAGGACCAAAGTTTAGTCCCACATGTAGAAAGGTTAGAAGGTTGATCTGTATATTAAAGTTTCACTCACTTTAGTCAAGTGGTTGGGTGTAGGGAGATCTATGCCTTACTTTCTGGTGTGGTGCAGTGCAAGGTGCGCATGTCCAAGCCATGGAAGTGGTACTAGCACCTGCACGGCTGCACTTGGTATGTCGTGTATGGTGCATGTTGATTTTGCACCATTGGATTGTGATCATGTGGTCATGATTGTTCACTTCCCGATCAAACAGAGAATTAAACTAAGATGAGATGGTCTTCAAATTTGATGGGTTTGCATGGGTTGGGGTTAGGTACACATGTCTTCTCCAGGTAATGCATAAGAGAGGTATCTCATTAATATGCTGCATGTGACAGGTGTCCCATTTGAGGCAGTTAGGAGAGTGGTTTATAAAAGGGGAGAGTTTTTATTTACTCCTCTCCAAGTCCCACTTGCACAGAAAGTGCTCTCGTACACTGTTGGGTAAATCCTAGTTTGAATTCAAAGGAACCCACTGATGGAACTTGAAATTCAGATTAAGATGGAATTCACATTTAAATGGGCCTAGGGATGGGTTTCTCTAGAGCTAAACCCAAAAGTGTCATTCTTTTCAGCCGAACCTAGTATGGTCTGGATTCAGCCAAATGCATAATGGGTTAGCAGGAATTCAACAAACCTATTTGGGTTGGGCCTTGAATTCAAACTAACACAGACCAGGCCGTAAGTGTAGAACACTGCGGTCTACAGATATAAATTAACCTAGCGGGCTCACAAGTCCGGAATAAACTATGTTGTTATAGAAGGGGTCTAGTGTGATAAGAGTGATCTCTAGTAATTAGCTCATTGGGCTAAATGATGGGACCCACCTATTTAAGTTCGACTTTAGGATTTGATATGGGTCATGTTCTGGTTTTTGATGTGGGCCTGCACATTTAACTGAATGGGTTTTAGAGAGAGTTGCAACTTGCGACCCTCCAAAAGTCGGGATAAAGGGATCGAACTTAGTACGGTTAAAATATGTAAGGCATGGGCATAACGTTTTAATTGAAGGAGGCAGAGAAGGTATTAGCTCTGTAAGAGTACATAATATGTGCTTTCCCTCGTTCAAGTCGTGCAATTTTAATATCTCTGAACAATGTTAAATTACCGAATCGATCTTAATGACTTGGTGATATTTATGGTGTGATTTACTACACATGGGTGCACACGATGGAGCTGTTATTACACCACCGGCTCATTGTATCCCCAGGATTGGTCCACTCCAACCTATGTTATAGGCGTTCACTGTCTAAAGTGTTACAGCTACATGCCGAATGAGGTAATACCTCTCCTTTTTATTCAAGAATGCACAAATAAAAAATCACTTTCTAAATTTAATTAATGTGGACTTCAGCATGAATTTCAAATAACTACTGACTATGCAAACAAACAAGAAGAGTATGATGGAACCCTTTATCTATGGATAATTACTCAAGTCCTTGAATTAATGTACTTTATGCCTCATGTTGAATGTCACATCTGTTTTTTCTTCTGCAAAGTGATGGCAGATGATTCAGTCATGAAAGTGCCACTCGGCGATGTTGGTGATCCTGGTATTGAGGAAGGGAAGGATTTTGGGCTAAATGGGATTCGGTCAGTGACTGAAGATCATAAAACACCTCAGGTTTGAAGAAATTTTGAATGCTAAAGTATCAGTGTGTAGGTTTTGTTGCATTCGTGCTTTTGACCATGTTGGTGTTGTTTCTATTTTTTTAGGAGGTGCCAAGTGAGTCAGATAAGGAGTGGCCTTTGGTTGAGAACAAAGAAGCAATTACCATCGATGATGATGACGACATTGATGATGATGACATTGTTGATGATGATCATGATGATGAACTAAAGCGCAAAGATAGGCTTGATAAAACAGTTGGAGGAGATGATAGAACACCGCGGGTGGGGATGGTATTTACTTCTTATGATGAAGTTTGCTACTTCTACAAACGATATGCACTGCATGTAGGATTTGGCGTAGCTGTCAGAAAGTCACAATTCACAAAATCAGGAGTATGTCAGCGGTTGATACTTTCTTGTTCTAAGGGGAGCAAGGGACGAGAAAACTCATTGTTCCAAGCTAGGCAGAAAGTGAAAACAGATTGCCAGGCTTCGATTGTAGTGAAGTTATGGGGCGACGGGTTGCTTCATCTGATGGAAGCCTATCTTGAACACAATCATCTAATCAGTCTATCAGCAGCACGGTTCTCTGGATCTTACAGGAAGATGTCCGATGCAGTTGCAGAAGATCTTGTTCTGCGACCTAGTGAGAATGGAAATTCTCATACTGGTGAGAAGAAATGTGGGAACTCTACTGAAATTGGGCGACTGAAGCTTGGAGAAGGCGACGCTGAAGCTATTCATCAATTTTTTGCATGCATGCAAAACAAGAATCCGAACTTCTTTTATTTGGTAGATTTAGACAAGCAGGCCCGTCTGAGAAATCTTTTCTGGGCAGATGCCAGGTCTAGGGCAGCATATCAGTATTTTGGTGATGTCGTTTCATTTGATACGACCTGTGTGAGTGAAAAATATGATATGCCTCTTGCTTTGTTCATTGGAGTGAACCATCACGGACAATTACTGTTGTTGGGTTGTGGTTTGCTTTCGGATGAAACCGTTGAGACCTATGTTTGGTTATTTACGGCATGGTTAACATGTATGCTAGGGTTCCGTCCAAACGCTATCATTACTGACTATTGCAAGGCCATTCAAGGTGCAGTTGCCACGGTGTTTCCTGGCGTTCGTCATCGTATATGTCTCTCTCACATTACAAAGAAGATCCCTCAGAAATTGCGAGGATTTGCAGAATTCAAGGGAATTAAGAAGGCACTAAAGAAAGTAGCATATGACTCTCTAAGGGTTGATGAGTTTGAAGAAGATTGGAAGAAAATGATTGAGGGATATGGACTTGAAGGTAATGAATGGCTCAATTCATTATATGAAAATCGACACTTGTGGGTCCCCATTTTTCTCAAAGACATATTTTGGGCTGGATTGTCCATTGCCCATCGTGGTGAGACTATAAGTGCCTTTTTTGATGGGTCTTTGTATCCTAGAACTCCTTTACAACAGTTTTTCAGCAAGTATGAGATGATCTTACACAGTAAGTACAAGAAAGAAGTACAAGCAGATTCAGATTCATTTCATAAGACCCCTCTCCCAGTATCAAAATTTTACATGGAAGAACAGCTGTCCAAATTATACACTCTAAACATGTTCATAAAGTTCCAGGATGAGTTAAAAGCCACTTTGTATTGTCATGTTATGCCAATTAAGGTTGATGGGCCAATGTTTACTTTTGAAGTTAAAGAATGTCTGTATATGGAAGATGGTAAAACTAGAGAGAATAAGGATCATGAAGTTCTTTACAATGCTCAAGCACTTGAGGCGCAATGCAGTTGTGGTTACTTTTATTTTTGGGGCATCCTATGTAGACATGCATTATCTGTGTTTAAGTTGCAACAGGTATTTGAGATTCCATCTCCATACATTCTCGATCGTTGGAAAAAGGACTTCAAGCGATTGTATGCATTGGCTCGTTCCCCAACTGACAAACTTGCGAACAACGGGATGGAGCGTTATGATTATTTATCCCTGCGTTTCCTTGAACTTGTTGAGATTGGGTGCATATCTGATGAAAGGTACCAGGTTGCAATAAAATTGATAAGAGAAGTGGGGAGGGCTCTTGTAGATGATACTGCATGCAGAGACAGACAACCTATGCTTCTGTCTTTTGGATGTCAGTCAAATGAAAATGTTCAGAATCTTTTGGTATCACAATTGGCCTTCTCTGAGGGCAACAAGAATTCTAATTCTTCGCTAGTGAAGCGGAGAGGTCGGCCATCAAAAAAAGCGAGGGATTCTAACACACAGACATCTGTCCGGTCAAACAAAGAACAGGTATGCAATTAATGAAAGGCAGCTGTTTCAATTAGCCCTTTTACTATTGATTCTAGTGTCAATTTCCAATTATTGGTATGAACAGGATTTTTTAAGTTCATCATTGGTTGGGAATGAAAACCGCGTGCTTCGATCTGCCCCGATTACCTCCTATCTTGATAATCATATAAGGATGCAGGGAGGCATTGACTTAATGGTTCATATCACCTTTGTTATTCGGATTTCTAAATCCTTACAATTGCACCATCTAACTTTTGACATGCTTTGTTTATCAACTTAGGAAGAAGTTAATCCAAATGGCTTGTCGTTTGCTACTGATTTTGGCCTGCATGTCAATCACCAGCATTCTATGAGCAATCAAACAAGGATGCACCCAAGCAACTTTTTGCAGGTTCATGATTTATTTATCTGAATATGTAATTATGTATATATATATATATATATATATATATATATATATATATATATATATATATATATATATATATATATATATATATATATATATATATATATATATATATATATATATATATATATTTCTTTTATTTTTCTACACAATCGTGCAGTTTATATCTCAATACATTGGTGTTATATATGTTGAGATGCACATATTTCCCTATACCTGTACTCTTCTCTTTAGTGTTGTGTGGTATTCTCACTCGTAGGTGACCATGCTGGTTGTATGCACTTATATTTGGTCTTGGGGCCCTGATACTATCGAGCTTAGCCTTTTGGCTTTGTCCCCATGGTGCTGACCTTTGGGCATTCTCCCATGGTAACATGGTATTATAGCCGTGAGTTATTGCCTTCATTGCCGACTTCCACCACCATCAGCCTCATTGACACCGGTTCCCACCATTGCCGTCCTCTTCCATACCAACTTCCACCACCGTTGGCCTCCTTCGCTTCACTTGCGCCCCCCTGGAGTGGGGCTATGTCGCATTCTCGAAGTTGCATCTGGATTTTATCTATGTCGACTGTCCAATGATCTCCTCGGTCTCTATGATTGCCACAATTCCTCACCACGCTTCAGATGCAAGCTCCAAACCTTGCAATGCTAGTGGCACATCATCCTCCTGTAGTAAGAGCTGCCTCAATCGCATTCGATCTGTCGAGGCCGGCTCCTACTGCTTCCCTACCATCTCCAAGGACACATGTCTCCTTGATCCTCCCTTATGTTTCCATTATTGTCGTCATCGTAGCCTCGCTGCCATTGCAATAGCTGTCATTTTATTGAGGCTTGCTCCTACTGCCATTGCAAATCCAATTGCCATCGCAGATCCATCAAAGCCTGTAACCTCTCCACCCTCTGTTCCGACATGCAGATCGAGTAATGCCCAGTAACACTTGCAGCCTATTGTTCCTCAACAAAACGCTAACTCAAGCAACCCAAACATAGTCGTAGCCTCATCAATCACCAGTCCCATCACTCAATGCCTCCATGGTCCATCCACTGGTGACTAGCATTGTTGCATAACTACCTCCGACATCACACAACCCGCTACCTGCTGCCCATCTCCGGCATCACTCCACCATCAACAATCGACTATGTCGCTCAACACCGCGCACAACTTCATTTCACTGTCGATATCGGGATCCGGTATCCAATCACCGCCCTTTTTTAAGGCAATCCAACAAGATCTAGCAACTGAATATTAGTTTCATGGATCCGACCCATTGTTTCAATTAAGTTGGATTACCTACTTAACTTAAGGAACAAAATTTAGCCCGACAAATTTACTGTTGAAATTAATTGGATTTGATCGTAAGCCCATCGCTCAGTCCACATAATATGTTGTTCCTTCGCCAACCCCCCCCCCCCCCCCCCCTCGTCGCGCATCTAATAATGCATCGGAACCATCCAAGCGTCCCTTATCTTCCTTTTACCTAGCGGAATGGGATTGGAAACCTGCTTCAAGCCTGGTTTGGTGCCGGTTACATCAAGGGATTTGTGTTCTCCCAATCTATATATTGGACATTAGATGAGATTTATGGTAGCTTCTGAATTCTGTTTTTCTTTTCTTTTCTTTCTGTTGTTAGCTTGTAGCACAATTAGTGAAGACGCTTTGAGGCTTATTTTTCCTTCGCCTCTCTTGTGCTTTATTTTCGGACTATTTGGTAAATAGAATCCAAGAACTTCGCTGTCACATGTGCACTTTTCCCAGATTTTGTTGTGTGGTATTTTCACCCATAGGTATTCTCACAAATCACACCCAATTGTATGCCTTTAGATTTGGGTTTGGAGGTCTAATACTATTGAGCTTAGCTTTTGGCTTTCTCCGCATGGTGCTGCCCTTCTCTAGGCATTCTCCCATGGTAACAGGCCGGCCGAAGGCAAGCCGACCTAAAAACGGTCACTATACTGACATCTCAAACAATATCCAATATATGAGCATGTTCACTACATATAAATGTTTTGCTTTAATTAAGGTCTCATATATTCAATGTAATATTAGCACTTTCCTTCTTTATATCTCTCATGGAGCAATTTGCATATCATAGGGTCAGTATGATCAACAAACAATTGGAAATCAATCAAGCATGCAACGGATTTATCAACACGTATTACAGGTTCTTATTTTAGCTCCCTACGTACTTTCAAATTCCCATATTACTATAAGATATTACGACCTGTGTGTGTAGTTATTTTTCATTTAAGGATGGTGGACATAGTTGTTTAGGAATTGGTTACTAAAATGCAGGAGGATCAAATACCAAAAGAACCTTCCAGATAAAGGATCGGGTAGAAGAGGGGGACAGAACCACAACCTCAGGTAAGTTTCCAAAACTCTGCCATGTATGCTCTTGGCTATATGTTTGTCTAGAAGTTTTGTCAAATGTTCTGTTCTGAACTACTGGTCTTATCTCTTTATTCTCTTCATCAACCCATTTTCATATGACTTCGATTTATTTTGTGTATTTATATACGTGAAAAAAAAGAAGATTCAAACACTTAAATCTACACGAGTCATCAAGCATCACATGATCAACCTCTTCCAAGCTCTAGCCTAAATTAGTAAAAAAAAGAAGACATGGATATTTTATTTTCTCCATCGCGCTTCTATTGAAGAATTGTTCAAAGGATACACAAACTAGTCTATTGCACATGTATTTTCTACATGTTGTTTAGTGAAAACTTCATTGAAAACTTCTAGCAATGCATATCCTCAAGCAAAAAAAATTTAGAGAAAAACTTATATGGGTGACATGATGGGATTTTCCTCTCGTTTATTTTGCATTTGTATGGGTAGGGTTTTAGGCAAGGGGAAACTGGGATTAAGGTTTGAAAATTCAATACCTTCAATAAGAAGGGGTATACCAAAATTGTATAGGGTTTCAAGTTTGCATACTTTCAATAAGTAGTGGAGGAAGAAAATGGGCTGCTAAAGATCGTCAGTTGGGTGTGAGAGAGGGAGCACTGGGCTATCGAGATCGTCGTCGATTGTTGCAATCAGAGAGAAATTGAAAAGATGAAGCACATGGTGAGGAGGTCAGGGGCACAAGACTGTCAAGATTGTTGTCGGTTGCCACTATCGAGGAGCGAGATGAAGAGAGGGCCCACAGGCCCACATGGGTGAGAAGACTTTACAGCACATGGTAAGGAGGGGATGGCACGGGACTGTTGAAATCGTTGGCCATTGTCACAGAGAGAGAGAGAGAGAGAGAGAGAGAGAGAGAGAGAGAGAGAGAGAGAGAGAGAGAGAGAGAGAGAGAGAGGTGAAAAGGGGAGGAGAGCCTACAACACGGAGAGGGGAGGGGCACTGTTTGAGAAGGACGAGGCATGATAACTTCAAAGATTCAGGTGTTGGGATAAAACTCTAGTTGGGGAGGTTAATACGACGAGGAACTTTGAAGCTCTCCACTTTGAGTATTTAAGTAGAAGTTCCACCCGAAACGACAAACACGAAATCCAAAGTGTGGCTCTCAGAGTTTTCAACAACTAACATGGGACTTGAACTTCCACTCAAACATTTCCTGAAGACTAACAGAGAATCTCGAAGTTCCTCATGATGACTCCTCTAACGAGATTATATGCTTCGTCTCAGGAAATACGACCTCTTCAAGAAATTCACTTTGTAGAGAGGCCTTTAGTGTTAAGAACTTGAATATGAAAACCCCAATAGACATCGTCAACGGCCTTCTCAAAATTCAATTTAAGAGCAATCAACTATAACTTAAGACCCAGTAGCTTAATCGGTGCGAGCACCACTACACTATCAACACTATAACATCCTTTGGTGGAAGCACTTTAAGCATTGTCAATGTTGGAAGCCATATGATATTTGAGTCTATTGGGAGAGTATTCTATAATTATTTTGAAGAAACTAGCTAGATGGCCAATATGTCTTTCTTTTTTTTAAAAATTTTGACAGCACCAATAGTTCTAAAGTATCCCATTAAAGTTGCCCCTTCTTTTTTAGAAAGGGAAATGAAAGCAACATCCAAATGTTTCATCGAGGAGCTCTGTTAATTTATAAACTGCACTAGACCCTAATTTATTCCAAAAATTAAGATGCCTGTATGGTTTTTTTGACCTCAGGAACTAAGTCCGAGCCACCTTTACAAAGACGGTTATTCCACCATTGAACCACACATTTTTCTTTCCAAATTTTGAACCATAAATTCCTGGCTACAAATCCTGAAGTATCTTTACTATATAAAAAATGGGCAAATTGGTGGTAGGTCCTTGTAACAGATCGCATTTAGCAATAAGGACAGGCAAATAGATGCTTTAATGGTAGGTCCTTCTATTGGGAAAATGTCTATTTTACCCCTACATGCTGTTGTACAAGGAAATCACGTGAAGAGTAACAATTTGGTAATAAAGAGTCACAATTTGTTACAGTGATTTCACTGTAGCATTTTTCTTTTAAAAAACAAGCTTTTTCAAAAAAAAATGATACAATGATTTTACCAGTGTTGTCAAGGCGCCTACGCCTTTTTAGGCATGGTCACCTAAGCCACAGCCTAGGCGGGTGGCCTATATAAAAAAAGTTTTTTTTTAGATTTTTAATTTTTAATTAAATTTTTTTTTTTTCAATGTACGTATGAAAAAGATACTTAACTACCATTTCCTATGTCTTTTTTCTTACCTATCTATATATATCTCCTAAGTTATCATGTATCATGTTCATTTTAGTAGGGTTAATGTTATTGTTTGCTTATGGAATTTTTTTTCCTCTTTGAATATCTTTCTATATACATGTGATTTATCCTCTAGTGCTTCTATTTCTCCAATTTGAGGGTTGTGGCTAAATTTTTATGATTTATTTATTATGCTTGATTTGTTTTATAATGAATGTTAGGGACCTAGGGTTTTTAATGTTCTAACGAGATCATAACTTTTTAATAGTAACATAATTTGATTCATTGATTGTTACGATAATATATGACATATATGATTTTACGTATTCACATTTCAATGATTTAGCATGACAATGATTACATGAATATTCTTTTTGGATAAGAATGTTTGATTTTGGTTGTTTGATAATTTCATATAAAGTTTTTGATGGTATTATGCTTATTATTTATTCAAATCCGAATATTATCCCATATATATACATTTAAAAATTAAAAAAAAATGTCACCTAGGCCTCGCCTGGCTGCCTTGACAACATTGGATTTTACTGTAGCAAAGAGTAACAATTTGGTAATAAATAGTAACAATTATTACAATGATTTTACTGTAGCAAAAATCTGATTTTTTTTTGAGAATATTTCTTTAAAAAGAATTGCTTCAGTGAAATCACTATAGCAATGAGTAATAATATGCAAAGTACTGTAGCTAAAGAGTAGCAATTGCAGATTGTTACTCTTTGCTTTAGTGAAGAGTAACATTTGTGATTTTAGTATTAGGGGCAGTTTTATAATTTAAAGGGGAGAAAAGTCAAAAGAGAGACTTGCTCTAAATGCATCTTTTTCAGGAGGGACCTGGTGCAAAGCTATCTTGCCGTCTATCCTTTTCACTAAACCGATCTCTTGTCAGAGACCTAACAATAGGTCTCCCTAAAAAGATTGGGCTTACGAGTCTGATACTCACTACTACCCTGACATAAATAGTATGATTTCTTAGTCTTTTTGCAATCCATCACAACCTAAAAAAAGGGAAGATAGAGAGAGAGAGAGAGAGAGAGAGAGAGAGAGAGAGAGAGATGACACGCATGTTCCACCCCTCCGCTCTTCTCTCAGCCGTGCGTCACACGTGCATGTATCTATTAGTCGTGCCGAACTTGTTTGGGTGGCAAGGAATTTGATCTTAGAGAGAGAGAGAGAGAGAGAGAGAGAGAGAGAGAGAGAGAGAGAGAGCTATGCCTATATGAAATTGCTGAAGTATATATTGCAACTGATACTAGTTTTTCCTCTTCTTTTACATGCAAGATTTGTCGCGTCAAGATCATCTCCAACCATCCAAGGGGGCCTTGAAATTGAGTACTCCTTCACTGCAGCTAGGGTGGCAGCCGGATTCCAACAACAGGACCATTATCAAATACAGCTTGGACATCCATCCCACCATAAGAAACCCGATCGAGATATTGGTCCCTCGGCAACTGTCCACGATACAGCCATAGCCGTCTGATGCCTTGTTTCCAACTGCTGTGAGCACAGGGAAGAAAGGGTGCGTGCGGGCAAGCAGGGTGGCGGGGCTGTGACGATGCCGGGTTTCACCGGCCTTGCTCATAAGTACGATTGATCGGTCTGTCGGAGGTGCATGCCAGATAATTTCACTTGCCTGACCACAGCCGATATATGTCGTACGGTTTGTTTTGTTCAGAAGCATTGTTGCCCCCATCTAGCTTGATATCCACATCTGGACGTTATGTTCTTCATTATCCCAAGCTGCAGTCCTACAATGAGCGTCTGCTGTTATGTTTCAAGACGATGACGACGAACTAACCCGATATTCATATTGGAAACAAGCTGTTGGAGATAGGCCTAACAAAAACTCATGCGCGACTGCGGCCGCATTCTACTGCCCCTCGTCCGGCAGATCGTGTAATCGAATCCCGTGAACTCCCTCTTTACGGCGGGCTTCTCTCTTATCGCTGTTGTGTGTTTATCTGTGCTCTTGTCTGGTAATATTATAGCCAGGCATGATTCGAACCTTGGTCTTGGTCTATCTTGTGTTGTGCTCTGAGCTATAGCATGTAACCCCCCCCCCCCAACCCCCAACCCAAAAAAAAAAAGGGTTATTTTGACTTTGCCCCCCAAATTTTACCTTGAATTAGAATTTACCCCTCATATTTTCATTAGTTAGACTTTACCCCCCAAAACTCTACTTCTTTCCTGTCAGCTGACGGAACAGTTAGTTTTGGGGGGGTAATGTATACTTAATGAAAATGGGGGGTAAAGTCTAATTCAAGGCAAAATTTGGGGGGCAAAGTCAAAATAACCTTTCAAAAAAAAACGGGCAAATTAGGTATAGGTCCTTAACTATGTTGCAATATCAGCCGCAGGACACCATAATTTGCTATATTGTCTAAGTTTCCTACAAATATGTATTTGTCTCCAAAAAGAGTATATATTCATCTTCAGAATCTGCATACATTTGTTTCAGTAAGAGTATATTTTTAGAAAGGATATATATTTGTTGGGAGGGACTTTAGCTATATTTTAAAATTAACATGTCTGGCAACTAAAAGTCATCTCTCAAGAAGGACTTATGTCAAATTTTTTAAAAAGAAAAACTCGTCTTAAATGGTTCATCATTGATGAGGGCCCGATTCTACTCGGTGGTAGTGATAACTGATAAGTGATAACCTCAACCCCCTCCTGGATCCATGGTTGGGACCCACATTTCGTGGGTGAAATTTTTAGGGAAATTATATTTGATCATTTACGACATCATGTGGCTGTAATGTGTGTCGGGCCCACAGACCGGGAGACCGACTGGAGGAGATCTGAACTCTTTATGTCGTGGGGCAGCGCTTGAGGCAACGGGGGTTCGACTCCTCTCCACTGATGATTGTCTCCTCTATAGATTGTTTACGTTTAGGGTTTAGGGAGCGACACGTGATCTTTTAAATTTTAATGATCACGATCTATGATGATGAGATGAATCCTAGGTGGATGCCACCACGACCGGCTGTTGCCACTGATCATCTAGAACTGGCTGCCTGTCGAGCGGCGCCATCGGCCACCACCCCCGTCGACCACCGGTCGTCTGTCACCACCCCATCGGGTGGCAGCTAGTGGTGGTTGGCGGAGCGTGGTGGTGGACGACGACGGTGAACAACGACGGAAGGTGGTGGCCATAGGAGAGACAATCATCAGTGGAGAGGAGTCGAAATGGGTATCGGTCAACGCTCGATGCGATGGACCGATGGGGTGGACAGGCCGTCGCACCGAGCGCTGGTGTCCGCTTTATACAGAGAAATGCTGTTTGTACAATCTCCATGGACAAACACATCCACAAACCAGACCCATGAACGGGTGGTGGCGGGACCCCGGGCTCAGTGCATCGGCATGCAGACTCATGAAGGGATGGCGGGGCCCAATGCCGATGCACTGGGTCCCACCACCACTCTGATTTGTCGATGTGTTCACCGATGGATATTGTACAAATATCACAGGGCAAACAGAGAAGTGGTGGTGGGGCTCAGGACTCAGTGTTTGCACAGAGCCTTGGCCCTGCCACCACTTCATGGGTCTGGTTTGTCCTTGTGATTGTCGATAGAGACTGTACAAAATAACATTACTCAATACTGACAAGAGGGGCATGGCCAGAGGCCGATGAATAGAGCGTTATCCGATACCCCTCACAACTGCATTAGGTACCCTTGTATGTCCCGTTGTCTATCTACATCTATCTATAATATAACGGAAGGTTTCATGGAGGTACAAAGAACATTCGTGATCTGTCTTTGGAAGGGGGATAAGAAAAAGGGGCTGAGATAAATTAATATTAGGGCGAGTGAGAATCATCTAGGGAGAGAGGAACGGCTGAGATTGAATAGAGTTGAAATGGAGGGGTGAAATTCAGGTATGGAGAAATTTATTAGTGAAAGATCAGATTGTAAACAAACAAAATTTCATAATGTATTAGAGGGCATTGATGTAAAAAAATAGAGATACGATTGTTATTAGTTTGATTGTTCATGAGTTTTCCTACTAAGGTTAATTCTCAATGGCTGCCATGTGACTCTCTCTCCCTCTCTTTAGATACATGGTTCTCTTCCTCTCAACCACCACTGTAATTACCGAATCCCTCATACAACCCTACCTGAGAGCATTTTTTGCTATCTTATTGATTTGCTGCCTTTACTTCTGACTAAATCGTGTTGTGCCACGTCGTCCATTAAAAATAGTACAAAGGGACCACTTGCTACCCCGATTTGTCCTGAATGCTTAGCCCGAATGACGTGGCAACTAATCATAGGATCCCTATGTCGGCTGGTTAGAGCTAATTAAGATCTCCTCCAGTCGGTTGGCTCGGTCGGTGGGCCCGACGTGCATCACAGCCGCACGATAACTGGCAATCTAAAAGTGAATTGCACTCCACTGACTATACGTGTGCGGCTGTGATGGATGCGGGGCCCCACCAATCGGGACCGACCGATTGGAGGAGATCTGAACTATGCCAGTTAGGACTGACTGCGATGCATCGGTTGGTGCTGGGTGCAATGGATGGCTGTGATTTAACCATAAGCAAGGGTAGAAAATCAGTTCGGTAGTAAAAGAGCAATGCTATCTTCTTCTTTTTTTAATTACAAGAGCAATGCTATTCAACCCCAAGGGTTTGTCCCGAAATGCTATCTTCTTCTTTTTTTAATTACAAGAGCAATGCTATTCAACCCCAAGGGTTTGTCCCGAATGCTCAACTTGAATGACATGGCATCCAATCACAGGGGCTCTTTGTCTACCGGCGGGACTAACTTGACTGAGTGCGATTCATCAGTCGATGCTGGGTGCAAGACAACTGTGATCCGGACACGTGTCATTGGTTGCGGGTCGGACAGTGGGCATACGTTCGGCTCTCTTGAGATGAGGTGAGTTTCACCGTGTGGGTGTGGGAATCATTGGTGTTTGATTTTGATTTTTTGGGAAACACGCGATCTAGTGT